>JAHLJS010000009.1:56730332-57377475 GCA_038502445.1 Eremochloa ophiuroides | reverse complement strand
AAAAAGGCAAATCTTTCTCCGAGTACTTCGTGCAGGAAAACACGCACTATGGAGTAGCAGCAGCCCAGTTACAAACTGCGCGCGAGTGTTAGTTTAGTGGAAAGCACGAGCACTTAAATTAACGTTGAGATCGACTTTGAGAGGAGGATCGATCCACCAATGGCCACGGGAGAGAGGGTCGGGACAGGGGAACAGGTAATGCGACGTGCAGTGCAGGCACTGTCCAGCCAATTGACGCAATCGAAGCGAGTACTGCTACTGCTACTGGGGACTCGCCTGCTGGCTACTTTCCTTTCCCCTGCACAGGCACAGCACAGCACTGCTGCTCCAACAACAACAACCGGTAGCTCCCCCGCCCCCAAGGGGCCGGGGATTAATTAAAAAAACTGAGGCGCCAAGCGGCCGGCCCACACACACCATGAGAGGACGCTTGACGTAGCATGGTACTCTGGCAGTGTGTGCACGCCACATTCCCAAGAGCTTCCTGCAGTGCGCGCGCGTGTTTACATACAGATAAAAAAAAAGCGCAGATACTTTTACTTTCACTCCTGTCAATCACAGCTACTCGTACTCCCTCCGTCCACAGATAAACACAATTCCTTAACTTATACGATTTCTCTTTAACCATTCATCTTATTTAAAATTTTTATACAAATAATAAATTAGATAAATTATTATGAAAATATCACTAACAATATAATAAATCATAGCAAAATAAATAATATTTATTAAATTTTTTTGAATAGGATGGATGCTCTAACATAAATTGTAGCAGTCAAAAAAATTATGTTTATTTATGGACGGGAGGGAGTACTATCGTAGAGATAGAGAGCATCTCCGGCTGGTCCGCAGAGGAGCGAGATGGATACTTTGGTTGAAGGTCTCTAGAACCCTACTGGCCTTTTTGTCTCGGGGAAGCCTCACCAGGACACCTCACCCCATCTTGTAAACTGGGTCCATGCACCATACACGTATCAATCATTACCTCCACTCAATAAACATTATTATATTCCATGGACGAATTTACATGCATGTACTCCCACTCTATAAATCTCTTTCCAGAAAAAAAGCACTTTATAAGCATTAGTATGAGCATATTGCATATTATTACGACTAGGTGTCTTTTCGCCACTATCTGCCATGCATGTCTGATCTGTTATTCTGTTACCCCCCAAACGACCTTTTTCATCAATAATGCTGGCTGGTTTCATTATATACGCATGATGTATGTGTTTGATTTCCATGCATTCCTTGTGCATCTATCATGGCGTTATTGATGGATATATGGAAATCATCGAAGATTCACAACTAGAATTTTAGACTTTTCATAACAAGGTGGGCTTCTTCTAGTGTTTTGCTATTAAAAATTTAGTACAACTTTTCCTTACTAAACATCTCACAGTGAGATTTTCATGTGCTATAACTAGTGATAGTGTTTTAGTACTAAATAAAAACACTAGAAGAAGTCCACCACTAGTAATGATTTCTTCTTCTTCTTTTCCCTAAAATGTGGAGCATAAGAGTATTCCATTAAAGGAAAAAAAATCTTTGATAGTATTGCTAGAACGTGTCTAATCACACGTTTCATAAACTAGGAAAAGTCTCTTGATGCCCACTACTAGCTAAGAAAGTTGAAGCAAGGTGAAACACACAAACATATAGTTAGATTTAAAAAGTCCAAATTAAAAGTCTAACAATCAAACGTGTCTAATCACACATTTTATAAACTAGGAAAAGTCTATTGATGCCCACTACTAGCTAAGAAAGTTGAAGCAAGGTGAAATACAAACATGATGATGATTACTAGTTAGATTAAAAAAAGTCCAAATTAAAAGTCTAACATTCTTTAAGTATTGGTATCCGCTAAGTTTAGATTATATATGATATTGATTGCGAGATATTTTTGCTACCCTAGGTTCATGTCCTGGATCCTCCATTGCAGGCAAGGTGAGAAAAAAGAAGCAAACAAGGATGATAATATATTTTATAAATGTTAGTAGCTGATAACCAAGGTTTTTCTATAGCATTTGCATCAACATAAGGCCAAGCAACGAGATAAGTAGCACCACAGCGGATTCATAGCTAAGATAATTTAACATGAATCATCCTCGAAAAAAAGAATCATGTTTGTGTTTCACCCCTAATAGTTGTGGGTTATATGGACTAATGAATTAACAACTAGTTGACGCTTGGATTAGTTATTATTAGTCCACGCCCACTAGTCCATCTGTTTGAATTCCTTAGTCTATGGGATCCAAACAGACCTTTAGAAGACGTTTTGGTTTCTCTAGTTACTTAACTTTTACTATGTACTTAGATATACACTATATCTATATGCTCAATAAAATTAATTAATTACCCATGCATCTTATAATTTAATTTAGGACCGATCGAATGCATCTGCATGGTAGAACAATTAAAGCACTTTTAGAAACAATTAATCTTTTGAGGTCACCTCTGAGCACTCGAAAATTTAGATTACTATTAGTGGAATATCAGCAAAAAGATATTACTAATGCTCAGTGTAGCTAGCTAGCTTCCACTAGCTACTAGCATGGTATATGAACCCTACAAGTACGGGAGTTGGGGCAGAAATTGCTGCGTAACATGTCCTGTTCGCAGCACATGTGATTATCGTCGTCTGCACTGCAACACCCCATGAGAGCGATGTGTGGTCGAAAGAAATGGCCTTCCCCTTTGGCTGATCTCTTGGTTCTAAGCACCGCCGCTACGATCTCTGAGAGTCTACAGAGGGCCTGTCTCTCGCGGTTGGCATGCGTGTCATATACTTGCTTGATCCCCCATATCATGACAAGGACGAGCTCACATGAGCCCAACCAGCTGATTCATAGGGGGCCCCACCCTACTCCCGCCATCACCAGTCACCACCTCCTCCTCTCTGCAAAGCTACACCTCGGTTAGCTGCAGTAGTAGCACAGCCATACTTTCCCCAGCTGCCTAATTACCTGCTGTCAACTACTGCCAGACGATTCACATTTCAGTATACATGTACTTAGTATGTGTGTATACGAATACCATATGCACATCATTTCTTGCCTAGCAATCCAAATGAAGACTTTATTGTTTGGAAGATCATATATATGCTTGCAGTGTGCACATACAACATATACTAATACTAGTTTACTCTCACTTGACAATGCAACGACAATACAAGTTTATTGACACACACTACAGGTTTATTATGTACTGCAAGCTTTGTCAGTTGTATGGAATTAACTTGGTCGCTCAGATCGAATCGGCTGATTATTTATGGTTAACACAGCTAGCTAGCTCAGCTGCTCACTCGGTAACAGTGCACAGTGATCTGTAGTATATACTCATGCTAGTATTATTCAGTAAGACCGGAAAACAGAATACTGAAAGGCAAGCAGTAGGACCATGCAATACAATACGGTACTCCAAGCCTGCAACTGTACAATACTCTCTGAGAACAGATCGAAATGCATAGCGCAATGCTGCACCACCGACCATTCCTACTAGTGTACTGCTGCTCGATCGAACACGGGCGCTAGGCCGGTCACCTTCGAGGAATCTTCTAGCTAGGGCAGTCAGTGCCTCCCCCTGCCCCCTCTCGATCGCCAGCTCGCCTCGCCTGCCAGGCTTCCGGGCCGCCACGCCCTCTGGGCTCTGGGCTCTGGGCTGGGCTGGGCTGGAATGGCACTCCTCCTCGCAGCGCAGCAAGCGCGGCAGCGGCTAGCAGCTTTCGCTTTACCCCTTCCAACAACAAGCACGCACCACTAATCGGTAGAGAGAGAAGAAGCGACCACACTTAATTACCACGCACTTTCTCTCTCCGTCACTCGCATCGATCCCTCCCGGCCTCCGATCCCTCTCCGACTCCCAGCCCCAGCCGATCCTCTTCCTCCGACGCGGAGGAGATCGATCCGAGCGCCGGCGGTCAAATGCGAACGCAAGGCAGATGAATCGCTTCCCCTCCTCTAGCTCCCGATCGGCGGCCGTGCCGTCCAACTGGTTAGCTGGGTCAAATTCACTCGCACTGCGAGAGGATAGGAGAGGAGAGAGAAAGTAGAGAGAGAGAGAGAGAGAGAGAGAGAGAGAGAGAGAGGCAGGCAGACAGATAGGAGTGGTAGATATATAGATAGGCTGGGCTCATCGCGGGCGGATAGATCCCCCGCCTCCTTCATCACTCTCCCCCAGCAGCAAGCAACCAAGCAGCCAGCAAAGCCAGTCTCCGCCGCGCAGCAGGGACCGCGTCGCATCAAAGCCGCTGCCCGCAACAGGGACAGGCACTTAGGCAGGCGCGTGCGCTCCGCTCGAAGACGACGACGAGGAGGAGGAGGACACGCCAGGGCGTAGCTAGCAACTATGGAGTTCGGGAGCTCTTCGAGCAGGTTTTCCAAAGAGGAGGACGAGGAGGAAGAGGAGGAGGAGGAAGACGAGGAGGCGTCCCCGCGCGAGATCCCCTTCATGACAGCGGCAGCGACGACGAGGGCCGACACCGGAGCCGCCGCAGCCGCCTCCTCGTCTTCTGCCGCCGCGGCCTCGGCGTCAGCGTCGGGTTCGGCGGCTGCGGCCCTCGGCTCGAGCGACGGCGCCGGGGCGTCCGGGAGCGGCGGCGGCGACGTGGAGGTGGAGGTGATCGAGAAGGAGCACATGTTCGACAAGGTGGTGACGCCCAGCGACGTGGGGAAGCTCAACCGGCTGGTGATCCCGAAGCAGCACGCGGAGAACTACTTCCCGCTGGACGCGGCGGCCAACGAGAAGGGCCTCCTGCTCAGCTTCGAGGACCGCGCCGGCAAGCTCTGGCGCTTCCGCTACTCCTACTGGAACAGCAGCCAGAGCTACGTCATGACCAAGGGCTGGAGCCGCTTCGTCAAGGAGAAGCGCCTCGACGCCGGGGACACCGTCTCCTTCAGCCGCGGCGCCGGCGAGGCCGCCAGGGACCGCCTCTTCATCGACTGGAAGCGCCGCGCCGACTCCCGCGACCCGCACCGCATGCCGCGCCTCCCGCTCCCCATGGCGCCTGTCGGTGTCGCCTCGCCCTACGGCCTTGGCCCCTGGGGCGGCGGCGGCGCGGGCGGTTTCTTCGTGCCGCCCGCGCCGCCCGCCACACTCTACGAGCACCACCGCTTCCGCCAGGCCCTCGACTTCCGCAACATCAACGCCGCCGCCGCGCCGCCCAGGCCGCAGCTCCTCTTCTTCGACTCACCCGGCATGCCCCCGCGCGCGTCCATGTCCATGCCGCCGCCTCCCCCGCCTCTGCACAGCATTATGATGGTGCAACCCAACCCCGCGGTCACGGCCGCCCTGCCCATGGTTCTCGACTCGGTGCCGCTCGTCAACAGCCCAACGGCAGCCGCGAAGCGCGTCCGCCTGTTTGGGGTCAACCTCGACAACCCGCAACCAGGCAGCAGCAGTGCCGAGCCAAGCCAAGACGCCAACGCATTGTCGCTGAGGATGCCCGGATGGCAAAGGCCGGGGCCATTGAGGTTCTTCGAATCGCCTCAACGCGGCGGCGCCGGTGCAGCTGGAGGCGGTGCTGAGTCATCTGCAGCCTCGTCGCCGTCGTCATCATCGTCCTCCAAGAGAGAAGCGCATTCGTCATTGGATCTCGATCTGTGAGCGAGATCGTCGATCCAACAGCAGGCGACCTCGATGGACCGGTCGATCGGGAGAGTTAAAAAGGAAAGTTGAAAAATTCTTCCTTCTGTCATCACCATCTTCTTCACCTTTTGATATTCCATTATAACTTTTGATGATAGGATCTAGAGAGTAGCCTTCTTAACACTCGTTCTCCAATTTTTGTTTCGGCCATTCAAATTCTTGTGTTGGCTTGACAATATATATAGAGAAGTTAGGCGAATTAGTCAATTATAATTGCTTTCATATGGTTTGAAATCTGACAGTTTTTGCTTTGCCATCCTTTTTTTTGCTCGTGCGATTGGACTCCTTGAGGTATCATTTGACTCTTTATGTAGTTTGGTTGGACAATTCTGATTGCGGCCGTATGTCCCTACATATGATAACACACACCTTCGAATTCGCACTCTCCACACAGCATCACTGCCAGGATCTGAATTCCTAACACCATGAATGCGGTTCAATATATATTGTGCCTTTCTTGCATCATATGTATGATCTGTTCTCGTCCTAGATTGGAGGTCCGACCGCACAGTGTTCTCAGAAAGCATGGCAAGACAACAACAACACTGAAAGTTCATTAGCAGCACTCAACTTATACAGCAGGCAAAGCCTATGGAGCGCTAGAAGCATTGGCAGGTCAGTTGTTTAAATTCTGAATCATCTCTCATCTTTCATCGGTACTGCTCAGCATCTCTAGCTAGTTTATATTACGAGTGCTGGTGCTGGCACTCTTGTTTTCATTTTCGTGCTTTTGCCGGTTGCCACTTTCTGTACTGTTGCTCACTCTTTCTCCATACTACATATATATCATAGTGCATCATGTCATAATGTAGTAGATAGTATTGTAGGCAGTTATTAGGCACCACCAAAGCCAAATGGAAGATTTGTCTTGTGGTTTTACGCAAGGTCAACTGAAAATTAACCCTGCCGTGGGCTAAATCATGTGTAGTTTTGTTTGTCTGGGCCTTGAGTGCTATAGGCTCCAAGAGTTCTTTATGGCCCTCTGGCAATCTGTAAAGGAGAGGGTGAGCCAGAGGGGAAGGCATTGCCACTGGCCTTAACTTCTTTGTACGTCTGATGGACGATTTATTGGGGAAGAGCCGAAGAGGGCCAGCCTTCAGTACTAACACTACTGTTGCTGTAGTAGTAGGAACAGTGCTAGCTGCGTCGATGTGCACCTCCATCTCATGGAGATGGAGTAGCCTTGGTTGCGTTCTGTGTTCTTGTCCTTTGTGTGCGAGACAGTGACGAGAGAGCCTGTACATCACCGTCTCTTTTCCTCTCGCCATTCACTGCAGTGAGTAGGTACGGCGTGCGTGCTTGCTGGTAGCAATGGAGGCAAAGGCCACGTACCGGCTCAGCAATAGGTATCCTTAACTAGTAAGGTGTAGGAGGGGGATCTTTTTGCACTGGTCAGGCTAGAATAGACATGTATAGATGCTGTGTCTACTGACAAAAGTACCTTTGGTCCGTTGTAAGCTGGAAAAGGCAATGGGGAGTTATGGGGAGGTAGAAAAAAGAAGAAGCCATCAGGAGCAGTGTTTGCATCCATGTGTCTGCTTGTTACACATTCTTTCTACCCTTTGCATATGGTTGTTCGATTCGTCTTTCTTTTCTGTACTTACAGTTCTCAGTCGGGGTATTAACTCGTTCCTCCATAGAAGCTACATTTGTGGAAACAAAAAAATTGAAAATCATGTGTAACTTAGTGTCGAAATATGTGTAAAAGCTGATTAACCAACATATTTCTAGCGTTTAGCAAGGAACATGCTAGTACATTGCAATGAATAGCCAAGTTCGTTAATTGTCCAAGCATAAGTTGCACCTCATTGTCATTTTTTAGAACACATACTATACCTTTGTCTTTAACTGTATTGTGATATGTTAGACCTAATATTGTCCATTAAAATTATCTCAAATTATGTGATGACTGAATGGTCAAGCTAAACGTAGTGCCTATACTAGTTCCATATTGATTTTTGGGCGGTTCTCCCCTTTCATATTCCAAGAGAAAGGACTGAATTTTGGCGCTCATATATATAAAGAACATAACCACAGCCCTGTTATATATATTACTTTTTGTACGTACATGCAAGATATAATGCTACACGTATACTAAAAAAAGATGAGATGGAGGTGTATCTGTATAGCTTGAAATGCTGAAAATTATTGATATATATATTTCTTTTGATAAATTCATTGACATCTCCACCACATTGGAAGTCATTCCATGCATTTTATTTTTTGAAGAAAACTACATTAGCTTGCTCTAATGAACTAATGACATACAAGAGGGCTAAAACTTTTAAGTATAATATCATTATTACTTGCAGTTTTATTTATTTACTATTACACATTAAGGTCCTATTTAGTTACCATTTACATGTTGGGGAAGCAATTGTTAGAATGTAAAAATCTAGCCTGTGGATTAATTGTTACAATTTGCATTGCTTAGAATCTCTGGGGATTCTTAAATTCAACTAGATATTAATAAAGCCGCAAGCTGCATATGTAATTAATCTGTGCATGTTAAAACAAATTAAATAGGGTCTTAGTTTCTGTCAACATCCTAGCTATTTGTAAAGAAATCACATATTGTTACATGCATGACCACAATAGTCTGTACTTCAAGAGCTTCAACTGATCAGGAACTTTATAGAACATACCATGTAGCTGCACAACTAAAGGATTCATCACGGATTCAAAGATATGATATCCCTTTGAAGATGGAGAATGTGCGTGCTGGATTAGATTTAGGCATGCACATTTTAACTCAAAATCAAGTAGACTGGAAGATTGCTGAAGTTTCCTAAGAACACTTTGTCGCATTCTGTATTCTTACTAGTGCTTGGTGACAAAATCGTGCAAATAATCCTTTTCTCTAAATATAACATTTATCTGCATTTTGTTAAATACACTTGGTACGGTGTAGATAACTAACAATATAAGGATAGTGGTCAGCCATAATATTTTCTAAATATCATCTTTCTTTTAGAAACATGTACTGCCAAACTTTCAGTGACTATGTTTGCATATTTTTTCATGCACACTATCCATTTCCTAGTTTGTGTAGCATATCTGATTCCTGGGTGTGTTAGTCTACCATTTTACTTCAATATATAGGCAAAGGCAATTTTGTTAGCTGCTCAATGATGCAGGCTCATTCTGTATTCTTGCTAGTGCTTGGTGACAAAATCGTGCAAATAATCCTTTTCTCTAACTATAACATTTATCTACATTTTTGTTAAATACACTTGGTGTGGATAACTAATAACATAAGGATAGTGGTCAGCCATAATATTTTGAAATATCTTCCTTTTAGAAACATGTGTATACTACCAAACTTTAAGTGACTACGTTTGCATATTTTTTTTCATGCACACTATCGATTTTCTAGTTTGTACTGTAGCATATCTGAATCCTGGGTATGTTAGTTTACCATTTTACTTCATTATATAGGCAAAGGCAATTTCGTTAGCTGCTCAATAATGATGCAGACTCCTGTAAATTATTTATCAATTTCAATAACTAACTGTTTGCCGATTCCCGTTTGGTCTCAAGGTTTTTATTTCAAAATTAGCTGAAAATGTGAGAGGATGAATTTCATACCAGTGACCATTTTTTGGGGCAAGGGAAGTGGAGCATCCAATTTAATACACCAAGGAATCATATATCGTATTATGCTTTATTCTTTGTTTTCTCAACTCTCTAAGTTTATATTTGTTAAACTAGGATGTATACATGAAATAGTTCTAAATAAAGATAGGCCTACCTAAGCTAGCTCATTCCTCAACACATGGTAGGTACATTATACTTAACGAAACATACGGGGGAATGCATGAGTGCTTGAATAGTATTTGCTAATTCATTGGCTTTAAGTTGTCCCGGTCCATGAAGGTATTTATATTGTTTTACGCATATATAAGGGATGTGACAGGGTTCAAACTATGTATAATTCAAAACACTATAAGGTGGTATTCTTTCCCTTTGTTTAATATACTAGTTTCTTGTTTGTCCCAGGACTTGAATTTTTTAGATGAAATAGGACATCTGCTGGAATGTAGTTTGTTTTATTTTTGCCTTTCGTGGCCTTAAATAATATTCACGGACCCCAGTCATAAGGTTCTGTCTACATAAAAAAAAAGTAGGACTATAAGTGTCAGTAATATATCTTTACACTTGCGTGATGGTCATTATGCAAATTGAGGTTACTCCCATATGCCATATACATGAGCATTATATATTGATCAGGAGCATGAGAACGCTCACACGTACTACAGCATGTACACAGTACGCGGTAGGTCGTCCACGCAAAATAACGTCGTTGATTATGTTGACTGCTTGTTAATTCAAAAGCAGGTTTGTGTGTCCGCGTGCATGCAGGTAAGCTGTTTTGTGTACTGTAATTGATTTAATTCATCATCGAATCAGCACTGCTATTAGAAACGCCCTATAAGGTTCTATGATCTGTGCATACATATTCATATCAAATAAATTGCGTGTTGGTCTCCTTTCATGAGGCAACTCGATCGTGTATCAGCGTCTCACCGTAAAGGAATTTTCATTCAGCAGTGCCGTTCCTAACTGCACAATAGTGTAAGGTATATATAGTTCGTAGGCACGTTAATTTCTTCTGTGGGGTCGTATGCAGTCGTACAGTAACAAATGCTACGCATGCAGCTTTTAGAATTATTTATGTGTGCAGCCACGACTATATCTCTGACTGGTCATTCTGAACCCTGGCTGCATGCATGGCTTAATTGTCTCTTGTGCCGGCACAGTAACTATTATATCTTTGCATACCAAGTGAGTAGACAAGAAACGTGTAGTAATAGGAAATTTTTGCTGTTGGGCGTTTCTAAAAGTCATAAGGCAGTGCGATGAGGTGGCGCTACCTGGCAATTAGTCAGTTTTAAGGCAATCTTAGTGGAGAATTTCATTACAATTAGGACGAAACACACACTGTTAATGTAAAGTTTCATTATAGTTTTATTTTTATTTAATTCTATGACTCATAGAGAGTTGATCATCGTGCCCAGATATTTTTATTCTCCTGAAACTCATTTCCTCTCTTTTTTATAAGACAGTTCCATGTCATAAAAAATGTATATGTGATAAGCTATAAACTTCCACTGAGACTAGCCTAAGTGCTAGCACACTAACGTTGGTACATAGACTCGTTGATTCGTGACCACATACCTGTCGAAGGTTAGCCATGTTATAATTTTTTTTTTGTTGTTTCATTTTTCTTGTTCCTAGGCACAACTACAACGTGTGATGGACTTCTTTTAAGCACTTTGTCCCACTTGCCATAGACTTATTTTCTTGTAAAACTTTATCATAAGTGTGGTTTTAGTTGTACTGATCACCAAACTTTTTGTGACATCACAATTAGCTAAAAGTTTAGCTAGCAAACTTCGGCACCAACCAAACAGACCCCATCCTACGTTAGGTCATTGAGATAGGAGTGGATTAGACATGCCATTACCTTAAGGCTATCACAAGCCTAAGAGCAACTTCAAGTGGCTTTTTATATCCTTCCTATCTTATAAGATTATCCCCTTATCTCCAATAGCCTCTTTAAATGAATTTCCAAAATAATACAGACAAGACTATTGGAGATGCTCTTTGCCGTGCACTTCAACTAATCTTCAACTCTATAATCACAACAATCGTGCAAGACTCACAGACTACACCAAGACTATAAGGCACTCCCTAAGTGCTAAAGAAGAAACAATAAGTGAGAGGATTACTTGCAACATCGTTTTGGTCCAAACCCTAAATCCTAAGAGGCTCTCCTGCACCTTGGACAACTAGCATGTAGTGAACTTGCGGGCCTCGTCCAGTGATGTTTGAAGCTAGTTCAAGTATAATCCATGGATAGGAAATACCGTTTATGCAAGAAATCTACCTCGTGGGTGGGGTTGACATTCTTTTTCTTGAAAGCTACAAAAAAATAGGTTAGCTACAATTAGCTCTAACCAAATCCACAATAACAACGCAACAAGGTTAAGTATCCCTAAGAGTTTGAAGATACTCACCTTTGGTCTCAACATTCTCAAGCTTCAGGTTGGCAATCTCCTAACAGAGTTGCCTTCCACTTTTGCATCAATTTTGGTCGAATGGACCGATCCCCACACATTGTTCAACTTCTTATGATGCTCAAAGGCGGAGAGCTTGTGCGACTTGTCAAGTGATCAGTTGGACAAATAAGAGGACCAGTCAATAAGATGATATCTCTAGACCCTTGAATCAAGTTTATCAAATCAATTGGAGGCTTGGTGGATACAACTATTGGGTGCATTGTTTTCACTCACCTAGGAAACAAAACATTATAAGAATATTAACAGAAACCTTCACGTGATGTAGTGGTTCAGTACACTTATGACAACAAAAACTTCATTAGATTGTTGATATGTTCAATCCCTAATGTGAGTTTCAGGAGGCTGGTCAATAGCGAGCTCATGCTCTCCTTCCTTATTCCACTCAACACGCTCTTTCCAGTCATCAACCTCTCACATCAACTTGCCCTCTGCCCCGTTATGTACACAAATAGTGGCTCCTTCTTTGGTCTCCCTTGACTTCTATTGGGTCATCCATTAGTATCGGCCGATCATTGGATGGATTTCTGGCATTCTTACAAGAAAGATCCTCGTAGGCCAAGTGAACATTTGCTCAAGTTAGGTGCCAAGGCAAAAGGGCATTATGTCATCTATATGCAGGTAAAGGAAGGCATGCAGCATGCTGATAATGTGATTTTAGGATTTGGGGTTATCTTTAGTTGGGACGATGGAGTGGCTGCATGTGGAGAGGTGAATGTTGTTGAGGAATTGCGGCTTTGGCTTTGACTTCTTGAGTCCTTTTAGGCCAATGATCAATTGGCTCTAGTTCCTTGCTAGCAGAGCTATCCCCCTCCTTATTGTATGGGATACATGCTTTCGACGGGATATGTAGTTTTTGTTTTTTGTTTTTTTTTTGAACTCTAGGTAAGTAAAAATAGATTAAGTCTAGAAGAGAAAAATAATGATATACTTAATGGGCAACTCGGTATAAGATACAACTTGATGTAGGTGCGGTCCAATCTTCCGAAAGGTATGATAAGTTTTGTTGGTCCAGAACTCAACGTTCATGATATAGACTTTGAAACAAGTCTGATCATACCCCATAATCGTTGCACCACTGCTCTGTTGGTTGTCAACTACGCATGGCACAACTTGACTGACCTCGCCGAGAAGACTTTCTACAAGCGAAGAGAGCAAGAGAAAAAAAAATGTGATGAACTACAAGTGTGTATGAATCCTATGAAACTTCGAAAGAACTTGTTGATACAGGAGAATAGGACCATGACTAGGGGCCTGGTTTACAACAATCGATCTTGGCGATACAAGTGCAATGGAACAATGTTTATTTCACGAAGAAAATAAGAATGCAATAAAACCCAAACCTGAATGAGAGCGGCAATCTTCGGCATGATCAACCATAGACACACCCCTAATGGGCTCATGCCCTAACAGGCAAAAAGACGGTGTCGCAACATCCTAGCAGATTCTGGACATTGACCTGTTTCGACGATTCCTATTGGCCCTGGTTGAATTTTAACGTCAAACTAAGTTATTGGTTAGTTTATGAAATTGTCTTTCCATGCATTTGTGGACCGTAGAAAATAGTCCATATGTGAAGATGTCGTCGGCCCCCGAGATCACCTTTGGTAGCCTAGTCTTTGTCGTCGTCCAAATGGGGAACTTGCATATATAAGAACTCGAGCCGCTGCCGCACGAGGAGGTGGAGCCGCCGTCCATATGCATTTTCTTAGTTGGGCTCAAGGTCACCTCAAGGGGGTGTTTGGTTGGGTGTATTTGGAAAAGCCTGATCCGTGGTGTGCAATGTTGCTCTGTTTGGACCCCTTGTACGTCAGATTAGACCTGGCTCTACGCTTGCATATTGCTCCTGCTGGCCTAACGGGTAGCGCGTTTCCATTTAGCAGCTAATAAACTTTAGCAATGGGAGCAAGCGTAGACCAACAGGCCGTCTCCCTGGCCGAGACGGCGAGACCTGTTGGGCAGTTGATCACTTGATCCGGCTAAATGCAAAGTTGAGCTGCGGGCCTTCGGCCTGTATTTCCATTTAGCAGCGTAGAGCCTGCAGGCCAACAGGTCTCCCCGTCTCGGCATGGGAGCAAGCGGCCTATCGACGATGGCAGCGGAAGACACAAACATGGCGCTGCCGGCTGGCGCAATGTCAGAGCGCGCACCAAAGCCAGCACTGCCGAACACACTCGCAGCATGCATGCACACGCCTGACCCGGTCAGTCGTTACTCGTCAGACCGGACAGCGAGATCGATCGATCGAGGGGTCGAAGCACAGCGCACGACGCTCGATATGATGGCGCCGGCATAGTCGGCGTTCCACGCCGTGTCCAGAGTGCCGGCCGGTGCTGCGCAGGTGCACTGGTGAAAAGTTATGGAGTGACGGACCGTTGAGCATCCCTGCCTCGAGGATCACTGATCCAAATTTGGCTATCCTCCCTATGCACCACAATTTTATATTTTTATCCTTATCTTTCCATATAGAAAGTTATAATTTAATTATTTATTATGATTTGTGCTAATAGATTTGGACCGTTATATAGAGATATGATGGTTGTTAGATGTCGCCTCCCTTATTTATGTCAATCAAAAGTGAGAAAAAGCTGTTAAAACTCTCCAAAAGCCTTCTTATGGCCACACCACAGTCCACAGCTTCTCTCCGCAATTCCATTTTCTGCTGCCGACGATCGTCAACCTTGCCCTCTCTTGCCATCGCTTCAGTGGATATGCTAGAGTGTACAACCTGATCAAAACGAATCGAAGAACATAAAAATCTAAATATTAAAAAATATATGCAAATAGGAACGACCTCACGGCAGATGTTTATTAATAGGGTAAGCTTCAGGAATGTGTCCACATCCTTATGGGATGTCTATAGACACTCCGAAAAAAAACAACAGTTACATCAGCACTTAGACTCCCGCAACCTGTATCAGCTGGAAGTATATATGTCCAAACGGGCTTGGGCCACTGGGCTGGCCCGGGCACGATCTGCTTAAGCACGGCCCATGAACGGCCCGACACGGCCTGCCTCGTGCCCGTGCCTAGCACGGCCTGGCCCCGTGTCCGTGCCTGGCCCCGTGTCCGTGTCTGTTAGAGAGATTGTGGCCCAGGCACGGACACGGCACGGTTTTTGGGCCGACACGATGCGGCTCGATAAAATTTTTCACCGTTGGATGATCTATGATGCACTACAGCCGTTGGATGGAGTATATAAATAGAAATCCCTAACCCTAGCTAGCTCCTGTGTGCATTCCAAATTTCCCATCGCTGGCCACTGTCTCCTGAGTTCCTCCCGTCCCTCTACTCGACATCCACGGGCATGTGGCCGCCGTCTCCCCCTCTGCTCGGCATCTCCTGTTCCTTCTTCTTCCATAGCCGGTAGCCAGTCCATCTCCACTCTCTCTGCTCTCGACCACGGTGGCGCGACGGCATGCCGGAGGCGCGACACCGGCGGCGGCGGCAACAACACGACCGCTAGCGCGAGGCGATGGCTTGCCGAGGCCCGGCGACAGCGACGTCGCTGCAGCATCTCAGGCTGGCACGGACACGGCGGGCTGTCGTGCTCATGAGCACGGCACGGCATGACTGCGTTTCCTTAGGGCTGTGTCTGTGCCGAGGATTGGGCACGGTGGCGCGATGCGGCACGGCACGGCAGGCTGCCGTGCTTCGGCGTGCCGTGTCCGGGCCGCCCGTTTGGCCATCTAAAGGGTTCCTAAGCAATGATTGACTAATTTGGCATAAGCTTATTCTAGGTGAACAGAACTACCAACACTAAAACTGGCATCTAAGCTTTTTTTTTTCTCGATCGGGGATACAAACATATCCCGTTTTCATTAAGACGAAGAGAATTACACGACGCAGCTACGAGAGAACCCTAAAATGCGTGACCACCAAGTTAGTGACAAGTGACCTAAAATACAAGTTATAAGAATATGAAAAAGGAGCCACTGCCCTCAAAATTCGACACCTAAACTCAGCCTGTAAATAAAGAATACAATGACACAATAGTTTCCAACAATAGACAATGCCACGGTGATAAAATATACACCCCAAACAGCAATGACAGCAAAGCATCCACCAAGAATTCCATCGACGACCAAGCATCGGTCGGGAAAGAAGCGAAGACACCCGCTACGGTAAAGTATCCGCAGGAGGGAACAACCATGGCACACTCGGCAGCAAAGCTTCTGGGAGAGCGGCGGCCAACGACCACAAGACCAGAACCAGCCCAAAAACTGGCATCTGGGCGCTCCTCTCAAACCCAAATTATTGACGCAAGTTTTGCCGCGGATGTGCGCGGGAGGGAGTAACTAAAAGGCGCCGATCGATCCATCTGCGTTCAGATTTTCTGAAGAAGATAAAAAGAAAACTGTTCGCAATACAGCTGTGAAAACGACGGGTCATGAGAAAGACGGGTAGGCAACCACTCGAAGCCATAGAAGATGCCATGATCCATAGCAGGCACGTCCATCTCTTGGCCGTAGCTGGAGAAGTGGGCCATGTTCCAAAAGCTAGCCTGGACCTGCCACGTGGGCCTGGTCCGTAGCACTCGGCTGCAGTGGTCCTCTCCGATCGACTCCGATCCTCATCATCCTCCTCGTCAGGAAATTATCGGAGCCACGCAAGACGAAAGAAATGCATCCAGTGCCCAGCCTGTCGGTGTGTGCTCGCTTAGCACTCCTGCATTGGACAGTCCTCCAAAATTGATCACGATGTTTCCCAACATCAGACGCCCAGCAGCAGACAAACGAAGTCATGTTAAGCGAAGCACTTGCACATACACAGTGCCGGGACATGCATGCGAATTGCGAAGCAATAGCATAGTTACTCCTCCATTATTTATTTATTTTACATACGGTGATCAATATGATGTCCGGCGCAGAGGGAGGCAGACATGCGCAGGATTAGCAGCAGCAGCCGAGCATAGCATGCATGCGCCGCTGCTTTCCTGAACGGCTGGCTGAACAACAGGAACAGGCACCTCCTCTGGCTCTGATCGTCGTCAATGGCTGGCTCCTCCTTTGCGGTGCATGGCTGCTGCACCTTCCCCTCCCTTTTATATTGCGTCCGCTCGCTTTTGAGCTGCCTGCCTGGCTGTCTGGCCATAGCCATAGCCAGTCACAGCCACAAAAGGGCGCCACACCGCAGGCTTTTGCATGCCCCGCGCATGGAAATTCGAAAGCGCAGAGCCATGCAGGCGCCACGGCGTAACAGTGTCGGCGTTGCTTGCATACCCAGCGGTCCGCTGCTCTTCTTCCCTGTAGCTGTAGCACGCCGCCGTGCGCCTGGCAACCTCGATGTGTTTGTTGACGCCCTTTACCCTGCAGCTGCTGCGTCACATACATCTCGCTCGCCCCCATTGCGGCCTCCCACAGGCCCATGGGCCGGCATGGATCATGCGGATGCAATGTAATCGTGGCCAGTGAGAGTGACCAATGCGCCTATATATCAGGCGACAACATCATCTCAACAGCCGAGTGCAACTGCACTGCACACAACGCGCGGATGCGGTGCCGAGCCCCCATCCAGGCCAATCGTTGCTGTCGTGCTACTGCTAAGGTCAGGATCAGCCGACCAAAGAGGAATCAAGGCCAAGATTTGACACGTACGGGAGCTGAGATGGCCAGTTGGAGCTTGCCGATAGCAACGCGACGTTCTCGATCGATCAGGTTGTTGCAAGAGCTACCGGATCGATTCGCCCCATTCCGTCACTGTCCCTGCTGGTTGATATATACACAGACGCAGCGTCATCTCTGTCATGCCATTTACTGTTGCGACAATATATTTTCCCTGGTTGATATATATATATATATATACAGAACAAGTTTGATTCTTGATAAACAATACGTATATTTATTTTGAGATGCAGAGAGCGTACCTACTACGAGCAAAAATAATAGAAGCATATTGAACGGGCCTTGCTGTGCTTTCAGGTTTATAGTTTTTAATTCACCATATTTACTAATGTGTTTATCTTTACTGTAATAATATTTAGACTTGCAGTATTTTTAAGCAAGATTTAGTGGACTTGCAGTTTGTTGGGAACCTATAACCCTAATAGATATTTGTGGGCTCATACCAAATATACCCATGAAGGGTCATGACTATATAAAGGAATCTGTACACATCTATAATGAATAAGAGAAACAAGTTCCACCAATATTTGCTCTCCTTTGTGGTCATCTGGTGTACAATTCAGAAGGAATATGGGCATTCATCTACATCCTCTCCACGTCTCATCTGCTGTGGGAGGAAAAGGGGAACCGGATTGGGGATCCGCAACAACGCTGTTCTTAACACGTTATCAGCACGCTCTACCACTACTCATCAACGACGGTATGCTGTGCTTGATCCCTGTTGGATTCATCGGCTCGTAGATCAGTTTTGTTTTTCAATCTACGTAGCATATCGTTTTCCCTGCAAATTTGCATGTTCTAGATTGATCTTTAATTTTTTAGCTCACGTAATTCCCTTTGCCGCTGTCCTGACGGCAGCCGCCGCTATCACGTGAACACTTATATGCTAGTTTAATAGATTTGTTTTTACTGGTTACTAGATTATGGCATCTAGGCATAAATCTCATAGATTTATTCTGGTATACACAATCTTATAGATTTAATTTGTTCTAGCTAGAGTAGCCGAAAACATGCTCTAGATTTCTTTTTTGTTATAGCAGATTCGATCTTAACACCCCAGTAGATTGGTTTCGTTTTTATTACCAGTTTGAATAATAGATCGGATCATGTTTCACCGATGGTATATTATTTCTATCCCCGACCTGGCACATGACATCAGCCACCACATCATGCTACGCATGTACGCTGATGTACCCAACCATACAAGCAAGCTAGTTAGCGTATTTTTTTTCTCTTGCTTGCATCTTGCAACGTCGGCCAACCACAAGATCGTTCAACGTGTATGTGTTGTGCTGCCTGAAGTCGCACATTACCTTTACATCTTGTTTACCTGTTGTGTGTATGCGTCGTGGCCCTGCCGGCTACTGCAACCTGCATTGCCATTATGGCCATGATGGTCATTTTGGGGTGCTGACCACCGTTGTACGCCCTGCCTATATTTCCTTTTTTTTTCACTGATAATTCATCCGTGGCTATACATATCAATTTCATGCTTATTTACCGGAAGTTAATTTGCATGTATTAATAGGCTATGCCTTCGATCAACAAGACGGAGTTCCAGATCCTTGCGTTGAACGGCAAGAACTATCAAACATGGGCACTCGACTGTGAGTTCCACCTGCAGGCCATGCAGCTAACTTCAACGGTCGCCAGGCCTGCAGCCGGTGTTCCTGCTCCGCCGCCCCATGACAAGGCAAAGGCTTGCATCTTCCTGAGGCACCACATTCACCCTGACCTGGAGATGGAATATCTGGAGGTGAAAGACCCTCTGGTGCTGTGGATGAAGCTTCAGGAACGCTTCGGCAAGCAGAAGACAATACTCCTCTCACAAGCTAGGCATGATTGGGCACAACTCCGCTTCCTTGATTTCAAGACAGTTGAGGCCTATAATACTGCAATTCACCATACCGTGGCTCAGCTTCGTTTTTGTGGCCAAGTTGTCACTGAACTCGAGATGATTGAGAAAACTCTCGAGACTTTCCACCCTACCAACATGGTACTCCAGCAGCAGTACCGCAACAATAAGTACGTAAAGTACTGTGATCTCATAACGTGTTGCTAGCCACTGAGGCTCAAAATGAACTCTTGATGAAGAATTTTCAAATGTGCCCTGCTGGGACACAGGCATATCCTGAAGCACATGCTAGTTTCCATAACAGCAATGGTAAGGGAGCTTTCAAAAATAAGGGTCAGAAGTTTCATGGTCATCAGGGGCCAAAAGGGGGAAAGTTCAAGAAGCAATGGAACGGAGGCCAAAAGTCCAACAGTAATGGCAAAGGCTAGAAGTTCAATGGCAATGGCAAAGGCAAGTCCCCGAAGGGCTCAACTGGCAATGGAGAAAAACACTCCAATGAGGGTTGTTTCCGTTGTGGATCCCAGAAGCACTGGTCCCGTACTTGCAATGCCGAGCCACACTTGATTGAGTTATATCAGGAGTGGAAGAAACGCCAAAACCCGGAGGTACACTTTGTCCAGGCAACTGTCGATGCCATCACTGGACTGCACCTCTCGGAGCCATCAGAGCCTATAAAGAAGCTTGAGTCAGCAGCTATGGATGTTGATCATGATGCCACCGGCGATCATACCGCTGAAAAGAGAGACGCCTATACTGGTGATGATGATTTTGATCTCGAGGACGAGGATCTCCTTGACACGGAGTAGGCAAAGTTATCAGTCATTTGTTTAATTAGCTAGTGTGATTTATTTTTCAGCAAAACAATTAAAGTTCGTGTGATCGTGATGCATGTAATAATGCTCCTGTTGAGCAACTTCATTTTTTTATTAGGGTGAACTCTCGTCATGCATGTTTTGGTTAATAGCATTATTTTAATGTGTTTTTCTCTTGTTCTATTACGTAATTTTTTTAATTGGCTTGCTACATTGATTACGCATGATGGATTAAAATAGTACTATATATTTAATAGAACAAGAGTCGTTCTTTCCATGGAGGCTGAAGAAGAATTTTGCGTGGTTGATAACGCTGTCACAGATACCATACTTCGAGAGACAATATATTTTCAGACACTGCAAAAAAGACTAAAAATATTACCACGATTGTTGGAAGAAATGGTCATATCATAGGCTCCAGTAGAGCCATTGTGGTACTCCTAATAATACTAGCATCTTTATAGAAGAAGCATTTTTGTACCCAGGAGCTGTATGTACTCTCCTTACATTCAAAGATATTCGCCACAGTGGCTACCACGTCACAACTGCTAGTGAAAATGGTGCTGAATCCTATATATCACGGCAGCGGACGAATGTCGGAAGAAAGTGGTAGAGAAAGTGCCGGGCACCTCCTCTGGAATATATTACACAAAAATTAAGCCACCTCAAGAATATGTTGCGATGTCCACTATATTTAAAAATCCTGAGTCCTTTACAATATGGCATGAAAGACTCGGATACCCTAGATTAAGGATGATGCGGAACATCATAAAAGGAACTGCTGGTCATGGCATTAAAACCACACAAATTCCTAAAGACTTTCTATGCGTGTCCTGTGCTAAAGGAAAATTAATAACTAAGCCCTCTTACCTGAAGATAAATGTAGAGTCCCTATACTTTCTAGAGAGAATCCAAGGTGACATTTGTGGTCCTATTCACCCCCTGTCGGGGTCGTTTAGATACTTCATGGTGCTTATAGATGCTTCTACTCGCTGGAGCCACGTATGCCTGTTATCTACGCGAAACCATGCTTTTGCAAAACTAATTGCCCAGATCATTCGGTTGCGTGCTAGCTTTCCGGAGAACCGCATAAAAGCAATCAGAATGGACAATGCTGGAGAGTTCACCTCAAAAGCATTTAATGATTATTGTCTTGCTTTGGACATTAATGTAGAGCATTCTGTGCCCCATGTGCACACACAAAACGGGCTTGCTGAATCTTTAACAAAAAGAATAAAATTAATTGCCAGGCCGCTTCTACAAGATAGCAGACTCCCCAACAGTTGTTGGGGACATGCAGTGCTGCACGCTGCTGCCTTAATCCAATACAGGCCATCTGCATCTCACTCTGCTTCTCCCCACCTGTTAGCGCGTGGACAACAACCAATAATTTCCCATATGCGAAAATTCGGTTGCGCAGTATATGTACCGATATCACCACCTCAGCGTACAACTATGGGACCTCACCGAAAGTTGGGGATATATGTAGGTTATGACTCCTCGTCTATAATCAAATATTTAGAGCCTAAAGCCGGGGATCTCTTTATGGCTCGGTATGCTGATAGTATCTTTGATGAAGAGAATTTCTCGACATTAGGAGGAGGATTGTACCTTAATAATAAAAAATACCGTGAAATAGATTGGACTGCCAGTAGCATTCAATCACTTGATCCACGCACTAAAGATACCGAACTTGAAGTTCAAAGAATAATAAACCTGCAACAATTAGCGAATAATCTACCAGACGCGTTTACTGATATAAGAGGGGTGTCAAAGTCGTATATTCCTGCTGCTAATGCTCCGGAGAGAGTGGAAATACCCCTGGAGGGCATGAACTCTACCCAAATTCCCAATCCTAGGAAAAGGGGGAGAGATCCGGATGACTCGGCATGAGCCAAACGGGGACGCCGGCAAAGGCATGTTGCTAGAGAGAACGCATTACGCTCCAATTCAGTCGTCCCAGCAGTGACACATCCTGAAGATGAAAGTCCTAGTGCAAATATGCGCACAAATACAGAGAATAGCACAAAGACAACGGAACAACCAAGCTCAAGTAATTTGGGAAATCAAGATGAGTTGGATGATTCAGTTGAATAAATTTCTATAAATTATGCTGAATTTGGAGAATTATATAATATAAAGAATACAGATGTCAATATTAATTTTGTCTCTAAGATTGCAGAAGCAATTATTGAGGATCCTGAACCAAAGTCCATGGCAGAGTGCCAGAAGCGCTCAGATTAGGTCAAATGGAAAGAAGCAATAGAGACGGAATTGCGCTCGCTTTCTAAGAGGCAAGTATTCGGGCCAGTCGTCCGCACGCCCCCCCAAAGTATTCCCTGTAGGATACAAATGGGTGTTTGTTCGAAAGAGAGATGAGAATAATGTGGTGGTGAGATACAAAGCGAGGCTCGTAGCACAAGGGTTCACGCAGAGACCTGGCATAGATTATGATGAAACATATTCTCCAGTTACGAGTGGCATAACGTTCCGATATTTAATATCTATGGTAGCAGGTTTAAACTTGAAAATGCAGATGATGGACGTAGTGACCGCATACCTGTATGAGTTGCTAGATTTGGATATACATATGAAAGTCCCAGATGGACTGAAAATTTTGGATTCTAAAACAAATCGCAATATATATAGTGTTAAGCTGCAGAGGGCACTGTATGGGCTTAAACAGTCTGGCCGGATGTGGTACAATCGGCTAAGTGACTACCTCCCGAAGAAGGGATATGTTAATGATACTGGTTCTTCCTGCGTATTTATTAGACAATCCCAGAAGGGTTTTTGTATTATCTCGGTCTATGTAGATGACATAAATATCATAGGCTGTGAAGATGATATTGACGAGGCAAGCACCTACCTCAAGGAAAAGTTTGAAATGAAAGACTTGGGTAAAACTAAGTTTTGCTTGGGCCTGCAGATCGAGCATCTCCCTGAAAGAATTTTTGTGCACCAATCTACCTACGCGAAAAAGGTGTTAGAAAAATTTAATATGTCAAAAGCTCATCCTTTGAATACCCCGATGGTTGTTAGATCACTTGAGCAGGACAAAGACCCATTTAGACCAAAAGGTGATGACGAAAAGCCTTTAGGACCTGAAGTTCCCTATTTGAGCGCTATTGGAGCACTCATGTACCTTGCGAATTGCACCAGGCCTGATATTGTATTCGCAATAAATTTGTTAGCTCGTCATAGTGCAAACCTGACCAGAAGACATTGGGTAGGTGTTAAAACAATACTTAGATACTTGAAAGGCACCCAAGATCTTGGTCTCTATTTCTCGAAGAATCAGGACTTAAGATTGGTTGGCTATGCAGATGCTAGATATCTATCTGATCCGCATAATGCGAGATCTCAAACTGGATTCGTGTTTCTCTGCGGTAGTACAGCTATATCATGGGCATCTTGCAAACAAACCTTGGTAGCTACATCTACAAACCACTCAGAGATTATTGCACTATATGAAGCTGCACGTGAATGTGCTTGGCTACGACGAATGACTAACCATATCCTGAAGTCATGTGGTCTTAGTACCGTCAATACCCCCACTATTATCTATGAGGATAATGCAGCATGTGTTGCACAAATACAAACAGGCTATATTAAGAGTAATATGACTAAGCACATATCTCCTAAATTTTTCTATACTCACGAACTCCAGAAGCAGGGTGAGGTGAATATTTTAAAAGTCCAGTCGTCTGACAATGTAGCAGATTTGTTCACTAAGTCTTTACCAGCTAGTACATTCAGAAAATGTATCCGTAATATTGGTATGAGACGACTGAGAGACCTACAGAGTTTAGGGGGAGATCGCCCCTGAATTGCCTGTACTATTAGGTCCAGAAGATCTGAAAATTTATAATCCTGAAGATTGTAAAATGTGTTGAAGACAATCGTTGTACTCTTTTTCCCATAAATGAGTTTTCAGAAGTTTCTCATAATGGTTTTTAACGAGGCAACGAGTGCATCACATCTTGCGGCACTATGTACTCTTTCTCCGTATTTTTCCCATTGGGTTTTTAGGAGTTTTAATGAGGCATGAATTGGTCGCGGTATTCGCCCAAGGGGGAGTGTTGGGAACCTATAACCCTAATAGATATTTGTGGGCTCATACCAAATATACCCCTGAAGGGTCATGACTATATAAAGGAACATGTACACATCTATAATGAATAAGAGAAACAAGTTCCACCAATATTTGTTCTTCTTTGTGTTTATCTGGTGTGCAATTCGGAAGGGATACGGGCGTTCATCTACATCCTCTCCACATCTCATCTGCTGCGGGTGGGAAGGGGAACCGGATTGGGGATCCGTAACAACACCATTTCTTAACACAGTTAACCTGCCGTTTCTCTTGATTGGGCTTTTAGGGGCCGAGGGTCTCGGTCCGCCTAGAGTAAATCCTTCTTCCCCTTTCGGCCTTGGGCCCGAGTGGAAAGGGAGGCTCTATGTACAACGGTATGAAGCCTACAATAATTTTCCATTTGCGTTGTCCGCTGTAGAATAGAAGGAAGCCCACAGTGCCCACTTAGCAAAATCCTGTTGTCTGCTGTAGAAGGAAGCCCACAGTGCCCACTTAGCAAAGTCCACAGGCCCAAAACAACGGACAACATAAGAAAATCAGCCTTTTTTTTATGAACAATAAAATAAGCCTTGATAACAGACCGCATAACTAATCCATAAATTTGCTCCCGGAAAAACTAATCCTTAAATAATGCTTGCAAAGATTAATCAAATATGGAGAATTGAATTTTCCCTCTTTAATATTAGAGCTAATTATAGATCAGATTAGGTTGCTACTATTCATTAAGCCGTATACGCTGAAGAGTTTTACTAAATAAGGTTGTGACTGTTTTTTACTCGAGGGTGTGATTGTAACAGACCAAGGAAAGGGGGAAGGAGGGTTTCTTCCCTCATGGAACTGCTGCGTTGAGGCTGCTCTTAACGCTGGGGACTGCTCAAAGCAACAGGTTGGCGTGCCCTGTATCGTCATTTCAGCTACTGTTCTGTTCTAAAGTGTTTTTTTTAATCTATATATAACTTTGATCTAGACCGTATATAATGATAGTTCTGTAATAGAGTTACGATGAACTTCCTGTATGTACTTTTCTGAACCTGAGCTCGAGTTACTACATAAATTTGATTCAAACTAGTAGTACTTGTCTCCTGTAGTCTAAATTATTGTGTACGGTTGTCTCATGCTCTGACGAAAATTGCACGTATCTATACGAGTAAAGATTGCAAGTGTCCGTACTTCATGTCTGTAAAGATTGCAACAGCTGCCTTCTCCAAGAAATTTTTTCGCGCGCCACTATGTACTGGAGCCACGTTACATATTCAGATGTAAATCCTTGGGAACCATAAAGATTATCGCATTGACTGCAACGTAATGCGTCTCCGCAGGCATCACACGGCGTCGGAGTACGTACTACTGTTCAATAAACATTTACGGGACGCCGATTAACCAAACACTGGCACGAACAGCATGCACAAGGACTTGGGAGCAGCAGAGCTGTTTCAACAAGAGGCTGCCCTGCTCTGCTCTGCTCTGGACGATATTAACAAGCGGATAGATAGATCATCGTCTGACTGAGACTGACTAAGGAAGATGGTGGTGCAGGGTTTCCGGCGACATGGAGATCATCTGCAGCAGGCTGGAGCTGGAGAACGTCTCCTCGAGGGAGATCTCGATCTTGCTGCTGCTCCCGTTGTTGTCCCTCAGAATGTGCATCAGCTCCTTGGCGACGGCGAGCATGCACAGCCCGTTCTCGGCGCTGCACAGGCACCGGACGGCGAGCTCGAACACCTTCCTCACCTCGTCGTGCGACGCCGGGAGCTGCTTTCCCGACAGCAGCGTCGGGTCGATGATCTCGTGGAGCCTCCCTTCCCTCACCTTGGGCGCGACCGAGTCGAGCGGGATCTGCTGCCTCAGCCCCGTCAGCAGCTCGATCAGGAGGTGGCCGAAGTTGCACACGACGTCCTGGTCACACGTGTAGTACGCCGCCGCCGGACTGGTGAGCTTGTGGCCGGCGATCTTGGCGGTGAAGTCGGCGTCCAGGAAGATGTCGCTGGACCTGAGGTCGTGCAGGAAGGTCGGCGCCGTCTCGTGCGCCTGCAGGTACGTGAGGGCGCTGGCGAGCTCGATGGCGATGTTGACCCGGTGGTACCAGCTGAGGACGCGGCGCCGCACCTGGCGCAGGTGCTCCTCCAGCGTGCCGCCGGCGAAGTGCTCGTGCACCAGCAGCAGCGCGTCGCCGGAGCCGAGGAAGCAGAAGCCCACGACGCGGGCGATGTTCGGGTGGGAGATCTCCGACAGGAGCTCGATCCGGTCCAGCACCAGCCTCAGCTTCCCCTGCGTCTCGTAGCCGACCCTCTGCACCGCCACCAGGGAGCCGTCGTCGAGCACCCCGGCGTGCACCGTGCCGCCGTCGCCGGTGTCCACGGCCTTCTCGCCGTCGAACCTCTTCGTCGCTTCCTCCAGCTGCTCGTACGTGAACTGCTTCGCGTCGCACACGCTCCGGAGGATCTTGGGGATGCACGCCGGGTCCAGGTCCCACCGGCTGTCCTTATTGGAAGGCTGTCTCAGGAACAGCCAGAACGAGACTGCGGCCGCCAGGAAGAACAGCGACACGAAAAATCCTGTGAAAATCAGCGGGAACACAAGAAAAAAGGTGCATGTTCACATCACACAGGATCTGGCTGATCTGATCAAATCGGGGCAATGTGCAGTGACATGCGTACCAGCAAGGACGACTGCCTTCTTGGAGCAGAATCGTCCCTGGCAGCAATCCCTGCCGTCACCTGCATGTTCACCATTGCTGCAGGCTGTGTACAGTCACAAATGCATTCGTGTTGTGAGGAGGATTGATAGCCGTCGACGTTGCAGATCGATCGATCGCACGAGTAGAGCCGTATACATTTTTGTAAACTTACATGTGCCTTTGGAGCAGCCTGTGCCCTGTGCGAAGCCGTCGCCGACGAGACCCGGCGCGCAAGCGCACCGGACGCCGTCGCGCAGTGCCGTGGCGTTCACGAGCGCGGCGCCATCGGCGCATCTCGCCATGGCGCTGCCCCTCGGCAAGGCCCACTCGACCTCGATCCCCCTCACAACCCCGCTCGCCGCCGGCGCCGACCGGTTCTTGACCCAGCTCGAGAAGCCCCGGCACCCGTAGTCGGCGAAAACGCCCAGCCCGTTCCCGGGCTTCCAGACGGTGCCGTCGGCCGACGAGAGCGGGTAGCAGCACCCGGACCTGCCGCCGCACGTCGCGACGTCGTCGCAGCCGGCGCGGCAGAGGGAGGAGTCCTCGCAGGCGTAGAGGCGGAGCACGTTGGCCGGCGTGATGGCGAGGAAGCGCGCGGCGTCGAGCGCGGCCGCCGGCGAGGTCGGCCGTGAGAAGGCGGCGTAGGCCGCGTCGCATGGGGACGGCGACGCCGGGGCGTAGTCGAGGACGAGCGATCCTGAGGGGAGGAAGGCGAGCACCCGGAACGTGGCGGAGCCGAGCGCGAGGGTGAGGGTGGCTCCGGCGCTGGCGCTGGCGTTGCAGGAGAGGCGGAAGAGGGAGGAGTTGGCTCCGGCGGCGCCGGCACAGGAAGAGTTGAGATGGAAAGGGTAAGGGAGGACGAGGTCGCCGCAGCGGTCACCCCCGCCGCAGCCGCTGGGGTCGTCAGTGGCCTGCACGGCTGATGCTGCGAAGAGCACGAGAAGGATGTGGAAGTCAAGCAGGCGGCGGAGCGGCGGAGGAGTCATGGGTGGCGGCCGGCGGTCTTGGACGCGCGGCATGCTGATTGAGAGAGCTGAGCTCCAGTCTAGTGTTGCCGGCCGGGTAGTTGTAGGGTGGACGGGAGTTGCATGGGGACTGCACTTCGGGCTTCGGTTGGCGCCTGCCGGCTGCCGCGTGCGCGTGGGACTCGCCGTTGCCGAGATCGAGAGGTAGGGCGTGTAAGTGGAATCAGCTTGAAGCTCGTGTACTCACCAGTGGAAAGACCAACGGCTGCCAACGACTGTTGGCGCGGAAAACGGCCCTGGAGCCCACGTGCCAGCGGGTGGGCCGTGGGCGGCTTGGCTTTGCTTGCTTGGAGGCAGAGCTTGAGCATTTCCATGGCGCACCGCACCGAGATAGGAGCCGCAACAGTAATGGTGCCTTGAGTTGGAAGGTTTTCTTTTCGATCTATTCTGTATCTTATTTTTAGAGCATCTCCAACGATTTTTTCGTTTGAGCTAGCTAGATCATATATACTGACATGGTGATTCAGGTCATGAACTTCCTATATGTGCTTTACTGAACCTGAACTAAAATTACATGAATTTGATTCAGACTATTTCTCTCCTGTAGTCTGAATTATTGTGCATTGTCTCGTGCTCTGAAGAAAACTGCAAGTATCTGTACAAGTAAAGATTGCAAGTGTCCGTACTACTTGTCTGTAAAGATTGCAACAGCTGCCTTCTCCAAGAAGTTTTTTCGCGCGCCACTATGTACAAGAGCAAGCAATTTAGGGCCTGTTTAGTTGAGAAATTTTCCTTCTCTCTCTCCATCACATCAATTGTACTTTTCGTCTGCATGAAGCGCCAAATGAAGTAGCAACTGTTGCATGTTTGTACTTTTTGCCTGTCTAGGTCGAGATGAATCTTTTGAGTCTACTTGAGCTATGATTGGACAAAAGTTATCAAATACAAACGAAAGTGCTACAGTTACAAAACTTCTTAAAATTTGTCAACTAAACGCACCCTTACATATATTGAGATGGAAGTTCTTGGGAATCATAAAGATTATATCGCACTGACTGCATCGTAATGCGTCTCGGCGACACGGCGTCGTAGTACTCCTCTGTAGTGCGATATACAAGACTGGCCAACTCACTAAATCCTCAAATTTTGCCTCCCTATTTCTTGAGATGAAAGTCCCCATCCGTATTTCGCTCTATATTCAAGTACTCCAAACGATCGATCTTCGAGATTTTTCGTACTTCACGATCGATCTAGCTCACTTATCACTTATCAGCTTTACGAGAAGAGAGAAAGGAGAAATATGGTGGATGGGGAAATATTTATAGATTTTCCATCCTTACGTACCCATGTGAGACATGTGTCGGTGACACGTGTTTAAGTGTCATACGTAATGATGGCAAATATATTTAAGTGCCATTTTCTTATGTGCCCATCGCGCGCTCCCTAACTGAGTGAATGCATGCTACCACCTTCTTTCCTCACAACTTTTTCCCGTTGCTAACGTTAGCCAAAAAAGAGAAAACATTTATTTCAAAATATTATAACTATTGGGCGGTGTATCTATTTCAAATTTTGTTTCAATTGTATGTTCTACATGATGAGACGAACAAAATTACACCCTCGATAGGGCGGCTCGCCTTGAAATGCAGCGTGACCTGGATTACAATCCAGAAACCGACGAGATAACACATCCATGATTTCATGTGTTTAACTACTCTTCCATGATTTCATGTGTTTACCTTCCATGATTTCACGTGTTTACCTTACATGCATGAGTTCATGTGTTTACCTAATCTCATGTTTTCGTGATTTCATGTGCCAACATATAGGAGGTGTTGTCTCAATTCTGGCAAATTGCTGAAGAAGAAGTAATGCCACACGGAGACGCACCGGAAACAACCCAAACGACCACCAAGACAGGTTCAAGGAAAAGGAAGCAGAGTGATCGAGCAAGAGGTGATAGGGGAGTGAACAAGTGGCCAGACAACACATATAGGGTTATAGAAGTCAATGCCAAAGGACAACCCATAGCTCTTCAACCAGTGCCAGCTAAGTTTCGGAACGCTATTGGTTTCTTAGTTAGAGATAATTTGGACTGCACAATATCTAATTGGAAGGATGTGCCAGCTGATACAAAGGCAGACATGTGGAATAAGCTTTGTACGAGGTTTGTTTTCCCTCAGGGTTTAGAAAACTGTTGACACCAGAAGTGGCAAATGGATGTAGCGCAAGCGTACGGTAGTCAATGTAGCCTTCACCGAGAGTATTCTAGGTATCGTATTTTTCACGGAAAACGTGAAGTGAACTAACTAGGTTCAAGGCCGTCACAAAGTGATTAAAGAGTTTGGTGATCAAAGGGGTTTAGGATATAGGTATAGAGAGGTTCTATGCAGCAAAAGATATCTAGTGTTGGCTTTCTAAGTATAAAGAGGTTTACCACCTCCTCCCTTTACAAGAGGCGATAGGCGAAACAGGAGGAGATATAACTCTTCCCGAGGCGGCTATGCTATTGTATTGATGCCCTGCCGTTTTAATAACTTGTCTTACACACGTGGAGGGATACTAAGACCAGACAAGGCTGTCACCACTTGCTGGCACCCACAAACAATCCGTGCGACAAGCGGCCCACATTAATAAGATATAGTCTAGACACCACGTCTACACTATACTTACTACTCTAATCTTAGCTAGAGAATAGAGTACTTCACTAAGTAAAGCAATATACAAGTAAAGCAAATATATATTTAAAGTACCAGAACCAGAATATCAAATACTAGAAGGACTCAGATGGAAAACTTACTAGAAGCTTTCATCCGCTGAGGTACACCCTGGAGAAGATTCCTGACAGGCCCGGGACTTTCTCCTGAAGACTTCCCTCACTCTCTTCCCTCTTATTCTAACACTAAAACTACTAAGTAGTCTTTCCTGCTATGATACACTTGATACTTGATGTCTAGAGTGAAGGACTAGGGGGTATTTATAGGGGGAAGAAGAGGAGTGACATGTCATCAATCCATGTGCCTCTCCTCCTTGGCCCTTGGATAAACCGTCCTTGAAACCGCCTTAGATGAACGGCGATGATCAAATCAGCACGTGTGAAACATGCAGGAAGGTGGTGGAGCATGGCGGTGGCCTGGGCCTACCCTGGGTGGGTCGGCCGACCCACCTATGGCAAGGTGGGCCTACCACAGTGGTCCCCACTTGTCATAGAGTGTGGCTATGTACTTGTTTTGCCTTGGTCTTGTCGGTTCACGCTTGGATCCATGTGCATTGATCTTCCACCGTTGATTGGAAACACAACTTTGATCTGATGGTGGAATTGAACTGAGTGGGATGCCACATGAATCGTGCCATGTCAGCAGAGCCCTAGTGGGCCCCACATGTGGGTCGGCCGACCTGCATGTGGGCCCTCCAGGTGCTCCACTCTCTTCTTGGTGCTTCTCTACTCTGAAAACACCTAGTTTGAGCACCTGCAAAACAAATACTAGCATGTAAATGTGGAACCAAGTTATTTGTACCTAAGTCATTATGTGTTTGCTTGTTTCTTCCCTGAAAAGGGTGTTTTGTTGACGGTTATTGTTGGAATAAATTAATTGCACTCTACTTAAATAAGATTGTATTCAGATTATCCGTAAGCGCACAGATAATATACCGCTGTCGCATTTCATCCGGAGGTTTTAAATATCGAATCCACAAGGAACAGTAGGTGATAAAGACCAAGCCAATGACTTAACCCTACAATTAGGCTAGATAATATCAAGAAAGAGGAATAGCTATTGACTATCTAGTTCCAACAACCGGTAAGCTTTGAATAATATTGTTCTAACTGGACAGTGACATGAATAAGAGGCAAAATCAGAGTTCCCTCCTACCAGACACTTATACACCTATCTATCCTATCAACGGGAAGTGGACTACAGAGGACTCAACGCAGCTGTCACATACGCGATCTATCACTATCCGGCCAATCAGGGGACATTCACAAGTAAACCTAGCCTAGGCACCACGCCTACACTACGAACTACTACTTCAATCAAGCAATTTCCAAGATCAAAGTACTCAATATGAGTTGCAAACTTAAGAACGAATAAGAACAAATGCTTACTTCAATTAGAAGTTGAATACAAAAGTATCTCAGAATGCAGCTCCGGGCGAGGGGGCTGAATCCAGAAGAATACAGCTACGAAGAAGCGCCGACAGGCCGGAACTCCTCCTAATCTCTACTCCTCTACTCTATCTCTCTATTTCTCTAGACAAGACTAGATCTAGAAGAACTAGTCTCTCCTAATTGCTACATCTAACCCTAACTGAAGATATTGAATTGAAGGTCAGGAACAGGGATGGCCTTCAGGGGGGTCTGCCCCTTTATTTATAGCCCGGTGGGATGAACGTGCGCCATAGGATCAAACCGACTTTAACAAAGGGCCGAGATGACTCCTAAGAGGCGGCGGAAGAAGACTCCAGAAGAGGGGGCGAAACCCTAGAGGGGGGCGCCGACCGGGCCCACCCTAGGGCCGGCCGGCCCCACTTTGTGGGGTCTCGGGCCTCGGTTGCTCGGGTGTGTTCCAGAGCCTTCTAGTGTCTTCGTGATGATGTTTCCTTGGCGGTTAAGTTTCGTGTCTTTTATGCTCTTTAACCCTTCTTTTATGCTTTTCTGGAATAGTCCTTGGAAAATACAAAACATGCAAAACTCATAAAAATTGTCAGTTAAAACCATAGACTAGTGTATATTCATGTATCCTTTCATGTCTAAAGTTCTAATAAAAGTTGACGTTATCCACCGTCAACAGTTATGATGGTAGAAAACATGGTATTAGTACCGTCAACAAGACCCCCCACACTTAAGTCTTTGCTCGTCCTCGAGTAAAGGTTAGAAAGAAAGGTTGAAAAGATTAAGACATATCCAAGATAGTGGTGAATAAAGTTTTCATTTAACACATAGCTTATACCAGTGGATTATGTGGCATTGTCTAGCATATATCCTTGGGATGTTGAGAATTGGAATAATTCTCACGGCAAAGTCATCTTACTTTTTACCTTCTCAGTACTTAGAATTTTTTATATTAGTTTCAAAAATAAAGAACACAGTTCATTCTTACTCCTCAAATAGTACTCTCAAGTCACTCAGTTGTGTTTGGTTCCTTACCAAAGCATATCTTAAAGATGCCTTCTTTGTTTTATCCTACATCTATCAAGCTTATGTGTAGTTCAGGCAGGGATAAACATGACAGGCATACTTACATTGCATATATTGTAAAATTAAAATAAGGATCCAAGAAGAAAAATGTCATAGACCTAGATCAAGATGTGCAAGTGTGTGGAAAGTGGTGAACTATAATGCTCCTTTATTTGAGATGATCCCTCTCTACTTTATTTTGGTACATGGCTATCATTTTTATTTTCTTTTATTCATGAGCCTAGACTTGCTCATATATATATCTATGTATGTATATATATATTTTTTTTCTTGGACTTTCACTTGTCCATCTTTCTTTCTCTTTCATTTTGCATAGCCATTGTCCCTTTTATCAAATCAACTAAGAGAGATATTCTTTGACCTTTAAAACATGGAGCATTTATTTAATGGAAATGAATGGCATGTTGTTGCGTACTTCTAGTGTAGAAGCAGCATATACGTGTGGTGTATATGTGATCTTGATCTTTGGACTATGACATACTTCTCAACAAGGGTCAACAAGGTTTGATCAAACTCAAAGCAATTGCAAGTAGCATGATTAGAAGGGGTTTCAAACATGATAATCATATATGGCTTTGGTAGGAATTTTCTTACTATTGAGGAGTAAGTGACACTATGATTTTATGACATTTTCAAAAATAGACCTCTAAGTACTTTGAATGGAAAAAGTGTGAATCATGAGCCAAGAGTTATCTCACATTTATCAACATCTTAGTCAATATGATTTTCTATCAAGATATTTACCCACAAGTATAGGCATATGCATAAATTTGAACTTTGTGTCACCTCTACTCTTCGAATGTCATGAATTTTATCTCTTTTATTTTGGGATGCAAGTATTCAAATTTTTATTTTTATTTTTATTGAGGAACAAAGAAATAAATTAAGCAAATGTACGATTCAAGAGGGAGGAAGAGTGCAAACCAGTCAGGAAGTATACTCTCGCTACAGGGAGTCTAGCTGGTGGGTCCAGTCCCCAATGGTGGGGTCGGCAGACCCCACCAAAGGGCCGTTGTCCCCTCCATTTGAATCTCCTCGTCTCAAAATGTAATCCTGCACAATTGTTTTCCCGTTGAGCATCATTTTGTGGGTTATTTGACCCAAGTTTTGTGAGCTTCCACGGCCTGTTTGATCCAGCAGATGTGTTGTGCACCGTGACATGTTTGAAATCATCATGAGAGTTGTTGAGGGGGTCGTTCGACCCCGCACTTGGTTCTTTTCATCTGGTGAAACAGGAAAAGAGAACAACATCAAGTGCAGGTGCTCTGCTGGTGGCAACACACCAGTAGAACACAAAAGTATTTTATTCAACTCTTTAATATTGATGTAGGCATGATTACAATTTGAAAGGGAAATGTAGCTAGTGTCTACTTTATTCTAAAGGAATCCCAATCTAAGGAGAAGGTGGATTTAGGATGTTCTCTTGGCCAATGGCATTGGCCATGCGCTTGAGCTTCGCATTAGTGCTAATGCGGAGCGCGCGAAAGTTGTCCTCCATATCTAAGTGTGCCATCCTTAATTCTGACACCATTTCCTATAATTCATTATTCCTCTTTCTAAGGCTAGCTATAATTTTGAGCATCTTCTCCATGTCGCTCTTTTCTTCCCGATCATCATCAAATTGACCTGGTGAGCCATTGATCGGTGGTGCATCCATCTTTCGCCGGATTGAAGGAGAGGAGGAGTCAAGTGACTCCCTCAGCTGCTTCCTCATATACCCAGCCCACCGCCAACGATCTTGCGGCCCTTGAACATGGTGGACGTGGAAGGGGTGTAGGAGCTGATGCTCCTTGACGAATCTGAGAGGAAGGAGTTGGGGTACGGTTCTGGCACCTCCGGAACCTTCCCCTTCAATGCCAATTGGCCTGTGGTAGGCCTAATTGGCGTGGTGGACCGAACAGGGGGCTTCCGGAGATCCCGTCACGGCGAGAGAGATCTTGGCGAAGAAGTGGACCGAGGGGACGGCCGTGGGGTGGTCGACTGAACCCTCCTAGGGTCGGGCGACCCAGCCCTGGCCCCCGGTGGCCCTCCAGTCGGCGGCAGCAAGTTCAGGGGCTTCACCTCCTGCACGTTGACGGCCAAAGCTCTCTCTAGGCTTTCGGTCAGTGACCTTTGGGGCTTGGAAGTGGCTTCTCCAGTGGGGATGATGGCATTCTTGCTAGTGGAGGCCATGTTGGATCTCTCTGATGTCTCAAGGTAGAAGCAGGGTGCTGGAGTGTGGAAACAAGAAGGTGGAAGAATGGAGAAAGAGGGGAAGGGGTTAAGAAGACGAGTGCCAACGGTCTCCTTTTCGAAATCACGAGAGAATGTCGGAGGAACGTTGGCACAACGTTCTGGACCTGGTGGGTCGCAACGGGGTGCCACGGGTGGTTCAGCGGACCCCAAATATGGGTCATCTGGCTGTGGCAACTTCCCCACATGCTCCCCAAGTGCTTCCCTAAACGTGACGAGGTTGAGGGGGTGCCAAATATGGGTCGGCCGACCCATAAAATTGCCCCAAATTTCTGTCACGTCACCTATAAGTGCTCCTGAACACTGCCCCATTTTCCAAAATTTTGAATTGCACCAAGTGGGTTTGGATTGCGCAGTGCGATCAGATTATTTATTTCTGAGAATTTTATAACTTGGACTAGTTTTGATCCCAAGTGGTCACCGAATTTGGCTATCCACTTCTACTTGGGGCTTTTGGGGACCCAAAGTGTTAAAAGAAGGAATTTCTAATTATTTGAAACCTATCTAGTGATCAAGCTATACAAACAATTGAAAAGAGAATGTAAGACATGTAGATTTTAATTATGTTAATTCATTATCAGGGATGAATTCTATCATGTCAACTTCTTCTTCTATTGGTGCATGTTCATGAAAAACTTTGAGGCGATAGCCATTTACCTTAAAGATGTTGCCGTCGTCGTCTTGAAGCGTGACGGCTCCATGCGTTGCTGCGTTGATTACCCGGTATGGTCCTTCCCATTTGCTTCTTAGCTTTTCATGGCCAAATAGCTTGACCCATGAATTGAATATGAGGACCTTTTCTCCAGGGTGGAATTCCTTGGGTTTGATCCTCTTGTCATGCCATCTTTTAGTTCTATCTTTGTAGATTCTGGCATTGTGATGGGCTTTCTCTCTCCATTCCTCAAGCTCTGAGATCTGGATCTTCCTATTCCTTCCAGCAGAGGGCAGATCCATATTCCATTGTTTAATTGTCCAATGTGCTCTGTGCTCTAGCTCTACCAGCAAATGGCATGTCTTCCCGTATACAAGTTGGTATGGTGACATACCAATTGGAGTCTTGTATGCGGTCCTGTATGCCCAAAGTGCATCCGGTAGTTTGCTCTTCCAAGCTGTTCCCATTTCATTGATAGTCTTTTGCAAGATGTTCTTGATTTGCTTATTGGAGGTCTCCGCTTGGCCACTTGTCTGGGGATGGTATGGAGTTGCAACATTATGCTTTATTCCGATGTCTGCCAAGAAACGTCGGAAGCCTCTATCTATGAAGTGAGACCCTCCATCACTTATGACTAGTCTTGGGGTGCTAAATCTTGGGAATATGACTTCTTTGAACATCCTTTTTGAATGTGAAGCATCAACGGTCGTGCAAGGCATAGCTTCCACCCATTTGGACACATAATCCACTGCTACCAGGGTGTACTCACAACCTTGAGACTTGGGGAACGGACCCATGTAGTCAATTCCCCATGCATCAAATAGCTCCACTTGAAGGTCGTTTGTAAGTGGCATTGCATCTCGGGTGTTGATATTTCCATGTTTCTAACATCTTGCACACCTCTTCACATACTCTTGTGCATCTTTGTACATGGTAGGCCAAAAGAATCCACTTTGCCATATCTTCGCGTGGGTTCTGAATACCCCATAATGGCCTCCATATTCTGCTCCATGCCATTTCTCAATGATCTTGATTGCTTCATTCATTGGCATGCATCTCCTCAATATTCCATCATTGCAGACTCTGTACAAGTATGGCTCATCCCATAGGTGCACTTTGCTCTCTTGGATGAGCTTCTTCTTGTCCGCTCCAGGTGGTACATATCCTGTGACCATCAAGTTGACAATATTTGCATACCAGGGGTAGGAGCTCGTGACCTTGAGGAGCGTGTCATCTCGTAGGAAGTCGTCGATGGGCAGATCCTGTTTGTCTTTGAATTGCATTCTAGACAAATGATCGGCTACAGAGTTTTCTACTCCCTTTTTTATCTTTAATTTTAAGATCAAATTCTTGGAGCAGCAAGATCTATCTTATTAATCTTGGTTTAGCATCTTTCTTAGTGAGCAAGTATTTTAAAGTGGCATGATCAGTGTAGATGATTACTTTAGCCCCAACTAAGTAAGATCTAAACTTGTCTATAGCAAAAACCACGGCCAACGGTTCTTTTTCAGTTGTTGTATAATTTAATTGTGGCCTAGTTAAGGTTTTGCTAGCATTTGAGATTGCATGATGTTTCTTATCTTTGGTATGTCCTAAGACAGCACCTACAGCATAATCACTAGCTTCACACATTATGTCAAAAGGAAGCGTCCAATCAGGGGGTTGTATGATTGGCGCAAAGACAAGTGCTTTCTTGAGATAATAAAAGGAGTCTAGGCACTCATCGTCAAAGTTGAAGGGTGCATCTTTAGCAAGCAGGTTTGTTAAAGGTCTAGCAATTTGAGAGAAATCTTTTATAAACCTTCTATAAAATTCTGCATGACCGAGAAAACTGCGAACACCCTTAACATTCGTGGGTGGTGGGAGCTGTTCTATGACCTCTATCTTAGCTCTATCCACCTCTATCCCACGCTCGGACACTCTATGTCCTAGCACTATTTCTTCTCGAACCATGAAGTGACATTTCTCCCAGTTCAAGACTAAGTGCTTTTCTTCGCACCTTTGTAAGACACGGTCCAAATTCTCTAAGCAGTGGTCGAAGGTTTTTCCATAGACTGAGAAGTCGTCCATGAACACTCCATGATTTCTTCGATCATATCGGAGAAGATGGACATCATGCACCTTTGGAAAGATGCAGGAGCATTGCATAGGCCAAAATACATGCGCCTGTATGCATATGTTCCATAGGGGCATGTGAAGGTTGTCTTACTTTGGTCGTCGGGATGGATGGGAATTTGATGATAACCCAAATACCCATCAAGGAAACAGAAGAAAGAATGTTTTGCATGCCGTTCTAACATCCCATCGATGAATGGCAACGGAAAGTGATCTTTCTTTATGGCCTTGTTAAGTTTTTTTGTAGTCTATACACATTCTCCAACCCGTGATGGTTCGTTGTGGGATTAATTCATTTTTCTCATTTTTAACGACCGTCATTCCGCCTTTCTTAGGCACTACCTGGACGGGGCTAACCCACTCGCTGTTAGGGACATGGTAGATTATGCCTGCATGTAAGAGTTTTAAGACCTCTTTCTTTACTACCTCTCTCATCGCATTATTTAGCCTCCACTGCGGCTCCCTAAAAGGTGCAGCATCTTGCTCAATAGGGATGCGATGGGTGCAAAGAGTGGGACTAGTCTCCTTAAGATCTTGAAGAGAGTAGCCTAAGACAGAACGGTGTTTCTCTAGAATGGTGATGAGTTTAGGGGTTTTCTCCTCGGAAAGTTGGTCACTAATAATTACGGGGGGTCTCCCTAGCACCATTAAGGAAGGCATACTTAAGTCCAGAAGGAAGGGGCTTAAGTTCTATAGAGGGTTTAGATGGGGGTTCAGATTTATCTAAGTCTAGGGGTTCTTCAAGTTCAGCCTCTTCTTGGATGAAATTCTTAGCATCTTCTTCTAGATCAGGATGAGAAGGTTCTAGAAGAGATGTAGCTACTACTTCCTCTATCGGGTCAGACGCGGGATGCATTTCTGCCTTTGAGTTGGCAGAATTTGTTAGTGGAATCGAAAGACAAATGTTCTTCCCAAGATGACCTTCAAGGTGCCCTTCATGGAATCCATCAAGGAGTCTCATGAGCGGGTGCCCAATCAACAAGTCAAATTCCTCTATATCGAAAATAAAGTGCAAGAGGATATGGGCCTTGTTAATTGAGACAGGGATAGTCTGTACAATCCCACAGCTCTCGACCAATTTCTCAGAGGGTAATTTAAGAAATTTGTTGGTCGGGGCTAGAGGTTCCTCTCCTAGGAGTGCATTTGCTAATGACTTAGACATAATGCTCACTCCTACGGCGGGATCATAAAGAGAGTCTATGGTGGTCCTATTTATGGCGCAAGAAATGGTTGTGAAGCAAGATAGGGTCATAATAACCTGAGGTGAGGCTTCGGCCTCCTTTAGCCACTCGTCACTCATAATGGATGCGAGCTCTTGAACAGTTTCCTTGAGATAGCGGGTCTCGAGGCGATGTGGGATGTGATCATTTGGAGCTCTACGTGTTGTAGACTTCTTTTGCACAGGTTGATTCGAGGTATTTTTGAAATCGGAGAAGAGATCAGCCTCGATATCCAGAGGAAATTCCAAAGGTTTAACTTCCCCTAGAGGGTTTGGTGGTTGTGGTTCAGGTTCGATAGCTTGTGATGTGAGTGGTGAGGTTTCGGCTATCGTGGGTTCATCCTTCGGGGTTTGATCTTCCTCGGGGGCTTCATCATAGATATTAGTGTAGGGGGTGTTCTCGAGAATTTTCGCGAGGACTTCCTTACCTTCACTAATGGGGAGATGCAAGAATGCTCCCTTAGAGGCTAAATCAAGAAACTGTGCGGAGTTTTGGCTAAGACCGAGGTAGAAGTGTTGCAAGAGTGTTGGCTCGGTTATAGCTAAATCGGGGCCGGAAGACACCGGGTCTGTGAGACAGGCCCATGCCGCACCTAGAGGCTCCTTATCCTTTTGTCTAAAGGTTAGGATCTCTATACGAAGACGAGCAACTCGGGAAACGGGGAAGAAGGTGATACAGGATTTTGATTGCAGCTTCTCCCATTCTCCATTTACACTCCCTACGTGACGAGTATACCATGGTTTGGCTATTCCTGTCAAAGAGAACAGAAATGGCTTCCACTTAAGGGTATCTCGTCTCATCCCTTGGATATGTATGCAAGAGCAAAATTGTTCAAAATCTCATAGGTGTGTATAGGGGTTCTCATCTTCATCCCCAGAAAAATGCTTCTCCTAAACCATCGCTATGAGACTCGGGCGTAGCTCATAGCGAACGGCCAAAATGGCCTGTGATGAACTAGGCGGCTCTATCCTAGCGCCCGACAGAGCAGTATACTTGAAGATAGGTGTTTGATCCATGTGGTATATGAAAGGATAGTTTTGGTCAAATAAGGATAACTAAAACGACTCGACTCTAGTTAAGACAGCTACCGTTCCCCGGCAACGACGCCAGAAAGCTTTTTGACACCAGAAGTGGCAAACGGATATACCGCAAGCGTACGGTAGTCAATGTAGCCTTCACCGGGAGTATTCCAGGTATCGTGTTTTCCACGGGGAACGTGAAGTGAACTAACTAGGTTCAAGGCCGTCAGAAAGTGATCAAAGAGTTTGGTGATCAAAGGGGTTTAGGATATAGGTATAAAGAGGTTCTATGTAGCCAAAGATATCTGGTCTTGGCTTTCTAAGTATAAAGAGGTTTATCACCTCCTCCCTTTACAAGAGGCGATACGCGAAACAGGAGGAGATATAACTCCTCCCGAGGCGGCTATGCTATTGTATTGATGCCCTGCCGTTTTAATAACTTGTCTTACACACGTGGAGGGATACGAAGACCAGACAAGGCTGTCACCACTTGCTAGCACCCACAAATAATCTGTGCGACAAGCGGCCCACACTGATAAGATATAGTCTAGACACCACGTCTACACTATACTTACTACTCTAATCTTAGCTAGAGACTAGAGTACTTCACTAAGTAAAGCAATGTATAAGTAAAGCAAGCATAGACTTTGTTGGTATAAATTAACTGCACTCTATTAAAGATTAATAATATCAAAGTATCCTCTAGCGCACAGATAAAACAACCGATGTAGCACTTCACCATACAATCCTGGTTTTATTATCGAACCCAAAGGAACAGTAGGTGATACTGACTAATTCTATTGGCTCTTAACCTGATAATACAATCAATCCAGAGAATATCAAGAATGAGGAGATAACAAATGATTATCTAGATCCGATAACCGGTAAATTTTGAATAATATCGCTCTAATCGGGCAGTGACATGAATAAGAGGTGAAATCAGAGTTCCCTCCTACCAGACACTTATACACCTATCGATCCTATCAACGGGAAGTGGACTACAGAGGACTCAACGCAGCTGTCACCTATGCGATCTACCACTATCCAGCCAATCAGGGGACATTCACAAGTAATTATAGCCCAGACACCACGTCTACACTACAAACTACTACTTCAACCAAGGAGCTACCAAGATCAAAGCACTCAAATAGAGTTGTAAACTTAAGAACGAATAAGAACAAATGCTTACTTGAATCAGGATGTTGAATACTGTAAGATGAAATTTTGACATATCACAATATTATATATATATATGTTCCTAAAATAAAAGAGAGTTTCATTATGCCACGCATGCACGTATATATATATATATATACACTATACTCGCCGAATACAAGGAATATTTTGAGCCGTAATGATTGATTAAGTAAGAAAAAAATCAGATTGAGTTCATCGCGTGTGTAGCACATGCATGGCGCCCATCCGTTGGTTCATTTGATTAAATAAGTATTTTCCTTGATAATTAAGCCCAGAAGTATACATGAAATTAACCGGACTGGTTAACATTATCATTAGCAATCAATAATCGCAGTTATGGGCCGGAGATGACTAATGCACGGCCCATGCATGTAAGCCAGCGCACGAGATATCTTCCATAGCTGCCCCAGGAAACTCACGTGTACACGTACGTATCATCTGTACATGAACGGATACGCAAGCCGTATACGGCGACATGCACCATACGTCCGGAAAGCTAGCTAACTACAGAAGGATAAACACAATTCCTAACTAAGTCGTTCGTCTCTTGCGCTGGCCGTTCGGAAATATCTGTTCGAGACGGTGGGTGCAATCATACGTGAAAAACCGGCTAGATAACTCCTGCCGCCGCGTATGCATGCAGCATGCCGAGCGATCCGGCCGCGCGGCGCCGGGCGTTTCGCTTCCTCTCCGCGGCTTGCTAACTGAATGATGGCGGCGTGCTCTCGTTACCGGCCTCGGGTGGAGTACCCTAGCTCTTGCCTATATAAACACAGCTCCTCTTCCCTTGAGGGGGACGGATAGGCACATCACAGCGCCTCCAGGCTGCCATTTACACAGCACCCAAATCCATTCGCACGCACGCACGTCGCCAGCCTGCATACACACCATCGCCGCCGCGCTTGGACACATACACACGACCGTCGTCGATTCCTCGCCGATAGCTGCGTCCACATCGTCGTCAAGCATTTCATCCTCACCGGCGAGATCGGCAACGTCATCTCCGGCAAGCCGGACATCTACAGCACCTCGTCTCCGGTGAACTCTTGTTCGTCGTCGCCGTCGGCAGCTCCCTCTTCATCAACAACCAGCAACCGACATGGCTGCACATTTCGAAGGTGAAATTCTTTATTTATTTTGATTTGTTTCTCTCATCTCTGCTTGGCTATGTGTTATAGATGTATACAGAGATCTTGCACGCATTCACGGCCAGCCATCGAGCTCCGGCGACGATAGAACCATGACGACACCGGCAGTCATTTCAATGGCGGCAACCATATGAGATTGTTCCGTATATGTGCCGTGCACTACGGCCCGACGGCGAAGGCACATGTGGTGGTTCAGCAACATTCATCTACAGCGAAAGCAGGTTGGCACCTCGCCAACATCCACAGCGAGAACGGCATGCAGTGCACTGCCCTATCGGCACCGCCAAAATGGCGATCAACACTGGAACGACGACCGCAACGGCGGCGGTCGTGCCAAAGATGTGCGGCGGCAACCTGTTGGTGCTGCCTTCATCCAGTTAGTAGCCAGCGTGGTGCAACGACGGTGGCGGAGCAACATGATGGCAGCCTGATATCACCACATACATGGGCAACGTGTATGATGGTCTAGCAAATTTTTAGGCTGATGAACATACCAGGCAGTATTCCAGCCATGATGATTTACGGCCAAAGCAGTGCTTTTCAGCTTAATTAGCCGTATCATTCAACAGTAACTCCGGTGATGGCCGAAACGGCAAGTATGATCGGTATCACGACCGTGAAGCAGTGCGTCCCAATGATGGCCCATCTTTGTAAATTTTCAGCAGCAGCTGCAACAATACATACACGTGTATGATATATGGCATATGTACGGCAAAGAAGCAACGTATGACAAGTATACAGTACCATGCAACTCCAACACGTGTACGAGGAAGCTAGAAAGCAAGAAGCTAATTAGTTCGAGTTGGCTATTTGAGTTTGATCGTCATTAATAAATGGCACAACCTGATTGAGGCCCCCGCCTATGGCGCATCATTTTATTCAGCCTGATAGTGCTGAGAGCGGCCAATATACTATTTGCAAAACATCTTCAAATAATTCTAAGTCATGATCACGCGCTCGAGTTCACGCGCATTTGTAAATTGGCAAGCCGACTAAGTGTTATGCCAATGATCTCAGAAATTCATGAACGGAGAAATCTCCTAAGTATCTCATGAGTACAAGTCTCACATTTACCATCAACCATATTTCCGCACCGTCAAGGCCGGTGAGCATATGAAGTCATCTTCTTTCCCACAGCGACGAGGCAGGGACGTCTTTTTCCCCTGATCGACGAGGCTGGGAGTTTTCTTTTCCGCGACCGACGAGGCCGGAATTATTTGTTCGTGACCGACGAGGCCGAACAATTGACTTCATTATGGGATCCGCATGACGAGGCCGGATACTTTTTGCTAGAGGCCGACGAGGCTCTAGCACTTCACCATTTTTTTCGTTCATTTGTGCTTATGCATATACATGGAGACAATTCTCATTTGTTCAACGACGACCATAATGACCATCGGCATAGCTTAATCGGAGGTGTTCTGCGGCCCAACGCTGCGGATGTAATTAACTAGAGGCCTCTAGAGGCCCTAGGAACCAGAAGCTACACAATCCTCTGATTGTCAGATGGAACTCGGCGCAAATATTCATTAATGTGGGAAATTGTACTTTGTAATTCTATGATGAATAATAAAGCAATATTTCCCTGAATTTGTGTTCCTTGTGTTTTGTTGCACATTTACTTTATTTGTATACGTATGTATACTGGCACGCCTGCGCAAATCAGTACTAAATAGTACGACACGTTAGCTAAAGAGAAATCCCGCCGAGGTGATTTATTTAGCGAAACAAATTGGCACGCCCAGTGGGACACGGTTCTCCTCCCATCTTCGCTATGCTCGATGGTCAAATAAAAAAATATATTGTCGTTTCATGAGATCTCGACATTGCTGATGCATATTGATCAAAGTTTCAGTCAAGGTACTGACCCTTCAGATTTTTTTTTTTTTTTTTTTTTTTTTTTTTTTTATGTAGGTGAGTCGGCCTCTGTTGAGAGCCCCGCCTGTTTTATGATCAAGTTTGGGTCGTTCCCACCTACTCAAGTGGTCGCCCAAGGCAATGAGGTGCATATTGGGCACGTGAAGTCAAAGAAAGCTAGTAGGCTAGCATATGCTAAGGCTAAGAAGGAACGATGCTCTCTGGTGGGCAGGGCCCGTGACTTGCTAGTTAGTGACGTTAAGTCTGATGATGCTCTGCTCCGTGCCCAAACATTACTTGGGGCATTAGATCAAGTCAAGGATAACCTTCGCCGCGGAATATTAGAAGCTAGGAAGGCACGCCTTCCGAATTCCCTTCGGAATTGCCGAAGGAAGTTTGTTAAGACGCAAGAGCTTCGAGAGAAAATAGCTTCGCGGTTTGTCGCCAGCGAAACTCTGGAAGATTGGTCAAGTGGTGAAATCCCACATGATGATTTGTTCTCTTGTGAATGGGATAAACATCCTGCAAAGGCTAAGTCATTAATCCGTAAGGTGCTCAGGAGGTATATCCACACACAGAGATTGCCCGAGAACATCTTCTCACCAGGCCTAACATCACCACATGTGAAGGCTTTTCAGGCAAGGAATATAATATCTTGCCTCCATATTTCAGCAAATGGTGGCCCTTCTCTCAGCACGGGAAATCAGTTTTCCGTCCTTCCTTCGGAGGCCCCAGCTCCTCATGTTGGAGGACTCCAGCAGCAGCTCCAGCAATTGCAGGCTCAAATGGATGGTATAAGGAGACAGATTCAACCTCAAGAGGCACTTGGGGGCTCGCGTTCAGGGAACAGGATGAACCCACGCCATCCAAACTGGCGGCCTCAGCAAGATCGTCAAGTTTGGGCCCCAAGGAGAAGATTGCCACCACCGAGGAATACCCAGCCTAATCCTAATTGGAACCGTTGGGCACGTCAGCAGGATTATCGTCCTCCTACTCGCCAAGTTTATGTTCCCCGAGGTCAGCCACAGAATAATATACCAGCGTCAGTGCCAATGAGGTCGATGCCGCAAAGAGATTCAGCAATTCTCCCAACCCCTCCAACTCGGGCAAGGGCCTGGCAAGGGCCGTCTGCCACCCAACAAAGGCGTGAAAGGCGAAGGAGGAGTCGTGAGGCTATGTATAGAGAGCTTCAAGATTTGGTACTAAGGCATGTTCAAGTACGTGTCCGTGCTGATGGACGCATCTACCCTGACAATGAAAAAATCTCCCTTCGAGTCTCACCATCTCTGCAACGGAATCAAAGATATGGATATCTCATTGAGTGTCTAGCACCTAAACCTCGCCAAGATGAAACCACTACGGTTCCAGCTTCAAATTCCGCAGGGGGCACACAGAGGGATAATACATCCCAACCGCAGCCCACGGCACCTCCGCAAGCAAATGGACCATCATCAGGAGTTCCTATGGAAGTTGATGAACAACCTGCTAATACCGCCGTTGATGCAAAGATAGTTGGCGCTAGTACGCCAACTAATTATGAAACTGCTTCCGAAGGGGAAGGGAAAAAGAAAAATTCCAATGACACCGTCATGTGTGGCATGATAGAGGTACAGTTGCCCCAAGATCGAGATACAAATTGGGAACCACCTGCAGTCGCTCAAGAATTGACATATCCCTCGGAGGATGAAATTGTGCCAAACCCACCAGTGATTCTGGGGACAAGGCTCCGAGTAGGCGGCGGTCATGCCCCAAATTCCTTCATGGCTCAATGTTTGCCAGTCTCAGGAAGAAAATGGTCACTAAAAAATAAGCCAAGTCCTTATGATCGCCCTGGTCGTTTCAAAAATATTGCCTCAAGGCTCCCATCGGGTCAACATGAGTTACAACAAGTCGCGGGAAGGATTGGCCCTGATACCCGCCTAAAGACAGAAGCACGCCGTCGCGCGGAAGGAAATTTAAATCTTTCCGATTATGATGGGCAGACGGCTAGTGATGACTCAGAGACGGACTCCTCAAGTTCTCTCGAAGCCCGCTCACATTCCCCTCGTTATTCAACGCTTGCCCCATCCCTTTTGTCAGGAGACGAGGGAGATTTGGTGGACACCAATGTCGCACCTGTAAACATGACTCACGAGGATGGAGTTGAGGGACTTCCCAAAAATACTGAGAAAGGACCGATCCTTGTTGAGGCGTCAACTTCGCAAACACCCGAGGAACGCGAAAAGAGGAGGGACAAAGAGATTGATGAACTAAAGGGCCAAATGAGGCAGCTCATGACCATGATGGCAAATTTGGTTGCCACACAACCACCTCCAATTGATCCGCAAATAGCAGAATTAGAGGCAGGAACGGCCTCCATTCCCCATTTTCCATATATGGAGCCAGATCATCCTCCAGAAAAAGAGACAAAGAGTGCGCCGAATGCTCTTTCGATCGGTGATGCAAATAGGCCGTCAGCCGGGACCCTCAGAGATTACCATGATATTGCCGAAGAGATCATTAATAGAAAGATGAAGCAAATAGAGGCTGAGCGAAGCCCTAAGTCTCAAGATTATGAGCTCGAGAAGCCGTATGAATCATGGCATGACAAGGTCCCATTCCCCGCTGGATGGCACCCACCGAAGTTCCGCCAGTTTGATGGAACCGGTGATGCTACTGAACATTTGGCTTATTTTGAGGCAATCTGTGGAGATACTGCCCATTCTTCATCTCTCTTGTTGCGACAGTTTTCAGCCTCATTAACAGGTGCGGCGTTCCATTGGTACAGTCGCATCCCTACTGGGACGGTGCGTAATTGGACCGCCATGAAGGATCTTTTTAGGTCACACTTCATAAGCATGAATAAGGAGATTACCATCTTGGAGTTGTCCCAAATCAGGCAAAGGCGTGATGAAAAAATTGAGGACTATATTGTTCGTTTCAGGAACAGCTATGTACGCCTTGCTAGAGAGATGCATGTTGAGGATGCTATACAAATGTGCATTCATGGTATGCAACAACATTGGCTAGTATCGGTGTCTCGACGAGACCCGAAAACATTTAGTGCACTTGGGGAAGCTGTTGCGGCAGCCAAGTTAGAATTTGAAAAGGCTCCACACATTATGGAAATGTATAAAAATGCTGGAAATAATGATAACAATAGGAGGTTTAACATGTCCTCCAAGCCAACAAACAATGGGGGCAAGCCCAAGGTGACTGAGTCAAACACCACAAACACAGTGCCCGTATTTGGCCCTAGAAATGAACAGAGGCCTAATAGGCGCTCAAATATAAGGGAGTTGTTGAACAAACAATATGTGTTCCGCAAGGATTTGGTTAAGAGCCTGTTTGAACAGATGAATGAACAACACCTTCTGACATTGCCTAACCCAACAAGGCCTGATCAAGTGAATATGATTGATAATCCTCTATATTGTCAGTACCATAGGTATGTTGGTCACAAAATTGAGGATTGCATCGCTTTTAAAGAATGGCTTCAAAGAACCATTGATGAAGGAAAATTGGCTTTGCAGCCTGAAGCCATTAACCCAAATTATCAGTCAACCAACGTAGTCACCATAATGCATGATGACAAGACGAATGGTGCCTGCTCTGGAGAAGAACATTGGGTACCCTTAATGCAAGTGGAGCGGCAAATGCAAAGTTATAAATTGCCATCCAATGCTTCTAACAAGCGCACACAACTGTGGAAAAGAGTTCGTCAAGAACACCCGCAAAATGGTAGCCGTTGTGACACTCACGTACAATTCAATTCCTCGCCTCTTCATCAAAGGCAAGATCCAAGTAAAAGGCGGATGCCACCAAGGTTCGTTCCTTGGACCGAAGGGAATGCATCGTTTCCCCGAGGAGCACGTGCATCTCCCACTCTGGGTCAGTTCTTTCCAAAGCATTGGGAACAACATACTGAGCGACAAACTCCTCAACAAGCAAATGCTTCAGATATCGCCCCATGCATGGCGATTACAACAATAATAGGAGAATCAAATGAGTCCGAAGATGAAATGGCTCTTACCCCCGAGGAGCGGAAAACATTTCATGATGAGGCTGCTCTTGTGAATGAGAAGGTTGAAGAGGTGAACATGAATTTAAGAAGTGGTAAAGATATAGTTGAACCACTAAAATCTCGTCAATATCGAGTAGAGAAGGAAAAGGGCCAAACATCTAAAACTGCCCCGATACATGACCAACCACAGGGGACATCTTTGAGCCAAGCAAAGGGTCAAACAAAGGGGGATGAGGTGGAATACAACGTTATTTCTCATTTAAAACGTATCCCAGCCCTTTTGAGCGTTTATGATGCACTTACACTAATGCCGGAGCTTCGCCAAGCTTTAGTGAAAGCATTAGAGAAGCCTGACGTCTACGAGGTTGCAATGGCAGAGCATCGACTCAGCCAACCTATGTTTGAGGTGAATGAAATATCCTTCTCTGAGGAAGATAAAATCATTGCTGATAGCAACCATAATAGACCTCTTTACATGGAAGGCAATATTGGTAACGCTCACCTTCGGCGGATTCTCATAGACCCCGGGTCAGCTGTTAATCTCTTGCCCATCAGGACCTTAACTAGGGCGGGCTACACTCTAAAGGATCTAGAACCAACAGAAGTGGTTATTTGTGGTTATGATAGCAACGGAAGCCCGGCAGTGGGAACTATTACTTTGAAGCTGCAAATGTCTACATTTTGCTTCAAAGTCAAATTTTTCGTGATTGAGTGTACTACTTCATACTCGGCTTTGCTGGGAAGACCCTGGTTGCATAAATATCGTGTTGTGCCCTCCACACTTCATCAATGTCTCAAGTTTCTCGATAACCAAGGAGAGCAACAGAGAATTATTGGCAACTTGCACCCATACACATTGCAAGAAGTACACCATGCTGATGCCAAGTACTTCTTCCCAAGCGGAAAGGAAGAAAAGCAGCTCGGTCGCTCAACGCCACCAGCTGAAGTCCTGATTACTCCAAAGACAACACCCTCAGCTGCCGAAATGAAGTATTTAATCGCCCCTTGTGTGTCATCCTCAAAATTAAGGAGCTCGTCATACCGAGCCGATGAAAGCAAAAATGTGAGTCATTTATCAAAAGATAACACCCCATCATGTGTACAAGTGGCAAAGCAAGAGACCAAGGTCCCGTCACAATTGTGGACCTGGAACCTTACCCCTACCTTGCCAGCTACACCTAAGATAACAGCAATTGAAACTCCTTCAACTTCGGCAGCATCGAGGTTAGATCTACAGACCCCTAAAGAGGTCCTTCCTACTAGAGACCCTAATACTTCTTTGCAACTTGAGTTTGGCTCTCTGACTGAACCTTCTTTAACAGAGACTAAGAGTCAGGGCGATCTATTCCATGCTTATGAGGAAATGGGCGACACCACGCAAGTAACGCCCACTCAAGAGAAAGGAAGAGTCAAGAAGATAGTTGCTGACATTGAAAAGGTGGCGTCAAATGCCCCCATTCCCCAACCTTCTTCTCTTTATGTTTCTATAACTAAACCCTTAGAGGTCTGGGTTGTTCCGGACCTACATAAAAATACTTCACCAACAATATTTTATAAAACACCACTTACACAACCTTACAGCAGTCTGCCTCCTTTTGCAGATAGGAAAGAGGCTGAAGGAAAGGTCAGGGCCACACTGCAAGCGGAACCTAGACTGGTTCCCTTGCTTGAAAAGGCCGGGATCGAATTGAGACAAGGTCGGCAACTGCCGCCACCGCCAAATGTATGTGAACAATGGTGGAAGCAATCAGAAAAGGCAGTTCAGAAAGGGCGAGTATCTCCTTCTAGGCGGGGATTAGGATATTTGCCTGACGATTTCTCTGATAGCGATGATGAAAATACTTGTGGCCCTAATTGGAGGCCCTCATGTAATGTTACTTGTGTCCTCAATGATTGGCAAAATGAATTAATGGAAGATTGCCCTTCTGATGATGAGGAAGAATTAGAATGTCTACGTCCTATCACGTCCCACACTAACCCTTTTTATGCATTTCCTAACACAACGCAGGATTTTAGGGATGGAGACTATATTCTTGCATCTATGCATATGGCAATATCATCACCACATGGGGAAGTGTTGAACGCGGCCCCTGCCCCTGAAGAATTGGAGGATGGTATAAAATACACCACAGATGAGTTGGTGGAAATAAATCTCGGGAGTGATGATGATCCGCAGCCTACCTTCGTGAGCGCTACCCTTACGCCCGAAGAGCGTGAAGACTATAGGCAATTTCTAATGCAATACCGCGATTGCTTTGCATGGTCCTATAAAGAAATGCCGGGTTTAGACCCAAAAGTGGCCACTCATAAGTTGGCAATAGACCCCCAATATCGCCCTATCAAGCAGCAACCACGTCGCTTTCGACCTGAGTTACAAAATGACATAGTGGCGGAAGTAGATAAGCTGATCAATGCCGGGTTCATAAAAGAAATACAATATCCCCGATGGCTCGCTAATATAGTGCCAGTCATGAAGAAGAATGGGCAAGTCAGGGTGTGCGTAGATTTTCGAGACCTGAATCGTACTTGCCCGAAAGATGAATTCCCCACTCCAATGACGGAGATGGTGGTCGACGCCACTACTGGCTATGGCGCCCTATCATTTATGGATGGATTCTCGGGCTATAATCAAATCAAAATGGATGAGAATGATGCCTATGATACAGCCTTTAGAACACCAAGAGGGAATTACTATTACACTGTGATGCCCTTTGGTTTGAAAAATGCGGGCGCCACTTATCAAAGAGCCATGGCAGTTGTATTCGAGGGGCTTTTCCATGAATGTGTAGAATGCTACATTGATGACTTAGTAGTAAAGACGAGGGATAGAAGGCATCATCAGGAAGATTTGCGTAAGGTGTTTGAAAGATTACGTAAATATCAACTCAAGATGAACCCGCTTAAGTGTGCATTTGCGGTGCAATCGGGAGTCTTTTTGGGGTTCATTGTTCGCCATCGAGGCATTGAAATTCAGCCTAAAAGCATAAAAGCAATCCTTAAGATGCCCCCACCAAAAGACTTGAGTGAGCTCAGATCTTTGCAGGGCAGGTTAGCCTATATTCGCCGATTCATCTCTAACCTGTCGGGGCGTATTCAACCCTTCTCTAAGTTGATGAGGAAGGGCGCACCATTTATATGGGATGAGGAATGCCAAAATGCTTTTGATAGTATTAAGCATTACCTTCTCAACCCTCCTGTTCTGATGGCACCCATTAAAGGACGCCCTTTGATTTTGTATATAGCGGCACAACCTACTTCCATTGGTGCCCTACTCGGCCAAATCAATGATGAAGGAAAAGAGGTTGCATGTTACTACCTCAGCCGCACAATGGTAGGGGCTGAATGTAACTACTCTCCAATCGAGAAATTGTGTCTAGCATTAATATTTGCCCTAAAGAAATTGCGGCATTATCTACTAGCTCACGAGGTCCAACTAATTGCAAGCGCAGACCCGGTCAAATATGTCCTTAATCAACCAGTTCTCACTGGAAGGTTGGGTAAGTGGGCCTTACTCATGATGGAGTATGATATAACCTATGTGCCACAAAAGGCTGTCAAGGGACAAGCCTTAGCGGATTTTTTTGCTGCACATCCGGTCCCCGATGATTCTCCATTAGTCACTGACCTCCCGGATGAAGAAGTATTTGCAATAGACACTGAGACCCCTTGGGAACTATATTTTGATGGAGCCGCACGCACCGAGCAGGGCCCTGACAAGCGGCCAAAGAGACGAGCAGGTGCGGGAATCGTCTTCAAAAACCCTCGTGGAGATACAATGTACCATTCATTCTCTCTACTTAAAGAGGATTGCTCAAACAATGAGGCAGAATATGAGTCCCTCATCTTTGGGTTGTCACTAGCCCTCTCCATGGACATACGTGTGTTGCATGCATATGGAGACTCTCAACTCATTGTGAGGCAAATTAATGGCATATACGAAGTGCGCAAACCTGAATTAAAACCATACCATGAGGTTGCATGCAAGCTCATGGCCAAGTTTGAGCATGTTCAAATTAATCATATCCCTCGAGGCAAAAATGCATCTGCCGACGCTCTAGCCAAACTCGCATCTTCTTTGGCCCTTCCTAACGGAGAAGCAGAGGTGAAAGTAGAAGAAAGGTGGCTCCTTCCAACAGTACTTGACCTCATGCCTGAGGATGGCGATGTAAACATTGTGACTACAACAAACATACATGATCAAGATTGGCGCAAGCCGTTCCTTGATTATTTTAAACATGGGATACTTCCAAGTGACCCTGTTGAGCGACGCCAGTTTCAGCGACGCGTGCCATCCTACATTTTCAAGGCAGGAGTGTTATATCGACGTTCCTTTGGCCATGAAGTGCCCCTCAGATGTCTTTCTCGAGAAGAGGCTGACAAAGCCCTTAAAGAAGTTCATTCTGGAGTATGCGGTGGACATCAAAGTGGGCCCAAAATGTATCATAGCATTAAACTCATGGGATGCTACTGGCCCGGAATGATGGCTGATTGTATCAGCATAGCACGATCTTGTCATGACTGCCAAATACACGGAGACTTTAAGCATCAGCCTCCTATTCCACTCCACCCTACTATACCTTCGTGGCCATTTGATGCCTGGGGTATTGATGTGATCGGTATGATAGAGCCACCATCCTCGCGGGGCCATCGCTTCATCTTAGCGGCCACCGATTACTTCTCAAGATGGGCGGAAGCAATCCCACTAAGAGAAGTCAAGTCCGATAATGTCATTAACTTCCTTGAGCGACACATCATCTATCGCTTTGGCATTCCCCGCCGAATAACGTCTGATAATGGGAAAGCCTTCACATCGACTGAAATTGCAAGGTTTGCAAGCAAATACAAGATTGAGTGGAATTGTTCCACTGGTTATTACCCCCAAGCCAATGGCCTAGCCGAGGCCTTTAACAAAACACTTGGAGGAATTTTGAAGAAAACAGTCACAAAACACAAGCGAGATTGGCATGACCGCTTGTTTGAAGCCTTGTGGGCGTATCGCGTTACCGTCCGAACGCCTACTCAATCGACCCCATATTCTCTAGTGTTTGGCACTGAAGCCGTGCTACCTTTAGAGGTGGAACTTCCGGCACTACGAGTCGCTATCCATGATGAACTCACGCAAGACGAGCAAGTTCGCCTTCGATTCCAAGAGCTTGACGCACTTGAAGAGCGCCGCTTCAATGCGCTACAAAACCTCGAGTTCTACCGCCGAAACATGACACGAGCATATGACAAACTCGTCAAACCACGAGTCTTCAAGAAAGGAGACCTGGTACTAGCACTCCGACGACCCATTATTGTGAATAAAAGTAAAGGAAAATTTGAACCAAAGTGGGAAGGGCCCTATGCCGTAGAGCAAGTCTACGATGGCGGTGCCTACCAATTGATTGATCATGCTGGAGTTCGGCCAATGCCTCCTATTAATGGCCGGTATCTGAAAAAATATTTTCTTTAAAAAAAAAATAAATAAAAAAAACTAAAGAATGTTATAATCCTCCTTTGTTAAAACCAATGAAAGGTGGGAATATAGCTTCTTAGTTTTTCTTTTCTCTCTTCTTAAAAAAAAAAAAAACGGGTGTCAATTCACCCTATAAAAAAAAGGCTTCCCTCAAATATCATTAAGCTGGTGACTTAAGATATGTCCGCTTAAGAGCTCACCAACGAGTAATCTGCTTAACCAACACAATGCACATAAGGCACATGATAAGTGTGTGGGACTGAAGCATGAAGATTGTATTTAATTCTGATCTAAGGCTGTCTAAGTCTGCATACCCCGTACTACTCTCGCCACGCGCGGCGGAGACATCCACATATGGGGAAAACCATAGGAAAAGAGCATGAGAGGGCTACCTGCTCTCAACAAAAGTTGGATGCAGTGTGCAGCTTCTTGCCACCCCATCAATTCAACAAGGGACTTCAAAAATAAAAATAATGATGCCCGCGAGGTATAGTTCCACAAAGCATGGAAGATGGGATCTCGAAGGTATTAAAGGGGCGACTCCCAAGCAAACGTCAAAAGCATAGCTTCAAACATCCAAGCAAAAAAAAAAGAGAAAAAAAAAGAAAAGAGAAAAAAAGAAAAGCTCTGAAGCAAGTTCAAGTCAATCAAACGAGCACCCTAGCTGTGCTGGAGAGTGACCATCTTCCATCACCCTCGCAAAAAAAAAATGAGGCATTTCCTAAGTCATACACACCCATAAAACACTTACATGTTAGCCGTACCTAATGTCTCTTGAGGAGTACGGGGTTGCCAACTTGTTCTAGCTGAAGTGACGAGTTAAAGAAGTTTCCATGGTTTCGGGAACGTCTACTATACATGCTGTCCTTAATCACGAACACGAGCAAGGGCATTATGCGCATCATCTCCGAGGTTGAGCTCTTTTGTGGATTTATTAGCGGCACCACATAGCTTGATGACCAAAGGGAAGCCAACTTTTTTTTTTTAAAAAAAAAATTCCCCAATTCAAATACGAAGTCTGATCAATGATGAAGTTTGTTGCTTCTTTGGTTAAAAAAAAAATTATATGCCAAAAGAATTGCACATTTATTGGGAGCAGTGAAGCATGCCATAGCGGTTCAGGCAGATCTGTGAAACCCTTCAGTTCTACTGGCTGGCGCTGTAATTGTCTAAACAGCCGCAATAGAACTGATAAATTCCCCTTGAGTAGTAGCATGGGCATTCGCTACAAGTCAAGGAAGATCGAGGGTGATTTATTGGCTAGCGCCGTAATAGCATGACGGCCACGATAAATACCTACGATTATTGTAACCATAGTATGGTCTTTTCGCTATGGTCGCTTGATAACCTCCTTACACTTGTTGCTGCGATATGGACTTACGTCGCAGGAACCAATCATGAGTATAAGGTGCACGACATGGTCTTTCGTCGTACAAGTTGCAATCCTTAATGGCTTATTAACCTGAGGCAAAGATGCTGCCTTTGTCGAACCTGCGTGTGATATGAACTTGCGGCACACCCGGTTATGGTTACATGAGGGTGCCCTGGTGCTCGGCAAGATTAGCGACAACTCCGCTTGCTTACCATGATACATAGACGTACAAAGGTTGACAGGCTAAAAGGTTTATTAACGCAAGATGGCTTGTGTACCTGCAATTACACTTATGTGAAAAAAAAAAACATGTCCGTGATAGGAGCAACTTCGCGAAAAAAAAAAGAAATACGTCACAATAAATGCAAATAGAAGGAATCAATATTTATTTGAATGTTGCCTCTTGAACATGACATATGGAGAAGCATGCTCTCGCTGTGATCCCTCACACACCACAAGCTAAAAAAATTTCTGACTAAACTAAGGGCCCAAGCTCGACTCACTCGATGACGGGCGCCGATTGCACCCTCATTACTAATACTGGGGGCATGAAGCCCGATCACTTAAATGATGCCTAGTGCACCGCCTAAACAAATCTCAGACGACTAGCGAGACACACGACTGGGTCTTCAAGACGAGGACCGGATGAAGGAGATCAGGGCTTCTTTCTCCTCTTTTCCCTGCGCCGGAGCGTAACGGGCAATCTGTTTCTCCACAGCAGACGATGAGTCAGAGATGGTCTTACGCACCATGGACAGCTGATGGAAGAAGGTCTCTACCTTCTCTAACTGTTCCAATTTTTCTTCACGCTTCTTCTCTTCTTTTAGGAGCTGGTTCTGGAGTAATTCAATCTTCTCATCGTGACGTGTCACCTGAGCTTTCAGATTTGTAAGATATTCCTTTCCAGCAGTGTTAATACTGTCCAATTTCTTCAAAGCCAGGGGTACCTCCGTCTGAATAGCGGCCGCCTGCTGAACCAACTCTCCAGCCCTGCACTTCGCTTTTCCGGAGGATGGAGGTTCCTCATTACCACCAAGAAGCTTCGAGAGCCGATCCAGGGCCCTGCCGAATCGTTTCAGCCCTGCTGTCAGTTTAATAGAGTCGCCATCATAGAACAACTCTGTCCAGTTCTTCAACACGCCATTGATCTCCTGGGCAAGTGCACTTTCATCGAGACTTTCCGAGTTAAGCAAAGTATGAAGGCTCTGTACGTCCAGCTGAACATATTTAAACATGTTCCGTTTGGAAGCATCCACGATGTCGGACGGACATAATGTAACAGCTTCCATGGCGACCGGGCTTGAGGAGGGTTTGTTCTTCTTAACACCTTCCATGAACTCAGCAAGCTGCTGCTTCATGTCGGCCTCCACCTTCTCCAACTCTTTCATGCCCGTCGGAATACTCCACTTCTGATTCTCTGAAAAATATATATACATAAATTAATCATCAGCAGCAAGCAGCAAAGACGCATGCACTGATTTTATTTATATATAAAAAAAATGATACTCACGCGAAGCTTTGGCAATACGGATTTTCTTTGGTTTGATCTGGCTGTCATCTGGAACTGGAGAAGCTGAGCGCTTGGGGGGACTTGGATTTACCTCGTCCACCTCCATAGGAACATCAGTAGTAACTGGCTTGTGAAAGGTAACGCGTTTAGTCGTGACCTTCCGTAAAACCCGAGGCTTCTTCATGACGCTACCACGACTGGCCACCGTCTTCGCTGTGCGTTGGGTAGCTGGAACCTCAGTAGCACTTTTTGTGGCATTACCTTTAAGCTTCAGAGTAACGCTTCTGTCGCCTAAGGCTTTGGCCGTATTCTTCTCAGCAACATTCTTCGTTGATTTGTTCATGAGGCCCTCGCCATTTGAAACTTCGGCGGCACAAACACTGTCCTTCTTCTCGGGCGCTATGACTTCCTCAGTAGGGACAGCTGCTTGCACCCCTATAGAACCTTCGGTGACTGCTGGGCCGGTGGTTGGATCATCAGATCGCGCACCTGTAGCATCGCCCGACACTGGCACTGGTTGTCTCTCGGTACGAGCAAGCCCAAGAACAATGGAGTCAGGAACAGCACGATCCAAAGATATGAAAGCCCTGTCATTGGGATCTAAAAAAAAAGAGAAAAAAAAATGAATGTGTTGTAATTAAAATAAATTAAAAAAAAGAGAAAAGAAAAGGGCGGAAGCACGCACCAACAGCAGATGCGGTATTTTTGCCTTTAACTGCTTCAAGGGGTGCTGCAATGCCACTGACGAAGTCTGGTGCCCCAAATAAAAATCCAAGTGAATGATTAAACCACGTCATATACCCTGACGAGAAGTCTAATAGGGTGTCCCGTGGCCGCATTTCAAACGTGTGCCCGTGAGGAAGCCAATGTGCTAAAAGACGACGACTCAACACTCCAAGAGTCTCGTTCATGTCGGCATCAGGGTAACGAAGCAATTTATCCATAGTAAAATCTGGGACAGCTTGATCACAGTTAAACATGCGAGCAAATCTATGAGGAGCATAGACCATATTCTGGTAGATCTGACAGCGCCGATAAGAAATTCCACCTAAACTGCTGCTAACTAGCATATCAACCTCCGACAACATGAGCGGCCTCCTGTTATTTTCAGCCTTTCGTCGGTCTTCGATTACTTTCGATTCGTTCTCTGGGAAGCGATATCTTAATCTTCCTATGAAATCCAAGGCCTGTAGAGAACGGCCATCTTCAGCAAGGTCCAAAAATAGACGGTGTGCATCCCTCAGGTTTATATGAATTGCTGTATCATCTGAAACATCTATAATAAAGGGTAGCGAATCTGTGACACGTGATAAAGAAACCGGTTGCTGTGGCAAGGTCCTCCAATAGCACGCATACCACCCCATTATGAAATGAGCTGGTAAAGGTAATTCACATTCACTAGCAGATTTGTCGTTCTCAATGATGAACTGGAGGATATCATCCAGGCTGTTGTACAGATGGGCGGCACTTGCAAGCCCAACACTACGTCGAACTCCTTGAGCCATCGAAGCTGCGGCCATAAAAACTTCGGGCCGTATGAACGCGCCCGGTCCGACTGGGAGACAATAAGAGCATAACCATGCGGATATAAAAGCAGCAAGCAGCACTGTACGTGTACAACCTTGCCTAAATCTCATGAGTTTATCTGAGAAGTAAAGGCAGAAAGGCATACGTTCCCCATTACCTCCCACACGAAAGTTTAGTTCTTTCAATAAAGGGTCTTCATGTGATGCATAATAAGAAGCTGGAAGCGGAATGCGCTGTTGACCCTCTAACTGCTCTGAATCTTCCAAAAAATAATCCACCCAGTCGGTTAATGAGATGCGTTGCCGAGGCCCATCTTCATTCTTCCCATTGTTACGCCAACTTAACTCAGCATAAGCCACGAAAAGCTCCTTCGCCACTATATCACTGATATTATCCTCGGGCACATATTCATCATACACACGCCCTGAGATAGGGATGCCCATAGCATCTTGAATAACCATCAAAGGGTAGCCCAGTTCACCTTGCGAAGTAACAAGGGTATGCCCATCTGAATTCCAAAAGGAAATAAATGCTTGGATCAATGGCCATGACAAGTTGACCCGATATATGCTAGCCAATATGCCTCCAAGAACACCAGCTTGCTCAAGACGGCTTCTTTCATAGCCTGACACTAGCATGACGCGAGCCCACAGTAAGAATTTTGGGCTCAATGATACACCAGTACAGATACGAGGAGTAACATCATGCCACAACGTCTTTGAAGGATGCTTTATAAATTCTTGTGCAGCTGTGATGACACTAGGACGTGGGACGCCATTATCATGAGGAAACCCATCAAGCGTTGGCTCTAGCGTAATAAAGGTTTTCTTCTGGGGACTGGATGAATGGGGCGGAGTTGAACTAACAGCAACCCAACGTCGACGTGTCATCGTTAATGCAAGGGGCGGTGTCGCGAGAAGTTGAGGCGGATTTGTAATCGCTCCAGCTCCGATGAGTAGTTTGGGCCTCCTCAATAGATTATCAAGCTTCAGCGAAGTCGAGATGCACTGATTTACATCTTCTACGTAAGTACTTTGGCCCAACACTGGTGAAGCAGCTATGTCGGCAATATCTTGCTGTGGCTCATATTCAGTTCGCCAGATGAGGAGTTTATTACGATCCATACTTCCCTATAAAATGAAATAAAAATAAAATAATAAAAATAAATAATTAAAAAAGGGAATTCCAAACAGTATAACAAATAGTAAAAAAAAAAAAAAAATCCAGCTAGAAAGAAATCAAGTGTGCATGCTCACCTGCTGCATCGGAGGATCGTCGTTCCCACTGTTGGTGTCGGAACTCGTACGGCTACCGGAAGGTTTGTCTGACTGTTCCTGGCCAGATGCGCTGAGGGTGTCACGGCTTTCAACAGGATGACGCACATCTTCATGTTGCACACGGCGAGCGCGGCGACGATGATCTCGACCCGCAGATTCATTGGCGCTTGTATGGTCTAGAGATTCAGGTGAGCTGATGTCACGGTGATAGGGTGAACGACTACGACGATAATCATTGTGCCGCCGCTCATGCTGATGACGACGAGCGCTGTCGTAATGAGTTGGTGACCAATTACGACGACGATAGACAGGTGAAGTGGCCCTTCGACTATGATCTTCATGATCGGTAGCCCAATTACCATAACGATCATATGGCCGCCGAGGAGGAGCGATCCGCTGCCGGCTCCATGGACGGGGTGGTCGAAAACGCGAGGATCCTCCGCGGTTCGGTCTCGACATTGGGTTGTTCGGGAAACGACCCGAACCCATCTGATGAAAATTAAAAAAAAAAGTATGGACATTCAGATAGAATAGAACAGAGCAATATAAACATATGGTAGCGTGTATGTATATATGATTTGGCATGAAGTACCTCAGCAAAAGAACGGAAGAATCCCTTCAGCAGACGAAGTTCTCTCTAGTCAGATGGCAAAAGACACCAGCAAAACGACGATGGAAACACGTTAAGGTACGTGCCCAGTCGGTAGCCTTGGGGTTTTATTTATAGCTTAGCCGAGATAAGGACGAGTACGATTCTATTCCAACAAAAAAAGAGTCCAAGTTTGGGTGGATCAGAGTTCGTGTTAAATAAGATTTGTTTGGATCTTCAAAAGTCTTCTGGGCAACCAACGACAGCTCAACTATAAAATATTTACTGGCGAATATGAGTTTGCCGGGGAAGTTGGTTAAGATATTGTCTACGTAAAAATACACATTTGCACCAAATCGAGTCCCTGCTCCTGTCGTGCATGAACTCAACTTGGTGGGGGGCATTTGTAAGATGAAATTTTGACATATCACAATATTATATATATATATGTTCCTAAAATAAAAGAGAGTTTCATTATGCCACGCATGCACGTATATATATATATATATATATATACACTATACTCGCCGAATACAAGGAATATTTTGAGCCGTAATGATTGATTAAGTAAGAAAAAAATCAGATTGAGTTCATCGCGTGTGTAGCACATGCATGGCGCCCATCCGTTGGTTCATTTGATTAAATAAGTATTTTCCTTGATAATTAAGCCCAGAAGTATACATGAAATTAACCGGACTGGTTAACATTATCATTAGCAATCAATAATCGCAGTTATGGGCCGGAGATGACTAATGCACGGCCCATGCATGTAAGCCAGCGCACGAGATATCTTCCATAGCTGCCCCAGGAAACTCACGTGTACACGTACGTATCATCTGTACATGAACGGATACGCAAGCCGTATACGGCGACATGCACCATACGTCCGGAAAGCTAGCTAACTACAGAAGGATAAACACAATTCCTAACTAAGTCGTTCGTCTCTTGCGCTGGCCGTTCGGAAATATCTGTTCGAGACGGTGGGTGCAATCATACGTGAAAAACCGGCTAGATAACTCCTGCCGCCGCGTATGCATGCAGCATGCCGAGCGATCCGGCCGCGCGGCGCCGGGCGTTTCGCTTCCTCTCCGCGGCTTGCTAACTGAATGATGGCGGCGTGCTCTCGTTACCGGCCTCGGGTGGAGTACCCTAGCTCTTGCCTATATAAACACAGCTCCTCTTCCCTTGAGGGGGACGGATAGGCACATCACAGCGCCTCCAGGCTGCCATTTACACAGCACCCAAATCCATTCGCACGCACGCACGTCGCCAGCCTGCATACACACCATCGCCGCCGCGCTTGGACACATACACACGACCGTCGTCGATTCCTCGCCGATAGCTGCGTCCACATCGTCGTCAAGCATTTCATCCTCACCGGCGAGATCGGCAACGTCATCTCCGGCAAGCCGGACATCTACAGCACCTCGTCTCCGGTGAACTCTTGTTCGTCGTCGCCGTCGGCAGCTCCCTCTTCATCAACAACCAGCAACCGACATGGCTGCACATTTCGAAGGTGAAATTCTTTATTTATTTTGATTTGTTTCTCTCATCTCTGCTTGGCTATGTGTTATAGATGTATACAGAGATCTTGCACGCATTCACGGCCAGCCATCGAGCTCCGGCGACGATAGAACCATGACGACACCGGCAGTCATTTCAATGGCGGCAACCATATGAGATTGTTCCGTATATGTGCCGTGCACTACGGCCCGACGGCGAAGGCACATGTGGTGGTTCGGCAACATTCATCTACAGCGAAAGCAGGTTGGCACCTCGCCAACATCCACAGCGAGAACGGCATGCAGTGCACTGCCCTATCGGCACCGCCAAAATGGCGATCAACACTGGAACGACGACCGCAACGGCGGCGGTCGTGCCAAAGATGTGCGGCGGCAACCTGTTGGTGCTGCCTTCATCCAGTTAGTAGCCAGCGTGGTGCAACGACGGTGGCGGAGCAACATGATGGCAGCCTGATATCACCACATACATGGGCAACGTGTATGATGGTCTAGCAAATTTTTAGGCCGATGAACATACCAGGCAGTATTCCAGCCATGATGATTTACGGCCAAAGCAGTGCTTTTCAGCTTAATTAGCCGTATCATTCAACAGTAACTCCGGTGATGGCCGAAACGGCAAGTATGATCGGTATCACGACCGTGAAGCAGTGCGTCCCAATGATGGCCCATCTTTGTAAATTTTCAGCAGCAGCTGCAACAATACATACACGTGTATGATATATGGCATATGTACGGCAAAGAAGCAACGTATGACAAGTATACAGTACCATGCAACTCCAACACGTGTACGAGGAAGCTAGAAAGCAAGAAGCTAATTAGTTCGAGTTGGCTATTTGAGTTTGATCGTCATTAATAAACGGCACAACCTGATTGAGGCCCCCGCCTATGGCGCATCATTTTATTCAGCCTGATAGTGCTGAGAGCGGCCAATATACTATTTGCAAAACATCTTCAAATAATTCTAAGTCATGATCACGCGCTCGAGTTCACGCGCATTTGTAAATTGGCAAGCCGACTAAGTGTTATGCCAATGATCTCAGAAATTCATGAACGGAGAAATCTCCTAAGTATCTCATGAGCACAAGTCTCACATTTACCATCAACCATATTTCCGCACCGTCAAGGCCGGTGAGCATATGAAGTCATCTTCTTTCCCACAGCGACGAGGCAGGGACGTCTTTTTCCCCTGATCGACGAGGCTGGGAGTTTTCTTTTCCGCGACCGACGAGGCCGGAATTATTTGTTCGTGACCGACGAGGCCGAACAATTGACTTCATTATGGGATCCGCATGACGAGGCCGGATACTTTTTGCTAGAGGCCGACGAGGCTCTAGCACTTCACCATTTTTTTCGTTCATTTGTGCTTATGCATATACATGGAGACAATTCTCATTTGTTCAACGACGACCATAATGACCATCGGCATAGCTTAATCGGAGGTGTTCTGCGGCCCAACGCTGCGGATGTAATTAACTAGAGGCCTCTAGAGGCCCTAGGAACCAGAAGCTACACAATCCTCTGATTGTCAGATGGAACTCGGCGCAAATATTCATTAATGTGGGAAATTGTACTTTGTAATTCTATGATGAATAATAAAGCAATATTTCCCTGAATTTGTGTTCCTTGTGTTTTGTTGCACATTTACTTTATTTGTATACGTATGTATACTGGCACGCCTGCGCAAATCAGTACTAAATAGTACGACACGTTAGCTAAAGAGAAATCCCGCCGAGGTGATTTATTTAGCGAAACAAATACAAAAGTACCTCAGAACGCAACTCCAGGCGAGGGAGCTGAATCTAGACGAACACAACTACGAAGAAGCTCCGACAGGTCGGGACTCCTCCGAATCTCTACTCATCTACTCTATCTCTCTAATCTCTCTCTTGATTGCTAGCCTAGATCTAGTGGATATCTATCTAATGCTTCAGGGTCTTCATCTCTTGATCTGGCTCTCCTCCAGGGGGGTATGGCCCTCTATTTATAGGCCGGTGGGATGCACGCGCGCCGTTAGATCAAACCAACTTAACCAAGGGCCCACATGACTTCTAATAGGCGGTGGTAGAAGACTCCAGAAGGCGGCGCGGGGAAAACCCTAGGGGGCGCCGGCCGGCCCCACCCTGGTGCCGGCCGGCCCCACCCTGTGGGGTTTCGGGTTCCGGTGCTTCGGGTGTGTTCCAGATGCTTCTAGTGTTCTTGTGATGATGTTTCCTTGGCGGTTAAGTTTCGTGGTAATTATGCTCTTTAATCCTTCTTTTAAGATTTTCTGGAAAATCCCCTAAGAAATAGACAATTCACCAAAACTCGTGGAATCTGTCAGTAATAACCCTATTCTACTGGATATTCATGTTTAATGCAGGGATAATTGATAATAAAATTTGGATGATAGCAGGTGTCAACAATTACCCTCACACTTAGGCTTTTGCTCGTCCCAAGAAAAAGGTTGGTTTTAAAATGTAAGATTCTTAGAGAGAATGGAGCATTTAAAACATAACTTGAGAATACATTATATAAAACTAGTCTAGTCATGCATGTACTATGGAATTCAAAGTGTCTACCATAAATCTTTGAGTAGTTGAAGAACAGAATAGCTTGAAAACAGATCACTCTCTTCCTTTAGTTAAGTCAATTGGAGGGTATGTAATTTTGCAAATAAATTTAGCTTTACCTTCTCCTTTTGCAGTACTCTCGAATCACTGATATATCTGGTATTTTTGTATCCTTACCAAGGCATTAATGAAATTGCCTTCTTTATCCTACTTCTAAAAACCTTATGTGGATCTTAGGTAGGTAAAATATGAAATCATACTTGCATTATATTTATTGTAAAGTCAAACAATGAATTCACAGAGAAATGCGGCATATAATCGAATCAAGCTTTATTTGGTGAAATATGGTGGAACATAATTCTACCTTGCTCCTTGAGAAAATAAATCTCTCTTTTATACAATTTAGAGAGTATGAGCTATCTCTCTCTTTTTTCAAGGGAGGCGATCATCTAAGTACTCATTGTTTTAATTTCTTCGGACACTTTTCCATTTTTTATACTCCCTTATTCTTTTGCATAGCTCATACCTCTTTTGAATTTAGTCGTTGAGAGACTTTAACAAAATATGGAGCAATTATTTGGTAACTATACTATATAATTATTTTTGGTGTTTTCTCTCAGTGTAGGAGAGAAACATTTTCAATAAAATGACTCACTATTACTCCGGATTAGAGTAATGCTTATGTGGAATTGGCACTTGATTTGAAAATATAACAAATTTCTTCAAAGGATTATAAAGGTTGGCCAAACTCAATACAAAGACAAGCATTATATGTAGCAGGCTTCTATCCTATATATGGCTCTGGTAGGACAATACTTTTACCACCAAGGAGAGGTATAACTAATCATTTAAATTTTTGAAATAAAATCTCCAAAGACAAAACATCAGGGATTGAGTTCTTATTATTCAACTATATCATGTTTCACAACGACTTAAACAATCATGGGGTCCCTATAAATAGTTTTCAATAGTAACATGATTCCTAGAAAAGTGTTATATAATTTATTCTTAAGCTATGAATTAAACAATCTTCTTCTTCTCTTTTAAAAGTAATTTAGCATGTGAATTTTAATTCGGATTGAAATGGAAATCGAAACATATGCAATTATATTGTATGGGGATCAAACCTGACCATGACTGAGAAGGGGATGCAGACGGTGCAGAGGGGGGCCGGCCGGCCCAGGTAGGACGTTGGGCGGCGCACCTCTATGGCCCCACGAGGTCCACTTTGGTGTGCGAGGTCCTGGTTCGATTATCTTCCGAATTACGTGATTTTCCCGAGCGAATTGTTTTCCATAGTCGCGATGTGCCTCCCCCACACTTATTTTCCTGCATACTTTCTGCACAACATGTGGAGATAACATGCGTACCAAAACTATAGAGAGTAGAGTAAACTAAAACATTAATATTGATAAAAAGAATAAGGCACTTTATTCATTAATAATACTAGATAACTCTGATAACTGACTGAGCTAACGACTGCCCTAGCTCAATAGGCTTACCTAATATACTTAATATTATAAATCAAACCTAGCACACTCGATAATATGATCAAACCTAACACACTTGTGCCTTATTACATAGATAACGAGGGTAACTTAAGGCTGCCCCTACTTTGCGAGCTTTCTAATTTCTTCCTTAAGATTACCAATCTCTTCTTTAAGCTGATCTTTTTCGTGCTTGAGACTGCGAATTAACTTGACATTGACTTCTATCTGCTTAGTCATGTCGCTCATAATCTTGCTCCTTAAGTCTTCATTCCTCTCTATACCCCTAACGGTGTTAGAGAGAGTTTCCATCTTCACATTAAGGATGCGTAGAGAGAGCTGGGGCTGTCTAGGGACTTTCTCTAGTGCTGATGTAGATGTAGCCCGCTGTCTCTTGGGCGGAGGTGGTATGAACTCGGTGTAGCGGACTTGGCCTGGACGTGCACGAACTCCTTGGATGGCAGGGCGAGCAGTGGTGTACTTCGCACATACCAGCGTTCCGTTCTTGTCGGTCTTGACCGACAGGAGTCGCACATTATCTCTAGGTGGAAGAAGTGGGGTGCCCTGGGGAATAGCTATCTGCTTCCCCCTGGTACCATCTTCTAGCAGTAGTCTCTCAGGTGGCGATGGCAGAGCAGGTTGAGCATGCGTGTAGTAGACTTGCTTGAACTGCTGGGGCACCGTAGCAAGATGCTTCGGTGGCACGACGGCGAGGTGCCTTGGCAGCACGATGGCAAGGGGCTTCGGCTGCGCGAGGACGATGGCCTTCGAGTTGTCGCCTTGGATCTTGCCGGAGTCAGCGCCGATGACCGCTTTGCTTGCCATTGCTACTAGATCTAAACTAGAGAGTTTCTTTGGAGGAGAAGAAGGCAATGATGGTGGGATGGTCATTCAAGGGTGGTATAGGTGCGTATTTATATGGTTTTCAGGAGACAGGATAAGATCAAATCTAGGTTCTACAGGATTCGTACGAAAGATTATTCGTACGCATCGGGAATCTATGGGATTGTACTTAGGAAAGATAGAGAAAGAAAAAAAACTTGAGTGGGGACGAGAGGGGACAGGGGGTGCCGCCCGGCCCCACTAGGGCACCGGCCGGCCACACCAGGTGTCTTTCCTGGTTGGCCGAGCTTGTGAAGGTTCTACACTCTTCCTACTTCCTATTAGTTGCGATGCGCGATAATTTTTCGTAATGGATAATGACGGTACTAAAAAGTGGGTAATTGGACAAAGTCCAGCCCGTCAACAACTTCTAAATTAAATGGTTCTAAAAATAATTTAAGTCGGTGACCATTTACCTTGAATAACGTACCTTCGTGTGATTGTAGAGTTACCGCTCCATGTGGTGATGCATTCACAACCGTAAATGGTCCTTCCCATTTGCTTCGTAGTTTTCCAAGCCCGAATAATTTGAACCTAGAATTAAAAAGTAATACCTTATCCCCTGGTGCAAACTCTTTCTTCTAGATCCTCTTGTCATGCCATCTTTTTGTTCTTTCTTTTTAGATCTTTGAATTGTGATAAGTCTTTTCTCTCCATTCTTCTAATTCTGATAATTGCATTTTTCCCTTTTCTCCAGCGGCTTCAAAGTTCATGTTCCATCTCTTAATAGCCCAGTGAGCTTTATGCTCTAACTCCACTGGTATATGACAGGTCTTACCATATACTAGCTGGTATGGTGACATACCCAAAGGTGTCTTGTATGCGGTCCGATATGCCCAAAGTGCTTCGGGTAATCGGTCCTTCCATGCAGTACCCATTTCATTTACTGTTTTCTGTAGAATATTCTTGATCTGTTTGTTTGATGTTTCTGCCTGGCCACTTGTCTGAGGATGGTATGGAGTAGCTACATTATGACGGATGCCATGAGCTTGCAAGTATCGGTGAAACTTCTTATCAGTGAAGTGTGTCCCTCCGTCACCAATGACCATGCTTGGTGTTCCAAACCTTAGAAATATAATCTCTTCGAATATCTTCATTGAATGTTTGGAATCAGCATTCATGCATGGCATAGCACTTGGATACATAGTCAACTGCCACCAGAATGTATTCACAATTTCTTGATTTCACAAATGGTCCCATGTAATCAATTCCTCAGACATCAAAGAACTCGATCTGGAGATTGTTGGTGAGTGGCATAGCATCTCTTGCATTGATATTTCCGTGCCTTTGACATGATCCACATCTCCAGACAAAATCTTTGGTGTCTTCATACATAGTTGGCCAAAAAAACCCACTCTGCCAGATTTTAGCATGAGTGCGGAATGCTCCATAATGACCTCCATTTGGTGATGTGTGGCATTTCTGAATGATCTACATGCCCTCTTCTACTGGTACACATCTTCTAAGTAATCCATCTGAACAAATTTTGAAGAGGTATGGCGGATCCCATATATGGAGACGACTTTCATAAATAAGCTTCTTTTTATTTTCCCCTGGTGGTACATAACCTGCAACCATAAAGTTGACAATATTCGCGTACCAAGGGTGTGACTTGGTCACTTTAAACAGCGTGTCATCTCTCAATGAGTCATTAATAGGCAATTCCTGAGGTTTCTCAAAGTGTATTCTAGACAAGTGATCAGCAACTGGATTTTCTATTCCTCTTCTATCTTTAATTTCTAAGTCAAATTCTTGGACTAACAAGATCCATCTTATCAAACGAGGTTTAGCATCTTTCTTAGTGAGCAAATATTTTAAAGCAGCATGATCAAAATAAATAATTACTTTTGCTCCTACTAAGTAAGATCTAAATTTATCAATAGCAAAAACAACAGCCAGGAGTTCTTTTTCAGTTGTTGCATAATTTAATTATGCTCCTGTCATAGTTTTACTAGCATAAGCAATTACATGATGCTTCTTATCTTTTGTTTGTCTTAATACTGCCCCTACAGCATAATCACTAGCATCACACATAATTTCAAAAGGTAAAGACCAATCTGGGGGTTGAATGATTGGTGCTGATGTAAGTGCTTCTTTAAGAATATTAAGAGATTTTAAACATGCATCATCAAATTCAAAAGGAACATCCTTAACTAACAAGTTAGTCAGTGGTCTAGCAATATGTGAAAAATCTTTTATAAATCTGTGATAAAAGCCACAGTGACCAAGAAAACTTCGGATTCCTTTTATATTAACAGGTGGAGGTAGTTGTTCAATTACTTCAATTTTTGTCTTATCTACCTCTATACCTCTTTCAGACACTAAATGTCCTAGCACTATTCCTTCCCTAACCATAAAATGACATTTTTCCCAATTAAGGAGTAAGTGCTTTTCTTCACATCTCTGCAAATTAAACCTTATCTAGATTTTCTAAACAATCATCAAAAGTTTTTCCATAAACTGAAAAATTATCCATAAAGACTTCCATGATTTCTTCTATCATTTCAGAAAATATAGACATCATACATCTTTGAAAAGAAGCAGGTGCATTACATAATTTAAAAGACATTTTACGATAAGCATAAGTTCCATAAAGACATGTAAAAGTGGTTTTGCGTTGATCATCAGGGTGGATAGGAATTTGGTGATATCCAGAATAACTATCAAGGAAACAAAAGAAAGAATTATTTGCCAAACGCTCTAACATCTCATCAATGAAAGGTAGTGTAATAGTTCTGGTTGCTTTATTGAGTTTTCTATAATCTATACATATTCGCCATACTGTAACAGTTCTCTGGGGTATCAATTCATTTTTATCATTTTAAACTACGGTCATACCACCCTTTTTAGGTACAACTTGAACAGGGCTTACCCACACACTATGCGGAACAGGATAAATAATCACAGCATGCAAAAGTTTCAAGACCTTTTTCTTAACAACCTCCCTCATCGCATTTTGAAGCCTACGTTGGGGCTCTCTAGAAGGTGTAATCTCTGGGTTGGTTGGAATATGATGGGTGCATAAAATAGGACTAATCCCCTTAAGGTTTTGGAGTGAATAACCAAAAGCAGCATGATGGTTTTCTAGGACAGTTATTAATCTAAAAGACTCTTCATCAGAAAGTTTATCACAAATAATCACGGGAGAGTTTTGATCATTATTCAGAAAAACATACTTAAGACCAGAACGAGTTGCTTAAGCTCAATAGAAGGCTTAGGTGGCTCTAGTAATTCATCCAGAGGTTCAGGATCAATCGGATCCTCTTCCTCTTCATTAATGAAGAACTGAGTATCATCCTCTAAATTAGGTTCAATAAAGTCCTCAAATGACACAGCCTTAACTTCTTCTATCGGATCTAACTCATGAGGTGGCTCTGTCTTAGCTTTTAATGCATGAGTTATAGGCACTGAGAGATTAAATCCTTCCTAAGTTTAATTTCTAAATTGCCCGCACAACCTTCTCGCAAAAGTTTTTCTATTAGTAATCCCATCATTACATCGAAATCCCAAACATCAAAGATATAGAAATTCAGCAAAATTTGGAATTCATTAATGATAATAGGAAGAGAACATAAAACACCAGAACTAGGAATAATATGTCCTGAACGATTTTTTAATTATTTATTTGTAGGAATTAATGGCATATCTTTCAAGAATTTTTCAGCAAATGTAGGAAACATGATGTTGACACCTACTACTGGATTATAAAAGGCATTAAAAGGATATGTATCAATTTGACATTTAATAGTAATGGCCGGAGAATTTAAACGAATTATATCATTTGAAAGCTCAGATTCTATCAACCACTCATTACTCATAACAAAAATTAATTCTCTAGTTATTTCTCTAAGTAATTTTAAATCACCAGGATATAAAATATTAAAACTTTTAAAATTCATAGACTCTTGTGGTTTTATAATTTTATGATAGCGTGAAGTGTTTCCATAATCATCAAAAAGTTCATCCTCAAATTTAAGCATAAAATCAAAAATAGGAATTATCTCCTTGTCATTAGATAGTTCAGGTAAAGGTTGAGATGAAAAAGAACAAAGTATAGAATCAAACGATAAAAATTCATTTTTTAACAACTTTTCTTTTTCTTTAGGGAGATCAATTAAGATATTAGTAAGAATAGTTTTAGCATTGAAGCAGTAATATGCATAAATGCTCCTCCTGCGGCCAAATTAATGTATTCTTTTTTATCATCAAGACCTAAAAAGAAATGTTGCAAAAGCATAGGTTCTGGTAAAGCAATATTAGGTCCAGAATTTATAAATCCATCAAAGCGTTTCCAAGCCTTGCCTAATGATTCGTTATCTAATTGTTTAAATCCAATAATTTCAAAACGAAGGTTAGCGACCTTTTCGATATGGAAAAATTTAAGACAAAAATTAGCACGCAGTACTTCCCAATCTCCTTGCTACTCCGAACATGTCGATTATACCATTTCTTTGCTTTTCCCATTAATGAAAACTGAAAGAGTCTCCATCTTAAAGTTTCATCTGCCATGTCCTTATTGTGCAAACATGAACATGTCTGCTTAAAATCGGCTAAATAGGAATAAGGGTTTTCGCTAGAACTACCAGAAAAAATGTGATCCTAAACTAACTTAATTAATCCCGGGCGTAACTCATAGCCAGATGATGTGATAGGTAAAGATGATTCTTTTGGCTGGAGATACGATCCCGATGGTGCTCCATATTGATATAAAAGTTGGGACGTGGGTTCCATACTTTAAAAGGTAAAAGACAAAAGATAAAAGTATAATACAAGATTAAGATAGACTAAGCCAAAATTAGCAAACCGTTCCCCGACAATGGCGCCAGAAACGCTTGTTGGTATAAATTAACTGCACTCTATTAAAGATTAATAATATCAAGGTATCCGCAAGCGCACAGATAAAACAACCGATGTAGCACTTCACCAGACAATCCTAGTTTTAATATCGAACCCAAAAGAACAGTAGGTGATACTGACTAAGTCTATTGGCTCTTAACCCGATAATACAATCAATCCAGAGAATATCAAGAATGAGAAGATAACAAATGATTATCTAGATCCGACAACCGGTAAACTTTGAATAATATCGCTCTAATCGGGCAGTGACATGAATAAGAGGCAAAATCAGAGTTCCCTCCTACTAGACACTTATACACCTATCGATCCTATCAACGGGAAGTGGACTACAGAGGACTCAACGCAGCTGTCATCTACGCGATCTACCACTATCCGGCCAATCAGGGGACATTCACAAGTAATTATAGCCCAGACACCACGTCTACACTACAAACTACTACTTCAACCAAAGAGCTACCATGATCAAAACACTCAAATAGAGTTGTAAACTTAAGAATGAATAAAAATAAATGCTTACTTGAATCAGGATGTTGAATACAAAAGTACCTCAGAACGCAACTCCAGGCGAGGGAGCTGAATCCAGACGAACACATCTACGAAGAAGCTCCAACAGGCCGGGACTCCTCCGAATCTCTACTCATCTACTCTATCTCTCTACTCTCTCTCTCGATTGCTAGCCTAGATCTAGTGGATATCTATCTAATACTTCAGGGTCTTCATCTCTTGATCTGGCTCTTCCCCAGGGGGGTATGGCCCTCTATTTATAGGCCGGTGGGATGCACACGCGCCGTTAGATCAAACCGACTTAACCAAGGGCCCAGATGACTTCTAATAGGCAGTGGTAGAAGACTCCAAAAGGCGGCGCGGGGGCAACCCTAGGGAAGCGCCCGGCCGGCCCTACCCTGGCGCCGGTCGACCCCACCCTGTGGGGTTTCAGGCTCCAGTGCTTCGGGTGTGTTCCAGATGCTTCTAGTGTTCTCGTGATGATGTTTCCTTGGCGGTTAAGTTTTGTGGTAATTATGCTCTTTAATCCTTCTTTTAAGCTTTTCTGGAAAATCCCCTGGGAAATAGACAATTCATCAAAACTCGTGGAATCTGTCAGTAATAACCCTATTCTACTGGATATTCATGTTTAATGCAGGGATAATTGATAATAAAATTTGAATGATAGCAGGTGTCAACATACTTAAAGTATCAGAACCAGAATATCAAATAGTAGAAGGACTCAGATGGAAAACTTACTAGAAGCTTGCATCCACTGAGGTACACCCTGGAAAAGACTCCCGACAGGCCTGGGACTTTCTCCTGAAGACTTCCCTCACTCTCTTCCCTCTTATTCTAACACTAAAGCTACTACGTAGTCTTTCCTCCTATGATACATTTGATACTTGATGTCTAGAGTGAAGGACTATGGGGTATTTATAGGGGGAAGAAGAGGAGTGCCATGTCATCAATCCATGTGCCTCTCCTCCTTGGCCCTTGGATAAACCGTCCTTGAAATCACCTTACATGAATGGCGATAATCAAACCAGCACGTGTGAAACATGCAGGAAGGCGGTGGAGCATGGCGGTGGCCTCGGCCCACCATGGGTGGGTCTGCCGACCCACCTATGGCAAGGTGGGCCCACCACTGTGGTCCCCACTTGTTATAGAGTGTGGCTATGTACTTGTTTCGTCTTGGTCTTGTCGGTTCACACCTGGATCCGTGTGCTTTGATCTTCCACCGTTGATTGGAAACACAACTTTAATCTTATGGTGGAATTGAGCTAAGTGGGATGTCACATGGATTCTGCCATGTCAGCAGAGCCCTGGTGGGCCCCACATGTGGGTCGGCCGACCTACATGTGGGCCCTCCAGGTGCTCCACTCTCTTCTTGGTGCTTCTCTACTCTGAAAACACCTAGTTTGAGCACCTGCAAACAAATACTAACATGTACATGTGGAACCAAGTTATTTGTACCTAAGTCACTATGTTTTTGCTTGTTTCTTCCCTGAAAAGAGTGTTTTGTTGACGGTTATGATGGTAGAAAACATGGTATAAATACCGTCAACAAAAACCTTGTTAGGGGATATGCGATGAAGCACATTGCGATCTCGTTCCGGAACTGGAGGTATGAGCTGAATGCAAAATACCTGAGGCTCAGGTTGGACCCGACAACAAAGTACAATATCATGGTAGGTCAGTGGGCTGTTTTTCAAGAGCAGAAGAATCAGCCTGAATTCTTAGCTGTGAGCCAAAACGCTTCAGAACAAGTAAAGAAGAACGTGTACCAGCACCACCTTGGCTCAGGTGGATATGACCGTCAGGTAGAAAAATGGAGAAGAGAAGAGGCTAAAAGGAAGGCGGCGGGGTTGCCTGTACTATCTGAGCAAGTTGGCGAAAGGAGCGCGAATTGGCTTCGTGCTCGAAAACCTAGAGAAATAACAGATACCGGCGCATCCTTTCATGATCCATTGGTGGAAGAAGCTGCAAAAACATCTACATGGTGGTAGCTAAGGAAAAGGAAGGATCATTCAGGCCACAAAGGGAGAAGGACATCCTGACTGTTGTTCTAGGTAACCCCAAGCATCCTGAACGTGTACGAGGGATCTCATCCAGGACGGGATGGAAAGAAGGATTTGGTCAGGAGGGGGAGAACATGTACAAGAAACACGATAGATACATGGAAGAAATGAAGAATTATTTTGAGCTAGAGGCCAAGAAGGACTTCAAACAGATGTTATCTGCAATGCTAGCTAACCCTGATCCTGACTTGGTGCAGCCATTGGCGAGCGTGGTGTCCAATCAACATATGACGACCACTCAAGCTCCGGCCCAGATGGAGCTCGTCCCAGCAACTGATCAACAGATAATGAGTCCAGTGCATAATAAAAGCAGTGTCGTGTCTACAGCCAACAAAGCTCGCTATCCAGTTGATAACATCAATAGGCCAACACCTTGTTCCCTAGTCATAAGGTACGGTTTCAATAATAATCGTACAAGGGAAGTGGCCAGTGGCCTTGCGATCCCAGGACGCAGTTATCATAACAGCGACATTCCAGAGGACTACTGCACGGTAGAAGTCTTGACGGTCGTCCAAGGATATGAGGACGACATGCTAGACATCGCAGGCCCAAAGGGTATTGAGAAACTTGGCCAGGCTGTCAAAAATTTCATCCTGTGGCCTCGAAGAGACGTCCAGTTGACTCAGGAGCAGCCACTAACTCAGGAGTCTACACATGCCGAGTCATCACATGGCCAGTCTCTGTCACAACCAACACCTCCCCACTCCTGTCCTGTCGACCCACCATCACCTGGACATGCTCTGCTTGACCCACCATCACCTCGTCTTCCTAACCCACCACCATCACCTAAGCAACAAACTCCGCCACCACCGCTACCTCACTCTTCCCCACCAGCCAAAGGATCGGGCCCAACCACGATAAACTAAAGGGCTTGAATGAGGAAGAAGCTGTCTTGAAAATGATGGACACGCAGAAGGATTTTGAAGCCAAATATGCCATTTACATTGGAAACGCAATGAAGCAGTGGAGGCGCAGGCAAGTCATAATGGTCCCGTACCACTTTGGGTAAGTATATACTATGTGTGAGCTTCTGTGTACATTACGACATCATTAATTTATAATTTTAATATGGATTCACAAATTTGATTTGTACAGGGACCACTGTATCTGTTTTTATATTTATCAAGGCAGGGACGGGTGGTTGTTTATGACTCCGCAGACTATGATCCCTCAAAATATGCAACAGTTCTGACCATCATAGAGCGGTAATAAGCCAAGATGTCGTGTATGCATGCATATATACTTTTATCGATGTGAGCTTGAGATTAATTAATTTGGTGATGATTAATTCGAGATCATAGGGCTTGGCGGTGGTTCCAATGGAAAAAATGAAAGGGAAAGTTTGACCCCAACAAACGGGAGATTTCAATGGATATAATTCATAATTATTTGGTATGTATAACTTATTATAAATAATTATATATGCTATACACATGACATATATGACAATAGGACTATGTTGTTGGCAACTTATTTGTCTGTTATATATAGTGCCATAAGCAACTAGTCAGATCGGTCCACTATGGATTCTACGTGTGCAAGTTCATGAGAGTGAACGGACGGTACGTCAACGACCCTAAGGTAATTAATACACAAGCAACAATATGTTATTAAAGTTCAAATTAATGTGTAATAATAATTAAGTTAGAAAAATATGATGTTTATACAGGGACGGTGATGTAAGTTAGAAAGGGCAAAGAACATGTCAGAACAAACTTTGCTTGGCATCGTCGAGGACATGTGCAATTTCATGTTGAAACAAGTCATATCATTCGACGGCAAATATCATGATGGTACCGGCATCTTAGCACAGCCCAAGTATAGAGCGCTAACAGACATTGGCAGTCTAAATCTTCAGCGTGAAGATTACTAAGGCATGGAACAATGTGAAAACTTTGATCGATGCATATGTGTGTATTGTATCGATATCGCATGTGATGTAAAAACTTAGAAGTATATAATAAATATGTGTACATAAAATTAATAAATTGCATGTTTGTATATATGTATTGATAATGACCTTGTAGTAGGACCTAATATATTCAATATTATATTGTATTATAATATTGAAAAAATAGTGCACAGCCTGTTTTGAAAAAAAGACGAGAAAAATAAACACAGGCGGTCAGTTAACTGAACCGCCTGTAGAAAATCGATTTCTACAGGCGGTTCCTAAAAAGAACCACCTGTAAAAAGTAGATTTCTACTGGCGGTTCTCTTTAGGAACCGCCTGTAGAAATCGGTTTTCTACAGGCGGTTCACAGAAACCTGCTCGATTTCTACTGGCCTATGCCGCTAGCGGCTGCGAAAAACGCCTGCAGAAATGCCTTGTGAACCGTCAGCACAGAGCTTTTGTGTACATGGGGAATCTTTGTTAGGATACGATGGTGGAAGTAAGCATGTCAATTCCAAAGGAGGCAGGTACTCAAATTTGCACTTGTAATAAAATCCATCGCCATGTCCTGTACCATCAGAGCATCCATCATCTTTGGCACACACATTATTATCTGATGAAAGCTTTGCGGACACTTCAATGCCATCAGACACGTCGTACCGAATGTAAACCTGGGATAAAATTGACAAACCATCAAAGCTAAATTGGCAGCTTACTATAACAATTTTTTTTTTTTTGAAAATGTACCATAAAAATTAATAAAGATTACATGGCAACTTAAGAAACCTGGAAATAGCGGAGGCCTCCTATGTTTTCGAACATGACCAGATCAGGCCCGTAGATTGCCTCCAATGCCATCAGCTGCAATAAAAAGTGAGAATACCATCAATTAGATGCTCAGCAACGTGTTTTTAAAGTCCAAATCTTTAGATCAACCCCCATATATAACATAGAAGTGAAACAGTTCCAAAGTCACATATCTCACGGTCTACCATTAAAACGATATTTTTGTAATTGCTAATAAATAAGCAATCAATAATTAATCGTCTACCTTATAATCAGCTATCTTGATGCAATGTACTAGATAGTACGTCTACCAGATAGTACTAATTATGTATAGGTATGGTTCCCTCGAACTTGAAATGATTGAGTATAAGCAGCAGATTTCTTATAAAATCTTATAAAAAAGTCGTATAAGGGGTTTCTTAGAGGTTATATAAGGGGGTTTTTCCATCCATATCATTAGGACTCAATACAATTTCAGATTAAATACTAAAATCACCCAGAGCAACGCCCCAAAAACTGCAGCTCCGGACAGTCCAAATTCATTATGACGATCCTAAGAAGATAAACTGCATTGCAAGTTGCAACCTTGCATCTCACAATTCGCAGCACAAATAAAGATCATAAGTCCTGCAAATTTCCCAATTGAATCAGTAGATTACTGTACTAGACCTCGTCCTCTTGCCGCTGCTGGTTGTCTCGTAACCCATCTTCCTCCTCCTGCTCCTTCTCGCCACTAATTTCAAGTGCCGCTGCAGTATGTACCGCCGCCGCCTCCCCCAGTATCCGTTCCGCCTCGGCTGCCGCCGCCCACTGGGAGTCCAGGTCGAGGAGGACGCCTTCCTCGCCGCTCGCATCGCACGCCACCGGCCACAAATCAGCACGGAGACACGTTGAGTAGGACGACGAAGCGACGTCCGAGGATTGCGGGGCGGGCGCACAGTGGGGCTCCACAGGCCGCGCCGACGCGGCGCTGGCGGACGCTGCTGGCTCCATGGCTCGAGCTCGAACTGTCCCGGTGTCGTACGTGGCCGGTCCCCCTGGGTTTTCCATCCTTTCCATGCTTTGTTTGTGGACTGCGAACTGATGAGTAAGATGGGCTACAGATAACTGCCAATACGGCCCATGAGATTGAACCGTGCGTCACTATATGACATATTGACATGGCTAGAAAAGAGATTAAGGCCCAGTTTTGCTAAAAAAGGATTTTAAGGTCCAGTTTATTTGGGCTTCTATTGGCCTCTGCACGGCTTTTTAAATATAAAATCAATATCTGAACAACTCGTTTTATAAACAAGTCTCAACAGCTTCTGGTAAAAGCTAAAATAAACAGGCGATAAATAAAACTTAGACCAACAATAAAGAAGATAGTAAAATAGAAATATAAAACACATTAGTATTAATCAAAACAAAAAAAAATATATTTTGGTAATTAATTTCGGTAGCATATACTCCTCTAGTCCTCTGCCACAAATTATGCCCTCTCATACTTGAGGTAGTGTAGTACTAAACTTACGTTTGTACTCCCTCTGTCAAAAAAAATACAACTATATGATTTATGCAAATCAAACTAAATTAACTTTGTTCAAGTTATAGTAAAGCATTAACACTTATGTCTTCGACAAGGTTTACTATAAAAATATATTTCACAATTAATTTGATGTTATTTATTTTGTACAATAATTTTTAGTACTTTTATATACTTAGGTAAGATTTAAAATCGGTTGACTTCTTGAAAAAGTGACAATTGCATTCTCTTGTACACGGAGGAAATACATTGGTGTATGGGTTGCCACAAATATGGACGCATGATTCGATGTGGTAGTGAGGGCATACTTGTTCTGTTTTTTTATGGCTCTCGTTAGTACGAAGCCACAAGCAGAAACAAAAGATCCTATGACCTAGCTCTTGAGTTCGGTTGTAATAAGCCGGAAAACTGATTTATAGAGAAAAATACACTAAAAACTGAAAAGCATGTAAGAATTTCTTTTGCTTACTTTTGGTCCTCTGAGAATCCAAAAACCACATAAAACTAGATTTTGCGTAAAAGACCCAAAAGTTGGAGCTTAAACCAAACAAGCCCAAGTCTTGTCTGCTGTTTATAGCAGAACCGTGGTGTAGTAGTTTTGTTTGTGGGGTGAGCAACCTGTGAATGTGTGATCTTGAGCCTACGAGTTACGACGACCCAATAATGAGAGACAAACACGTACGGGCAGTGTTACTGATTGACCTGGTCGGAACCCAGCGCCACGCCGACCACCTCCTTCGGGACTTGGGAGATTAGCGCGCTCCCTCGGACTCGGGAGATTATGGCACGCGAGATTAGCGACGGTGCCGGTGATTAGCCTGAGGACGCTGAAGATTTAGAGCGCACAGATGCTGGCCAATCACGTAGGGTCCACGTCATCCATTGCATGCAGTAACTTTTAACAAACCTAAAAAAGCTATAATTTCTAAATTAAACATCAAAATTAAATTTCGATTAAACCAACAAGTTTGTTTTAACAAATCCTTTAAAATAAGATCTCACATGGATATATTTAGATAAAATTATATTAATGAATATATATTTATTTAAACATTTTTTATTGGACAGAGATGATGCTCTAGGTTCGGGGAATAATGTTATGTTTTCATGATAAAAATGTTCTCGGTCGGTTTGGAGGAACAATATACTAGTTTTAGATTCATGAAATTGATATTATAGTATTTAAATAATAATAATAATAATAATAATAATAATAAATAATTTAGATTAATGAATAAAAAATAAAAACACGTAATAGAAAAAAAATCAAAGAGCATCACAAACATACGTCACATGTATACTAAGTGAACAACATAAAATATATTATTAAATACATTACAGAACATCACATATATATTACGTGAACATCATTATAAATATCATAGAACATCATATGTATACTGCGTGAACATCACATATATATTACACGAACATCACAACAAACATTATAGAACATCACAATAATACCGCGTAAACATAAAAACTATCACATATAGATATAATAATTAATTAGGGTAAAAGAAACAGATGGATAAGTCCCTAGTGTTAAAGGTTATAAAGTTATATTAGGCGACGTTAGTAGATGTCAACAAAAATGTAGGGTGATGAATGAATGGTTTTTTTCTCTTCCAAACAATTTCACTGACGATTCAGAGAAACTCCTGAGAAGAAAGAAGTTTGTAGAGGCGAGGGATAATTTCAAGGTACCATCAAGAACAACCATCGCTGCTCAAGTTAGTTCATCAAAGGAGCCAGCTCCAACATTGGAAGAAGAACACTTAGAAGAAGATTTATCTCCTGCGTTTGAAGACATGGCTGAGAAGACACTGCGCGAGTTCTCTGCCCCAACAAGAGAAAACATCCGGACTGGACCAGCAGTCAACACGGGGGAGAATGGATTTGAGTTCAAGCCTGCTCTTATCACCATGGTTCAAGCCAGTCAGTTTTGTGGAAAAGCTCATGAAGATGTAAGTGCACACTTACAACACTTTTTAGAGATCTGCAGCACCTTCACGATCAGAGGAGTACCAAGAGATGCTATTTTACTCCGTCTTTTCCTATTTTCACTTTTGAGGAAAGCTAAGCAGTGGTTCTACACCAACAAATACAAGAACACTACATGGGACCGCTGCTCAACTGCTTTCCTGGCAAAGTTCTTTCCTACATGCAAAACAAATGTTTTGCGTGGGAAAATCTCAAGCTTTCAACAGCAACATGACGAATCATTCACTGAAGCATGGGAGAGATTTCAAGATTACATTGAAGACTGTCCTCATCATGGGATAGAGGATTGGCTACTGATGCAGACCTTCTACCACGGGCTTATCTCAAGCACCCATGAGTCCATAGATGCTGCAGCTGGAGGAGCTTTTCTTCCACTGAAGCTTCCAGAAGTTCAAGCACTTGTGGAGAAGATGGCCTCAAATCCGAGCTGTAATGAAAAACGTACTCAACCTCGCAAGAGAGGAGGAGGCATCCATCATTTGAAGGAGAACGACATGGTCACTACCAAGCTAGACCTCATCATGAAGAAACTCGACATAGAGAAGAAGGAAGTCATGCATATTGATGATTCTCGCATGAACTGTGAAGAATGTGGAGATTACGGGCATTCCGCTGTCAACTGTCCTACATTGCAAGAGGATGTGAACTTCATCAACAACAACACCTACTATCGTCCTCAGCAAGGTCAAGGATGGAACCAGCCAAACCAAGGATGGAATCAGCAACCTCGACAAGGTAACAACCAAGGTAATAATTATAATCTTCCATCTTTAAGAGATTTAGTTGCTGGTCAATCTAAATTGATAGATCAAATGTCTAGAAAGGTAGCCTCGAATGTAAAGCTTTAGAATACATAAATAGCAGAATAGATACCTTTGCTTCTGCTATAAAGAATCAGCACAGCTTTAATAAAATGTTAGAATCACAATTAGCTCAGCTTGCTACTGCTGTCCCTCCATTTGAGAAAGGTAAGATTCTGGGCCAGCCGAAAGATTTGGAAACTGCTAACCTTGTTGATATTCACAATGCAACACAATACCAAATTGAGCCTGCAGATATACAGTGGATAGATCACTCACTACCTGAGAAGATGGGAGACCCTGTAAGACCTGTCATTCCTATCTCCATTGGATGTCACAGCTTTCCAGAAGCTATCTGCGATTTTGACGCAAGTGTCAACATAATGCCTAAGGTAATCTATAAGAGAATATTATGTGATCCTTTGTTGTACACAGACATGCATTTGCAGCTTGCAGATCAGTCCATTTGCTACCCTGAGAGAGTACTAGAAGAAGCTGTTATCAGAGTGGGGCAATCATATGTCCCAATTGACTTTGTGATCATGAATACTGGAGGAGATGAGAAGGCACCCATTATATTGGGGCGACCATTCTTATGCACAACCAAAGCCATCATCTATGCGGAACACGCCAAGATTGTCCTCTCCATCAAGAACAAGAAGGAAAGATTCTCGTTCAAGAGCCGCATCCTGAAGGATCCAGCATTCCCGAAGTAATTCCATCAACAAGAAGAGCAACAATAACAAGTGCCCAAGAAGAAGAACAATAGAAGATGGAGGAAGAACAAGCCCCGACATGTACCTGAAGAAACCGCTCAACTAATCAATGCTATCAACACCGAAAATGATCATATGCTCCCGAAACCATTCCTAATAAAGAAAGGTGACCCAGGTGTACCAATCATTGACTGCACAATCAGAGACATCACTTTTCCCGACACCGTCTGCGAGGCGTCAACGTAATGTCCAAAAAGGTATATGATGAATTATTTGATGATTTACCATTATACCCAACATATATTCAGTTGCAGATGGCAGACCAATCACTGAGATTCCCTGAAGGCATAGTTAAGGACGTAATGGTAAGAATTCAAGATAAATATATACCCGCAGATTTTCTAGTTCTTGACATGCAGGAAGACAACGAATCGTCTATTCTTTTGGGAAGACCGTTCCTCTACAACGCCAGTGCTATCATCTACATCGGGTCTGGACAGATCCACTTCAACCTACCCACTGGAAAGGTACGCTGTCAATTTAGAACACATCTTAACCATGAGCAGAACAGGAAGCAACGCAACAGGAGGAGACGCCAAACCTGCCGTCAGACTGCCCAGCCTTACTGTGGATGGGAGGAGTTCCCTGGTAAGATTTGAAGTATGAAGACTGCTAAAAGGAGCAAGAAGAAGCCGTACAAACACTACGCTGGAGTGAGTGGGAAGCAGAAGCTGAAAGGATGGACCAGATTGCTAAGGCAGAGAAAGAAGAGATCCAGGTACAAGTGGAAGAATGGATGAAGAGAAACAAAGAGTCAAGAGAAGCATACCAAAGGGAGTGTGATAAGGAAGAGCTGGAGCTAGAAAAGAGAGAAGCAGAAGAGACAGAAATGAGATGGAATGACAAAAGAGAAGCACCTGCTACACCACCGCAAAATGGGGAATTGATTGAGGTAACCTCAGACGATGAACCTACTGAGTAAGTACTCGCCTCTATCTAAATCCTGTCGGTAGACTTTAAATTCCGTACCCTAGCCATATGGTTAGAATGGTAGTTATCTAATTAAGTTAGCATGCATTAATAATTTTACTTTAACACATTTAGCATAATCATTTTTGCGTATTAAAAAAAAACCAACAAAAATATTTACTGTTTATTTACTGCATCATAAATGTTAAAGCCCCATGTGAATAAACCTATGGTAACCCTGTAGGCATATTTACTGTGGTGGTATACAAATAAAAATAAAAATAAAAATAACAATCTATATTTATTTTGTTGCATTATGAAAATCCTAAGCCCCATGGGAATGAATATTCCCTGTGGTGGCATAAAAAACATATATAGCATGCATACATTTTTTGATTGCTGCATAAGAAACTTACAAAAACCCCAAAAAGAGAATCCTGTTAGAATCCTGCTAAAATCTATTAATTAAAATCAACTCAAAGAATAATCAAAGTGCTCATTGGCTGACCGCTAACCCCTTGATAATTCGAGCCTCGAGTTTTGGTTTTCTTGTTGGAGTATAACTATGCAGGAATAATATTATGACTAAGGAGAGAGTCTATTAGTGGCACCCACCAGGACTACTACTAGCTCACTCTAAGAAACATTCAAGCACCAAGTATTGCAACCATCAAGCTTGGGGGAGGAGCATCCCCTAGTTATCAGATAATTATACCTATGCGCTTATTGTGTCTACTTTATACAAGCACAAAATACCAAAAATATGTGAACACATGAAGGTTCACCATAGTATCATAGAAAAATCTAAAAATACCAAAAATATGTGGGCACATGAAAGTCCACACCTTTTTGAAAAAAACCCAAAAATATGTGGACACATGAAGGTCCACTCAGTTAGAAAGCTTCTGCTGGAAATATAAAATCAATCGCTTACCATAGAGTGGTACCAAACCTAACCCCTCTCCATAAGATTTGGTATCTTTGTTACCAATTGAGTTTCATAGAAAAATACAAGATCAAAGAGCTAGTCAACCCGACACCCTTACGCTGCTGAGATACCTGCTTCCAGAAGGATCACTCAATTTACAACATCAAAGACCTATCAAACGTCAAGCTTGGGGGAGGGCGCCCTCTATTTTAAGTCCAGCTAAGTATCAGTTTCCCACACTATTATTCTTATCATTATTAGTATATCGCTTTTTCACGTAAGTTAGCTAGTAAGATAAAATTTGAAAACCAAATAAATATTTAGGTATATATTAGAGTTTGTTTAGAGTCAGTCTAGGTTCGAACCAAATTAAAAATTGATGAACACTAAAATTTTATTTTGGAGATGATGAATAGTTGCTCTGCCATAATTCCTTTCAAGTGCCTAGTTGTCAAACTTAGATTTTCCTGAGTTTTGGATATTATTGTTTTAATCTGAGAATTAACTCTGAACCTGAAACTTGTGGAGGCATACTCGAGCTAAGTTTAGGTAATTGATATGATTCATGAAGGTTGAGCTACTATTTATCTTATTCCTAGCACTACTAAGTTCTGAAGATTTATTTTTGAAAACTTAAAATCTACATGATGAGCTCCTGTATGAAAAAATTTGAATTCCTACCAAAGCCATATATTATACATTTAGAGATAGGAAAATTTTGCACATTCATGCTGCTTGCTTTGCATTGAGTTTAGTCAACCTTTGTTGAATACCATATGAAAGTCCTGTCATGCTTTTAAAACCAAGATCACGTACACACTTCAGCACATATGCATTATTCCTACCCTGAGAGTAATTGCAACCATTTCCACTTTTATCTATGCTCATCATAAAAATGTTTTCTCCTGCACTGGGAGTGAACACCAAAAATATATATATAAATCCATTAGGACAACCCTGTTATAAATGCTCTAAGTTTTCACTATGGTTATCTCTCCAAATCATGTATTGGATGCATGTGGCTATGCAAAAGTATGAAAAGAAAAGGGAGTAAAAGATGGACAAGTGTCCCAGCATTAAAACAATGGGTACTAGATGCCCGCCTCCCGAATGAAAAAAAAGAGAAAAGAGAAGAGAGAGAAAGAGAAAGAATAAAGATAGCCCATGTTTTCCTCCAAGTTCCAAAGGAGAGTGGGACATTTGCAAACAGCATAAGTACAATTAGAATTAGCCACTAAATACCACATATACACCTATCCGCCATATTCCATACAAATGCACATCTTGGTTTGATTGTATGCCTCGATTCTTTGTGGATCCATTGTTTGACTTTACAACATATGAATTGTAAGTATGCTTAAACCTTGTTTTCTGCCACTCCTATGAGCTCCATTATAATCTTTTGTTATAGGAAGGCATAGCATTAATGCCTTAAGTAAGATCCATAAATACCATATATACTGAGAGACTTGAGAGTGTCATATAATTAATTTTAGAGTTTTATTTCAAAAACTTGCAAAACTCCAGAATACTGGTACTATGAAGAATTTGAGACATAGTGCTTGGCTTAATTGTTCTATCTTTCAATTGCTCAAGACTTATGCGAGACTTGTAAAGCTCCATAGTTAAAGGTAAAATGAGTAAGTCTGAAAGTTAGAGCAGTTATTGACTAATCTGGAGAATTTCTGTTTGAAAGCATGTGTACTTGGAAAGAATGAAAGCATTGTAGCAACTCCTGATCCAAATACGTTAGCAATTAGGCTTAGTTTGTTTGCCAAGGGACTGGCAAAAGGTAAGCTTGGGGGAGTTGTTGACGGTCAATAACTTCAACTTTTATTAGAACTTTAGACACAAAAGGATACATAAAAATATACTAGTCTAGGGTTCTAACTGACAGTTTCCACGAGTTTTGCATGTTCTGTATTTTCTAGGGACTATTCCAGAAAAGCATAAAAGAAGGGTTAAAGAGTATAAAAGACACGAAACTTAACCGCGAAGGAAACATCATCATCGGGACGTAGGAAGAGTGTAGAAGGCACCCGAAGCAACCTGGGCCGAGCCCGGGCCAGGTGGGGCCGGGCGGCGCCCCCTCAGGGTTTCACCGCCGTCTTTTGGAGTCTTCTTCCGCCGCCTCTTAGGAGTCATCTCGGCCCTATGTTTAAGTCGGTTTGATCCTACGGCGTATGTTCATCCCACCGGGCTATAAATAGAGGGGCAGACCCCCCTGAAGGCATCAATCAATCATTCATCGAAGGCAACAAATCTTCAAGCCATCAAGAGCCTACTAGTTCATCAAGAGCCTTCTAGTTCATAGTTCTAGCCTAGATAGATTAGAGAGTAGAGGAGATCTAGTTCTTCGGCGGGATCTGGAGCCCCGGCGATCGTCTGGAGCGCAGAGTTCGGTATAGTTCTGGTTCTTTCTCTATTATTGTATTCTTCATTATGATTAGGGAAACATTGTTCTTAACAGTTCATATGTTCTTGATTACATTAGTCTTTGTCTACTTTAATTATATGTCTAATATAGTTGGTTTGATCTTATTGAATTCATGTAATTGCTCGTATAGCGTTTATCCAAACGATCATTGGGTAGATGATGAACAATGTGTAGACTTGGTGTCTAGATATTTCGTTTATCTGCGAGTGCACCCTGATGTGCCGGGTCGTGTGGTAGTTCGCGTAGGTGACAGCTACGTTGATTCCTCTGTAGTCCACCCCCCGTATGTAGGCAAGCAGGCACGGTCACGAAGTTGGGTGATGACTCTGTTTCACACCTTTTCTAGATGATGCCCTTTGCATGTGATTATGATATAGGACTAATCTGACAATGATTGCTGTTGATGGTCGTTAAGTACCAATTTTATACCGTCAACTAATGCATAGGGAAGATCAATAATAGAAGCATAGGGTTTATTACTGATAAATTCCACGAGTTTTGGTGAATTGTGTATTTTTCAGGGATTATTCTAGAAAGGTTTAAAAGAAGGATTAAAGTGCTTAATTACCACGAAACTTAATCGCCAAGAAAACATCATCACGAGAACACTAGAAGCATATGGAATACACCCGAAGCACCGGGGCCCGAGACCCACCAGGGTGGGGCCGGCCGGCGCCCCCTAGGGTTTCGGCCCATCTTCTGGAGTCTTCTTTCACCGTCTCTCTAAAGTCATCTGGGCCCTTTGTTCAAGTCGGTTTGATCCCACGGCGCACGTTCATCCCACCAGGCTATAAATAGAGGGGCAGACCCCCCCTCCCAGAGCACCAATTCATTCCTCCTGCTTCATTCGTCAAGAGTAGACAGAAGTTAGGGTTTCCAGAGATTAGAAATAGGGCTCTAGTGCTTCAAGTTCATAGTTTAGGCGTCTAGCAAGGTTCAAGTAGAGTTGAGCGCTACGCTCGGGATTCCAGATCTGTTCGTTTGGAGATGGTAATCTTATCTTGTATCTCATTATGACTTTACTTTATTTTAATATATTGCTACTTATTCAGTTCTTAGTTTATTCTAGTTGCATATTCAATATAGTTATGATTGGTGATGATTATTGTCGTATGATCGTAAAGCGCCCAATTCAGTACTCGAGTGAGTTAGGTGGTATGCATTATGTAGACGTGGTGTCTAGATATATTGTGTACCTACGGAGGCACCCTGACGTGCCAGGTCGTGTGGTAGTCCGCGTAGGTGACAGCTGAGTTGGTTCCTCTGTAGTCCACCCGCCGTACGTAGGACGAGCAGAGCGCGGTCGCGAAGGAGGTGACCCTTGTGTCTTAATATCCTCATTAGATGATGTTCCTTATGATGTTTTCTGAGTTGGTTATGCTATAGATGAAGATGTGTAATGTGGCGTAGGCTATAGACTTTGTATTTAGTAATTACATAGGTTTTCTTTACTTTAGCCGAATCTCGAGATTGTCTTACTACATTAGTGAGTATCTATATTCTATCTCTAGAATACCATTTACCTCATTTACTCAGTTATGATTTACCATTTATCATTAACTTATTTATCGCTAAAGCACTAGAGTTATGGGTTATCATAGGTCTGCACATTTATCTTTCCAATCATTATAGTAGACTGTCCTAATGAGTAGAATGTCTCTTTATCCTTTTGGCATAAAACAAATCAACGATACTCGGAATACTTACCGGGTGAAGTGCTACAATGGGAGAATTATTTGTGCGCTTGCGGATATATTCTATAGTATTATTTTTAGGAGGCAAGTGAAGATTATTTTACCTTTAGTTTTTGGCATCATGTTAGGGATGACAACTTAACGTGAAGTGATGTTAAAAATACCAACAATTGCTAGATGTAATTGCACTAGTTAGAGTTATACATTGACGTAGCTATAGAATTACCTTAGATATTAATTCCTTAGTTTATCTATTGGCTAGCTATTACTATGACTAGAAAGTGCTCTGATGATTATCTTTATTAATGATACTTGATCATACTTATCACCATATTTATCTTTATTATCTTGTGACCTCTACCTGTTATGAGTAGAGTATATGACATCGGCAACATCACTTATTCATTGTATGTATATAGTTGTTATCAATATAATAGATTGTACTTTAACCAAGTCCTTCCCAGTGGTATAAATATAAATCGACAACCTGATAGAACTCCTAGGTAAAATGCTACAATGGTATAATTATCTGTCCGCTTGCAGAATTGTTCTTAGTTTATATTTATTTATATTTCTGCCTAGTCACATGGAATAATATGTAAAATCTTTATTTATTCTTAGCATATATAATTAGGATTGACAACCCAGTTCATGGTAAAGAATGTTGGTAATAGATAAGTGGCTAGTTGCTAATTATCAGTTAATTAAATATCATACATCTTCTAATCTCGTCCCTAGTGTTAAAAGTTATAAAGTTATATTGGGCGACTTTAGTAGATGTCAACAAAAATGTATATCCAAAAATCATGAAATTTGTTGTGATACTGTATTTGACTTAGATCTAATTGTAGAAAAAGTTTGGGCTCAAATGGAAATAGTTTATGTATTTATTATTTGATGCCCTATTAATCGATTAATGAAATAAATAGAAAAAAATAATAATCCATTTAGGAATTTGTGTGACTTTGGGGTTGTGTGTTACCCTGGATCATCAACCCAATGTGACCCTTGGCAATTAACTGAATGGTTTCATGATTAAGTTGAGGATAGGAAATGTTAACAGAGATATTAATTAGGCTTTCTATGACTATTAAGATGGCCAATAAGTTAATTACGGAATCACCACATTGTTTAGTGAAGTTGACTTACTATTTTATCGTGAAGGGATGTTGTACTCAACTTCCTTCAGTTAATTAATTAACGTAACCCACTTGTATGTTCCTCATCATGCATTCATAATCATCTCATTGAGCATCATGTTAAGCATGCATTATTATTTCGTGTAGTGAACGCGGGATAATTTATTTTCTAAAGCAAGTTCCGAGTAAGGTCTTCACTCGGTGGATGTGGATTTTTCTCGGTGGTTGACTTCAGGACTGTAACAACCCCAAAATCCACACAACCTAAAATCCCAACCAATTAAAATTTTTCATTTATTTATTGTGAGAACCCATTCTTCTTGTGCAAGCATATAGGTTTCATTATAAATTTGGTAATAAAGGAGTATAGCTTGAATAATAACGTATGCATCACATTTGGGATTTATTGCAATTTATATTTGTATTTACTCAATATTTAAAATGGGTAATATATGTATTTATACACTTAAGTGAAAATAGAAAAAGAAAAAGAAAAAGAAGAGGAAGAGCAGATTCGGCCTAGCCAGCTGGCCCGTCTCCTCTTTATCACAAACGCGCGCGTTGAGTCACTGCCGCAACGACCCCACCCGTCAGCGTTTTTCCTCTCGCTACTGTTCTTCTTCTCACCTCGCGAAAGACGGTGGCCGACAGAGTCATGCAAATGGCGTGACCGACAGCGCCACGCATGGCAGAGGCCCTGACCCCGTTGTCCCTCGCCAGTCCCCTGCCTTGCTCGCCAAGAAGCCCGCGCGCACCACCGGAACCCTAGCTCGCGCAAGCCACAGCCCTCCGATCGGCCCGAACAGATCAGAGCCGCCCACCATAGGTAGCCACCCGAGCTCTGCTATAAATTGGAGCACCTCACGGCGCCCTAGCCTCGTTCCACTCGCCACCGCCACTGGTGGCACCAACCACACCACAACACCACACCGTGTGAGAGAGGGAGAAGGAAGAAGGGCGGAGCAGAGAGAGGGGAGCACTGCCGGAGCGCCGCCGCCGCGGAGCACGCCGGAGCCGGACACGGAGGAGAAGCCCGAGCTGCGGACGAGGTGTGGCACGGCACTGCGATCGCTCTGCACGGCTCCGACTCGCCACTGCACCGCCATCCTAGCTTCACCGACACCACGGTGAGCCACCGCACGCCATGTCCGAACCTCGCCCTACTTTTGCCATGGCGTTCTGCCCACGGGACGCGCAGGCACGAGCCTTTACCGGCTCAGGAAGATCACCTGCACCATGCACTCATGCGACCGGCCGAAACCCCCGGACTACAAGTTTTGCTAGACCGAGAACGCAGCACGACGCGTTCTCGGCGGAGCGCGCTCGCCACCGACGCGTTCCGACGCCGAATCACCCGTTCCGAGCAATCCGACTAGCACCCGTATAGGTTAGAGCGTCGTGGAGCACCGCCACGACCCCTTGGGCTAGCTACGCGGATCTAAGCGCTAGGGGAAGCCTCGTCCGCCCTGCTCGTGTGCGTCGCGACCTCACCGGAGCTCCGCCGCGTGCCGAAGCCAGGAGGAGACCCTGCTGTGACACCAAGTTGCCACCCACGACCCGAGGGCCTTACTGACTATGTCAATAGAAGGGAACCACACCCGTTCGTGCCAAAACCGAACCCCAGTCACCACACCGCCGCCGCCTCGCCGGAGAAGCGCCTGTGCCGTGGCCGAGCACCAAAAGGGGCCCTGTTAGCCAAATTGGATCCCTTAGAAACGAATATTAGGGCCCGGAGGGGAGAAATTGTCTCGCTGTGGGCTGCAACATAGCCTACCGGAGCTTTAGCCCTGCGGCAGCTCGTCGCCGGCCGCCATGGCACGCCGAATGGTCGGCCAAGGTCACAAACCACGCCCTACCACTGAGAACCACCCCCGACCTCTGAGAACCACCCCCGACCACCGTCGAGCTCTCCCGAGCTACCCCGAGCTACGCCGAGCTCCCCCGACCACCGTCTAGCTCTCCCAACCACCGCCGAGCTACGCCGACGCCCACCGACCAACGTCGAGCTCGCCCGACCAACCGCCGAGCTACGCCGACGCCGGCGACTCTCTGGGAACCAGCATCGAACACCTGATAGGCGACCATTGGGTCTGTGTTCTGTTCAGGCACCACATGCCGCACTACTAGACCCGCGCGCCACGTGGACCAATCCCGAGCTGTCATCCCCTGATTAATCGGCCATTTTCTATTTTCAGAAAATAGGATAATCTTTGGAAATTCATAACTTATTCATACGATGTCCAAAAATTACGCACCATATATCAAATTTCTCAGAAAAATGAGATCTATAATCTGAGACTATGTTTGTGCGCATTTGGCTCTTTATTTTATTGGATTTTTCTGAAATACTCTGTAGGAGTCGCTGACTCGACTATTTCGTGTTCGATTTCAGAGCCGGAGGAGGATCTGACTAAGGAAGATGACCACGAGTACTTTCAGGAGCTAGGAGACGACTACGAAGGTGCCACGTCCCACCAAATCCTTAGATCCTATTTGCGCATTGCAAATGAAATTGCTGCTATTGCTTTATGATTATGTATGGATTGGTTGCATGATAGTATATTTGAAATCCCTGCCTTGATAAGACTTTACCCTGCTATCCGCTGCTAGGTTAGCTGCTGCTTAATTTACTGTTACTCTTCCACTACTTACTGCTTGCTATATGCTGTGTGGTGGAATTGGGACGGTGTATAACTGATTATAACCACTGGGAGAGAGTGCTGCGTGCGTCTTGGGTGCGTGGTAAGGGTTGATGTCGACCAAGTGGGATGTGAGACAAGCCCGTGGGGCAAGTCGTGCCGGGGGTGCAACCTGGGCATCCCCAAGCGAGATACCTGTGGCGGGTAAAGTTGTTGAGGAGGTTCCGGGTGGGATAGGCTTGGTGGTTTGAAGCCCGTGGACGGAGGTGCTGTGATGGCACGGGGAGAGTATCCCCTAAGTGAAGATGCCTGCTTGGTCAAACCTAGGACGGACTAGTTTCAGGTTCATGGGAATCCTTTTCTACTCACTCGCTTCTGATGGGCGGGAGACGGCTGGACTACTTGGTAGGACGGTGCCACTACTGCTAGGTTGAGAGGTGATAAGGGTGGGCGGAGACGGTCGATGGGTTCCCGTCCCGTTCTAGATGCGCAGTACCACTGGATGGGCCCGGTACTGTGTCTCCCAGTCTCAGCAAAACGGTGTAGGATCCGGAATATCCCAGGGCTGAGTGGTAGGGTGGCATCGACCTAGGCAAGCAAGCACCCGGAATTCTGCCTAGGTGTTTGCGCAACACCTATGATGGCTAATCTTGTGGGTAGTGAAACCTCTGCAGAGTGTACGGTTGATCGATCGATACATATGCCAACATGTTGGCTATGGACCTTTCCTATGAAGCTTCTACTAGTGTAGTGAGTTTTCTCTTCTCCCCCTGGATGACATTTTTCCGGCAGTGTACCCGTTGTGGTAGTGTGCCGCTGAGATAGGCCCGAGAGGGAGTTGGGCCTGTCGAATGAGAGTGAGGTGTGGGTATGTGAGATGTGCTGATGAGAAAAGGGATGATGGTGTTAACTGGAGATAAAACTTAACTAATCAAACATTGTTTACAGCTGCATAGGAAAACCTCAGCCTATAGGTGTGCTTGTATAGCCTTGCATCCACTTTCCACAAAGCAAATGCTGCATAGGTGGGCTCCGTGGCCAGTACATATCGTACTGATAAATTTACTGTCAGGTGACGAGAATGAGTACGACTTCGAGGAAGACGATGGCGAGGAATAGGGTCACGTGCTACACTCAAGTTGGCCGTGAAGGATGAATCGTTTCCGCATCTTCTAAAGCTTCTCTGAATGTTGATTCCGCCAGTGTGGCGATGTAATAAATGTTTATGTAAGACTTAATTACCGTTGTATGGATCCTGGTGTCAACTAAGATATGGGTAATTTCATGGATTGTCTCAAGCAATCTGTTGAATTACAATTCGAGCCTGAGGATTTCCCTTCGCGGAAATCGAGGTCGTTTCAGTTTGGTATCAAAGCCATACTTGACTGTAGGACGAGACCCATAGAAAATGGACGTTAGAATAGGAAGCCAGACTCTCTTTCGGTTATATTACCGACCTTGCATTCACTTTTTATGCAATGGCTTATCTAACACAAGGACCTGCTAAACCGTTTCTTAAAAAATTTGCAGATGACCAGCCTTGGACCACCACTTCGTCCACTGCACGATGGCACTATCGAGATCCCGATCAATGGGAGGAACCACGGCGGATTTGCCATGGTGTTACGCTAGGTGTTGGAGGAGCTGGGAGCACCGTGTGACCAGATCCAGTACTTCAGCCGAGGGAAGCTTGTCGAGGCTGAGAGATTTGAAGGACCTGTCACTACCAGAGTTGAGACACCCGTCAGCCTGACCCTTCCAGGAATGCCGGTTTTTACTGACTACACTGCTGGAGAGACTGTGGAGGACGGAGTACAGTCCGTCTCCCGCAAGGTACTACGCGCAGTTGTGTACACAGCCTATGAGTACCTCAATGGGACCCATTTCCGTCTGCTACCTCAGGCTTTGGAGCTGCACCCTGACCCCATCCAGAGGATTCTGTACACCAGCCAGATCGTTCAGGCCGAGACTGACCCTTGCCTACGCACAGTGGCACACCATCTCCAGGAGCAGGACGAGTTCATCAGCTCATTGGAGCAAAGGAGGCAGCGTGACCGAGCACGCATGGCAGAGGTCGAGGACAGTTTGCAGAAAGGGACTCAGACCCTGGAGAGTTTGAGCAGAGCAGTCACTGACTTGCAGCGGGAGATGCAGCGCCGTGATGAGTTATACCGAGCCGAGATCGCCGACTTGCGAGACAAGATCGGGGATTTTGGGTGACGCAATGACTACCTAAACAGCAGAGTATTGGGATTACAGAGGAGGCTGGACGACAAGGAGAGAGCACTTGCTGAGAGGGAGCAGAGGAGCAGAGACAGAGGAGTCGAGATGAGCACGTTGCACTCCAGGATCAGGGAGTTGGAGAAGCAGTTGGAGAAAGCCGAGGAGAAGTCCACCCACAACCAAGGGATTCTGATCGACCGCGTGAAGATGGTGGAGTTCTTAAAGGACAAGCTATGGAGGACAGAGACAGCTTGGAAGTAGTCCGATACCAGGAGAGCTATTGAGGTCCGGAAGGTACAGAGTTCGCTTCCCCCACTGGAGATGGTGAAGCCCCGGGAGGGAGACTTCCGCGTACCACCCACTACGCTCAACCTGGGAGCGTATCCGTCTCTAAGGATACAGGAGATTGAGGCCACTCCAGAGCAAGCTGTAGCACTCGACTACGTCAAGCGCCTGACCATGACCGATGACGAGATCGAGGCAGAGGACAGCCGCATACCCGACGCCGTACTCGACCTTATGCACCAGTAGCTTATGGGACCCTGCGTGGCCCTTAGACTAATGATACCATGAGTTGTCCTGTCATTGGCTATCTGCGCATAGCACGATCTTCTTAGTAGCTAGGAACATCCTTTATGTAATAAGAACCATGTGATGAGTGACATTTGGATCTTATGCTTCTTATGGTTCTCTATGCTTCTTTGGTTGAGTGTAGGATAACATGAAAAATGTTTTAATTTATTTAAATCGTTGAAAACATCTAACTCCTACTTAAACCACTACAAGATTATTACTGCACTGAGCACGTACCTAATAAATTCAGATGTCGATGAGACGTTCCGCGCGTCTGGAGAACCGCCAGCCCTCCCCCGCACCTGCGCCAGGACGCGGGCGTGGTCGCAACCGTGGACGCCCAGCTGGCAGACGTGCTGGAGTTAACCTGGAAGAAGAGCTGCGCCGGGCAGAGGATGCACCGCCGGTGAACGATCCGCCACCACAGGGCGAGAACGTGCCTTCGCCACCGCCACCGCCGCCGCCACCGACGTTGGCGGAAGTGATGGCACAACAGACCCAGCTGCTGAATGCCATAGCTATTGGGATGAACAGGCACCACGGGCCACCCCAGAATGACTTCCAAAGGAAACTGGAGGGTTCCTGAAGCTGAGGCCACCTACCTTCGACGGGACCGACAGCGATCCCCTCGCTGCCGACGATTGGCTTAAGGAGATGGAGAAGAAGCTGGACCTGACCACTTGCTCTGACGAGGAGTGTGTTGGGATTGCTAGCCACCAGCTGACCGGTGTTGCACGAGCATGGTGGGACAACTACACCAGCGCTCACGAGGACCCAGCCCGCATTGACTGGGATGAGTTCACCGAGGCTTTCCGTGACCACCACATTCCTGAGGGAGTCATGGAGGCCAAGGAGAACGAGTTTCACAACATCTCCTAGGGAGCTGACCGGATCCACGAGTACACCACCCGCTTCAACTGTTTGCTCCGCTACGCACCTGCGTCTTGCGTGAGTTCCGAGAAGGAAAAGATGTACTACTACTGGAAGGGACTTCAGACCAAGATCAGGTTGGCTCTGTCAGGGAACAAGAGCTACACTCTGCGTGAGCTGATTGACCGCTGTATTGAGATCGAGAAGGATCGCATGGAAGCACATCTGGAGTTCGAGGCCCAGGACAAGGGAAAGAAGCGCCGCTCTAAGGGACCCGCTCGCACTACTCCACCCCAGAGACAGCGAACGGGTGCACCTCCGCCTTTCCGGACTCGCCAGGGACCTTCTTCGGGAACGAGCCGTGGTGGTGGTACCAACAGCAGCAACTATCACCGCCCCGCTCAGACCTACCCTGCGCCGACTCGAGCTATGCAGAACACACCCACCCCCGCTACCAACACGCCAAGGACAAGCAATTAGAAGGCTCCTGCGACAGCCACAGTAGGCAGTGCGCCCTTCACTTGCTTCGGATGCGGAAAGCCTAGACACCGTGTGGCTGTGTGCCCCGACCTCAATCGTGCACCAGCAGCTGCACAGGGTACACCGAACCGGGGATCTGCAACCCGAGGAAGACTGAACCACATGACCGCTGAGGAAGCTGAAGCTGCACCTGATGCTGTGTACGGTACGTTCCTAGTTCAGGGTAACATGGCTACAGTTCTGTTCGATTCGTGAGCTACATGTTCATACATTTCATCTGCATATGCACGTAAGCATAACATACCTGTAACCCCGAGAGCAAACCCCATCCTAACTAGCTCGCCCTTAGGAACCTTCAGAAGCATTCACATATGTAGGGGAGTGATAATCACAATCGAGGGACTTGACTATCGAGCTAACCTAACCCTACTACCCTCCAATAGCTTAGATGTCATCTTAGGCATGGACTGGCTAACCAAACACTGGGGAGTGATATCTTGTTCACCTAGATATGTTCAGGTAACCCACCCTTGGGGAATAGCCGTTCGATGTATACCCCAAACCAGGAGAATCCAAGCTCTCCTATGTGCTCTGAAAACGAAGGCAGATAAAATGGAGCTGACATTCAGAGATGTGCCAGTAGTCTATGAATTGAATGACGTGTTTCCAGAGGAGTTGCCAGGAATGCCACCAGATAGAGATGTGGAGTTTGTTATAGAGCTGATGCCAGGAACTGCACCGATTACCAAAAGACCCTACAGAATGTCGGCTGATGAGTTGAAGGAACTCAAGAAGCAGCTGGGAGAATTACTGGAGAAGGGCTTCATTAGGCCTAGCGCCTCGCCCTGGGGATCTCCCGTTTTGTTTGTCAAGAAGAAGGATGGCACGATGAGGATGTGCATTGACTACCGGAATTTGAATGCCGTTACAGTCAAGAATAAGTACCCACTGCCCCGCATCGATGATCTGTTAGATCAACTGAGTAAGGCCAAGTACTTCTCAAAGATCGATCTCCGATCAGGGTACGATCAGATGAAGATCAGGGAAGAGGATATCCCGAAGACTGCATTTGTCACTAGATATGGACAGTATGAGTGCACAGTAGTCTCATTTGGACTCACTAATGCTCCAGCATACTTCATGAACATGATGAACAAGATCTTCATGAATGAGCTAGACAAGTTTGTAGTGGTATTTATTGATGATATATTGGTTTATTCAGCCACAAAAGAGGAACATGAACATCATCTGAGGACCGTATTGGAGAGGTTGTCTCGCAACCAGCGATACGCCAAATTCTCCAAGTGCGAATTCTGGCTTGAGGAAGTTGCTTTCCTTGGACACGTACTATCAGGAGAAGGAGTCGCGGTAGACCCAGCCAAGATTGAAGCTGTGAAAGAGTGGGAACAACCCCGTAATGTGTCAGAAATCAGAAGCTTTTTGGGACTTGCAGGATACTATCGCAGATTTATTGAGAATTTCTCCAAGATTGCAAGACCCATGACCAACTTGCTGAAGAAAGAGAACAAGTTTATCTGGACTCCTGAATGTGAGAAGACTTTTCAGACCTTGAAGGAGAAGCTCACTACTACACCTGTACTAGCCCTACCCGATATTCACAAAGATTTTGTTGTATATTGTGATGCCTCTCGGCAAGGTTTGGGCTGTGTACTAATGCAAGAAGGAAGGGTGATAGCTTATGCCTCAAGACAGTTGAAGGAACATGAGCAGCGATACCCGACTCATGACCTAGAACTTGCAGCCGTGGTACATGCACTCAAGATTTGGAGACACTATCTAATAAGCAACAAGTGTGACATCTACACTGACCACAAGAGCCTGAAGGACTTCTTCACACAAGAAGATCTGAATATGAGGCAGCGCAGATGGCTAGAACTCATCAAGGACTATGATCTTGAGATCCATTACCACCCACAGAAGGCTAATGTTGTCGCTGATGCACTTAGCTGCAAAAGCTACTGCCATACCCTCATCACCAACTCTATGCCGCCTGAGCTCAGGAGAGAGTTCGACGCATTCCAGCTCGAGGTAGTCTCCTATGGCATGCTAAATGAGCTTCGCGTCGAGTACAATCTCACATCACGGATCCATGAAGCACAAAAGAACTGTCCAGAGATAGACTATATCCGTGGTTTGATGAAACTGGGGAGAGGCCCCGAATACCGAGAAGATGAGCAGGGAACTGTATGGTACAAAGATAAAATCTGTGTACCGACGGATTCAGCGATACGAGAAGAGATCCTGTCGGAAGGGCATGACTCCAAATATTACATTCACCCAGGGTCAGCCAAGATGTACCATGATCTAAGGAAGCACTTCTGGTGGGAGAATATGAAGACAGACATTGCAGGGCATGTAGCCCGATGTGACACATGCAATAGAATCAAGGCCGAACATCAGAGACCAGCAGGGTTGCTACAACCAGTTGAGATACCAAAATGGAAGTGGGAGTGCATATCCATGGACTTCATATTAGGACTGCCCCGATCCGAGCATGGATATGATTCTATATGGGTAATAGTGGACCGTCTGACCAAAGTCGCACATTTTATACCGGTCAAAAGGAAGTATAAAGTTGAAAAGCTAGCAGATCTGTACGTATCAAACATTTTGAAGTTACATGGGGCATCTCTGAGTATTATATCTGACCGAGGATCACAGTTTGTATCACAGTTCTGGAAATCCTTGCACAAGTCCATCGGGACCAAGCTCGACTACAGCACAGCATACCACCCGCAAACAGACGGGCAAACAGAAAGAGTGAACCAGATTCTCGAGGACATGTTACGTGCTTGCGTATTGAGGTACAAGGAAGGATGGTAGAGCTGTCTACCCCACGCTGAGTTCTCATACAACAACAGTTATCAAACAAGCATTAAGATGTCTCCATTTGAAGCGTTGTATGGAAGACCATGCAGAACACCGCTAATGTGGTCGGAACCAGGTGAAAGGACATTCTTCGGTCCTGCTAAGATTGTGGAACCAGAAGAAGGTGTTGCCCAAGTAAGAGAGAATTTGAGGATTGCACAAAGTAGGCAAAAGAGCTATGCAGACAGAAGACGTAGAGAGCTTGAGTTCAAGATTGGGGATTATGTCTACCTCAAGGTATCTCCACTTCGTGGCACCGTCAGATTCCACGTAAAAGGGAAATTGGCACCAAGATATGTTGGGCCATACAAGATCTGTAAAAGGGTTGGAAAGCTTGCTTACAAGCTGGAACTACTGGAGGAATTATCTGGAGTACACCCCGTGTTCCATGTCTCGCAATTAAGGAAGTGTTTGAAGCTTCCCGAGGAGCAAGTTCCTACGGATGCATTAGACCTGCAAGACACACTTGAATACAAGGAACATCTGATCAAGATCTTGGCACAGGATACCAAGGAGACACGGAACAAGGCCATTCCGATGTGCAAGGTACAATGGAGCAATCACACCGAAAGGGAAGCTACGTGGGAGAAAGAATCGGACTTGCGGATTATGTTTCCTTACCTCTTCGAAGGGTACGTTATCTCTGAATCTCGAGGTTGAGATCCTAATGAGGGGGGAGGACTGTAACAACCCCAAAATCCACACAACCTAAAATCCCAACCAATTAAAATTTTTCATTTATTTATTGTGAAAATCCATTCTTCTTGTGCAAGCATATAGGTTTCATTATAAATTTGGTAATAAAGGAGTATAGCTTGAATAATAACTTATGCATCACATTTGGGATTTATTGCAATTTATGTTTGTATTTACTTAATATTTAAAATGGGTAATATATGTATTTATACACTTAAGTGAAAATAGAAAAAGAAAAAGAAAAAGAAGAGGAAGAGCAGATTCGGCCCAGCCAGCCGGCCCGTCTCCTCTTTATCACACCCACGCGCGCGTTGAGTCACTGCCGCAACGACCCCACCCGTCAGCGTTTTTCCTCTCGCTACTGTTCTTCTTCTCACCTCGCGAAAGACGGTGGCCGACAGAGTCATGCAAATGGCGTGACCGACAGCGCCACGCATGGCAGAGGCCCTGACCCCGTTGTCCCTCGCCTGTCCCCTGCCTTCGAAAGGACCGAATCGATGCCTAGAGGGGGGTGAATAGGCTCTTCAAAAGTTAGACAAAGGTTAGTAAACAACCTGCACCCTGACAAAACCGGCTAGGCCGGCTCCTCAACCCGGCTGGGCCGGCTATCCCGGCTTGGCCGGTTTTACCACCCGGCTTGGCCGGGTTTCACGACTTTGCCCAATGGTTCCCCGGAACTTCCGGGTTGCGTCGGAACTTCCGACTTGCACAGCTGAATAATGATGTTCGAACCGTTTCTTCTCTTCACTAAGATTACAACTCGACTTGTAGAGCTTATGTAAGTGTATGGACAAATCCAAACACCTCCTGCAAACACAAACCACAACAACCGAGTAGCACAAGTGGAATATGGAAGTAAATGTGTGATGAATGAGGAGGGGTGATGCAAACCAAGAGAAGACACAAGGATTTGTTTGACCGAAGTTCGGCACGCCCAAAGGTGTCCTACTCTCCGTTGTGGAAGCCGGTGAGGACCCAACCAAGGTCAACTCGTGGCCGGACCCGAAACGGTCTCTTTCCACCTTCTTCACTAAGGAGCTTTCTTTCCTTTTTCAGCGGGGAAGCAACCCTTACAACAATGGCCACCAAGGCAGCCTACAACACCCCACGGGTGCTCGTCGGTGACGCCTTGCCACCACGGAGTCGAAGCTCCAATCGGAAGAACGCAATGAACTAGAGAATCTTCGACTTGCTCAAGTGTTCAAGAATGGGATTGCTCACACAAGCTCTATGGATCACTCTTGTCACAAAGACAAATCTCTCAAGGCTCAAGCTCACTCACTAATCACGGATTAGGAAGTTGTAATCTTTTCACTCACAAAGAGAGAGTAGAGAGAGCAAGAGGGCTTTTCTGGTCGTGGATGGGTATTGGGAGAATCAGCAACCTTGGAAGAGGGAGTGGGAGAGGTATTTATAGCCTCCTCTCCAAAACTAGCCGTTGGGGCTGAATCGACAAACTTGGAACCCGGCCTAGCCGGGTTGGCCAGTTCAAAGTCCAACTCGCCGTTGGAGAGGTGGCCTGGCCGGGTTGCCTACCCGGCTTGGCCGGGAAAGCCGGCCTGGCCGGTTTTGATACCCGGCCTGGCCGGGTTAGGCTGCCCAGCCAGCTGCCTCTCTCACTTCCTCCCTTTTCTCTCAACCTCTTTTCTCTCTGGTTTTTGTCCTTGAGCACTGTCACTTGTCTCCAATACTTTAGTGATGCGACTCTCCAAGAGGGGCAAACACAAACACAACTCACACAAATTTTGCTTTGTCCCACTTGAGTTGTTCTTGATCTTCAAATATTTTACCGCTTTGAACTTTGAATTGTTGAGAGCTTCATCACTTTATCTTCATGATCCCTTAGTCTTGAGCATGTGACTTGTGTCGAATCCAAGTCATTTTTGAACATTTGATTGATCTTCCACATTGACAATCACCACTTGCATGGTTAACTTCAAGTTGGCTTCTTCTTCACCCTAGCTAGGTCCCTCGGCTGCCAAGTCGTCACTTGCCCTTCACCTTTCGCTTAGTCCCTCGAAGTTGCCCACTTGTCATTAACACCACATCAAGATTTATGTGCATTGTCCATGCTTCACATCATGCTTTGAATACCATTTCAATTGTATAATTGTTGTCTTTTGTTTCAACTAGATTGTTTCCAATCATCAATATAAGCTAGACAACCGAAGATTTGCAATCTCATATGGATTTAGAATAGTTCAACCATCAATGTGCACCTGTAAATAAATACCTGCAAATCTCACAATGTTCATTAGTCCTTTAATCGTGTTGTTATTAATCACCAAAACACTTAGGGATCCTAGATGCTCTTTCAATCTCCCCCTTTTTGGTGATTGATGACAACCCGATTAAAGCTTACAAATAATTATAAACAAAGGAGATTTGGATTCAAAATTTTGTGAGTGTCTCCCCCTCAACATGTGCATATGAATGGAATTCACAACAGGCGACCACATATGTCAATTTGCACATGTTAAGACAAGTGGGAGACTCCCCCTAAATCATTTTATCCAAATAACCACAAAGTATAGATATAAGAATAAAACATGATGCAACAAGATATATCACCCAACAAAAGAAATAACAACAATACACCATCACAAGAGAGGAACTACAAGGACAACAAGAGTGCTAACAATAATAAAAAGATAACGAAACCACATAGAGGCACTCATTACAAATATTCCGAAGTCCACAAAATAACTGAAGAGCTAGATTATACAATATGTCTCTCTCAAGATGATGTAACAATAATGCTCATAAGTCTCGATCACAAAGATCATACAAAGTGGCTATACAAAAGTGAACTCATCCAAATCACAGAGACATGCACAAAAGTTTTAATCCACATCTTCTCCCCCTTTGTCATCACATCATAAAAAAAACATGAGAAGAGATAGATACGATTTGGAGAAGACACAAAAGGGCTCACAAAGCACCAAACGAACCACTGCCACTGCCACCTGTGCTGTCATAGAACCCACTACTGCTGTCAAAGTAGCTGCTGCTGGCACCTGTCGACTGCCACTGAGTCTCTGAAGTGTATGGAGGTGCAAATATGGAAGTGCTGAATCTGTGTGCAACCTGCTCACTCTCTGACATACGTGGCTGCTCAAGAGGTCCTGAAGAGTAAGCTGGAACTGAGCTAAAGCCTGCCTCAGAGCCGTATCCTGTCTCTGTTCCATAGCCTGAACCTGTACCATATGCTGCACCACTGCCTGAAACTGAACCGGGATATGGAATCCTAGAAGATGAGCCAGCATGTGTAAAAGGTGGCATAGAGAAACCAAGACCTGTGGACGGTGGAGGAGCTGTCGACGTACCGGCCTCCTGCTGAAAGCCATGACCATGTGAAGATGACGGACCGGGACCATAAATCTATGAGTAGTAGTCCTCACGCTCCCACTCCTCCTGATAACTCTCAAGTGACCTCGGAGGAGGAGGCAAAGGCTGCTGAACTGGCTCAGGTGGAATAGGTGCACCTGGTGGACGAGTCAATGTCTCTCTCACCCAAGCTTGCTGAGCCCTGGCCTCTACCTGCTCACTGTAGAATCTCCTGTCTATGTCATCCTGGCGCCTGCACATCCCAAAAATCATGTTGAAATTTTTTCTGATGGGAGATGGTGGCTTGTCCCTACCATGGCCTCTGGAGTGCTGTCTGTGAGAGCCACCGTACTGCTGAGGAAGACTAGAGGTATCTCCTGGAGCTGTAGCAGTGGAAGTGGAAGCTCCAGGATCAGTGGGCACAATCGGTGTCTTGAGGCAAGCAATCCTTAGTGGTTTGTGCACCACTTCCTTCACAAATGTCAAACCTGTCACATCCTCAATCATCTTCATAATGTATGGTCCATATGCTGCACTCTGCATGGGATACTCAGATATGCCCTTGATCTCGGCCCATATAAAGTGAAACACACTAAAGCGTGCTGCAGAAGGAGCCATCTTGGCAAGCAAGTTCTTTGTATAGAATGTGATATTCTCATTGTCTCCAGACTTAGGTGCAAGAGTGGCCCTGTACATCCTATTGAGATATCCATAAAAAGAGTAGATGCCCTTCACAGTGCCAAAGTAACCTTGAGAGTTTAGAGAATACATGAATTTCATATGTGCTCCCGGCAAATGCAACTCTGAGTGAATCTTGTGCCTCTTCATATCACGCTCATCAAACCCAAGAACTGTGCTGAACCTCTCATAGGTAACACTATACCAAGCACCATCTGTCATCTAGCTCATGGTCCACAATCTCTGATCTACATTAGTCTCATCAACATAGAGTGTGGCATAAAATTGAGCAATCAATTCATCACTCCAGTTATACTGCAAACCCATGATATTCTTTACTTTCTTCCTCTCACACTCTCTAATGACATCATTAAAAATTGGATCATTTTTCCTCCTCATGTACTCCCAGTCAATCCACTGAGCCCTATGGATATTTCTAGGAAGAATAACTGACTCATAGAAATCCTGGTGAAAGAGAGTGTGAAACCTGTAATCTGTAGCAGTGCGAGGAGCCAGCCTGGGATCAACTTTCCTTTCATTTCTGCAAGCCTCTGTCATCCCTCTAGCCATGTAGTCAATTCTGGCTCTTCTCTGAGGACCTTGAGGGCGCTGCATCCTGAACATCTGATCTAGATCAAAAGAAGCTGAAGCACCTCTCTGACTGCCTCTGACTGGCTGCTGCTGCTGCTGTTGCTCATCTTCCTCATCATTTGCCTCATCAACATCATCATCATCATCATCGTCATCATCGTCATCATCAACTGAGGGATCTGCTGGACCTTTGTCTCTGTGCTCAACTCTGTATTCCTCTTCCTCATCATCATCACTAGAGGAGCCACTCTCCTGAATCTCTGACATAGATACCCTGGGCTGAGTACCTGAGGAAAGCCTGGTCTGAGGACGAGTCACACCTGAACTCTGTCCAACATGTGTTTCATCCTGATCTCCTGCCCCTGATCCTTCTCCTTCATCTGACCCTCTTCTGACCCTTTTCCTTCTGACATATTGATGCATTGTCCCTGAGGTCACACACAAAGGATTTCCAATATAGCATAAGACCTCTGACAAGATATATCAAGATATGGCTTAGAGAGGATGTAAAATAGCATTAGAAGGACGCTTATGTCAAAATTTAGTTGAGATGACCAACACAATTTCCACATGAGTTTCTTTCTATTGCTACTATACACAGAGATAAGGTGCAATACTTTTGATTAATTTGCAAGATAGTATGGTGACACGCATTAAGTGGACTTCTTTAGGGAAATACATCACAATAAAGCTACAAAGGCTCAATGTGTTATATACATATTTCCAAAGAGATTTCTACTTAATGTGAACCATCATACGAAATATCTACACAAGTTAATAAACTTTGAAGTACCATGATAAAATCTGTGCAAAGACAGGATTTCTGTCCAACTGAGCAAACCAGCAAGGCAGAGGGGAGGGGCCAGCCCGGTTACCAAACCCGGCTGAGCCGCCTCGGAAACCCGGCCTAGCCGGGTACCCGGCCTGGCCGGTTCCACCCAGTCGACCAAAGATCCTCCCCTTGCACAAATCCGCCATGGAACTTCATCCATACTTCCAGCATTGCCTCTAAGCACCAACATCCATCATCTAACCAAGGAAAATCAAGAGAGGTCGCCTAGAGAGAGAGATCGGGCACCATGAACGATTAATACCTTTGGGGGGAGAGGAAGAAGAGCTTGGAGAAGATTTGGGCTCCAAATCCCGGCTTAGCCGACCCAAGGGAGGCCCTAGCCGAGAGGGAACTTGAATCCTTGCCCTAGGGAGAGAGATCGGGAAGGGGGCACCTTCACACCACCATGGGAGCACTTGAGAGAGAGAGAGAGCACGGGTGAACTGAGGTGAATGGCGTTGGTAGAAGAAGAGGAGGCCCCCCACTGTAAAACCCGCGACCCCTGACAGGTGGGGCCCTGCCCGCAATACCCAGCTTGGCCGGGTCCTGGACCCGGCTGGGCCGGTTTTGCCCACTCAGCCACAAAGGCTTTCCTTTCAGGCCCACACCAAATACTTGCTCTAAATTGACTTTTTCTTATTTTATCCAAGAATGTAATTTTTTATTTTTATTTTTCAATGTTTGCATTCAATTCAAGCTATCTTTTATGAATGTCAGATTCATTCCAAATATTGAAACTTTCTTTTCCTTTTATGCTTGCACCAAACATATTCCAACTTATGTCCATGTTTCTTCACTTGACACTTTCCAAAAGAGAGAGATAAAGGTATAATCTAGATTGATATTCACGGACTTAGGAAAGTCATATCTTGAGTGATTAGCCAAACAATCAATCATGATGAACAATAATCACTCTAGACATGACTAGGTCACAAAGACCAAGAATCAATCTTTTGCAAATAAACCTTCACAAGTTAAAACATCTAGTTGGGTTTTCGCAAAATCTACCCTATGTCATATAAATGCACACTCTAACAAGTAAGGATCCTAGATGGACTTTCAATATTTAAATTGCTTCAAATAAATCATACCTTGGTCTCTAGCATCACATAAGTACTTTTAAGATTTATCATTTAAGCATGAGTACGGATAATACTTGAGAAACTTATTCTCAATGAGATTACTACAATTTACTTCGCAAACTCATTAGTCTCATGAATTCTAGTCATAGAGTGAGCTCCCCCTTGATATGTGCTTTTAAGTGATGTGAATAACTCTAACTAGCACTTGTATTCAATGAAGAATATGGGAAGTGACTTTATGTCTAGATCATGGCAAAAGAAATATAATAAGATTGAAACTTATGCCAAAGAGATACTCACAAAGCTATTCTCAAGATCAATTGACATGAAGTATAGTTCTAGCTTGGAATAGATCTTCAAGTGGCATTTGATAGACAATGGGAAACATCCGCTTGAAACATAATCCTCTCTAACTTGCATTCTATACACATGCTCTTTCAAAAAGGTTAGTAACAAAGAGATTAGATATATGATGAACTCCCCCTAAAGAAGTGCACTAGAGATCTTGAATTACTCATCAAGGGACTTTAGATAAATTTATATCTATAGGGATTCAACATATACCTATTCTCCATATAACATGTAAGGCATGAAAAGTTAGTTAGAAAGGTGATACTCACAGCCTTTTTGTGTGTGAACCAATTTAATATGTGAAAGATGATTATAGGAGAGAAAACACCACAGAAAAGAGGCATCCCTGCCTTCCCCACAGAAAACGGCCTGGCCGGGTTTATGACCCGGCTTGGCCGGTTTCCTGCCATAACCGGCCTGGCCGGGTCTGAGACCCGGCTGAGCCGACTATGTCGGTAGTTCCGGCATTACTTCGTTACTATCGACTTTCGATAGTACCGGTATTTTACCAGTGGTACCAGTCCTGGGTGGTCTCCTTTGGTTCATTCCTTGTGCCTTGTCACTTGTATGTCCCAAATTTGATTTTCTACAACATAGATAAGCATTGCTCGACTAGAGAGCCATTAAGAGCATCATATGGGACAAAATATAAATTTTGCACAAGGACTAGCCACTTTTATGAATATATATATCTATACAAACCTTTTCAAGAGATGCACATATAAATTCAATGTCTACACTAAGTAACATGGCTAGCCAACATAAATTGAGCTTGTTACCGAGATGCCATTGGATGAAGTAAGTATTGTAATAAAGTCTTGACTTGTATTGATTTTGATCTTTTTATGTCAAGGTCAAGCCTCCAATGCATCTCCATTTACCTATTTGCCTATCAAGCTTGTTTTGGTACCCAACTCTTGTTGAGTCCTTTTGGGTTAGTTGACAAGCACTTAGGTACCCAAATGGCATTGACACTAGTTTTGGGTAAGCTCATCTCATTACTAGTACCAACTCCATTTGTGGTCTTCCTAAGCATATTACCATGATCAAATGTGTTCGGCTTAGGAATGTTACCTTTGGGACAATCCTTGGCTAGGTGTCCTTTACCTCTATAAGTGTAGCAAATGCGACCATTGTTTGCAATGCTCTTGTTTTGCTTGTTGGGAAATTCACCAATGTAATGACCCTTCTCATTGCAACCATAGCATTTTCTTGTTTCTTTTTGAGCTTGCTTTCTTTGCTCCCTATCTCTTAAGCCCAAGAAGCAATTCTTGAAGGAATGGCCCTTCCTCTTGCACCTCATGCAAGCACTTGGACCATCACTCTTGGCTTGCTTTTGCAACTTGGTGGACGCTTTGGCTTTGGCCGCTTCACACTTGTCGGCCCAAGTTTTGTATGGACACATAGCACCTTCATGCCCATACAAGCCACAACCATAGCACGTTCTTTTTCGATGTCTCTTGCTCTTGGATGTGTTACCATTGGTAGGACTGTGATTCTTTTGTTGGGTTATGGAGGAAGCAAGGTTTGATCCCTTCTCAAACTTTTTCACCATTATATCACGATTATCTTGAGATGGTTGTGCTTCCTCTTTGCCCTTCAACTGAAACACATCCTTGTTTGACCTTTCAAGCTTATCTGTGATTCCTTTATTTTCTATTTGATCATGCTCAATCAAAGATTGGCTTACTTGAGAAACACACACATTAGCACAAGAAATATTTGATTGACATGGTGCATGAGTGCGTGCATGTGTAGGAGGTTGAATTGATTTTACCGATGTAGTAACAACCTCATGAGCCATTTCAAGCATGATATGTGAGTCCACTAATTCATCATGTGAGTACTTGAGATGAACAAAGTTTGCTTCAAGAATGTTATATTTGCTAGCAAGTTCATCTAGTTTTGTCTTGAGCTCTAAGTTTTTCTTTTCTAGTTGAACAACACTAGAAGAAGATTTAGTAACCAAATCATGCTCAATTGACAATTTTTCGTACCTTTCGGTCATTGCCTTTAGTTCTTTCAACTTGGAGATGGTGAATGCATATTTTCTTTCACGGAGTTGCTTTTGTTGCTCAATCGCCATCTCAAGCTTACCATTGTGGTTGACAATCTTCATGAAGATGTATTTGTCCTTGTCACTAAGATGATCAACCGAGTAATCATCCTCAATCACAATGCCCTCGCATTCTTCTTCATCATTCTCCTTTCTCTCATCCTCAACTTGCAACGTCCTTTGCTTAGCCATGAGGCAAGTTAAGTCAGAAAGATTGGAGGAGAAGCACTCTGCAGCTGGATGAAGATCAGCCTCAGGAAGCTGGTTCGCCGCAGGGTCAACCAACCCGGACTGGCCGGGTTCCATACCCGGCTTGGCCGGGTTTGTCTCCTCAGCAGCAAACCGGTCTGCATAGCCTCCATCCTCCCTCAGGTCCTCACAGCAGGGTGATGCAGAGGTGATGGTGGTGTAGCATTTCTCTTCTCCAAATTGTCCATCAAGTTTGGGTTGTCCAAACTTTTCGCAAAGTTTGACCCAAACAAGATGAGCATCCTCGAGGTACTCACCATCACATACTACACAATCATTATAAACCTCTGCACACATAGTTCTCATAAACAAGAAGAGAAGTTTGAGTACCAGGCATAGAATGCTTGCTACTACAACACTCTCACAAATCGGATCCATAGCACGTAAAGCATTGAGAACATGTGATGACTAAGAAGAGAAGTTTGAGCCATCCTTATAGAGTAACACAAACGGTACCTCACATGAAGAAGACATCGATCCTCACAAGCGGTTAAGCTTCAATCGTGAGACCACGCTCCGATACCAATTGAAAGGACCGAATCGATGCCTAGAGGGGGGTGAATAGGCTCTTCAAAAGTTAGACAAAGGTTAGTAAACAACCTGCACCCTGACAAAACCGGCTAGGCCGGCTCCTCAACCCGGCTGGGCCGGCTATCCCGGCTTGGCCGGTTTTACCACCCGGCTTGGCCGGGTTTCACGACTTTGCCCAATGGTTCCCCGGAACTTCCGGGTTGCGTCGGAACTTCCGACTTGCACAGCTGAATAATGATGTTCGAACCGTTTCTTCTCTTCACTAAGATTACAACTTGACTTGTAGAGCTTATGTAAGTGTATGGACAAATCCAAACACCTCCTGCAAACACAAACCACAACAACCGAGTAGCACAAGTGGAATATGGAAGTAAATGTGTGATGAATGAGGAGGGGTGATGCAAACCAAGAGAAGACACAAGGATTTGTTTGACCGAAGTTCAGCACACCCAAAGGTGTCCTACTCTCCGTTGTGGAAGCCGGTGAGGACCCAACCAAGGTCAACTCGTGGCCGGACCCGAAACGGTCTCTTTCCACCTTCTTCACTAAGGAGCTTTCTTTCCTTTTTCAGCGGGGAAGCAACCCTTACAACAATGGCCACCAAGGCAGCCTACAACACCCCACGGGTGCTCGTCGGTGACGCCTTGCCACCACGGAGTCGAAGCTCCAATCGGAAGAACGCAATGAACTAGAGAATCTTCGACTTGCTCAAGTGCTCAAGAATGGGATTGCTCACACAAGCTCTATGGATCACTCTTGTCACAAAGACAAATCTCTCAAGGTTCAAGCTCACTCACTAATCACGGATTAGGAAGTTGTAATCTTTTCACTCACAAAGAGAGAGTAGAGAGAGCAAGAGGGCTTTTCTGGTCGTGGATGGGTATTGGGAGAATCAGCAACCTTGGAAGAGGGAGTGGGAGAGGTATTTATAGCCTCCTCTCCAAAACTAGCCGTTGGGGCTGAATCGACAAACCGGGTTTGGAACCCGGCCTAGCCGGGTTGGCCAGTTCAAAGTCCAACTAGCCGTTGGAGAGGCGGCCTGGCCGAGTTGCCTACCCGGCTTGGCCGGGAAAGCCGGCCTGGCCGGTTTTGATACCCGGCCTGGCCGGGTTAGGCTGCCCAGCCAGCTGCCTCTCTCACTTCCTCCCTTTTCTCTCAACCTCTTTTCTCTCTGGTTTTTGTCCTTGAGCACTGTCACTTGTCTCCAATACTTTAGTGATGCGACTCTCCAAGAGGGGCAAACACAAATACAACTCACACAAATTTTGCTTTGTCCCACTTGAGTTGTTCTTGATCTTCAAATATTTTGCCGCTTTGAACTTTGAATTGTTGAGAGCTTCATCACTTTATCTTCATGATCCCTTAGTCTTGAGCATGTGACTTGTGTCGAATCCAAGTCATTTTTGAACATTTGATTGATCTTCCACATTGACAATCACCACTTGCATGGTTAACTTCAAGTTGGCTTCTTCTTCACCCTAGCTAGGTCCCTCGGCTGCCAAGTCGTCACTTGCCCTTCACCTTTCGCTTAGTCCCTCGAAGTTGCCCACTTGTCATTAACACCACATCAAGATTTATGTGCATTGTCCATGCTTCACATCATGCTTTGAATATCATTTCAATTGTATAATTGTTGCCTTTTGTTTCAACTAGATTGTTTCCAATCATCAATATAAGCTAGACAACCGAAGATTTGCAATCTCATATGGATTTAGAATAGTTCAACCATCAATGTGCACCTGTAAATAAATACCTGCAAATCTCACAATGTTCATTAGTCCTTTAATCGTGTTGTTATTAATCACCAAAACACTTAGGGATCCTAGATGCTCTTTCAGCCTTGCTCGCCAAGAAGCCCGCGCGCACCACCGGAACCCTAGCTCGCGCAAGCCACAGGCCTCTGATCGGCCCGAACAGATCAGAGCCGCCCGCCATAGGTAGCCACCCGAGCTCCACTATAAATTGGAGCACCTCACTGCTTCCTAGCCTCGTTCCACTCGCCACCGCCACTGGTGGCACCAACCACACCACAACACCACACCGTGTGAGAGAGGGAGAAGGAAGAAGGGCGGAGCAGAGAGAGGGGAGCACTGCCGGAGCGCCGCCGCCGCGGAGCACGCCGGAGCCGGACACGGAGGAGAAGCCCGAGCTGCGGACGAGGAGCGGCGCGGCACTGCGATCGCTCTGCACGGCTCCGACTCGCCCCTGCACCGCCATCCTAGCTTCACCGACACCACGGTGAGCCACCGCACGCCATGTCCGAACCTCGCCCTGCATTTGCCATGGCGTTCCGCCCACGGGACGCGCAGGCACGCCTTTACCGGCTCAGGAAGATCACCTGCACCATGCACTCATGCGACCGGCCGAAACCCCCGGACTACAAGCTTTGCTAGACCGAGAACGCAGCACGACGCGTTCTCGGCGGAGCGCGCTCGCCACCGACGCGTTCCGACGCCGAATCACCCGTTCCGAGCAATCCGACTAGCACCCGAATAGGTTAGAGCGTCGTGGAGCACCGCCACGACCCCTTGAGCTAGCTACGCAGATCTAAGCGCTTGGGGAAGCCTCGTCCGCCCTGCTCGTGTCCGTCGCGACCTCGCCGGAGCTCCGCCGCGTGCCGAAGCCAGGAGGAGACCCTGTTGTGACACCAAGTTGCCACCCACGACCCGAGGGCCTTACTGACTATGTCAATAGAAGGGAACCACACCCGTTCGTGCCAAAACCGAACCCCGGTCGCCACACCGCCGCCGCCTCGCCGGAGAAGCGCCTGTGCCATGGCCGAGCACCAAAAGGGACCCTGTTAGCCAAATTGGATCCCTTAGAAACGAATATTGGGGCCCGGTGGGGACAAATTGCCTCGCTGTGGGCTGCAACGTAGCCTACCGGAGCTTTAGCCCTGCGGCAGCTCGCCGCCGGCCGCCATGGCACGCCGAATGGTCGGCCAAGGTCACAAACCACCCCAGACCTCTGAGAACCACCCCCGACCACCGTCGAGCTCTCCCGAGCTACCCCGAGCTACGCCGAGCTACCCCGAGCTACGCCGAGCTACGCCGAGCTCCCCCGACCACCGTCTAGCTCTCCCGACCACCGCCGAGCTACGCCGACGCCCCCCGACCAACGTCGAGCTCGCCCGACCAACCGCCGAGCTACGCCGACGCCGACGACTCTCTGGGAACCAGCATCGAACACCTGGTAGGTGACCATCGGGTCTGTGTTCTGTTGAGGCGCCACATGCCGCACTACTGGACCCGCGCGCCACGTGGACCAATCCCGAGCTGTCATCCCCTGATTAATCGGCCATTTTCTATTTTCAGAAAATAGGATAATCTTTGGAAATTCATAACTTATTCATACGATGTCCAAAAATTACGCACCATATATCAAAATTCTCAGAAAAATGAGATCTATAATCTGAGACTATGTTTGTGCGCATTTGGCTCTTTATTTTATTGGATTTTTCTGAAATACTCTGTAGGAGTCGCTGACTCGACTATTTCGTGTTCGATTTCAGAGCCGGAGGAGGATCTGACTAAGGAAGATGACCACGAGTACTTTCAGGAGCTAGGAGACGACTACGAAGGTGCCACGTCCCACCAAATCCTTAGATCCTATTTGCGCATTGCAAATGAAATTGCTGCTATTGCTTTATGATTATGTATGGATTGGTTGCATGATAGTATATTTGAAATCCCTGCCTTGATAAGACTTTACCCTGCTATCCGCTGCTAGGTTAGCTGCTGCTTAATTTACTGTTACTCTTCCACTACTTACTACTTGCTATATGCTGTGTGGTGGAATTGGGACGGTGTATAACTGATTATAACCACTGGGAGAGAGTGCTGCGTGCGTCTTGGGTGCGTGGTAAGGGTTGATGTCGACCAAGTGGGATGTAAGACAAGCCCGTGGGGCAAGTCGTGCCGGGGGTGCAACCTGGGCATCCCCAAGCGAGATACCTGTGGCGGGTAAAGTTGTTGAGGAGGTTCCGGGTGGGATAGGCTTGGTGGTTTGAAGCCCGTGGACGGAGGTGCTGTGATGGCACGGGGAGAGTATCCCCTAAGTGAAGATGCCTGCTTGGTCAAACCTAGGACGGACTAGTTTCAGGTTCATGGGAATCCTTTTCTACTCACTCGCTTCTGATGGGCGGGAGACGGCTGGACTACTTGGTAGGACGGTGCCACTACTGCTAGGTTGAGAGGTGATAAGGGTGGGCGGAGACGGTCGATGGGTTCCCGTCCCGTTCTAGATGCGCAGTACCACTGGATGGGCCCGGTACTGTGTCTCCCAGTCTCAGCAAAACGGTGTAGGATCCGGAATATCCCAGGGCTGAGTGGTAGGGTGGCATCGACCTAGGCAAGCAAGCACCCGGAATTCTGCCTAGGTGTTTGCGCAACACCTATGATGGCTAATCTTGTGGGTAGTGAAACCTCTGCAGAGTGCACGGTTGATCGATCGATACATATGCCAACCTGTTGGCTATGGACCTTTCCTGTGAAGCTTCTACTCGTGTAGTGAGTGTTCTCTTCTCCCCCTGGATGACATTTTTCCGGCAGTGTACCCATTGTGGTAGTGTGCCGCTGAGATAGGCCCGAGAGGGAGTTGGGCCTGTCGAATGAGAGTGAGGTGTGGGTATGTGAGATGTGGTGATGGGAAAAGGGATGATGGTGTTAACTGGAGATAAAACTTGACTAATTAAACATTGTTTACAGCTGCATAAGAAAACCTCAGTCTATAGGTATGCTTGTATAGCCTTGCATCCACTTTCCACAAAGCAAATGCTGCATAGGTGGGCTCCGTGGCCAGTACATATCGTACTGATAAATTTGCTGTCAGGTGACGAGAATGAGTACGACTTCGAGGAAGACGATGGCGAGGAATAGGGTCACGTGCTAAACTCAAGTTGGCCGTGAAGGATGAATCGTTTCCGCATCTTCTAAAGCTTCTCTGAATGTTGATTCCGCTAGTGTGGCGATGTAATAAATGTTTATGTAAGACTTAATTACCGTTGTATGGATCCTGGTGTCAACTGAGATATGGGTAATTTCATGGATTGTCCCAAGCAATCTGTTGAATTACAATTCGAGCCTGAGGATTTCCCTTCACGGAAATCGAGGTCGTTTCAGGGTTCTATTGCTCCAAGCAACAGGCAAGCCCCGGTGCATTAGCCCCTCCTTATGATTTGAAAACTTTATCACCTTGAGTTAAATTATTGCATTAGGTTGATAGAAGTTGATTGTCACATAAATTGCTGCATGACCTACCTTGATATATCATCCCCGAACCAGATTTAAAATAAAATGTTTGCAAAATGCTTAGCCCTGCTTAATAAAATTTTAGATTTGCATAAAATGCTACTGTCTGTGCTATGATTATATATTATGAATTAAATATGAGATTTGGTGAAGAACTTGTTATCCGGGGATTAGAGTCCCAATGTATTGTCGCCCTCGGAATAGTTTAGAACCGATTGATAAAAATGTGTTCCGTTCGGTGATGTGCACATGGGGCGGTGCCCCCATGTCTTATCACTGATGAGCATGGATTTAGAAACCGTTGGGTAACTTTGTACTTGGGTTAGAGTTCCAATGCATGGTTGCCGATGGAAAAGAATTAGGGACCATTCATTGTAGGCTTGCTGGATCGAGACTTTGCAACTAACCACATACTTCAGGAAGCCCTATCTCCGGTAGCTCTATTGCTTGAACCGACAACCACGCACTGGGAGTGGAGAGATGGCGAGAGTAGCGTGTACCCTCATGGCCGGCTTGCCTGGAGACGAGAGGAGTACTGTGCTCTCGGGTGGCGCAGGACCGGTTCAAGGATGGAAAAACCGTGGTAGACGGGGTTGGCATATGCAAGCTTACATGCTACATATGCAGTGTGGATAGGGAACCCCAGCTAGGTACTAATCGATTCGAATCGTCGTTGCTCTTCGGTCAATGGAGACTTGATCCCCTGCCCTACTCCGAAAAGTAGTTCGGAGCTAGGGTGGTTTTTTTAAGATAAAGTAAATGGAAGAATGAGAATATATGTGAAAGAGCTTGGAACTCTAGTTAATGATTGAATTAATATTGAGATAAAATATTGAGAATAGGATTAGTCTCGCTTTTCTGTAAAACACTTTGACTCTTGCTAAAACCTTACCTTGATTCCCTTCAGCCTGCATTCCTGAGTCTCATCTTTTTCTTTAGTCGGGTAAGTCTTGCAGAGTACCCCAGTACTCAGGGTTTGTTAACCCCTATTGCAGGTGAGTCGAGCGTATAGTTCTACGTGGGACTGTGCCGGTTGACGCACCGGGTATTGATGAAGATATGTACATGATATAACCCTTGGACTAGGGTATAGTTGTATACTGCTATTCCATTACGAAACTCTGGTTTGGAATAATATAACTTATATTTATAAACTTATGATTATGTAATTCTTCCGCACTCTGTACTCTGATTTAAGGTATTGGTGTAAACTGTTGTAATGCTTGTAAGGTCTTTACAATGAGATCCTCAGAGATATAGGGTTTCTTAGGAGACCCGGCAGGCCACTTAGGTCAAAGGGAACTCGTGCGGACTGATCAGGGGGTCGTTAGGGATGATGACAATACACGTGGGCCCTATGATTAAGACGGTTCTGTCACAGGCTCTAGGGCACAGGCCGAGACGGAGGGAATCCACGTCCACAGGATTTTTCTATTATAGTAGAGATGTGCGCGTTTGCACGGACAATAATGGTGTAGATATTGTTAGATCATGGGTCGGAATGAGAAGGATGAATTAACTGATGCACAGTTCCTGTATCCCCTCATGCAGTGTGCCGATGTGTTCTTTCTGAAGGTTAAAAAGGAAGCTTATTGACTCCTTTTTGTATCTAAAAATTTAAGCTTTTGATGTTTTCTTAGTTTGGTCGCACAATATTATATGGTGGACTAATTCATGATTAGTGATGGCTGTTGATGATTTCACTTTTACCTTCACTTCTGCAGGTAGACATATGCCGGTTGGGCATGGATCAAAGGAAAGTGAATAAGTTAGCTAGGGATTAGGGAATATGCTGACCTGAGTGGGAAGTCCAAACAAATTATTTTGTCACATCGTATCCTTTTTGCGTGGATATATATAGACATGTATTTATGTATATTTAATTTAATTTCAGTATGTTCTTTATCTTTGAACTAGCAGTTTTATCCTTTAACCTCAATTCTAGACATGCTTCCTGGTTTAAAGGAAGGCCAATTGAAAATGTCGAAGAGTGATCCATCCTCGGCTATTTTTATGGAAGATGATGAGGTATTTCTATTGATACGTTATTTGCCTGATTGCTTTGAATCCAGTGACAAAAATACCATGCTATCAATAATGCTGACTAAACATGGTTTTAAATAAACATGGTGTATTTTGTTTGTCTTCATCTGCGTCGGCTGCACTGGGGCGGCGCTATCAGGCGGCAGCAGCACTAAAGATGGCAGTGGATCGGGTTCGGGGCGGATATCCGTGGGTTTCGGTTCCAGCGGGTTCGAGTTTGAGTTTAATTTTTCGTCTACGGTTTTCGGGTTCAGGTATCCGAAACATATCGGGTTCGGTTTTGGGTTTCAGTTTTCACCCGCGGATATCCAATGGATATCCGAAATATAACATTTTGAATAAAAGCCCATGTATTTTTATTAGTAAATTATTTATGTAAGCTATTAAATTTGTTCTAAATTTAGTCACTAAAATATGTGTTGTTTATTGTCTCTTGTTTATATATTTGAATATGTAATATATGTGTTGCTAAAAATTCTTTATTATTTTTCTTATTGCTATATAGTGGCGGGTTTCAGGTTTCGATTAATCCGTCGGGTTTCGGGTATCTGAGGGTTTCGGTTTCGGGGATAGATTTTCACCCGAATCGATTTTGGGTTCTGGTTTTAAGTTCGAGTTTCGATTTTAGGTGCCCAGAGACTCTACCCTATCCGAACCCCACCCGTTGCCATCCCTAAGCAGCACTGCGGCGGAGGGCTGCCGGAAAGCCAGCAGACAGCGGGCAAAGTGGCAGCGGCAACGGATGTGGTGCGTTGAACCCTCTCCGATCCATCTCAGGGAGGATGCGCAGCAACAGTCTGAGAATGGTGACGTGCCTCCACATATGGTACAGGCGGAAGAACACGGATAAGGACACCATGCTCATGTGGGAGGTGAGCTCGCTGGGTGCTGATTCGTTAGTATAAGATTAACAGAACATTTTAATTCTAATTGTTTATTGATTTCTGTTTTCCCCCTCGTTGGATACATGTTTGGCTATTTGTAGAATCACTACTATCCTTTGCTCATTTGGTTGCATAGATCAGAAAATGGAGAGCGATTTGTCAGGTACCTGCCAAAGTTCTTGGCTAAGTGGTTACTGTTCCAATTCCTTTTTCTTTCTCCAGAGCAGATAAGTCAATTGTGTCTATGTGCTGTGCTCGCAAAAAAAAAAAATGTGTCTATGTGAATTGTAGGTTATAAAGAACGAGATGTTGGATATGTTTAGTTCAGCAGGGTTTGTCTGTATGTGTCGATTTCACATAAGTCTAGAACTAGCCATTTTTTGTAATTACGGTGGTTTTCACGTGTATCCTTAAAGGCAATGCTATGAAAACCAGCCTCGTGTGCAAACTATGGAAACTCTAATTAAAGACACACAAATCTAATCCGATGTCTACAGGTAACAGGTGGGGGTGGTTATTTTAGCACTTAAACACCCCCACTCATCTCATCCTAAAAATAGGTTATTTTAGCAGTTAAACCCCCACCTGTAACCATCGGATTAGATTTGTGTGGCATTGATTAGAGTTTCCATAATTTACAGAGGAGGCTGATTTCCATTAACATACGATTCTCATCCTTAAAATGCCATCATGATGTTAGCACGGGCATTATAGCGATGGTAAAAAGTTAATAATCCCGTGAAAACCACACCCCCCGAGTCCCGACCGACCCCCGCCGGTCCACGGACCATGGACCAAGCCCACGCATAATAAACAGCCAGCCCAGCAGAGAGGGGATATATAGATAGACAGGTACGGGAATTTTTGATAAAATCGCATATACCAAGAACCAATCTAATCAACCCTTTCCTTATCCTGAGATCGGATCTCAAGCAATGGCGACTCTCCTGCACGCTGTCCGTAAAGCGTCACTCGCGTCTCGCGCCGCTGCGATGGCATCCCGCTCAGCGCGTGCGGCCGCCGTAGCCGCAACCGCAGCATGTCCCCTCACGATCTGCCCATGTCGCGGCGATGTATCTACGGAGCTTCCCCGCGGCTTCCCTACCCACGCCGATTACGCGCAGATGCCAGGTAAACCAATCACTCTTCCCTGGTGCGAGGGCTACGAGAATCTATCCATCTCATAATTCTTTTGTGCTCTCGCAACAAGCCAAATTGCATGATATTCGCTGTGCGTTCTTGACTACTAATTCCCATAAAACTGTTATAGATGATGCTAAGACTCCGACGGACAAGGATCTGCAGTCGGATGAAGCTGCATGGGCCTTATATGAGCGCTGGTGCAAGGCTTTCAACAAGCAACGTGACCGTGCTGAGATGGCTCGCCGGTTCAAAATATTCAAATATTATGCAACACTGGTGCACGACTGGAACAGTTATGTTCCTGAAGATCCAGAGGAAGCAGCCATTTTCCTTCAGAAAAGAAAAGAGGCCAAATTGCTTCTTTCAAAAGGTGAAGACGTCTCACACTTTGACGATGGGATTGTGCCATATGAATTAGGTCCACTCTGCGACGGGGGAGATCCATGTCTTCGTGAATGCGATTATGAACTGTTGAAGATAATCGAAAATAGGGAATCTGCTATCAAAGATGTCATTATTAGAGTTTTTGGTAGGGAAATCCCAGAACTTAATGAGATGATCAGAACTCACCAAATCTCTCGAATACAATAAGTTAGGCTTCGTTGTTCCATGTACTTGTGCTTCCATGTGTGCTAAGTTATACTATCATGCCTACTAAGTTATGCTTCTGTAACATCTTTTTTAAGGGGTCATGAGGTTTATAAATATGCTTCTAGCTGATTAAAGTGCCTATTTTAGTCTTCTGTATGTGAAGGCACAAGAGCTCAAACCTCTCAAGATTAGTACGGGGATATTAATATATGGCAGCTGTAACACCAATTCATTGAGCATTATGACGAAAATAAAGGTGAGTATTGTTATATGTCAAATTTAAAATTGTTATCACTATTGTTCATGCATTTTTCATCAATCTATAAGCTAGCAATTATATCCTGTACTAGGTCTCTACCCAAGAGAGATTTGTAACTCAAACCGAAAGAGGTAGCATTCAATTACTTTATTGTTCATTACATAACCAGGGAAATCAAATAACATTCCAATTTTTGTATGTTCTGATGAAACCATCGAAGTCCTAAAGTTCTGTGCCTACATTGTAGGCATGAACTGTACCAGTATACAGAAAGCTAGAAGATCAGTTGAAGTGTTGATTGTGACAGATACAAGAATGGAGCAATTCATGCCAAAACTGAGTCCAAGGATTGTAAATTTGAGTCCATGTCTCAACAAAATATCACGGATAAGCACCCTCAGTGAACTGCATGCAAGGTTAAAAAAACACGCTAGGCGCTAGGCGGGCGCTAGCCTCTTGAAAAGAGTAAACGTAGATAAACGTAGTTTAAATGTGATTAAACGTTTTTGTTTTTTTAATTTTGGTGATGCTGAGAGCAATATCAGCAGTAATAACACAGGGTATATACAGCCAATCACTCAATCTCAATTTTGAACCCCCAAATCCCAATCCAATTAATCAATATTCAGTCGTCATGCAGAAAGTACACATTAAATACACATTGTACTTAGTCATACTGAAGAAGTAAAAGATAGAGAGGGAAGGAGGGAGTACGTGGAGGCTGCAGTGGAGCTAGGGAGGATGTGCAGGAGAAGGCAAGCAGCAGAGGGACAGAGGGCCTCCGCCGGCTGCAACTCTCCTCAACGGGCAAACACCTGGAGCTTGGTCCTGATGCGCAGGAGAAGCGAGGAGACAGAGGGCCTGCGCCGAGCGAACGGACGGAGCAGGGTCCGCTCCGCCTACGCCGGGCGGACGGAGCAGGGTCCCCTTGGAGCGATGCTCTTCCGGCGGGTCGCCTTGTTGCTATGCTGGAGCTGGAGCTGCGGGTTGTGCATGCGCTCGTGCTCGAGCTCCTTCGGCACGAATGGACGACTGGACGGCTCCTCCCGCGCGTGCCCTTTTTTGCCGCCTGCGCGCGCGCACACGCCGCTTTCCCGCCCGCCCACGATTCCCGCGAGTGAGCCGTGCCCCCGCGCCGCGCGCGATTTTGCCCGAGCGCCAGCGCCGCCTAGGGCGCGTACACGGTGATTCCGCGCCGCTTAAACGCCAAATCGCGCGTACTCGCTGCGCCTAGGCGCGCCTAGCGCGTAATTGGACGCCTACGGCCTAAACGACGCGCTGGGGTCATGTTTAGCGTTTAATTGCGATTAATCGTAGGTTTAATCGTGTTTTTTTGAATCTTGACTGCATGGGAATTCCATGCACAAGGACCAAAAAGCCCGACAGAAGGGAGTGCTCTCTAGGTGAGTGCATGTTAGAAATTTTGTTGACCGCATTGCATTTCCTAAAAACCCAGAAGTGGAAGCAAGTTCCCTTGAGGGCCTGTTCCTTTTGCCTTCGACCCAAGGGGGTTGGGAGGGATTGAGGGGGATTAAATCCCCTACAAGCCAAAATCCTCCTCGATCCCCTCCAATCCCTCCCAAACCCCATTGTTTGGGGATGAAATGAACAGGCCCTGAAATGGAACAGTAACTGCATTATGATTGAGGAGAAAAATCAATTACAGGAACTAATAATTCTTTTGTACTTTTGATCGGATCCAAAGTGGCTGTGTATAGAGATGACTAATCCCCGTATCTATAAATATATCCAACTGCACTGCAGGCTTGATCTCGCACCACAATGCATCAGCAGCAACAATCAAGTATTAGTGATGACATATGCCCAGGAACAATGCATATACATTGAATTGCTCCTTGTCATTGACATCACAGTAATTGTGTTGAACAAAGCTCCAATACAGGACATAGAGTGAAAATGCTGTAACAATGTATGTGTCAAATGCAAGAAAGCCAATTAACCTTTTAGTTTTCAGAAAGAACAAAGAATTTTTCGTTTTTAGCCTCAAGAAAACTATATATATAATGCATGATCATAGGAATTCGTCCTACATTACCAGGTGGCAAACCCAAATTTCCAAACTATTGCATAATAGAGGTTTGAGCTATGAATATATATACAAAGACAAAATGCAGAACATGTCTGTCCTACTATATTGCACTTAGTAATGTCAGAACCTGTATCATATCTCTCCTTAAGACATACATAGTGCTTCCCCCTTTTGGTTTTAAGTAACTTATAATCATTTCATTGTATGGTGAATCTGTTTGCTAGGGCATTCTATTTTATTTTCTTAGTAGTGATCTTTTGTCAGATTGCGTTGGAGTTGCTTGTTTGTGTATTCAGCTGTAGCTACCAACCGGGACGGTTTTTGCTCTCCGTTGTAAGCATGATCTGGGACACAGTTTTGTTTTGCTTCCAATCCCACAGCCATTGTATGTGTTTGGGGATGGGTGATCTGCAGGATGGAAGCACATGCCCTTAATGGCACTTTTTAACTTCCCCACATGATCGGAACCTTTCTTCTAAAACTAAAAACTACAGCGATCAGCACTTCGTGCCGGGGGTGGCCAAAGGCATCATGGTGTAAGTCGTCCAAGGACTGCTCCATTCCACCAGCTCTCCGTGAAAAACAGATCTATAAGATTTATAGCAAGTTTGACTAGGTTTATAAAAATATTTTGCAAAATTTGTATCTTTAAATAAGTTTAGGATATTTTACTGTCAATCTAGCGATGCAAATTATACAACTAAGTCATATTTTCTTACATATATTTGTTCAAATTTTGTTATTCTCATTGGTTTGGAAGGTTGTTTTATCACAAATTTTGTTGTTCATTTCGATATACATAAAGTCTCGACACACATTAAAAACATTATATTTAGCGAAAAGTTAAAGCGTCTTATAATTTAAAATGTAGGGAGTACTTGATAAGGTTTTTAAACTATATAAAATGTCTATAACCTTTTAAAAGTTCAAAAAAAATCTCAAGATAGATTAGGATACGTTGAACCTAGATAAAATATATAGAGCTCACCTAAAAAAATCTCTAAATGATTAAAACATAGACTTAGTTAAAAATTATTGAGCAAAATCTAAAAAATATCCAAAACATTATAATTGATATATAAACATGTTTAGTGCTAATACTTAGTAGCTTATAACATTTTATTACCAACTCTATTAACGAATTTATTAGTTGATGAGTCTCGTTTGGATCTTTCATCTAAGGTCTTATTTGGATAGGTCTTATTTGGATGTACTCGGGTTGTCATGGATCCACATGTGTTGGGGTAAATCTGTTTCAATTCAATCCAATGTATCCCAACACATGTGGATTGAGATGAATTCGAAAACATCCAAACAATGCCTAATAGTTAGCAATAGTAGCTTTGGTTGGGATTGATAATAACCTTTTACTTGGTTGGTGGTGTATTTTGAGCCGTTAGTTTAACAGTTACTCCATCCGTTTGAAATTATAAGTCGTTTGACTTTTTGACCATAAATTTGACCACTCCTCTTATTCAAAAAAAATTAAACATAGTTAAATCTAAGTTGTTCTTGAAGAACTTTTATTAATAAAGCAACTCATAATAAAAGAACAAATTTTCAAATAAGACGAGTGGTCAAATTTAGAGTTAAAAAAATTAAATAACTTATAATTTAGAACAGAGGTAGTACATTGTTTGAATCCATATGGACCTAAGTTAAAAGCAGAAGCTTCCCTACCTCCAAGGCCTCGTGTAATTTGTTTTTGCAATCGGGCCATTCACCCGTGTTTCATCCCTCGTGTAATCGTGTGTCCCTTCCTCACTTGACGGCCTGACGTGCAAGCAGATCGTGCCCTCAAGCTCTTCCAGCCGCCGAGCCCTAACAAGGTGTCGTGCCAACAACTCGTGCGTAACTGCGTATGCCAATCACCACGGCACCTCACCTCGAAAAGGAATCACTGATTCCTTCCTGGCCGTCTTCCACCCCTCACTCACCTGCCATGCTCGCCGCTCGCTCGGGTCCTCTCGGACGTTTTTTTTAGGGACCCTACGTCCACATTCTAGCTGCAGGTTGGTTGGCGGACCGCGACAATGTACCTTGCGAGTAGTTGCCAGGATGATCAATTAGCGATTGCTGCAGCTGGAGCCTGGAGCCTGGAGCAGTTGTATAGTACGTAATTGACACGAGTCACACCAGCGACATAGCTGACTTTGGTAATCGTCCGTTGATCTCCCTTTGGTTAGTATGATCGGCAGTACCAAATTAGACCGCGGCAGATGTGAAGCACCCTGCGTTGCGGCCGTTGCGTGATATCGTGATTTAATTACCCGGTTATATACGGCCGTTGCAAAAGATGATTTTCTCAATGCATACCATTATGCCTTACTACAAGAGATCAAATGATGCCATTGTTCATTTCTGAAGCTACTCTTAGTTACTATATTATTTATGTTTACTTATTATACTGCATTTATTGCGGTGGATTGAAAGTTCAGTTAAACCTTTCCTGCTTCTTTCAGCGCATTGTTTTCCTATTGTTTTGCTATATGTCCTCTTCCAGTACCTGTAGGGGTGGATGTATATTACCACCTTCGTCTCATATGTGTCATGGTCTTGGTGAAATTATTTTCCCATAACAAAATCAATTAAAACTTGGTTATTGTTCTACCAAGGTACATGTTGGTACATTTGTAAGATGTGCATACATGCATCTTTTGGGGAGCTATGTTCAATTGTCATTCGAACCAGAGGCTCCTTTGTATAAGATTTTGTAAACTGACATATTTTGCTACTTTGACAGATATATACTATCGTGCCCAAACTAACAATTTCACGGAGATTTAGATTTGTTGTCTAAGTTCTGGCATATTTGGTTTTTTCTGATGTTGCTCAAATATTGATTCTCAATTGTTCCTTATATTCACGGTATTTTTACTGCTGCTGCCAAAAGATGTATACTCAAAGGAGTTCATGGTTACCTATTTTCATCGGATTACCTCTCATCTGGATGGCAGTCATTTCATGAAATCAAGTTTAACGTGTCCTGTCCTATAAATTTTGTTTTCACGTAGCCTCCTTAATCAGGATGTAGTTGCTTTGGTTTTTGCATATTATTAGTAGTATATTACATCTACATGATGTTCGCTTATTCAAATTACAGCGGTCAGCATCTCAAAAATTCACTGAAAGGTATGCTTGTTTTAACAAAAGTGTCATTTTTTTCGTTTGGCATTGTGCCAGCTTGTGTTTTTTTTATCATACCAAGGAACAAATGTTATTTGTTTACTCTATGCCATCTTTTCATAGTTAATTATTTTTTCGAAAACTGATAGTTGTTACAAAGAATAAATGTTAATTATTTGTTCTATGCCATCTTTTCATGGCGAGTTATCTCAGATCATGCACTTCGCATTTTAAGCAGATACACTATGCATGGCATCCTAACAATAACTTACCTAAAGTCTATGAAGATTATACAACCACCATTAAATAAGAGGCAACCTATACATTACTGATAATATGCCACTATTAGGACATTTTGCTGTGCCCCCTACTATACCAGTTATTGTAAAAAAAAATATTACCAATGCTGCCTAATTCCTTACCAAAATACATTACATGTCAATTCTGCAGGAGGAACAGAACTGTGCTAGCCTCACTCAACAGAAAGAGCAGAGATACATTGGCCTTACTAAGCCGGAAGAGCAGAGACACAATGGCCTCACTCATACTGACAAGATACAAAGAAGCACCCAGAAAGCTCACCCTCATGGAGCTTCAGCCTCGCTGCAAGCCTATAGAGACAGGCAGCTCGTCCTTGCTCAGACACCAAATAAATCTTCAACAACCACTGTGCATGTGGTACCTGTTTGACTGTTTCAACCTCTGAAAATATATCAGCACAGCATGCCCAGATTCTACACACACCTGCTATCGTGAACACCGTTCATGAAACAGGGCATGTACACATTTTTAGCACAGTATGTTATTTTCTTCAAATATATCAGCACGGTATGTTATTTTCTTCAAATTTTTAGCCACACTGTCCTCCCATGGCATGTTCACATTTCACTGACAATGTTTCTTGCTGCCTTTAACAGGAAACAGGGCCACCAGGTATACAAGTTGATGATATACCGCACGCAGTTACCCTTATAGAGTAAGTGAAGTTATATACTGAGACCTATACAGACTGCATTTCAATCACATTCCTGTTCATGGTATTATATTCAGCATTGCCAGTGCGACACTGACGACTACGGCGCTGCTTCCCAAAGAGCTGTTTCCAGCTGCCTCGTCCGGCAGCGAAGTATCTATCCACCTATATTTGCTTCTAAGCAGCTTCCACACATCTATTCTATACATGCGCACTTATGTTTACCTGAAAATACATAAACAGGCTAGAGTCGGTGTTCCAAGATCAACAAGATTTTGAACCGATCAAATCCATTGAACTCAACTAAGTTAGTATGCACTAATAACAACAATATATTATTAATGTATACCCATATAACCACATGAGCGCACTTTTTTTTGAGAATTATTAACAGATCACTTCATCATGAGCTCCACACTACAGACCTATTTACACCAAAATTTAGACTGAGAATAAATAGCCGATACCAAAAGTAGAGACAGTCGATTTTTGGGAAGCAGAGCCTTCTATGCGAAGAGTTGAGAATAGCCGATCCGGCCCAGAATCGATTGTTTGACCGAAATGAAGACGGCGCATTTGAAGACAGGAGTCGATTGATGACGTTAGCACGAGGCTCCAGTGCCGGGAAGCGATCACGTTCGGAGTCCATTTTAGAAAGGGAATATTGGACTCTAAGTTACCTCTAGAGTAGGAAAGTTTGTTAGTTTCCATATCTATTTTGAGTTGTAATTCGATTAGGACTCTATCTTGTCGAGCCCAGGGTATAAATATAAGCCCTGGCCATTGTAATACGTACGTTCACATCAATACAACACACCTTTCGGCTCCGGCCAAACCCTTAGGAGTAGGAGTAAAGTAGATTCCGGCGAGTTTCTTCGAACAGGCTGAGTGTCATCCGGTGGACGCAAGCTTGTTTGTAAGTACCGTCATGCCTTGCTGAGTTTTGTCTCCTTAATGTCATCTGGTGGACATGGGAGCTTTGTAGATCAAGGTCGATTCTTGTTTGATATGAGTTTAGCGTCATCCGGTGGACGTGGGCTTAAATCAAATAAGAATTAATTATCGATTCATATTTGTTTGCTTGTTTAATCTATGTTTAACGTTATCCGGTGGACGAAGGCTTAGATTAAATTGATTAATGTGCATGGATCAGTTATCGGCTCTAACTAAAAGTGGCATCTTAGTTAGATTCATCAAGTTACTGGTGATGTTTGAGTTTATTTGTTTATTTACATGTATCACTCACTAAATTTGCCCAATCTTGATCTATTTATATCGACTTTTATCTTTAGATCTGTTTGTTCAATGAATGATAATTTTCACATGTTATGCATTGATGAATAGAATATGCTTACAATAGCCGATTGATCTAGATCTTAATTGTGTACGAGTTTTTATTCAAGCAATAAGATGAATAGCGCTTAGATTCGATAATCAATAGATTTAAATCATAGTTTACATTATGGCTGCCTCGATCCGCTCGATCCCTACTGTTGTAAACATTGAGTTAAATGTATTGGTTTGAAGATCTAAGCATTATTCTTCTTATCTGCCTGTGCATCGCTCGTATTTGTCGAATCGGCTATTTAGCCGATTTCGCTCTGTTTTACATTCAGACATCTGCCGAATCGGCTAATTAGCCGATCTCGATCTGTTTCTGCATTTAGACATTTTTAATCAGATTAACTTGATATGTGTGCATTAAATATGTCATATCTTGTCTCATGTGAGTTATTATGCAAATGAATCGGTTATTTTTACGTCATAATGCTAATCTCATGAGAATCGGTTCATGCCATCTGGATATCGACTCTCTAGTCGATAGCCTGCAAACAGGGTCTGTAAGGCCGAAAATTCAGAACTATCTGGACACACCAGTGGGTTCTGCCTTGTTGTTACTGATCATATCTCTTTCCTTGTCAATTACAGGTCAAATTGACTGGCACGCTTGGGAGTCATCGGCACTCTCAGACAGGGCCTGAAGCTAGTTGGACCTACGGAAGCTCCGTCTGCTTTCAAGGGTCGTTCCGGCTTCGCTGGTATGTTGAGCGTGGGAACCATTTTTTTGTGCCAACACACTATTTGGCACGCCCAGTGGGACCACTTTCACTCATGGCCAAGAACAAGGGAGCTGCTGACACTCCGAGGGATGACGGCGTCATCAGGGTCAAGCGTGAAGAGATCGAGCCTGAAGATGCTGGGATCATGGAGCAGCTCATTGAAAAATTTTCTGACGCCTGCCTGCTGTCATTCAGCAAAACCCGTGAGGGTCGAGTGGTGAAGAAGAATCCCTTTCCAAGGTGGATCCTGTCTGGCCACAGCGATAAGGGTGAAGAAGAGTTCAAGGATTATCTTCTCAGCGCCATCTGGTCAGCCTCGCATCTGGCAGTCGGGCATCATCACAACGTTTTCCTGCAGACATTCTACAACATCATGAAGACTGTCACAAGAGGCAGGATTGGGAATCATTGGGCCCAACTTACTTCAACATACCTCGAGAAGATTCCAACTCTGATGCAGCGGCCGGAACGTCCAATCCTCCGCCGCAACAGCCGAATCCGCCAAAGACGTTTGTTCAAAATCCCAATATGACGACGGATTCGGCTCCAAAAATAGCTCCGTAGCCCAAACTATACAGAGACTACTCTCCTAAGCAGATTGCTGCTTACATGCATACAACTGGGAACGTGCCGACCGGGAACATGCCGACTGGAAACGTGCCTCCAAAAACTCTAAATTTTCACATCGGGCACACTTATAGTGAGCTCACGTCGGCACCACACCCCGGTTACACTCAATCACCTCAGGACGAGTTGCTGAGCAAGATGAGTACAATGCTCAAGGAAAAGTTCGGCTTGCAGCCGAAGGTAGGAGTCTCAATCAGATATAGACGCCCATATCCCGAGTGGTTTGAGCGTGTGGCACTACCTCCTAGGTATCGCATGCCAGACTTCATCAAGTTCAGTGGGTAAGATGACGTGTCCACCTTGGATCACATCAGCCGATATCTCACTCATCTCGGCGAGGCGTCATATGAGGACGCTCACAAGGTCTGCTTCTTCTCACTATCATTGACTGGCCCGGCGTTCAGTTGGTTCACTACTCTGGAGCCGGAGTCGATTCAGAACTGGACGGATTTGGAGAGCAAGTTCCACAACTATTTCTTCTCTGATACTGGGGAAAAGACTATAGTTGATCTGACCAGCATGCGCCAGAAGGGCAGCAAGACTGGGTCGGCCTTCATCAAGCGTTTCCGAGAGACAAGGAACATGTGCTATTCATTGAACCTTACGGATAAGCAGCTTGCTCACCTACCCATTAGTGGATTGCTCCCGCACGTTCAAGAGAAGCTGGTGGGCACTGATTTCGACACTCACAGCCAGGTGATGCAGAGGGTGACGGCACTGGAGTTGCAAGCTCAAGCCTTCAGGAAGGACGTGAAGTACAAGCACACCACATATGTCGGCAACTCTGATTCAGAAGATGAAGGCGAGGACGAAGTTGCTGATGTCGAATTGAAGTAGGGCAAGAGGCCCATGGCTGTACCCAATAACTGGAGCATTGAAGATCACTATGATTTTGATACAAACAAGTTAGATAAGCTCTTCGACTTGCTGGTCAGCGCTGGGCAGATCAAATTCCCTGCAGATTATGTCAAGCCCTCTCCTAAAGAATTAAAAGGGAAGCCATTTTGCCAGTATCACGGCCGCGACACACATGATACTAATGGGTGCCGTGCGTTCAGGGATCAGATCCAGAGAGCTATCTCTCGCGGCCTTCTGAAGTTTGATAGTCCTGCTAAAGGGAAGATGAAGATCGACAAATTCCCGTTCCCGAAAGGCCAGAACATGGTCGAGGTGACATCCCCTGCAGGTAAGGTAAGAGTTCTGACCTCTGATCAGGCGAAAAAGAATGCGTCGGTGGATCCAGGCATGCAGATAACAGCCGAAGAACTGGAGATGATCAAGAAAAGCCGAGAGCAGAGCAAGAACCGACTTGAGTAGGGGGGAATCCAGCAAGATCAGGGTGACTTCTCGCAATTTATTGAACAAATGGCGAAGGCAGAGGGAGAAGAGTCACCAGAGACAGCTTGAAGAAGAAGAGTACCGGAGGTGGGCCCGTGATGAAGAGGAAGCACGCTATCAAGAAGAACTAGCCTACCGTAGGGAGGAATAAAAAGAGCACTGGTATTGCCCATTCTTTCGACATTGCTGGAACGAAGGTTTGAAGCTGCCGACTATCCGCAATTGCCCGGAGTGTAGTGATCAGTACCGGGAGTACAGGCAGTCTCAAACCAACCGCCGGTCTATGCATGAGAGGCTTGGACGCCCGCGAGACATGCAGGATCGGCGCGAAAAAAGGGATGTACATGATCGGCTCGATGCAGCGTTAGTCGATCGCGAGGAGCCGGCCTGGCAGGAAGGCCAGTGGTGCCCTGGGTACTTGACCAGTAGTCAGAGATGCCGTGTGTAGCGCCTCAGGAACAGAGAGCTCAAGGCAAAAGGCGGCCAAAGGCAAGTCTGGCGGGAGAAGCCCTCTCAAGACAGGGGAAAGCAATAGCCGATGCGCTGATGGTGTTTGTGCTTCCGGCTGAGTTTAGGGCGCCCAAGGCCAGGAAAGTTATGTATCTTGTGATTCTGACAAGTTAGAATCTGAGCAGGGCACCGCCAAGTTGATTCTCGCACAGCAAGCTACTTTTGACAAGCCGCCCAAGCATCGGCACCTGAAGGCCCTCTATCTCAAAGGATACGTTGATGGAATGCCAATGACCAAGATGCTGGTGGATGGTGGTGCTACAGTCAATCTCATGCCATACACCACTTTTCGCAAGCTAGGCAAGGGCCCTGACGACTTGATCGAGACCGACATGATGCTGAAGGACTTCGGGGGCAACTCTTCTAATACTCGGGGGGCAATCAATGTCGAGTTGATAGTTGGGAAGAAGACGCTGCTGACTACCTTCTTCGTGATTGACAGCAAGGGCTCGTACAGTTTGCTGCTTGAACATGATTGGATCCATGCCAATTGCTGTGTGCCGTCCACAATGCACCAATGTGTGATCCAGTGGCATGGTGAGGAGGTTGAAGTGGTCCCGGCTGATGATTCGGTGAGTGTTGCTATGGTAGATGCCGCCTACTAGGAAGCCGGGGATCATGATTGCTTTTCTGGTAAGACCTGGGAGGAAGGCTCCATCAAAGTCAACGATGAGAGTCAACAACCGGTTCGGACGATCGGCTCTGAGTCTTTTTATTAATAGAGAATCCGATCGATGGCACCAAGGGCAAGCTTGGGCAGGGCTTCACGTCGGCCGATAAACTTGAAGAAGTGGATATTGGACCTGGTGACAGACCAAGGCCGACGTACATTGCCGCCAACCTTGACTCTGAGTTCAGGCGGGAGTTAATCGATCTATTGAAAGAATACAAATATTGCTTCACCTGGGAATATTATGAAATGCCTGGTTTAGACAAGTCAATTGTTGAGCACAGGCTGCCTATCAAGCCTGGGTTTCGGCCATTCAAGCAACCTCCACGACGATTCAAGTTAGATGCATTACCTGACATCAAGGCCGAAATCGAGAGATTGCTGGAAGCCAAGTTCATTCGAGCTTGCCGATACGCCCAATGGGTATCGAATTTTGTCCCTGTATATAAGAAGAATGACAAGTTACGAGTTTGTATTGATTTCAGGGATTTGAACAGAACAACCCCGATGGACGGTTATCCGATGCCAATAGCCGATATGTTGGTCGACTCAGCGGCAGGGCATCAGGTCATTAGCTTCATGGACGGCAACGCCGGTTACAACCAGATTTTCATGGCTGACGAAGATATTCCCAAGATAGCCTTTAGGTGTCCCGGTGCAATCGGTCTGTTCGAATGGGTTGTAATGCCTTTTGGCTTGAAAAATGCCGGTGCAACTTATCAAAGAGCTATGAATTGTATTTTTCATAAGTTGATCGGCAAAATTGTTGAAATCTGTATTGATGACGTGGTTGTGAAATCCAAGAGCTACAAAGATCATTTAGCCGATTTGAAGGCTACCCTGGAATGCACGAGAAAGCATGGGCCGAAGATGAGTCCTAATAAATGTGCTTTCGGGGTGTCGGCCGGTGAATTTTTGGGTTTCATGGTGCATCGCAAGGGAATAGAGGTTGGTAGTAAGAGCCGGAAAGCCATTGATCAACTTGTGCCTCCGACCAACAAGAAGGAGTTGCAGTCTTTACTTGGCAAGACTAATTTCATTAGAAGATTTATTGCCAATCTATCAGAGAAGGTGCTCCCATTCTCGCCATTGTTAAAGCTTAATGATCAAGAATTCAGATGGGGTGACGTACAGCAAAAGGCGTTTGATGAGATCAAAGAGTATATGAAATCTCCACCTATTTTGGTGCCACCATAGGTGGGAAAGCCTTTCAAGTTGTACGTGGCGGCCGAGAACCATACGATTGGATCAGCCCTTTTTCAGGAGTTCGAAGGAAAAGAGAGAGCAGTTTTCTATTTGAGCAGGAGGCTTTTGGATCCTGAAACAAGATACACACCGACCGAGAAGTTGTGCCTATGTTTATTCTATTTATGTACCAAGTTGAGGCATTACTTATTGTTAGCTGAGTGTGTGGTGGTGTCCAAGACGGATGTGATCAAGCATATGTTATCAATTTCAATCCTGAATGGGCAGATCGGTAAATGGATCTTGGCACTTTCTGAGTTCGACCTGAGGTTCGAATCGGCTAAAGCAGTCAAGGGTTAGGCAATAGCCGATTTCATTACCCAGCATCACGGAGGCGCTGTCAGTCTGGTCGACGTCGTTCCAAGGACTATGTTCTTTGATGGGTGTCTTGCAAGCAAGGTGGAGGTGCTGGAGTGGTGCTCATATCACCTCGAGGGCAGCGTTTTGAGTTTGCTTTCCAGATTGGGCCTAAAGTGACAAATAATCAAGCTGAATATGAGGCAATCTGGAAGGGGTTTCAGCTTCTGCATGAAGCAAATGCCGACGTAGTTGAGGTCTTCGGAGATTCACAACTAGTCATCAACCAATTGTTTGGCCTATATGAATGTAAAGACGACATCCTCAGGGGGTATCATTATCAGTGCCAAGCTTTGATCAGGGGATTTATAGCAGTCTCGCTTCATCATATTCCCCGAGCTCAGAATCAGGAGGCTAATCGATTAGCACAGAGCGCCTCGGGCTACAGGTCCATGCAGGAAATCTTCAACGCCAAGCAATCAGCTAATGACTAGCGGGGCAAGATAGTAAGATACCTTGCAGATCCTTCTCAGAAGGTCAGTAGAAAGTTGAGATATAAGGCTATCAAGTATGTATTGCTAGATGGTCACTTGTACTTTAAGATTGTTTAAGGGGTACTGTTAAAATGCCTCGGGGTAGAAGAGTTAGCAAAGCTGATGAGTGAGGTTCATGAAGCAGTTTGCGGTGCTCACCAATCGGCTCACAAGATGAAGTGGATCATCCGGAGGACTGGTTATTATTGGCCAACAATGATCGAAGATTGTTTTAAATATTCCAAGGGTTGCCAAGAGTGCCAGAAATTTAGGAATATGCAGAAATCTCCTGCTTCAGCTATGAATCCTATCATCAAACCATGGCCGTTTAGAGGTTGGGGAATTGATCTGATCGGCCAAATTTATCCACCAAGTGGATATTGGTTGCAACTGATTATTTTACCAAATGGGTAAAAGCTATGCCTTTGAAAAATGCTACATCTGGCGATATAATAGAGTTCGTGAAGGAGCACATTATCTACAGATTTGGTATACCTCAGACAATGTTTACTTCAGATGAGTTTCTGACTTTTGCTGACGACATGGGCATCAAAATTTATAATTGTTCGCCTTATTATGCCCAAGCCAATGGTCAGGCTGAAGCTTCAAATCAGATTTTAATCAAGGTCATCAAGAAGAAGATTGAGCAGACTCCCAGAAGATGGTACTTGACATTGAGTGAGGCTCTGTGGGCATACCGAATGGCGCAACATGGATCGATCAAGGCTACACCCTATGAGTTAGTCTATGGACACGCTGCTGTCCTGTCATGGGAGATTCAGTCTGAAACACGACGTGTCATGTTGCAAAACAAGCTTACAGCCGGTGAATATAAAGACATCATGATGGACAGCCATGAAGATCTACATTGTCATCAGCTCAAAGCTTTACAATGCATTGACAAGAACAAGATACGGGTAGCCAAATATTACAACACCAAAGTGAGAAGCAAAATTTTTGTTGAATCAGAGCTGGTATGGAAAGTTATATTGCCTATTGATACTAAGGATAGTGGATTCGGCAAATGGTCTCCAAATTGGGAAGGCCCGTATCGAATTGTGGAATCTGCGCCCGGCAATGCCTACATCCTTGAAGATCTAGAAGGAAGAAGATTTGCTAGGGCGATCAACGGAAAGTATTTGAAAAAATATTACCCTAACATTCCAGTCGGGGGTTGATAGCCGATTCGTTTGAATCTGGCTCTGACAGCCGATTCTGAGCGGAGGATCGCCTTCAGGACAAAAATATAAGTTATATGGCAGCCGATTTCGTTTAACGAATCGCCTTCAGCACAAAAATTGTAATACCCTCGATGGGGTGTAACAGCCGATGCGATAAGCATCGCCTTTAGAGCAAAAATAAAAAAAATAAAAGACACTGAAAGATCAGATTGCTGGTTTCCAACAGAGTTTTTGATTACTAATTATATTTATAATGCAGTTTGATACATTTTAGATATCATTGTTGATGGCCCTAGCAATGACATCTTCGGCGTCGGTGACAACCGCGACCCCGTCGTCGTGGGGGAAGAAGGCCGTCGGTTGGGTGCCGGCCTCTCCCATGTCCTGGCACTCCGGGAACCCAGGCTCGATAGCCTCCAGGGCGATGCTGGAGCGGACTCGGGCTGCCACGAGAGCACCAGTGGCGCCGTGGCGGACGCCAGCCATGGCCACCTAACGAACTCGGTGGTGGACGTCCTGTAGCCGCTGCGCCAGTGTCTCGCCACGGGCATTGACGAGGTTGGCGGCGTCCTCGGCGGCCACGCGCAACTCCTCCAGCAGCGCGGTCAAGGCTGCAAGAAGCAGAGGACTTAGTACAAGAATCTTCATCAACACATCACAAGATGACTCCAGAAGGTTACCTGTTCGCCACCTCGGTCTCTGCGACGACGAGCGCAGCTACTTGGGCTTCGTTAACGCTCAGCAGCCGGCCATTCTCTTTCATAACCTCTGAGTAGGGGTTACGGTATTTCACCATCTGGTGGTGGAAGCGGCAGCCGTCGTCGGCGGTGTAGGAGTTGGCCGAATCCGAGGAAGACTCGGACGTAGACCCCTCCCTGGTGGCGGCACTGGAAGCCGGATCCCGTTGAGGGATCGGCTGAGCCGCGGTGCGACGCACTCGTGAGCACTCGCCTATCGGCGCGCCAGACGACAGGTGGAGGACGCGCTGCTGGCTGGAAGAACGATGGAAGAATAAGAATGTCAGAAAGTTGAGAACCGGGAATCAACGCTATGGATGCAGATCGGCTTACCTGCTGTAGATGGCCAACTGCCGACTCGTCGCCCAGCGCCTTGGTGCGTGAGATGAACCCGCAGCGTCGCCCACTGCAGGAGTGGCTCCGGCGGCCGCAAGGGTAGCGCCGCCTGATGCAGGAGCGGCTGGTGCGGGCCTGCCGGCGGTTCCAGAGCCTCCGGCACCGATGGTTGGAGGATTGCTGCAAGAAAGATGACAATCAGTTCTGGATTTGAGTAGATGTGTCAAGATAAACAGTAATCTTACCTCAATATCGTCTCCAGCAGGTTAGCCTGCGACCTTAGAGAGCGGATTCGACGAAGGACTTCGTCGTTCTCGGTTGGATCGGTTGCCGGGCGCTTGCTGCGGTCTCCGTTGCCGGCCATTGGAGGATTTAAGATAGGAACTATGTCTGAAGATGAAAATACGGAGAAGGAAGGCCGAGCGAGTAAGGATCGATGGCCTAAGCAGTTGCTTGTTCAGGCCAGGCGGATATTTATAAGACGGAGGCGTCATGGCGGTTTTCTCGGGAAACGAAGCGGCGCGGCGGATTTTATACTGGAGTTAAGTCATGTTTTTTTAATTCGGAACAGTTGCCGCGATCGGTTGCCGTTCGATCGGTTATTTTGAATAGACACCCTGGAATCGGTTGTTTGGATCGATTCTCGGAAACATTGGCAGGAGAGTCTAGTTGTTTAGCCGATTCTAGAGCAGACAGATAAAATAGCCGATTTGCGGTCTTAAAATAGGATGAAATTGTTGGAAGCTACGCACAGAGTGAATATACATTGTTTTACAAGGCTAATATCGATCGAATGGATGAAATAATTTCAGCATGAAGGGCTTGGCTAGCTTGTAACAATGCTTGATCTTCATCGGCCATGGTCTTCAGAAGAGCTAAGCGTTGGTGAATTGTCTTGCCATCAGCGACCATGACACTTACTTTCTTTCTTTTCTGGTTAATGTCGATGGTGTTGGTTGATAAAGTGATTTCACGTTGGGTGATGGCAGAATTGACTTCTTCAAGCTCCTTCATCAGTTGATCATGCCTGGCTTTCAGCATTTCTAGCTCTGACTCGGCTGTACTGATTGAAGTTTTCAACGATTTAACTTGGTTAGCTAGTCCAGTTGCTTCTTGCTTGTTACTCAATTTGTTGTTCTTCAACTGTTCCAGCTCTGTCTGGTGGGCATGTGCAGACATAATCCTTAGAGCTTCATTCTTGAGTTTGGTGAGCTGCGTGAAAGGGTTGAAGGCTGCTGTGTTGCTGAAACAATTGGATAGCTTGATCGATTGGTTCAGGATTCAGAGCAAGGTTAACCAAGTCTTCTTCCAACCGAGCGAGGAGCTCGCTTAGCCGATTTTTGAAATCTGGCTTGGAAAGCTTTAGAGATCTGGAGCTTAGTTCTTTCTCATCACAGCATTCTTCTAGATCAAAAGAGTAACTGGAAGATAAAACTTGTAGTGCCTGTATTTGATGTATAATTCTGTCAGATGAAGCATGTTGAGAGCAATCGGCTAATCTGGTAGGATCTTACCTTCCCAGTGTATGATGCAGAAGGAGCCGATGAGGTCTCTGGATGTTTGGGTGTTTCTGTGGCCGTTTGCTTCCCAGCCTCTAGCGCAGTATCAGTTGGTATTTCTGTGGCTAAAGTGGGAATGGCCAATTGGATTTCTAAAAAGATGACAGTCAATATTATAATGAAAACACATGGTGTTAACAGCTGAATTATCTTACCTGGAGATGGTGTCCTGTCTTTCTTGAGGTTGCCCCAAGTATCTTCAGAGGAAGGACTGTTCGGCTGTATTTTTCAAATCAGGTAGTCAAGATCTTGTGCTCAGTACTAATCATTAACTGCAATAGTGGTTTCAGCAGCTACCTGAGTAGGGGGTACTTCAAGAGTTTCTTGTTGAGTGCCTGAAGAGCCCAAGCCGGTGTCTTGGGGGGCCAGTAGGTCCTGGTTGCCCTTCAATCTGAGGTTCCTCAGGCAGTGTTGGAATCGGCTGAGCAGTCACCTGGTGATTAGCCGATTTTAGCTGAATAATTAATGGATAGTGCAGAAAATGTTTCAGGACATTCAGACACCTGGGCAGTCTTCGTTTTGGACCTTGGTTTCTTAGTGGTCACCTTTTGAAGGCTAGATGAGGCTTTCCTTTTTTGAGCTAGAGAAGTCGTTATGGCAACAGGGGCCTTCATCATCTTCTTCAGGGAGGAAGCTTGAGAGCCTAGCCTTGTAACCGGGCAAGATGGATAATACTTGACTTGCTCTGGTGGGTTAGATTCTGGATCCTGCATTAGAAAAAGAATTAGATTACAGATGACCGGTTTAGGTGAGATCGATTGATAGCACTTACTGCTAGTTCAGAGTTGAAGCTGCTGTCCAGGGCCTTGCATTTGTCATGAATTGCATGACAAAACAGATGGGCATGCCATTGCTGCCACCAGTTGTCGAAGCACTCATGGGTGACTAAAATTTGATTCCACTGCTCTAGTGAGTAGAGTGGCAGTTCTGCTCCCAGTGTAAAAACTCTGTCAGCCTCTAAATTTTCAGTGATTTCTTCTCTAGGCTTCAGAAGGTGTAAGAATGGAAGCTTTGGGGGCAGTTGGCCAAAACCCAGTTGTCTTGCTGCAGCATTGGGGTGATAAAATTCGTATGAAGGCTAGCTGGGCTCAGTGCGGCTTGCACTTTGAAGGTGTTTGAAGTTGACTGGCAGTATGCAGGGTTTCATGATCACGTTGAGAATTTCAGTTGCCCCATTATTTGAACACCCTGTACTGAACTTGAAAGTATAAGGCATTGGGAATTCTGCATCATCTTCATAGGGGAACCAAGTTAATGCATCTGGTCCCGGGCCTCTATAGAATGCTTCAAACATGTTGCCCCGGCTGACACCTATGGTTATAGCTGAGACAACTTCACCAAAGTTCTGGCAGCCCCTATTTATCCTATTTTTCTCCTCCTCTACATAGTTGACGGAGAGATAGCTAAGGTTGTGGAGGTCTGGTCTAACCACTTTGTGCAGATACAGGTTGAGCCATAGCTGAATCAGCTACCAGGGGCCTGTTGTACATTGAACCTCTTCACCTTTCAGCAGAAAGTCGACAACCTGGTTCATTAGCCTGTAAGCATATCCCAGTAAAAGTTTACCTAGAGGCACTGAGTTTCGTTGGACTAATCTTTCTGCAAGGGCCTTGAAAGGGTAGGCTGGTCCTAGAGAAGCACCACAGAAGACAAATTTCTCCAGCCACATGATCAAGAATGTTGTGTGCTCTTTCTCACTGATACTTGGAGTTTTCAGATGATGAGTATTGACATAGCCGGTCCAGCCTTTGTATTCATCCAGCTTTGAGAACTGCTTCTCGCCTGTTGAAATGAGATTCCAATACGGGTAAGTCCCTGTGATCTGAAGGCCGGTGAGCATGTGAATGTCACCTAGGGTAATAGTCATCGGCCCATCTCCAAACACGAAGGCGTTCAAAGAATTGGACCAGAAGTAGCTAGCAGCAATCAAGAGTGGTTCATTCTTCTCCATCTGACAGAGTGAGAGGTCGAGGCATTGGCTCAGATTGCGCAGCTCCCAATCTGCCCGTTTCTTCTCTGACACCCACCGGAACCAGTTCCTCCATCCGGTGGGCATATTCGGCCAGTTCCGGAATGATTTCTTAGACCACGAAGATGCGTTTACTAGTGGGTTTCTAAAGGGGATTTGGTTGGTCTCTTGACTGATGAACTCTGCTGGATTTGGATCGCCCATCGGACCCAGATAATAAGTGGAAGGAACATCATTCAGTGGAATCAAGATCTCGTTTTTCAAATCCTAGATGATGAACAACATATGTGATCGATTGGGCGAGGGTTCGAGAATGAGACCACAAACTGATAAAATTCATACCTCGGGAATCTCAGAGGGAGTCGCCATCTGCTTGAGCTGATTGAAGGTGACGGATCGAAACCTGAGGACAAATGCGACGGGAGCCTTCTTGGTTAGGGTTTCGTTTCGGTGCGAAGCTTTGAAGTGCTGAGCGGAAGATTGCGGTTTTGGTTGTGTTTTGAGGATGCGGATCGATTAAAACTCAATGCAAATTTTAGAACAAAGCAAGTTTATCCCAAAATTGGAGGGCATGTGTTTACACCAAAATTTGGACTGAGAATAAATAGCCGATACCGAGAGCAGAGACAGTCGATTTTCGAGAAGCAGAGCCTTTTATGCGAAGAGTTGAGAATAGCCGATCCGGCCCAGAATCGATTGTTTGACCGAAACGAAGAGGGCGCGTTTGAAGACAGGAGTCGATTGATGACGTCAACACGAGTCTCCAGCGCCGGGAAGCGATCACGTTCGGAGTCCATTTTAGAAAGGGAAGATTGGACTCCAAGTTACCTCTAGAGTAGGAAAGTTTGTTAGTTTCCATATCTATTTTGAAATGTAATTTGATTAGGACTCTATCTTGTCGAGCCCAGGGTATAAATATAAGCCCCGGCCATTGTAATACGTACGTTCACATCAATACAACACACCTTTCGGCTCTGGCCAAACCCTTAGAAGTAGGAGTAAAGTAGATTCCGATGAGTTTCTTCGAACGGGCTGAGTGTCATCCGGTGGACGCAAGCTTGCTTGTAACTACCGTCATGGCTTGCTAAGCCTTGTCTCCTTAATGTCATCCGGTGGACATGGGAGCTTTGTAGATCAAGGTCAATTCTTGTTTGATATGAGTTTAGCGTCATCCGGTGGACGTGGGCTTAGATCAAATAAGGATTAGTTATCGATTCACGTTTGTTTGCTTGTTTAATCTATGTTTAGCGCCATCTTGTGGACGAAGGTTTAGATTAAATTGGTTAATGTGCATGGATTAGTTATCGGCTCTAACTAAAAGTGGCATCTTAGTTAGATTCATCAAGTTACCGGTGATGTTTGAGTTTATTTGTTTATTTACATGTATCACTCACCAAATTTGCCCAATTTTGATCTATTTATATTGGCTTTTTATCTTTAGATCTGTTTGTTCAATGAATGATAATTTTCGCATGTTATGCATTGATAAATAGAATATTCTTACAATAGCCGATTGATCTAGATCTTGATTGTGTACGAGTTTTTATTCAAGCAATAAGATGATTAGTGTTTAGATTCGATAATCGATAGATTTAAATCATAGTTTACATTATGGCTGCCTAGATCCGCTCGATCCCCACTGTTGTAAACATTGAGTTAAATGTATTGGTTTGAAGATCTAAGCATTACTCTTCTTATCTGCCTGTGTATCGCTCGTATTTGTCGAATCCGCTATTTAGCCGATTTCGCTCTGTTTTACATTCAGACATCTGCCGAATCGGCTAATTAGCCGATCTCGATTTGTTTCTGCATTTAGACATTTTTAATCAGATTAACTTGACATGTGTGCATTAAATATGTCATATCTTGTCTCATGTGAGTTATTATGCAAAGAAATCGGTTATTTTTATGTCATAATGCTAATCTCTTGAGAATCGGTTCATGCCATCCGAATATCGACTCTCTAGTCGATAGCCTGCAAACAGGGTCTGTAAGGCCAAAAATTCAGAATTATCTGGACACACCAGTGGGTTCTGCCTTGTTGTTACTGATCATATCTCTTTCCTTATCAATTGCAGGTCAAATTGACTGGCACGTTTGAGAGTCATCGGCACTCTCAGACTGGGCCTAAAGCTAGTTGAACCTGCGGAAGCTCCATCTGCTTTCAAGGGTCGTTCCGGCTTCGCTGGTGTGTCGCGGGAACCATTTTTTGTGCCAACGAGACCTTGTGTTTCAGGCTCAGCACTATAGAAAAGGTAAGTGAGTAACTCCAGTCCCCCTACCAGCACTGTGCAAATACTCAATGGTTTTAAAAAAAGACGCAATAACTTGGCACCTCAAGATTAAGTTTAAATACTCATAAATTTTGAGATTACTTTGCCTATTCATCTTAGAGCTCCATATTAGATAAAGAAGGTGGGATACAAGACCTGCAGCATAGTAGCAACACCGGCGTTTCACACCCGCCTCTACAGCAAAGTTCCGTGCATATGTAACCTAACAAAACTTCTTGTACAATACACAGGCTGAAAACCGGGTCCTCCAGCCGCAAAATAGGAAGTGCCGCCCATCCACCTTCTTTGGAGCAAACTCCAGATTAAGTACATCAATCTTTCTCAGTTTAATTCACTACATTACAGGCTTTGCGTCTACACCACAACACTACTAGCCTATACCTTTATTTAGACGCACACATGCAGTGCAACGACCATTCTATAAGTTAATCCTGAACGCGTCATTTGCTGCCACCTACACTTAGTGTTTTTACTAAATATCTCTACTCACAGCTTATATTGTTGCTATTTCCTTTCAGCATGTATGTGCCACACCGCTTTGCTGCGTCCATCAACAATAAAATCGATGGCATGAGCCTTAATTACACCACCAGGCATATCAATGAGTTTAGACATGCATATAACGTGTCTATAAAACGTCTATTCACCTAATATATACGATTACGAAAATCATCTCTACGGAACCTGACACGGTCTATGCGAAGACGCTTCTGATATGTTTTCGTAAAACGTGCCTACATTACTATAGAGACGAATTAAAGCGTGTCTACTCTCTAAAAAACCGTAGCTACAGAGGAGGTTTTCTAGTAGTGAGGTTTATAGATCTAAATGCAGACTTTCGACCGGCCTTTAAACCTTTTGTAATATATAAGAATTTTCAGCTCTTGCTTCTATGCAACCACATTGTTACATATGAGTTCTATATGTAGCCTTGTCAGGCTATAAAAATGTACGGCTACACGAAAGATGTACATATGTGTCGATTATGTGTGTGTATAGTCGAATGATGGCTCATTCTCACCGCATATGTATAATACATGCAGTCATATAGATATATAGATTGCTCTAAGTATGTATGTAGCGCGAAACTCACCTATATATTTCTAAAATTATTCACTTGCACTTGCGCACAAATGCGCGCTCTTTATACTAGTGGAGAAAATATTAGCAACTGCAAATATCTGCCACGTGGAGACAATATTAGCAACTAGTACAAAATATCTGGCCAACAGCTAAGAATTCAGCTCCACAAGGTCTATTAAAGACTACTGATGTTTCCCAAGGACATCCTCGCTAGAGTTCCATGGGGGTGTTTCATGCACGTTTAATAGAGCGTCACACCAACAGACTGCACTTTTGCATAAAATAAGCAGAAGAGAGAAGAGAAAGGTTTCATGGTGAGTGTACATTGTTTCTAAAACGTTGGAAACGGTATGAAACTTGCACGGAGAGTTTTGCACTGTTTCCAAATGTTGGAAACAGTGGGGAAGAGAGAGGGGGGAGAGACAGAGGGACCCCGTAAAAGGTAAATAACAAGTGAAACCGTGCAACGAAATAGTGCATTGAGAGATATATCCGTTTCGTGTATAGTTTTATGTTTTTGAAAACTGGGCGATAAAACACTGCATTGAGACTGGCCTAAGGTCAATCCTTAATAAGAGTTTTATGGCATTAAATATGCTAACATGGCATAGAATAGATAAAAAGAGAAGCTAGAAAATTCATAGGATAAAATAAATTTCATGTGGATGAAACTTATCTACATTATTTCCAATACAATTGTGTCTTATAAAGTAGGGGATAAAATTTATCATCGAAACTGAACTAGAGTTGCTTTGGTAATACACGCTAAATGGAATCGTTTCCCAAAGTGGCTTTGCTACTAGACATAGTGTGTTTTTATTTGTATAACTTCAATCAAACATTAAATAATTTAACTCCTTGAAAAGTAGGAATAATAATTCTCTGTGGACTAAGAGTAGACAATCAGTAACTAAAAGCTATGACACCTACTAGTTAACAAAGTACTAATACTGAGTCGAATCTAAACAGATGGGAAAGAACATATATAAGTATTTTTTTTTGTTGTCGATCTCATCTTTATCCATAAATTTTGTACACTTAAACCTTGAAACTAGTAGCGTAACACATTTTGCACTATCCATAAAAACCATACAGTCACCATTTGCCAGATATATTTTTTTAAACGGGAAAATTCGACAAGCTTGGTCATATTTTTGTGGCACGCGAAATTGCGATAACGGCTACGGAAGATTAAAGCCCAGAGCGGGCCCATGCAAGCCGCTGTTTTGATCAGGCCTATCCGTATAAATTGTCTTGCTGGAAGACACATCGTACGATCTTATCTGGTAGATGGGCCTCTAGCCCATCTAAAGTCCTCCTCCCCCTCTGCTAGGCCTTTTGTTTCTTTTGAAAATCGCTATAGCATGGCTGCCTGTGCTGCTGTGCCTTATGTTGAAGGAGAGGCGATGGCTAAATCATGCATTTTTGGTATAAATGGTGGCTCTTATGATAATTGCACTTTTCTAATTTATACCTGCACCATATCAAGTTCGTTAAGAAAATACTGCAAAAAAAAGATAAATAAAAATCTTTTTCTTGCAAAAAAAACGTGTCAGTGAAAATATCGCATGGACTGGACCCAGTGAAAATATGTCAACTACGGGCTTTAGCCTCGGGTTGACGCCGAGTTGACTAATGTGACAAACTACTAGTACTTCCACACTGCGTGTCAGTGTGTTGACTGCTAAGGCACGTTCTCTGACCGTACGTGAACCAGAGCAAAGCTTTTTCCGTCCTTCATCAGGTGACCCCGTCAATCCGTCATCTATCACAATTCACAGTAGCTGACCATTAAGACACCAAGTAGTACAGCTGGCCATTTTATGGATAATGCAGCACGCATGATGCTTGCGTGAAAAGGAACATGCCCTCCTGCGTTGACGTCATTGAAAATGCGGTCCAAAACTACTTTAAGTCCTCTGCTAATAACTATTAGTTCTTTGGGATATAAATAGTATTGTATTCCAACTAAACAGGAGGGTATAAATAGTTTTTTTAGTAGATTGAATAATTGTTAGTTACACTGAATAACAACTATCTCATTATCTATAACAAACTAGATAACGGATTACTACTATCCAACTAACATAGCAAATCTAAACCGGCCTTATTTGGTAGGGCTTCTGCCGGTTCCAGGATTTTTTTTTTCTTCACCTGCTCTCGCAGGCTCTCTGTAAGAGAAGAGAAAGGAGATAAAAGGAACTCATTTAAATATAGATGTCAGAAAAGCTCAAGCGGTCGGAGCTCTGCCAAACGGGAATGGCACCGTAATAATTTCAGCGCATGGTTTTGCTCTCAGCACACCAGCACCAGCGGCCTCACCGTCACCAAAGTCACCATGGCCCGGCCACCGTTACAAGGACACAGTGTGAATCCGTGACGTGGTCGCGTGGACCTCTTGCTCCTCGGCTCTCTCGGCGTGGTTACACGAGGCGTCAGCGGCACCACGTGAACTGATGTGAATGGAATTCGTTGAAGCGCCGGCTGGTCGGCCATGCTGTTGAGGAGCAAGCAACCACCTACCCCGCTGCCGGGTCGCCGGGCGGCCTGCTCCTATAAAAAAGAAACACCACACGCCGTGCGTCACATTTGCCACATCTATTACTGTTTTACTATTTTCGGCCATGTTCGCTTCGTCTAAAAAAACGCTTATTTTTCAGTTCTGAAACGGTATTTTTCTTTTAAAAAAATCAGCAACAGTCAAAATCAGCTCAGCTTATCAGCTTCAGCGAACAGAGCCGATTCAATTGCCGGACGACGAGAAAGCTCGGACGTGATGGAGCAGTGGAGCACCGTCGGCACAGTGACACGGTTCTCCTTCTACACGGTGCGTGTAGCGCTACGTCTACGAGTCATTAAGATTTAAGACCGTCAAAGTTCCACAGTTTTAGGATGCGTTTAGATCTCAGTTATAGATGTAATTCTGTACTGTAGCACGTTCGTTTATATTTGATAACTTTTGTTCAATCATAGTCTAAATAGGTTTAAAAGATTCATCTCGTGATGTACATGCAAAAAGTACAAACATGCAAATATTTTATCTACATTTAATGTTTCATGCATGTGTCACAACGTTGATATGACTAGTTATAATTGTAATTTACAGTGGATGTAAACAGGGCCTTAGCTCGATGAACGCACAGTCGCATTTGATATTTGACCCCCGCCCGAGAGCTAGCGTGTTTGCTGACTGACGGCCCACCGCTGGGCTTGTTGCGATGATTGACGAATCATATAGCTGCATCTCGTCGTCTGGAGTAGAGTACGAGTGTACAATACGTACTATGGAATGCAATTGCTACTGGTATTGGCGGATCTCATCAAACGCTAGCTAGCTGCAGAATCTTGTTTCCACCCACGCCCTGCGGCTGCGGGCCGTTGAGATCAGGGTGTCTCTCTCTCTCGATCCGTCATTCCATTCCCATCCAGATTCCCCGCACAGGACAACCCTGCACCTGTACAAAGTACACGATGACGTACAGTACTGTATAGAGCACCGGTGGTGGATCGAGGGAGTACTTGCTCAGTAGAAAATACACATATATGCGTTTATTTTGAAACGGACCGAGTAGCATTTAGGGACTCCTACTCGCATTCCAAGTCTGGAACCCACGGTAAAGTTTTGAGGGATGTATCAAATATTACATGGATGTCGTTACTCGGATACTAATAAAAAACAAATAACAGATTCCGTCGGAAAATAACGAGATAAAGTTATTAAACCTAATTAATATATCACTAGCATATATTTACCGTACAACAACATTATCAAATCATAAACTATTTAAGTTTAAAAACAGCGTTTAGTAAATTATTCATAATATGGGCAATTAATTAATTTTTAGTTTATATTTAATACTCGGTGTATTGTCTAGTGTGTACAGTTTTGGTGAGAAACTACTCCCTCCATTTAGAAAAAACATGCAAGTCTAACGAGTAGCACGGTTTAGTATCATAAGTTTGGTTAATTATAAATCAAAAAACATTAATATTTAGGATATCAAATAAATATTATTAGGGTCTTGTTTAGTTCTACTGCAACACAGATTGCGTGTTAGTTATGAGGCAATTTTTTGGCCTAATTAGTCTAAGATCTAACAATGCATGTTATAGTAAACATTTGCCGATGAATTAATTAGGTTTAATAAAATTTTCACGTGGTTTACATACGATTCATGTAATTAGTTTTTTATTAGTATTCGAAAACTACATCTTATACAATATCCGATGTGATATCGTAAAAACTTTACATTTCATAATTAAATAAGGTTTATGATAATTAGGAAATATATTTTTATCTCTCTTTAGAGTCACGAGGGAGTACTAATTAACAAGGCCTACATCACCATTCCCTGGTCCTGTAGGCCGTAGATGGATAGTACTGGCTTGGTACCGTCACATCACGTCCGTGAAAAAAACCGGCAACTCTTGGGAAAACAATTATCACGCACTTCTTGTAGAGAAGCGTAACACTTCTCCACTCCAACCTCTGAAAATATAGATCATTTTTAAGTTTTCAAAGACTCCACATAGCTGCAAAAAGTAACAATCATTGTTCAGCCAAAATTTCCCAACAGACTTAAGAGAGCCCCTAACTGAATAGAAATAACAACCCAAAATTTGTCGAGCAACAACACAGTCAACACATGTCCCCAGACCCCAACTAATGGCCTGCAATTGATCGCCTCCTCTCCCGACCTCGCCTCCTAGGTGTCCGGCTGCCCTAGAGCCGTCGCCGCTGCCGCCGCCTCTCTCCGTCCACCACCGTTGGTCCCCCTCTCTTCTCCTCCGGCATCTTGCCGGAGGTTGAAGGGAGTGGGGATCCATTATTTTTAATAAGTTTTTTCTAGTAGATTGAAACTTTAGGTTAGTGTTTCTCCATGCCAAAGTTCTTAGTATTGGAGTTTTATCTTCTCCTTCTTCTCTTCTCTGGCGACGGCGAAGGAGAAGGGTGGAATCGTCTTCTCCATGGCGGCATCGTTGAAGATGAGGGCGACAACCTCGGCGTCAGCATCTTCATCAACATGACGACATGGAGACTTTTATTTCCGGACGGCGACATCGAGGCGGAGATGATGTCGTCGCCATGAAATAATTTTCTCCAGTCTCTTCTCCGTTTTGTTATGGTTAGATTTGGCCATAATGAAAGACTAGGGAGAATATGTTTCAGATCGGTCTTCCTCGTTCTTCGATGGCAGAAAGAAGAAGAAGGAAGACACCAGAAAGAAGAATTTCCTCAATTCCGCATACAGGAATATTGGCCGTCGTTCGTTGGGCATTTGTTCTCAGGTCATTTGCCGAGTGTTTGCCTGTGCGGTCATCCACACTGCAAAGCATCAAACAGCTTAGGCTTTGAGTTGCGCTATTCACAGCATGGGTATTTTTCTATGATTCAGAGCGATTGTAACGAATCTATGTACCCAGCTATCATATAATATAATTTTTCTTCCGTCGCAAAAAAAACACACATGCCCACAACTAATTGTTTCCCAAATCAACTCCCTCGCTGTGAAAATGATGAAATTCTATAGGGGCTAATTCAGTTAAACTATCTTAAGTATGTTTAAAATTATATAAAAAACTAATTTTTTGGTAGTAAATAAGTATCACTAGATCTATCAAAAATATATTTTATAAGTGCACACCTATTTAAAGTCTTAAACACCGATATAACTTTCTAAAACTTGCTCCCTACGTCTCCAAATGAATATAACCCTTGCATCCAAGGAGTCAAAGATTCTGAATTTTAACAAAATATAAAAAAAAGATACTAATGTTTATGATGTATAATAAGTATTGCTGGATTAGTCAAGGAATATATTTTTATAACAAACCTAATTAAAGATGCAAATATAGATAGTATCTTCTACAAACTTGATTAAACATAAAGATTTTTGACTTTCCGGGATATGAGATTTGTATTTTTTGGAGACCAGGGTAGTAGGAGTATTAGCTAAACTTAAGTTAGTTTGACTTGGTGCACACCAGCTGACCTGACCAGCTGACCCTGGACACAAAATGCCGAGTACCGAGTACTGAACCGAATTTACCGAGAACCGAACTAAATTTATCGAAACCAAAATATTCAGTTCCTTATATGGTTCCTAGTTTCCAGGAACCGAATTACCAAGGTAAATACCGAAATCGAACAAAATTTACCGAACTTACTTAAAATATGATAAGTTTGAGTGTTATTATGTTATTGATTGTACTATTGTAGACTATTATATTATGTATTTTTAGCACTCACACTTATAGTACTGTGGACTTTTATATGATATGCATTTTACACTATTATAATCTATGAAATCAAGTCAAAATTAATTTTTAAACATGCTATTACATATTATCCACGATCTATTCGGGACTGTTCGGTAAATACCGAAACCGAACCGAATTTACCAATACCGATATCGATACCGAACGAACCAAATTTTTTAAGAATCGCTCGGTACTAATTTTTGAGGAACCGAAGTACCGGACCCATCGCTTCGGTATTTAGGAACCCTCAAGGCTATCCACCGATGAACATTCTAGAGATGGCAACGGGGCTCCGATCCCCGATCCCCGGTGGGGATTTCATCCATTAGGGGATGAAAATGGGGTGTTTTTCATCCCCGCGGGGGACTTAACGGGCTAGTCTTGATCCCCGTCGGGGGAAGCGGGTGAGGAAACGTCCTGTGCCTCCCCGTCCCCGTCACCCGTTGGGGCCCCGATTATGTGTGTGCAAGTAGCATAGCTCCAAGGAAGCCCAGTAAAAAGTGAACTGATCCAAGTTTCCGTAGGCTCCGTTCATCTATTATCAGCCAATATCTCTGGTTCTTCACGAGCCCATGGGCCACGGCCCACGAGCCACACGACCCCCTCCCTCTGTTCTTCTTCCGTGTGCAGCTAGCTCTCGCGACCGCGACCCCTCAAGGCGGCTGGAAGAGGTGCAGCAGCAGATCTGCAGATGCTGCGGCGGCAACCGTGGCAGGAGGTGGAGGCGCTGACCGACGGTTTCGACGAGGCCACCGTGGTGGCGTGGTGGGCCGCGGTGGCTCCAGCACCGTGTACCTCGCCAGGATCCTGGACGGCTTGCCCGTCGTGTCAAGGTGCACCGCTGCCCGCTGGTGCGGCAGCGAGCGCCGCCTGCACGCCTTTCGGCAGGAGCTCGACCTGCTCTGCTGCTTCCGCCACCCAAACATCGTCGCGCTCCTCGCCTACTCCGACGACCACGGTGGGTTGAGTTCTCGCATGGTTGCCCCCTCTCCTTCCGCAATCAGCCTGTGCCTCGCTCTCCTCTTTTCCCAATTCCATGTCGGGGATGCTACACCCGTCGGGGGCCCCGCAACCCCAATCGGGAATGGGGACGGGAGAAAAATTGCCCCGAGACGAGGAGCGGGGGCGGGGAGCGGGGAATTTTTTTGAGATCGGGGACGGGGACGGGGTAGCGATCCCCGGCGAGGATGTCCCCGTTGCCATCTTTAATGAACAATGATGCCCGGCCGTGCGTGGCTGGGTCGTATGTTCGCCCCTCTCCCAAACCGTGGGCTGGCGCTCGTACAGGCGTACGTCCTCGGTGGTAGCGATCCATGACGCAGCGGGCTAGGGCCCAGGGGTCTCACGGGCTCCGACTCTGTGTCAACCTGACAACGGTGTGAAAACCGGACCAAAACCACACCAAACCAATTACATGAGGCACCCCAGCCCAAAACCACACCAAACCAATCCACCCCAGCCCATTGCTTCTGTTCCTAAACCCAAGCCCGACCGATCCACCTACTAATGAAAACCAACCTAGACTGCACCCACCTTCTCAAGCCAGTTTGAAGCCATTCCAATGAGCAGACGGTGCACCAGATCGTTAGCTGTAGCTGCTACTCCGTAGAAAGAGATCGCCAGACACGACCAGATCACTAGCTGCTCGTAGTTGCTATATTAAATCACCTACAAATAATTTTTTTTTTGTCAATTACGGTAAAATTTTAAGGTGTGAACGTGAATTTTTGTTTCTAGGGTCTGGCTTTGATGTGTGGCCCACATATACATCTGATAGTGTCGGTTGGCATGAAGTTGCTCCTTGCTATATTAAATCATCTGCCATCAATTTCAGTCAATTTTGATAAAATTTTAAGGTGTGAACGCGAGATTTTGTCTCTAGGGTCCGGCTTTGATGTGGGACCCACATATACATTATGCAGTGCCGGTTAGCATGAAGTTCCTGCTTGCTATATTAAGTCACCTGCAACAAATTTTAATCAAATTCGATAAAATTTTAAGGTGTGAACGCGAGGTTTTATTTCTAGGGTCCGGCTTCGACGTGGGGCCCACGTACACATCCGACATCACCGGTTGACATGAACTTGCTGCTTGCTATATTAAATTATTTACAATAAATTTAAATCAATTTTGATAAAATTTTAAGGTGTGAACGTGAGGTTTTATTTTTAGGGTTCGGCTTTAACGTGGGGCCCACGTACACATCCGACATCGTCGGTTGACATGAACTTGTTGCTTGTTATATTAAATCATCTGCAACAAATTTTAATTAATTTCGATAAAATTTTAAGGTGTGAACGCGAGGTTTTATTTTTAGGGTCCGGCTTCGACGCGGGACCCACGTACACATCTGACATTGCCGATTGACATAAACTTGCTGGTTGCTATATTAAATCATCTGCAACAAATTTTAATCAATTTTGATAAAATAATTTAGCAGGCCTACTCTTGCCCTGCCATCGCACATCTCAAAGACCGGAGATAGGGATCGGTTCGTTTGACGGTTTCAGACCGCTTAGAGACTGCACTGCTTAGACCAAAACTGATCCAAACCAAACCATAGTGACACATAAACCAGACCCAACCAATCCATAAGTCAGCTCAGGCCATATGCCCCCAAACCAAATGAGCCCAATAGAAAAACCAAACCACAAAAACCGGATGCAGCTCAACCCATTCCCAGGTTTATCTGTGTGTGGGTCTGTGGAGCGTCGGTAAAACACCGTACTCCGTACTTGCGTTCGGACGACCGGTTGAACACTTGAACCTCTGGACAAATGAAAGCCTGAGCATTGGCGTCAAAAAAAAAAATGAAAGCCTGAGCATCGCATCGAGCCAGGTTCGTGCCTGCCGTGCGGCGTCTGTGTGCGCGAGCGTATCTACGGCGCATCTGGACGTAAGTAGTCGTATCCACTGGGAACTGGCTCAGCACCGGGGAACTGGCTCAGCACCGGCCATGGTAGGTGAGCAACTACCACGTGTGGTGTGGACAACCCACCCGTGCCGGCGCTAATTTTAGAGCTAAACAACATTAATGAATGAGATGAAACGGAAACGGAGAGCACAGACAACCACACACACAGTCACACACACGGGGAAGCAGAAGCTACTAGCGGCGCGGCGCGGCGCCTTGTCAAGACCGCCAGACCGGCACTCACCGAACAGGCCAGGCATGGCCCCGGGCGCACCCACTCGGCCACTCCTGTCCTGCGCGTACGAACAGGCTGACAGACACATGGGACGAGGCGCAGGGATGGAAAGAGAGAGCAGAGGCAGCAGCCAGTGCTTGGCGGCTTGCCTGCGCCAACGCACGCACCCTTGCCAAACACAGCCTTTCGCGCCTTTTTTTACTAGGAACGGCTCCGCCCCTCGCCCCTCTGCAACCACATGATGCGCCCCGTCCCTCCCTCTCCCTGCATACGACGACGCAGCGTGAGGCGCGTCGTCCAAGCTGCTAAGAATTGCTCAGGATTGATGGACTCATGCCATATATAGCTTGGAGCCTACTGTGTGTATATATATATATATATGCTCTGGAGGATATATCTATATAAAGAGACTACATGTGTACTTATTATAAATAATGAAAAGATGGCTCTCCCCTCATATACCTGTCTCCCGTGTATTCTTCTAGTGTACAACTTCTACGCGCCTCTTTCTTGAGATCGGGAACGGGATAACGGATTTAGTAATCCGTGAATAGACCGATTCTTAACACGTTATCAGCAGCTCTAAACCCTAAACTCTACCGCTGGGTGAGTCATTCCTAATCATTGTGCGTTTAGATCAATTTGTATTCACCATGAGTAATGATGAATTTTGATCTTTTTTCATTTCCGATCTGCCACTGGTGCACTGGCTGATACCTTCTGTTGCGGCGCAATCCACCCTGGGCCAATCAATGCACGCATGAGATGTGTCGTGATTGGATCAAATCGATGTCAAGAACAGGCACGTAAGATGCATCCGGCCTCATCTTTATTATTTATTAGATTTAATTAATCCCGTAGATTAATGCTAGTACGTTTTTCTCCTACGAGGACAAGGCTAGCGAATTTTTTTTTTTCACTGGATCTATTTGTGACTAATCACGATTTTCTTTTCCGATCCATGTTTGATGTGGCGTGCACAACCAATATTCTATGCGGGGCACGGACGCAACCTCGTGTGAAATCCAAGCCCGAGAGGCAGATTTTCCATCCATCCGTCACAGCGCCATTCAACCAGAGCGATTCCAGAGACAGCGAGATCGGAGGCATACATCACCGGGTCGATCCAGCGGTCATGTTGTCTGCCGGTAAGGACGTACAGAAACACTCGGCATCGAGCCATCAACCACGCCGTCACCTAGCACGGCCTCGCCTTCGTCCGATCCACAAGAACCTGTGCAAGGATCAACCTTACCTTTTACCTGGTTGTTTCCCAGATCGTGTAAGTGGTTATTATTGATCTATTTGCCAGATCGCATTAGATCAGTCTTTTTTATTAAAATTAATCAAGGACTGGTCTATTGATTCACACATTGATATATATTTTTTTTTGACTTTATGTGTGGCCTTGGCATGATTTGTCAACCATGAGGGAGCTAACTCCTATGAACGAGGCAAGGTGATGGCCGTTTGCTGTGGTCACGGGCGAATGCTCCAGCAAATTCAACAACGAGAAAACAAGGTCAAAGGACAGGTCATTGTTCCTGTGGGCCAGTCGTCGAGCAGGCAGGTCATGGCCTAGCCTATATGCCGTACGCCGCACGAATTTTTTGCACAGCAACCAATATGTCACGGTTTGTCGTTGAATCTATTCACTATTTGTTCTACTAGATTTATTATATGATAAATCTCGTAGATTTTAATTTTTCTAGCAGATCATCTGGAGCCTACATGACTAAGTAGATTTTCTTTACTTATAACATCTAATCTGTTCTATTAGTATTTTTAATACGGTCCATGCTCACATGCTAGACGTACGTACTGTTGTTGGGCATGTCAGATTCATCAACTCCATATTACACTTAGACCTGGAAGGCATATCAGCCCTACTATTTCTATATTGGAACCAGGCCGCTTCAAGTTGACCGTAACATGTGGAACACATGAAGCTTTTTTCCTTTTTACTTTTTGCATACCACCATCAAGCGACCGATCTGCACAAGCGTCTCCATTGTGGTTGTGCGGCCTCATCGACGCCTGTTGCGGCACACTGCTTGCCACCAGAAGTCGAAGCAGGAGTCGTACACCTGTTGCGTCTTGGTGCCTCTACACCATTCGCTAGCGCATCTATGCGTTTGTTTTATTGGTGTGTGTTTGAAAAACCCTGAAGGTTTATGTTTGTATGGCAATATCTTGCACATGAGGTTGAGCGTAGGGTGTATGTTTTGCTATTAAGGAAACCTGAAGTTACATATAATAGCATGATTTTTTTTATAGTGGTGGTATATTATGCGGATATTTGTTATCTGGATATAAAGTATTTTTTTCATATAGTGTTTTTTTTCACTGCACAATCTAGAAGCAGAGTTTTCTAGATTTATGAGCTTCCATAAAATCTATGTTAAATTGTTAGACCCCCCTTAGAGTTTAATATGGGTTTATGTTTTCCTTGCAATGTTTATATATATTTGATTATATTTCTATAGGTTGTATAATCTCGAAGTATTATTCTAAGACCAATAGAGATATCTTGGAATAACAAATATGCTTGGAAAATTCTGGGAAATAAATGAAATTTATATATATGACCAATTTCTCTCTCTCTCTCTCTCTCTCTCTAGCACTTCATGTAATGCTTTGGTTTATTTACCCGAAGTAATCTGAACAAAAACCATTGCATGAGACTTGTTGGTATATTATACATGTGATTTTGGGATTCATTTGTAACCTCCCTCGCATGGAGTTAATACCTTGTCAGTGTCAAATATGATAATATAGGCTTACAACTTTAATTGGGTCAACTGAAGATCTGAAGTCAACATGTTTATCCTTGTTTCTCTGCTGCAGAACAAGCATGAGTTGTTACCCTAAGTTTTTGTTTCAAACCAACGCTCTAGCTAATAGATAATACATGCCCCATTGCAACATGAAGTTGCTATGAATATTCTGAGATTTTTTTCCTCGGGTTAGTGCGAAAGTACAATACTCCTTCCTACGGAAGAATACTGTTTGTCCTTTATTGGACTAAGTGCAGGGCCGAAGTGCATATCAGAACTCTGAATTAGTGGTTTCGTCAGTTGCTGAAATAATGACAAAGGGCCCCACAAAGAGAAATCATTGTCTTGACTATAAATAAAGTAAGCCTACAATATGGGTGGAGTGACTACTCTATGTGAAAATATAATGACTGATCGCAATATATATGTCACATTCCATCACTTTATTAAGATCTACCTGCCAACCGCCAGGAGATGGAAAGCAGGCAACAAGCATGAATCCCACGTCATTATAGAGCTAGAAGCTAACTTGGTGTTAACAAATTATCAGTCATAATAGTTATGCTAGGCTCTGAAAGGCCACATGGATCTTGACAACTACACCGCCAAGGATAATGTTTCTTAGATATATCTACCTAAGAAAGTTGTGCTATCAGTTGAGAGTCTATCCCAGAAGGATATTTGGTCATTGTTAAAAATAACATTTCTCAGAAAAAAATCTTGGTCTTATCTGTTCTATTAAGCTTCTTCTCTTCATGTTAGATAATGAGTTGATCCAAGCCATGCTTAATATAGAACAAGATATATGTTGCAATAAATATAATGACCCAATTTTTCTATATGGTATGAGTAATTGGGTCAAATTTGGGCAATAAACAAATTAGAGCTAGACTATGAAATAATTCTGCATCCAAAACTTTCTACTTGGCAACCATGGCTAAATGGCATATTCCTGCTACCATACTTATGCACACCCTTAATGCGCCTGAAAGCGCAATGCCACCATTAATTGTCTTTTCTCATGCATATGACCTAGAAGGTTAATGTACATGATGGGCAAATTGATTGTCAATTATACAATAATTGGTGAGCATGACCGTCTGAAGGATTATTATGGCTAAGTTATAGGTTAAATCAGATATTATGTCTAGAAGACTGTGCATTTGTTGAAATCAAGAACTTGCAGAGAAATAATTTATAATTTACCAGAAGTTGAGGATACTCCTCCAGTAGAAGGAAATACGTGCAGTATTCATGCAACTGCATTAATAAAGTCCAAGCTCACTGCATATTATACCCCCCCTAATAAAGTGTGTAATATTTACTAAATGAATCACCACTAAAGCATACATGTACACCACTAGAAGTTGATGAATGGAATCTTTTTTAGTATGGTATTAAATATCTCGGCATTAGGGGGATGAATGCCCATTTCATAGAATGCCTTGATATTTTTGAATCAAAACGCACAAATTGAAGCTAAACTAGTTGTTTAGTTACACTCCTCTATCCTATGCTACGGAGTTATGCCAGATAGCTGTTTATATTGATGAGGAGCTACTAGACTGTTTACAATCTAAAAGAATGCTTCTACCAGAAGTAGACGTGGATATACCCGGGGTTAATTTCATATCCACTGACCTCGGTATTTTGATCAAATTATGTGGGGACGCCTGCAAATGTGATCTAGCGGCCTAAGTCAAAAAACATATGCTCATGAAGCAAACTCACATTATATGTGATAAAACTCCTCTCATACTCTTGTAGAGAAATCACCCTGCTGGTGAGTTACCTCACGATGAGGTCCATCCTGAAGATGAAATCCTAGCAATGCGCGCATATTGTAAAGTTAGGATTATGGAACAACAATGGATCTATCGTTTTGGGAAATAACGAAGATCATTATTAAGTCGGAAAATATATGTCGACACTTGTTTGCCTCTATAATTGCTAAGTGAATCTCTTTGTGAGAACTCGAAAACGAAACAAAGTCCATGGCAAGAGGGCTTAAAGGTCTCATATTGGGTTAAATGAAACATGTAATTGAGGCTGAACCAAAAATCGCTAAGTGGATATCTTGAACTGATGTTCGAATAATTATAGGTCATCTTGAAAAATTGGTGGTGAAAAGCGATGGTTCAAAAGGTCCTAATAGAGACCTGTTCCGACATAAATTTTTGTAAAACATGTTCCGCTATGTAATGAATCTGGCTAGTGGCATGAATTAAAATATGCAGTTTTGAGATTCTGAAAATCTATATTAAAGAGCAACACTGAAATCTCATACCAATATTATCTTTATTGGGACATCATTTTCCCATAAAGATAACAACTCCCTGAAGGATTTTTTCTTGAAGGAATATATGGCTATAAGTCTGAATACACCAAAATAAGTGAATTGCTTGAAAGGAATAAAGACCCATATATTACCCGAGAGATAATATTAATAAGAGAAACCGAAAAGAACAAAAGTATACAATCTCATACGCACTTTATGAGGTACGTTTTTACTATATGTGTATATATACTTGTCATAGAATGCATTCTCTACTTGAAGATTTGGAGTTGAAGTATCCTCCACAACTACAAAAAATCTTTTAGGAGACGTTTGCAATTTATTTTTGGCGGCGGGCAGCAATAAAAACCGCCACGGTTAATACCTCGATTAACCGAGGCGGTTATTTTTTGATTAACCGAGGCGGTTAGTCAAAATATATTAACCGAGGCGGTTGCATTAAAATGACCACCGCGGTTAATGTATATTAACCAAGGCGGTCTGTTTTAAGCAAACCGCCTCGGTAAACCATTAATCGAGGCGGACATTATAAAACAACCGCCTCGGTAAATGAGGCCCAACCCGGTAGCCCATCTCGGCCCACCATCGCGTTGCATATATAAGCAACACTTGGAAACCCTAACCAGCACACCTCTCTCTCTCTCCCACCCTCAGCCGAAAAATCTCATCTCTCCCATCCCTCTGCCTCCCCGGCGCCCATCCCTCTCCCTCCCCATCTCTCTCCCTCCTCCTCTCTCCCTCACAGGACGGCACAGCCGGCCCGGCCCCGCGGCGGCGCGTGCGGCCGGCCTCGGCGGCGCGGCGGCCCGGACCTGAGGCGGCGCGCGCGTCCGACCTCGGCGGCACAGCGGCCCGGCCTCGCATGGGCGCGAGCGGGCCATGGCGGCGGCGCGACCGCACCGACACGAGTGGGCCACGTAGGCGGATCGACCGGCCACGGCGGCTCGCGTGGCTTGCGTGGCGGCGGCGGCCCTTCCCTTCGTGCGGCGGTGCGGCGGGGCTACAGCGGCGGCGTGCGGATCCAGCGATGGCGGCGGCGTGCGGAACGGGGCGCGGCGATGCGGAGGCCCGACGGCCCGACAGCTCGACGGCGCGGAGGATCTGGGAGGCTACGCGGCCCCCGGCCAGCTCCCCCCTCTGGTGCGGCCGGATCCGGCGGTTGCACTCCCTGCGGCGGCAGATCTGGCGGCGGCGCTCCCTGCGGTGGCTGATCCGGCAGCGGCGCTCCCTGTGGCGGCGGATCCGACGGGCGGGCTCACCGGTCCAGTGGGCTCGCTGGGCTATTTTTATTTTTTTTGTTTTTTTTCCGATTAACCGTGGCGGTCACACAACCGTCTCGGTAAAGGTCATGATTAACCGTGACCTATGATCCGAGGCGGTTGGAGAAACCGCCTCGGTTAATCAAAAACAACCGCCACCGTAAAAAAAATGTAGTAGTGCTGTGAAAGGCGATATGGTATATTTTGTGTTACTAGCAATATGCTGTATTGCACTAGTTTTGTATACTTGTGATGTTTTATTATGTATTAAAGATTCTCGAAGAATTTCTAGTCAACCCAGAAAGAGTCACGACTATTATGAATAGAGGAAATTATAATGCTATAAAGAGTAATGAATATTGGTCACATTTTGAAGATGTGTGTCATTGCAACTTTTGCATTGCACAAATATGCACTATGTTGTATGCATAATACAATATAATAAATTCCTTTCGGTATTATTCTCTAGTCTCAATGTTCTTGAAGAATAGCGAGACAAATGTCTTGAAGACTAAATATTGTGAAAATCTTATAATCTCGCTTGCACTATCCATGTATATGTTATAACGGCTAATGTCTTGGGAATGAATGACTTTGACTGATGTTGTCATAGGGGGAGTATTTACAAGATTTGGATTGTCATTCACGAGACTTTGAAAGTCTCAAACAATACCTATCAGGTGTTAGTCTAATGCTTCCAGAAGTAAGATAAGGTTAAGATTATGAAATGATTCTCATTATGTATGTGATATACTTGTTATGTCACTATACGCATATGCTTCTTGTAGAAAGCGTTTTTGGTATAGCGGGACAGTTCTGCCAGGTTCAGGGGAAGAACTTTCTTAGAATCTTAACACTTGATTAAAAGAGAATTCAAAATCATTTGATCCAGAAGGTCCCAAATTTTGTCTCGTAGACAAGTTGTACTCTTTTTCTCTTGGTGAGTTTTCCTAAAGTTTCTCATGTAAGGTTTTTAACGAGGCAACAATATGCAAATGTATTAATGACAATAATGTACTCTTTCTCCATATTTTTTCCATTGGGTTTTTTTTAGTTTTAACGAGGCATATATTTGTCATGGTATTCGTCCAAGGGGAGTGTTAAGAATTCTTTAATTAGAGGAGTAATGGGCTCATACCATATATGTCTTGGACGCTACCATATTTGCCCTGCAGACTATATCTATATAAAGGGACTATATGTGTACCTATAAGGACTAATGAAAAGGTGGCTTTCTCATCATATACTTGCCTCCTGTGTATTCTTCTACTGTGTTTTTGAGGATTGGAAAAGGGAGACGGGATCTATCTACAACTTCTACACGCCTCTTTCTTGGGGTCAGGAACGGGATAACGGATTTGGTAATCCGTGAATAGGCCAATTCTTAACACTTCCCTCACAACTTTTTCATGTTGCTAACGTCAGCCAAAAAAGACAACATTTATTTTGAAATAGTATAACTATTGAATGATGTATCTATTTTAAATTTCGTTTTAACTGTATGTTTTACGTGATGATACGAACAAAACTACACCCCGACTTACATATTTTCAAAGAATTTTATTCTAATAGAAAAATTATATATACTAACTTATAATTTCATTCTAATAGAAAAATTATATCTATACCTATTAATAAAACGAGAAGATTTCCGACTCTTTTTTTCGTCCAGCCCTCACTCACTGGTCCCACTGTTTCTTCCGAGTTGTGGGCGCACACGGCCTCTCCTTTCTTTCCGTTTTTTTCGTCACTTTTTTTTTTCTCTCGATGGGCTCGCTCGCCTGTCGTCCGTGTGCTTTACTTTTTCGTCACTTTTTTTTTCTGCTCTCGATGGGCTCGCTCGCCTGTCGTCCTTGTGCTTTACGTCCAACAGGACTCGTCCGCCGCTAGGAAAGTGCTCGACCAGACAAACAAAAAATCCGTATAAAAAACTGCCTCAGGAGAAATCAAGCCGGACTTTATAAGGCCACAAAACAAATCTATTGCCTCGGGCGCCAGCATCCGCCTCTCCATCGACGGCGCCGACGAGGTTGACCCGGACCTAAACCTCGTCAAGGGCCGCGACGCGTCGCTCCTCGTCAAGGACCACGATGGGTCGCTGGCTCGCTGCTCCGGAAGAAGATGATCGAGGGCGCCGGCGACTGGTTCGTTCGTCAAGGGCCGCGATGGGTCGCTGCTCCGGAAGAAGATGATCGAGGGCGCCGTTCCTCACCGACAACAGCAACTACATCGTGGAGATGTTCTTCGAGGACGGTATCCACGGCGACCTGTGGTACATCAGCGACCGCCTGCTCTAGATCACTGGCGTCGTCGAGCACGGCATGTTTCTTGGCATGGCCACCACCGTTATCGTCGCCAACAAGGACGGCACCGTCACAGTCATCAACAAGGAGATGATCTACAAGTAGCATGTATGTGTGCGTACCGTGTCCGTTTGTGTTTAAGCTTCCGTAAGTTTCTGCTCATTGGTCATTACCGTGGTGGCGTGGGACTCCGGAAGGCCGTGACCTAACCCCACGCGGAACGGTGGAACGGCGGCGGCCCCTCCCAGCTCCAGCGGCCGGCAGGCACTGTCGTCTGACCCTCTACAATTGGTAAGCTGTAGCTTGCGTTTGCCCCTTGGTCCAGTGTTCCTCCAACCTTGCTTCGATCTTTTTTTTTATCTTTGTTAGTACGAGTCGATGACGCCGCATGATGACCCCATCATGGCGGCGGGTGGTGATTCAACAAGATCTGAATGACAATGTTGTCATGGAGATACTGCTTCACCTCCCATCTAGTTTAATAGGCCTGAAAGGTCAAATACTAGGAAGGGAAAAAACAAAAGAGCAGCTGAAGCAAGTCGTGTCGTCGTTCACGCAGAAAATAGCAATGTGGATGCGCGGCGGCGAGAACTGCAAAGGCGGCGACGACGAGTTCTACTAGCGGTATTACGTCAGGCACAGGGGCAAGTTATGCCAGAGTTCCTTGGGTTCGAATTCCGCCCCGGTGGCAAGCTTCGCTACGCGAACAACTGAGGACGAGGCGAGGATGATCATCCAGAAGTTCGATGTGAGTTCGCCTCTCATTGCTTACACTTGTTCATTGATTCCTTTCTCAAATCACCCCGGAAAACTTAATTAGCTATTAGGGTACGTTTATTACAACTACTAATGATCAGAGAGGCTTGCTTTTATTGCTTGACCCCTATCACAGATCATGAAGGGGGATGACAGAAATTGGCCCGAGCCCAACGTCGATGGCAGACAGGAGCTCCAAACCGTTATGAGCAATGAGCACATCTCATTCACCTTTATCGATATTGAGGAAGCAAAGACCCAGATGGCCTACGCCTCTTCTACTACTTGGTCCAGGTTTTCTTTTATTCTCAACCCTCCTAACCATTATATTATTTCCATTTATTTATTCCTTGTCGTGCAATGTAGTTTTAGGTGCCAACGATATCAAATAATAATACGATGTCCTCAAGCACATCAATATTAACTAATAATTATGGATTCATCACAAAACAAATTATAGTTTTAAAATTTAGTAGAATGTAAACATAAATAAATATATAGATATGTAACACTAATGTCTTATTCAAATCGTTAACGTAGTTTCTCACGTTGCAACGTACAAATTTCCGTCTTTCTTTTCATTCACCCTTTTCAACTATCACCGACTCACTCACTCGGATGATCCTACTCGGTGCACGTCATATAGTCATGGGGGCAAGTGATAATAAGAGCACCATATCTATCCGTTGCAACGCACGGGTAATTCTGCTAGTATATACTAACTTATAATTGCTTCCACTACTTTCGTCGAGCCTTTGCACCTTAGGTCCGAGTTGCTCAACGCGCTCAGATGGTATTGTTGATTCGTACTTACGCAGTTACGCTCTAATGACAGAGGCCCAGTTACACATATTGTTCTGTCGTCTTTAGCTATGGGCTGGGCAACGGGCACAATATGTGTAACTACGGGCACAATATGTCTTTAGTTATATACTAACCCTGTCTGTCTTCCATGCATATGTCATCTATTTTGTCTGCCCCATTACATAATGGGCTAGAGTTGGTTCGTTTTCAAAACCCGCAAAGAGGCTTTGCTGCCTTCCTCCCTCTCGTAGCTGGGTTAGAATCTTTCAGTGGCCCAGTCGACATGCATCTTCTATTTTTTTTTTTTTTAAGAAGCTTTGTTGCATCTTCTTCGTATTCAGAGGCTTTGTTGCCTTCCTCTCGCTCGCCAAAGAGGCTTTGGGTGTGTTATTTTGCCTGCACTGCATCAGTCAAGCCCAAGCTCCCTAGCCAGGTTCGGCTGGGCCAGGTCCAACTAGTGCAAGGCACTTTGTTTGGTGCTTCTTCTCAACTGGGGCAGGTTGGTATGAGATAGTGTTTGTTTACCTGCACTGTGTTGAAGGACTCGCATGTCAGCCACCCCCACCCACCACCTGCGCCTAGCGTTGGAGTCCGAGCGAGCTAGGCCCGGGAGAAACGAGGGGGACTGGCGTTTCTGGAGAGCCTGGCTCTAGGGTGCTTTGTAGATCGTGCAGCACAGACTCCTAAGAAGTACAGGCAAACAAACAAGTAACTTGCATCTCTTGGACCTGGCCTAAGCCTCTCGCCGCCGGCCAGTGGCCCACCGGCCACCGTTAGTCATCCAATATTTCCTCGGAGTCCCCGGCGCCCGGACGTTCGAACGGACGAGCGTGTCCGTACACTTGCGCCTACCAAGCGTAGGACGGCTCACCTCCCCCGCGCGCACCCCGAGCCTAGCCCAAAAAACGCGCAGGACGCGCCGCCCCCAGCATGACGTGCCGCCCCCCGAAGCCCCTTGGGCTCCTCGTCGCGCTCGCCTCGGACGCCCCTGTCCACGCGCGCGGACGCGCCTAGCGCGGAAGCGGCACGTGAGCACGTCGCCAGGGTGAGTGGCCTACCGACTCAAGACGACAGTGAAGTTGAAGATGAAATAGGGACGCGACGATGCTGGCTTTCCGCCGCCCTTCCATGTCGCCATGGTGGGACGGCAGGACTGACTGCCACATCCTCCCATTGATGCAATAAAACAACGAAAATTACCTATTTGAAACAACTAGATGAACCAAATTGGAATAACAACAGAAAAATTGTAAAATCATCTAATGAAACAATCGAAAGGAGCCATTTGAAACAACATATGCAACAAATTTGAAACAAATGGCTACAACCAATGAAACGAAAAACAAAAAAATTGTCCCTATTGAAACAACATATACAACCAAATGAAACAATTGGCTAGAGCCAATGAAACAACAAATTTGACCTATTGAAACAACATACACGAAATTGAAACGAATTGTATCAAGTATATGAAACAACCATGTTCTTGCAATTGAAACAACACCACCAAAATTGGTGAAACAAAACAAAATGTGCAAATAAAACAAACCAGCAATTTTTGAAGAAACAACACAGATCTTGCAACTAAAATAACATTAGTGATTCGATGAAACAACAAAAGCAACAGGAAGGGGGAGGTGACGGGCGTGGGGAGGAGGAGGAGGAGGAGGAGGAGGAGGAGAAGGTGGAGGACGGGCTGGTAGAGGGCCACACAGCCACTGGAGATGGGAGAGCCCCCAACGTCACCATCGTCGACACACCGCCAGGACAGGCGGGCACACGGGGGCGGGGGGGTCGCGCCACGCCCGCGTGCCCGGGGAGCGTGTGGTGTCATCATCGTCGTCGCTGCAGAGCGCGATGAGCCAGATATGGGAGAGTCCCGCCGTCGCCGTTGCGCGGGGGGAGGTCGCGCCATGCCCGTGAAGGTCGGGAGTGTGACATCGTCGTCGTCGTTGCAGCGCGCGGCGAGAGGCAGCGCATGATGGGCGACGGCCGAGGCGCGTGCACCACGAGCGGGCGCGCACTATGGGCGGGTGGCGAGCGCGCATGCAGCGAGCGAGGGCGCGCGTGACGTGTGGTTGGTGCTATGAGGCGCGCGTGAGGTGTGGCTGCACGGGGCGATGGAGGGGGGCGGGGCGCGTGGATAAGGATGAGAGGCAGTTGACGAAAGGGCGACGAGGACACACGCGTCCTATGCAGGTGAATCCCAATCCGCATGCGTCACAACAATCCACAACCATGACCCACCTGCGCTACTTTCGGGTAGAACTGCCTCGAAAGACGGTAGGGCCCAAGTCATGTCATGTGTGTCCGTGATCGCCTGATGTGGGGGGGGGAGGGGGGTTGATAGCGAGGGAGGATTATGGGCTACCCTAGTTATGAAGTGAGCCAGCAAGGCATATGATGGGTATCGAGTATGATACAAACAAAACATAGTCGCACGATGAGATAGAGTTCTTGACCTCGCTAACCTGCAAAAGATCCTAAGAATACCATGCATACTCAACAATCCGTATACACTTCGGTTAAAGCGGAAAACAAGCGTTGTTTTTGGCCGATGACTGATTTTTTTGAGAGAAAATATTGTTTCAGAGATAAAAAATAAGCGCTGATAAACTGAAGTGAATAGTGCTAATCATGCACGAGTCCTCCATACCCACCATAAAAGCTAGGCCTAGTGCCTTGAATAGTAAGGGTTTGGGTGCATGAGCCACTCAAGGTTAAGTGCTCGTCCATTGTTCATATTTTCAAATTTCAACGAAAGGATGCCATGTTTTCAGGAGCGTTTGGGGTCGCCAGGCAGAGTTGTCAAGTTCAACAGCATTGGTACCCTGCAATCACAAAACACTAACGTCCATTCCACCAAAAAGTGAAAAAAGAAAAGAAAATAAATATTTGGCCCACGCGGCGCACACCAGTCACGTTGGCGTTTCGATCTGTTTATTGGCTTTGCACAAATATTTCTTTAGAGAGCATGAAAACCTCGAGAAAGGCACTCATATATTACAGTAAAGTATCGTTCGGTGGGTATATGTCGTCATGAAAGGGAAAGAAAAGGGCAGTGCGGCAACTAAAATAATTCGTTGAAGTATAATTTCGTGCGTCCATAGTGCTAGGTGGATGGTCCCGCCGTACATTCTAGTCCCTCCATATAGGTTTATAATTTTTATAAAGGAAAGTCATAAAAATTAGATTTTAACTTTAAGTTTCTTTATTAGCAAAAAGTACTCGTGCGTTGCAACAAGAGAGTATGAAAATAAATTTTCGTGAACTCAATTGTTAGTGACCAATTTTCATTAACTCAATTGATTTCGTAACCAATTTAGAAAAAAGTAATTATTATACGTGTTTGACTTGTGTATCATCTTTTTGCCAAAAAATCAAGAAAGATATGAGTTTTCTTATCAAAGTGTCTCTTGTTTTATTTGCATCTCATTTGGTTGCCCTTTTTCCCTTTACCATATGGTACTAATATCAATCGGACATACAAAACTAAACAGGACTAAGTACACCACCTCTGTTACACACTATATTTGTTCCTATTTTTATTATCTTTTTTCTCCAATATTTTTCTCTTCCTCTCGTGCGCTCACGTGATAATACAATGCCCTTCCGTGCGTGTGCCGTGAATGGATCTGACGGGATGGAGCTGGACTAGTGAGAGGTGTTAGATGGAAGTGGGCTAGGAAGGGAGAGGCTGGGCCGAGCTTCCGAGTAAACGGCACCGATTCCAAACTGGCTGACTCGTTCCAGCATTGGAAAGTCGCCTTGTTTGCGTAAGTGCACTGGACAAGGGCCGGAGGAAAAAGAGAGCCCGAAATCATCTCGCTTTATTAATAGGTTAGATTAGATTAGATTAGATTACGTTATGGGCAGATTTGGATGCACCAAATTTAGTTGCAAGGCATCTAAACGGCTATCAATTTGTCTTAAGTGATATATATAAGTCAGTTATTCCCTCCGGTAGATAAGACGTTTTGGACAAGGCCTAAGTTGAACTTTTAAAGTTTTGAGTAAAAAAATATTTTAAAAACTTGATGCTCTCATATATATATAATTTTTCTTGAAGCATTTTTATAAAAGCACAAATTAGTTAAGATGTCTATTTGTATCCTAACAGAAAAGAGTGATAAAAACTATGTTTTGGGGATTGTGTCATTTTCTAAAACATCAACTAGGCCATGTTTAGATGCACCCCCCGTCACATCGAATGTTTGGACACATGCATGGAGCACTAAGTGTAGAAGAATCTTTTTGCATGTTTACACAATTTGCATGTAAATCACAAGACGAATCTTTTGAGTCAATAGGTCATGATTAGACACTTATTGCAAAAGTTAGCACGCGTGTTACAGTGTCTTTTTTTAAAAAGTTTTGCACCCTAAACGGCCCCTTAGTTAATTATTTCAAAACTAAAAGGAGTATATGTTTACATCACTGGACATATATATGAAAATATTTTATTATAGTTGAAATCAAGAATTAAAATCCAGTTTTATAGACCGTGATGAGTCTAAACCAAAAGCTCAAGCAAGTCTTAGAAAAATAACTTATACAAAGTTCAATCAGAGAGAAAAAAATAAAATTATGTAAAGATGAGGAATGCCACCGAACCAAAAGAGCGGAAAGGTACCAGATGCCGACTTTCTTGGTTTAGTCTGAGAATATGCTTTTACTAAAAATTTCGCTTATTGCTAATGAAATCGGAAAAGCAAATTCCAAAAGAGTACAAAGGTAGAATTGGGGGGGGGGGGGGGGGGGGAGCTTCACATTACTACTATTCTGTTGAACTACTATGCAAGAAAAACTTCAATTTAATGCACAAAATTTAAAATAAACCATGGTCAAAATTTTAAACAATTAACTTAAGATAGCTTTTTTCCGTATCAATTAATTTAAGATAGCTCAGAACATCACTTAGGCTTTGTTTGGATATAAACTATTTTTAGAGTTTTAGAAAAAAAATACCATGGTTTTGTAAAATACTTTGGTTTAGACTTTAGAGTGCCATGAAGTGTTTGAGTGCAACAGACTTTATGGTTTTGAATACTATGGTATTGCTGAAATAGTACTTTGCTGTTTTAAAAACTCCACTCTAAATTTTTTTTTCTAATCCACAGTTTTGCACATTAATGATTTTAAAACTATGATTTTCTGATACTATATAGTCTCTTAATACTGCAACATCCAAACAAGGCCTTTGTAATCAGAGGGAGAGCAACTAAATTCTACCATAGTTCCTATCTAATTTTTAACCCAAATACTAGTAACTAAGGTTGCAACTGTATCTTTGTATATGCAAGGTGGTTTACCCGCAAACATGCAAATATATTTTTTTCTTTTGTGGGTTCAACAATTTAGCCTATTTGCGAGTTTAGGGACAACCGGTCTTGCATCTCCAATTTTATACTATTCTTATTTATTGTTCATGAAAAGTTTTGGTACGATGGCTCGACAACACAACGGTACTTTATAGGGAGTTGTCACAACGCAACACACAAAGCATTGCCTTTTTGAGAAAATATGTGGTGCAAACCTCGTTTTTCGTGAAAACTCGTGTAAACCACGATAAAAAGTCGTCTAAATTCAAAAAAAATCATACATGTGGATGATATGATGATACACAACGTTGTAAAATATCTTGTCCAAACTCGACTTCGTTTGTTATTTTTATATCTCACAAACGAAGTCGAGTTTGGACAAGATATTTTACAACGTTGTGTATCATTATATCATGTACATGTGTGATTTTTTTGTGAATTTAGATGACTTTTTTACCGTGGTTTACACGGATTTTCATGGAAGATGTGGTTTGCGCTGCATATTTTGCCTTTTTGGGAAAATATGTTATAATTAAACTGAAGACATGACCACACGTTCCCCGTTATGCAACGAAGTGATAGCTGATAGCTGAGAGAATACGGCAAGTGCAGCATTCACTATACAGGGCCGCCGGCTAGGCACTAGGCTTGCGATTCTGCAAACCACCGAATACGTCTACGGAATATAAATTTTTTTCTTTTTGCTGGCATGGAGTCCATGGACAATGGACATATGGAGGTGCTAGCTCTCTCAGTCTCTGCGCGCTTTTCTCCTGTCAGACAATTGGTGTCGTGCAGCCGTGCATGGTCTTTGCACGAGATGGAATAAACGGAACGATTATTCCACTGCTCTGCCTACCATGGGCGTCGAACGCCGCCACGCCGCCAATAAACAAACCCATGGAGGACGGGACAATTCGAAGCTCTTTTTCGCAACGCCGGCACGGCACGTCGGCACCACGTCGTCAGTACCAATCGTTGTTGTAACAATTTGTAAACCCGCCGCATTGGACACAGTCGGTGTTGGAATTAGTGACGTACCTTCGCACACGTAGCCTACTACTGGTAGCCTCCTTGAATAGAAGGATTGTCATGGATGAGGTCACCGAACTGACGTCACGGGGACCGACGCCAGCAGGTCAGCATCTCCAACATCAGCAGCAGCTAAGCAATACAGTATAATCTAATCTCCCCGGCCGTCTTCTCAATCTTGCCGAGATGCCAAATTGCGCAGGCAGCACTCAGGCTCTTGGATCCGCCGATCGGCCGAGAGCGAACCTCCATCACAAGTCGGCAGATTTGATGGGGGCCGGCCTCGCCGCATGCATCAACACGGGCCGCTACCGCGCTAGCCTAGGCCCCGGTCCCCGGCCCGGACACGACCGGGGCCGCGAAAGATCGAATCGTGATCGTGATCGTGATCGTGAACGTGAGGCAAGCCATGGCCGAGGAGGGGCGAGGGCCGAGGCCGACCGAATCGGCCGGCTACCCCCACAGTCGATGTACGACGGGCCGCGCGCCGCTAGCTACCGCGCTGTGTTCCGTTTGCGGCTGCAGCGTGCGATGCGTGCGCGCGCGCGCGCCGATATTTTTGTCGGCGCTCAACAACCGTACCATATGATTCGCGCGCGCGCCGCGCCGGGCCGATCATAACACAGAAAAAAAAGGTTGTTGGCCGTCGTCGGGTAGCGTGGCCGCAGAGGAGAGCGTGTCGGTGCCGTGGCGCGGCTCGATCCGGGACGGCGACGGCGATGACGACTCGTGCGTATACTAGAACGTCTCGTGTGTGTGTGTGTGGGGGGCTAGATTTCCATCGTTTTCGTAGTGCGATGCGTGGCGTGGCGGATGACGGACCTTTTGGTGGCATGCATGGGTAGGCACAGCGAGTGCTCGCTCCACACGGAGAACATGGGCGGCGCCAGCGCTGGCGGCCGGCGACCAACAAATCCTGGTCGGCAGCCGACTGGAGAGTGGAAACCTTCGTTTCTCCAGCAGGCCGGGGCCGGCTGTGCCAATCAAGATTAACCACGCGGCGTTTTTCGAGCTGGGTAAAGGTGTTCCGGCAGGCGTGTTCGTTCTCTCGGTCGTTTTCGCTTGCAGGCTGTGTTGTTAGAGTTGTACATCAGCGAATGGTCACGCGCTCATTACGGCTCCGGCTCCGGCTCCGACTCCCACAAACCAATGTGGTTCGGCCGTTCAGTCAATCTGTAGCAATCCTACAAATCTATAATATTGCAAAGGCGCATAGTGGTTCACACGGGCGTGTCTATAAAAGAGCAACAAACCGAAGCATGCTATCACCAGCCATTGCACGAGCTAAACCACAACAACTAAGTAGTAGCCACTACTAGTAACCTAATTATTGGAGCTTAATAAGCTAGCCCCTTCACGGTAACCTAACACAACAACATGGCCCCAGCCATTTCCAAGCCTCTCCTCAGCGACCTCGTGGCACAGATCGGGGAAGTCCCGTCGAGCCACATCAGGCCTCTCGGAGACCGCCCGGACCTCGCCAATGTCGACAACGAGTCCGGTGCCAGGATCCCGCTCATCGACCTCAAGATGCTTTACGGGCCAGACCGCCGTAAGGTGGTGGAGGCCATCGGCAAGGCCTGTGAATCCGACGGCTTCTTCATGGTATGTACTCCCTCCGTCTTAAATTGTAAGTCATTCTAAAAATCTTGGAGAATCAAAGTTTATAAAGTTTGACCAAATTTATAAAAACATGATAATAACATTTATGATATCAACTAAGTATCATTAGATTCTTTATTACTTATATTTTCATAGTATATCAATTTGATGTCGTGAACTTTTGTATTTATTCGTATAACTTTTGGTTAAACTTGAGATACTTTGACTCTCCAAAATTTTTGAAATGACTTACAATTTGAAACGGAAGGAGTACATAATAGCAGTACTACTTATTACGGTCAAATTAACACGGCTGGTGTACGTCGCCGGCAACGGTAATAACGGGACTTTATTTTCTTTTTACAAATAAAAAACCGTAACGGAAAACGAACCTTATGTACATGGACAGGTGACGAACCATGGCATCCCGGCGGCGGTGGTGGAGGGGATGCTGCGCGTGGCGCGGGAGTTCTTCCACCTGCCGGAGTCGGAGCGGCTCAAGTGCTACTCCGACGACCCCAAGAAGGCGATCCGGCTGTCCACCAGCTTCAACGTCCGCACCGAGAAGGTGAGCAACTGGCGCGACTTCCTGCGCCTGCATTGCTACCCGCTCGAGACCTTCGTCGACCAGTGGCCGTCAAACCCGCCGTCCTTCAGGTGACCATCCGACATCCGTCCTCCTCTGAATTTGTGTTTTCTCTGCTGCAGACTTTTCTCCGTTCGCACCGCTTGACCTGTTACTTTGTCGAAGAGGACTCGAACTTTTCCTTTCCTTCTTTTCAAAAGGAAGGAAGGACTTGTCAAACTGAAACTTGAAACGAGTACATGCTCGACGCTGACCATTCCTTCCTTGAAGTAAAAAGCATGAAAAAGACAAACGATTCAACGACTGTCACAGACAGAAAGTCGAGGACATGGCAAATTGACGGACAGGTCGTGATGTTTGCTTTGACAGGCAAGTGGTGGGCGCCTACGCGACGGAAGCGAGGGCGCTGACGCTGCGGCTGCTGGAGGCCATATCGGAGAGCCTTGGCCTGGAGCGGAGCCACATGGTGGCGGCCATGGGGAGGCACGCGCAGCACATGGCGGTGAACTACTACCCGCCGTGCCCGCAGCCGGAGCTCACCTACGGGCTGCCGGGCCACAAGGACCCCAATGCCATCACGCTGCTGCTCCAGGACGCCGTCTCCGGCCTCCAGGTGCAGCGCGCCGGCCGCTGGGTCGCCGTCAACCCCGTGCCCAACGCGCTCGTCATCAACATCGGAGACCAGATGCAGGCGCTGAGCAACGACCGGTACAAGAGCGTGCTGCATCGCGTGGTCGTGAACAGCGAGAGCGAGCGGATCTCGGTGCCGACGTTCTACTGCCCGTCGCCGGACGCGGTGATCGCGCCGGCGGACGCGCTGGTGGACGACGACGGCCACCCTCTGGCCTACCGGCCATTCACTTACCAGGAGTACTACGACGAGTTCTGGAACATGGGCCTCCAGTCGGCCAGCTGCCTCGACCGGTTCAGGCCCGGAGGATCGTTGGAGTAGTGAACAAACGCCAGCCACGCCCACGAGCAGGGGGGGAATTTAAAAATACAGAACGTTAAATCTGGAGCATCTGCCAATAAGTGGATCTTTGGATTCCTCTTCTGGACCGGAGTCCTGGATTCCCCTCGAGCCCCCACATAAACATTAGGTGGGGTCCTAGATAAAAATTGTCTATGAGATGGCTAGCCTATAAAATTGATTTTTTTAGATTTCAGCCACCTATAAAGATACCACTGTTTTTTGTAGGCAGCTGGGAAAGCCACCTGCCTCTAGAAATAGATTTTTTGGAGACCATTGTAACTTGATCAGTTGATCTGGCTCTAAAAGTAATTGCAATATAGTAAAATTCATAACTTTTTAAAACCAAGGTTGATAAAGACAATTTTTCCTCTCTTTTTTTAAGTAACAATTAGCTGTCTAGTCCAAACAGACCCTTATATTGTCCATAAATTTTAAATGTCACAAATTCTTATATGTGTGGAATGGAAAAAAGCTATAATTATACCACAATATTTTGGTGATACCTCTGTAATTTCGTTGATTTGGTAATAAAATTTGGTTTTACTGTTGTGGGAAAAAAATCACAATAAATTCCAACTCTGATCGTTGCATTATTATATATAGTTTGTACTCCAAATTATAGATGCATGTCTCGGTAGTTGGCTCAAAGCCAGATTGATAACAATTGTTTGCGGTCTGCCTGACATGCCACACACAACAGGCCGTTGGTACTGAAAAGGCAAAGTTTTCCTTGCTTGAAAGTACATGAAAGATTGCTAACACAAGCTTATTACACACACACAACACAAGGAAATGGCATGTCACGAAACAAAACCAATAGTTCAAGCAAATTAAGCCTTAAACGTGCAATACATAGTATGCATGGTCGTCACTGCCTTTACCGAAGCTGTTGGGTGCTTCTAAAAAGCTCCAGGCAGTGCTCCTGGTCCAGGCTCCTGCTCCAGAACTTGTTGTAGTACTCGTCGTAGGTGTAGCTCCGGTACACGGGCGCGTCCCCGCGGACGAGCGCCGCCGCGGGGCTGATCACTGCGCTGTTGCACGGGCACAGGAAAGATGCCACCGACATGCGCTCACGCGCGGCGTTCACCACCGCACGGTGCCACACGCTCTTGTACGCGCCGTTGCTCAGCGCCTGCAACTGATCGCCGAGGTTGATGACGAAAGCGTTTGGCCGGGGGCTGACGGCGATCCATTGGTCGCCGCCGCCCTTGAGGACCTGAAGGCCGGCGACGTTGGGGTCCTGGAGGAGGATGGTGAGGGCGTTGGGATCCGTGTGCTTCGGCAGGCCATACGTGAGGTCGGGCTCCGGGCACTGCGGGTAGTAGTTCACCGCCATGTGCTGCTCCTGCTCGCCGAGGGCCTTCTCGATGTAGTCCTCCTGGAGGCCCAGGCTGAGCGAGATCATGCCGAGAAGCCGGAGACCGAGGAAGCGGACCTCGCGGCAGTACGCGCCGGCTATCTCCCTGCCGAAAATTGGAACGGAAAATTAATGCCCCATTGTCATCCGTCCTCCATGCCAGCTAGAAAAAAAAAAAGAAGGCTGAAATCCCACAAGAACAACATTATAATGTGGACGGACATGTGAGATAAACTTCACGGTCGCTACCTAACGTAAAATTTTTGCTAATGCATCACCACATTGGGTAGCAGCCGTGAAGTTTTTACTTGCCTTTACGGTAAAATAATAATAATATATAAAGCAATCCCTATATTAGCATTACTCATCTCTAGCATTATGATCATCCAAATAATGATCATAAGTTACCCACTCTTTCCTTTTTGTGCATATATAAAAAGAAAAACTACTCAAGTCATTTATGATATATGAAAAAAAAACTAAGTACATGCATGATACATGGATGTCTGCAAACCACACATACATTCATGCATGGAACTACCAACATTAATAATCCTAAAAATTTCTTTAACGAATCGTATGGATTGCCAATAACATGACAAAACAATGTGAGCTGCTACTTTAGGTTGAGTGATTATAATTTACCGTAAAATCGCTACATATCTATATTGACATCTTTAAAAAAGGTTTTAAGAACAAAAGGTACTCTCATGGCTCTTTAATCTATATCTATCTCTTATAAAGTTATTCCCCACTGAAAGTTTTATCCCAACACACTAGACATCCACATCATCTTCCACTAACTATTTACATCATCTTTCACTTATAGTTATGTCATGCCACTAACTTCCAACCTCTTTGATGCAAGCTATCTATGTCATACCTATTCAATTTCACTTCAAATTATTCACAATAATTCCACGACAATGCGTATGACATCCGCATTCATGCATGAAGTCGCAACAGTTATTTGCAAAGAGCCAACACATCTCAAGATAAGGTTTTATCTAAACATATGTCATACACAATCAAAGGTATAGCACAAAAGGCAAAATATCAACGGGAATATATTATATCAATAAACCCTGCTTTTGATGGAAAAAATTGGTATCTAAACCTAATGATTATGACCTTAAGGTCTAGCTAATGCAGTTTTAACGAAACAAATAATATACTCTTCTTCAAGGAAAACCAATGATGACATCACATTAAGGATTTGTTTGTGCCCTAAACTTTAATAGCACATTTTCTTACAAAGTGCTTATATAATCCAAACAAAACCCTCCTCGTTACTTCAAGGTGGCTCAGGCGCTAGAGCCCTATGCCCCTATGATCATCGCAATGGCGAAGGGGGTGCTTGAGTATGAATGCACGATAATTGGTGCTATTTAGGGATGGAAACAGATATGGAATCGGATAAAGAAAGAAAAAAGAAAAAACAATTTCGAATGTATCTATTTAGTATCATATTCGAAACGGATACATATATGTATATTTATATTATAATAGCTCTTAGCAGATACAGATATTGAATAATTTAGATATTCATTTTCCCTTGTTTTTCATCCCTGGTGCTATCCCAGCAGCTGCAAGCACGTCTGTTACACGTTGATGGTGTGACCGACGGTTGTAGCTAGCGAGCCTGCAGGTAGCCCTCGAACTACAAAAAGTATATAGGACAGGATAACCATGCATATGGTGGTGACAGGGTATCAGGTCCAGATTGACGGATATGGATGTTATCGTTATCTCTAGCAATTAACCCTGGACAAAAATAACCGAGAACCAAACCAAAATCACCGGAACCGAAATAACCGAAACCAAAAAAATCGGTTCCTAATTCGGTTTCCACTTTTAACTAACCGAAATTTGCCAGGTCAATTCGGTTTTAAGCCTCGGTTAACCGAAAAACCGAAATATCAATGCAGCCCAAGAACAAATATTGGCCCAACTGGCCCATTAAGTGTAACACCTCTGGTGTTACTGTAACTAAAACTTGCCATGTCATCATGATTTCATGTAAATCATCCCACATTCAACTTTGTTAGTGTGCATCGACTAAAATCAATTTTCTGTTTGCATATGATTGTGTATAGGTGAATTAGGGTGATTTATTATGCAAATGATTGTATTGGTGTGTGAGTAGCTAAATCCAATTAAGAAATAAAAAGAAAATCCTTTATAAACCCTAAAACGGACCCCAAACCCAATTTTAAAACTAAAAGGAATCGAGTGTTGGGTCTTAAAAAAAATTGTAAAGCTTTAAAAGTTGAGCAACTTATATTTTGGGTAATTTTAAATTTATTAAATAAAATTTCAAATAAAATCCTACCCTATGTTTGAATACGTAGATCCGGAATGCAAATTCAAAAACTATAAGGAATCTGGTGAAAGTGCCTTAATAGAAGTTGTAGATATTTTAAAATGGGACAACTTTTACTTTGGGCAAATTTGAGGTTCTTAAATAAAAATTTGAATTAAACCCTAATTACGACTTTGAAATTCAAATTTGAAATACTAATTTTAAAACCATCAAGAATCTGACCAAACCTCCTTAATGAAAGTTGTCAAGTTTGATGTGTAGAACAACTTCTGTTTTTATAGATTTTCATGTTGTTAAATTTTTTCTTAAATTTGACTGGGATTTGAAATCAAATTCAAATGCAAGAATTACCCCCCTTTCATTTAATTTCAAAACCGTGCAGAATTTGAACTTGCTTCGAAAACCAAAAATATTCTTCACAAAATTCTCCACAACTTTTATTTTTGAGATTTCTCTGGTTGCTACTTAGAATAGGGAGTAATTGCACAAATGGGAGTTGACTTTTGGAAAGCTGCTACAGTGCCGGACCCCCCTCCCTGTCACGCGCTGCCGCGTGCTGCACCGACCGCCGGCGATGCCCGGGGTCCGGTGGTTTCCTGTCGATAGCAGAACCGAGCTCGTGGGGGCCCCGGCCATGCCCTGCGGCAGTCGTTTCCCTATATAAAAGCCGGGGTAGCCGTCGTCGTCCTCTTCTAGTTTCTCTGCTGCCGCCGCGGTGCTCTCGGTCGCCGAGGAAATTTCCGGTTTGCAGTCCACCTCCCTCCAATTCCTCTTGCACCTTGCTCTAGATCTTCCTTGCGCACTGTTTGAACTAGCTAGTGTCGTCTTTCGTTGCCTTCCTCGGCTCCGGCGGAGCCCCCCGAGGTTCGGTTCACCGTAGCTAGCTCCACCTAGTGAGGTAGATCTTCTTCCACCTCCCATTTCATGATAGTTGCGGTTTCGTGGAACTTACAGACTCGACGGTTTCTTGTGAAAGGATCTACAATGCCTAGAGGGGGGGTGAATAGGCGTAGTATAAAACCTGAAACTCAAACTCAATTGAAAAGTGAGAACAGAGACCGGTACTACCGGGATTGGACCGGTACTACCGATACCTGTCGGTAGTACCGATGCAATCCGTCGGTACTACCGGTCAAGAACAGATAGCTACGAAACCAAGATTAACTGCAGAGTAAGTTTAGATCTATGCTATACCAAACCACCCAAGTGTATGTAGAGTCCCTTGCAACCTTCTCCCTAACTTGAATCACCACCAAATCGTAGATCGGGCCTCCAAACCTAAGAACAAGGTAGAGAGAGAAAAAGCACGGTCGAAGCCGTGACACCACAAGTAGACACAACAACAAAGAGAGCAAGGGACAAGTTATTTATCCCGAGGTTCGGTCAATCCACAAAGGAAGGCCTACTCCTCGTTGTCGAGGTGACCACAAAGGTCGGAGTCTATTTCACCTCCTTTCCTCACTCAAGGTTACCACAAAGGTCACTTGAGTTTCTTCACTAGAATCTTGGGTGATACAAACACTTCGGGGAGCCCTCACAAATGGATCAAACCGGGCTCTCCCGAAGAACGCCTAGCCGCCTAGGGTTCCAAGAACCCAAGAGTAACAAATGCAAAGCAAAGCCGGCTAGAGGGAGGAATCAAGTGCTCAAACAATGGATTTAAGTTTTCCTCACTCGAATCTCACTTCTCAACTTGAAACTTGCAATGGATTGAGCTATGAGCAATGAATATATGTGAGAGAGAGTGGGAGAGCAAGAGAGAGAGCTGTTGTCTCGGGTTGGTAGGCAATAAAATGAAGTGGGTCACGTTCTAAAGAAGAGGGAAGAAGTATTTATACTTCCTCCGTCTGGGAGCTACCGGTACTACCGATTCCTACCGGTAGTACCGATGCTACCTCAGCAGATCGAACGTTAAAAGTCTGACACACGCACTGCACGAGGCCCCAACGGTAGAAAAGTTTGTCAGTCAAGTTGACTTGACCGGTACTACCGGTGGTACACCGGTACTACCGATACAACAGTCAACCTACTACCGAAGTACAGTCGTTACTACCGATCCAGACCCTGAGTAACTGCTTGGGCAAAGTCCTACCGGTACTACCGGTCGAGTACCGGTACTACCGCTCTGGAACCGGTACTACCGGATTAAAATCCGGTACTACCGAAATAAAGTTACTCAAACCCGAGAGCAGCGAGTTGGCTGGAGGAGTCTCGGCGCTAAGTCCTACCGGTACTACCGATTCAGAGTCGGTACTACCGGTTCAATATCGGTACTGCCGGATTAAAATCCGGTACTACCGGAATAAACTTTTCTGGAACCCGAGAGCAAGCAGTTCGCTGGGGAGGATCCTGCTCTAAGTCCTACCGGTACTACCGGTCAAAGACCGGTACTACCGATTCTCCAGGGGCAGAACAGGATAGGGCAGTGCACAAGTGTGTGAAGGTGTCTCTCAAGCATGTTTGTTTAAGTCAATGTTTGAGCACTTTAAACCTTCTACTAGTCAACTAGCTATGCATCCCTCTTGATAGTGCGGTAGTCCTATACTCAATAAAAGATAAAACTTGCTAAATTATGAGTAAAGATCACCAAGTAACTCGGTCAAGTTGGAGGGGTGCTGTTTCACCAAATCTTTCAATTTGCTCATTCATATGGACTAACACCTGCACATAATCTTGATAAAACCGTTAGTCCCTAATTTGATTGTCATTAATCACCAAAATCCCACATAGGGGGCGAATGCACTTACAAACTCCCCCTTTTTGGTAATTGATGACAACCAAATTAGGCTTATATATGATTGAGATAAATTGAAGCTTTTGAATCCAACATTTAGGATGGAGCTCCCCCTTAATGTATGCATAGGATTTGAATTCCAAATAACGACCATAGTCAAGAGTGCATACATTTAGAGAGGTTCCCCCTAAATCTTGTAATTCGTGGGGTGCCAAAAAGAGTGTGACAAGAGCAAGTGATAAGCGTGAGGCATAGGAAAAATTCAAGTCACAAATAAATCACAAACCACAAGATAAAAGCAAACTCACTAAGATAACATTGAACACAAGAGTTATACCTCCAACTAAGCATTACACCAACAAAGTTCTTGTCCAACACATAGTTCACCACGAAATATATAAATATTACAAACCATAACTAAAGTCTGGACCACCATGGGGCAAAGCAAGTCGCAACTTACTTATTACATCATAATAAAGCCTAACACTCCCCCTTTGGCATCAAGTGCCAAAAAGGGTAGGCACGCAAGAAAGCAAAGCTAGTCGTCGTCCTCGTCGATGTCGTCATCGGAAGGCTCCTCCTGGTCATCGTCGTCGTCCTCGTCCTCGTCCTCGTCCTCATCCTCATCCTCATCCTCATCCTCCTGACCACCCGCTGCACGTGAAGACTCGGCGTACTCCTCAAAAGGATCGCGAAACTCGCGCAAAGGAGAAGAAGGAGGTATGCCGAGCTTGTCCTCAATAGCTCGAAGGCGGCGGTCATCCTTCTCAGCCTTATAGCAAAAGGCCGAGAAAATCTTCTGGAGTGCATGCTTGATGGCACCACTGCGACGACGGCGAGGTCCAAGCCCACGAGAGGAGCTAGGGCCCCGAGAGGAGCTAGGGTCAGCGGTGGAGCGAGCGGCACCTCGAGTGCGGCGCACCGAAGACGGACGCTGGGGCGAGTCCTCCTCATCCTCCTCATCCACATCCTGTGGAGGCCTACGAAGACGCAGAAAGTCATTCTTGGCTTTAGGAGTGTGGAGGTTCCGGACCTTGACTTGCTCATGCTTGCGATCATGAGCAAATGAAAGACCAACCACTTGCTCAATGATGTGCATTAGGTAGGGAGCAAATGGAAGGTGGCGCTGAGGATCAATAGAAGCAGAATAGATTTTGCGCCAAAGAAGGTCCGAGACAGAGAAGCGAGCACCCCTCTCGCCAAAGCGCAAGAGAATCTTAGGAGCATCATGCTGAAGGTGCAATGAATCCCCAATCTTTGGATCAATGGTGCTTCGAATGAGATTATTAAGGACATAATAATAGGGACGAAGATAGGTGTTTTTGAAATCAGGAGTCTTCCCGGGAAGGTAAAAGTGCCGGATGTCCCGATAGGTGATATGATCATGCCCATCAAAGATACTAGGAGCATCACGGTCAGCTTGACCAAACCCAAGAAGACGAGAAAAAGTGACATAATCAAGACGATAATGCTGCCCTTGCGTCATCCAATGCATGACACGATTCTCAACTTCCAAATGATAGGTGGAGTAAAATTGAGCAATTATTTCAGTATTCCAGGAATACTGAAAAGCCATCAAATTTAGCAAACCCCACGCCTCAAGATCATTCACCAAAGCAACAACATCCGGATCATCAAAAGCACGAAGGGAAACAAGATCAATTGCTTTGGGAGCAATGATAGGAACAGCACCAGTGGGTTCTTGACAACCCAAAATGACAGAATGATAGTAATCAAACTGGAACTGACTCCAAAAACGAGCCTCAAGAGAGGGATCCTTGACATACAGGTAAGGATTTTCATTGCGTTGCTGCCTCAACTCTTGAAGTTTGTGGCGATAATCAATAGGAGAACGCATTGAAAACCCACCACCAGCTGCAGGAGCGCGAATGCGAGCGTTGAAATGCTGGTGGCGAGGGAGATTGCGAGAGAGAATTAGCTGCACATGCTCGGGGGTCCGAGGGACAACCCGAGGATCAATCGCCTTGCCAAGGATACGAATATTTGCCTCGGCATCCGACGCCCTAGCAGGCGGAGGAGCGGTCCTCGCGCGCTCCGCATGAGAGCGTGGGACGTGCGAATACATGCTAGAGTGGAGAGGCTGACCACTCGGCTCATCATCGCCATCTCCGCCATGGGAGCCGCGACCTCGATGTGAGCTCTCGCCACGGGCGGCACGGACGGGGTTCTTGCGCTTTCCACCTTCACGAGACATGCTGCAAAGGATAGAGAACAAGAGGAATAAGCAAGAGATTGAGAGAGAGTCCCAAAGCCAGAGTTGAGATGGGGAGGCACCATGGATTAGTGGGGCAACAGGACCGGTAGTACCGGCCATTTATCGGTACTACCGACGGGGGTCGGTACTACCGACAGGGGGTCGGTACTACCGACACATCCCGCGGCCCGAACAATCCATGGGGAATCACCAAACCAACCATGAACTTGAGAGGAAAAGGTAAGCACAAGCAAGAACATGTCCGTAGGAACTTCCTCAAGCAAAGACACGGCCACAAACTAAGCACATTGGGAGATCAAAAGAGAGAACGCCCAAGTACCTTGAGGCGACGAATAGGGCCGAATCCGCAAGCTTGAAGAGGTTGGGGTCGCTTCCAAGTCGTCCAAGAAAGGCTCCAAGGAGATGAGAAGATCTTCCTCAAAGGGAGTTGGCAATGGTGGAGGGAGGAAGGAGATCGAGGAGGAGGATGGGGGAAGGGGGCGAGGGAGAGAGAGGCAGGGGACGGGCCGGGTGGGAAAGAAGTGAAGAGGCAAGAGAAGAAGAGAAGGAGAAGAGAGGTTTTAACCCAGACCCACGCCTTACCGGTAGTACCGACGGAATCACCGGTACTACCGATAAGCGGCCGGTACTACCGGCCGGAAACCGGTACTACCGACAGTCCAGAAACAGGAAGGGGTACTCTACAGCCAAGGTGAACTAAATGAGGAACTAGAACCCTTCCAAATATGACTAGACACCAGCAAAGCAATACAAAACCATAGTCACACTTGAAGGAATGTTGTAAAAAATAGATTTTGAAAGACATAAATGTAAGTTTTGCAACGATTTTTCTATAATCTCTAGGTGAAAACAATGAACATGTGCAAGAGATCATTCTAGGTTACTAGAATCAATAATATTTAGCTCACTCCTCAAAGCACAAAATCTTGACTCGTCTAGGGGTTTTGTAAAGATATCGGCTAGTTGATCTTCGGTTCTCACATGAGTAAGAACGATATCTCCTTTGGTTTCGTGGTCTCTCAAAAAGTGATGCCGGATATCTATGTGCTTTGTACGAGAGTGGTTTACGGGATTGTTTGCCAATTTAATGGCACCCTCGTTGTCACACAAAAGAGGAATCTTGTTTACCTCACAACCAAAGTCTTTTAAGGTTTGCTTCATCCAAAGTAGTTGGGCACAGCAAGCGCCGGCCGCAACATACTCGGCTTCGGCGGTGGACAAGGCAACACTCGTTTGCTTTTTAGAACTCCAAGACACCAAGGACCTACCAAGAAATTGACAAGTCCCGGATGTACTCATTCGATTGATTCTACAACCACCATAATCCGAATCGGAATAGCCAATCAAATCGAATGTAGAGCCCTTAGGATACCACAAGCCAAAATTAGGAGTGAGAACTAAATATCGAAAAATTCTTTTAACCGCCATCAAATGACATTCTTTTGGATTAGCTTGATATCTTGCACACATTCCTACACTAAGCATTAAGTCCGGCCTAGAGGCACAAAGGTAGAGAAGAGATCCAATCATGGAGCGATATACCTTTTGATCGACGGCCTTACCATCCTTTAGTAAATCATTGTGGACGGTTGTTGGCATTGGAGTCTTGATGGCCTTGGCTTTGTCCATGCCAAACTTCTTCAACATGTCTTTGGTGTACTTGATTTGGCTAATGAACGTGCCATCCTTGAGTTGCTTGATTTGAAAACCAAGAAAGTAGTTTAACTCACCCATCATAGACATTTCAAACCTCTTTGTCATAATCCTACTAAATTCCTCGCAAAAAGCCACATTAGTACTACCAAATATTATGTCATCGACATATATTTGGCAAACAAAAATATCATTCTTAACTTTGCGAGTAAAGAGAGTGGGATCGGCCTTTCCTATCTCAAACCCTTGTTTGAGAAGGAAGTCCTTAAGACAATCATACCAAGCTCTAGGGGCTTGCTTGAGCCCATAGAGTGCCTTGTCGAGTTTGTAGACGTGGTTGGGAAATTTAGGGTCTTCAAAGCCCGGTGGTTGCTCAACATACACCACTTCGGATAGGGGGCCGTTGAGAAATGCACTTTTTACATCCATTTGAAATAGCTTGAAATCATGGTAAGTAGCAAAGGCAAGTAATATACGAATTGATTCAAGCCTAGCTACGGGTGCATAAGTTTCACCGAAATCCAAACCTTCGATTTGGGTGAATCCTTGAGCTACCAACCGTGCCTTATTTCTTGTCACGGCGCCAAACTCGTCTTGTTTGTTGCGGAAGACCCATTTGGTTCCTATCACATTTTGCTTGGGTCTTTCCACCAAGGACCAGACTTCATTCCGTTTGAAGTTGTTTAGTTCTTCTTGCATGGCCATCACCCAATCCATGTCCTTAAGTGCTTCTTTCACTGTCATGGGTTCAAAAGAGGAGACAAACGAGTAATGTTCACAAAAAGAAGCTAATCGTGAGCGAGTGACGACTCCCCTTTGAATGCTTCCCAGTATGTTATCAACGGGATGATCCCGTTGAATGCTATGATGCACTCTTGGATGTGGCACTAGTGATCTTCTTTGCATTGGACCATCATCATCATGATCTTGATCAATTGTTGCACTATCTTCTCTTGTTTCTTGATCATCTTGTTGATCTTCTACTTGTCCTTGGTCTTGATCATTTCTTTGATGTTGATCATGAGCTTGATGTGTATTCCCATCACTCGGAGTAGTAGGTGCGGAAGCTTCACCACATGCATTTTCATGCACATGATAAATAGTTGAGTCAAGAGGGGAATACATAATTGAATCCTCTTCTTCATCTTGTGTCTCCTTGGGCTTTACATCACCGATGGCAAGCTTCTTGATTGCTTCACTTGGAGGAACATCTTTACCTACAAGCTCATCATTGACTTGCTCCTTTTGAGAGCCATCAGATTCATCAAAGGACACGTCTACCGTTAGTTCAATATTGCCGGTGACATTATTGAACACACGATATCCATGTTCGTTAGTACCATAACCAAGTAGAAAACCTTCATGTACCTTTGGTGCAAACTTTGAGCTTTTGGTTCTCTTATTAAGTATGAAACACTTGCAACCAAAAACTCTAAAATAGTGCACCTTAGGTTTGTTACCGGTTAGAAGCTCATATGGAGTCTTATTCCGAAGCTTGTGAAGATATAGGCGGTTGATGGCATGACAAGCGGTGTTAACCGCCTCCGCCCAATAATTGCGTGGAGTCTTGTACTCATCCAACATTGATCTTGCGGCTTCAATGAGAGTTCGATTCTTTCTCTCCACAACACCATTTTGTTGTGGAGTGTATGGAACCGAGAACTCATGCTTGATGCCTTCTTCATCTAGATAGACTTCAATGTTGGTGTTCCTAAACTCCGTTCCATTGTCACTTCTAACTCTCTTGATCTTCACTTCAAACTCATTTTGTGCTCTTCTTGCAAACTTCTTGAAGATGCCTTGTGTTTCACTTTTATCTACCATAAAGAACACCCAAGTGAAACGAGAATAATCATCAACAATTACTAGTCCATATTTGTTACCGCCAATGCTTTGGTAAGCGACGGGTCCAAATAGATCCATGTGAAGTAGCTCCAATGGTCTTGTGGTTGATACAACATTCTTGATTGGATGCTTTGCTCCTACTTGCTTTCCGGCTTGGCATGCACTGCAAATTCTATCTTTCTCAAATGAAACATTTGTTAGTCCAAGAATGTGCTCGCCTCTTTGAAGTTGGGCCAAGTTCCTCATCCCAACATGTGCTAGCCGGCGATGCCAAAGCCAACCCATGTTAGATTTTGCCATTAAACAAGTCTCGGGCTCAACCTTATTAGTTGTGAAATCAACTAGATAAAGTTTGCCTTTCAAACGACCCGTAAATGCAATAGAGGAATCCCTTCTTCTATAGACGGTCACACCCTTATCCGTGAAGAGACAATCGTAACCCATTTCACAAAGTTGAGAAACGGATAATAAATTGTAACTTAACGAATGCACAAGTAAAACATTCGAAATAGAATTTTCGGTTGAGATAGCAATTTTACCCAAACCGAGCACTTCTCCTTTACCATTGTCACCAAACACAATGTTTTCACATGAATCATGATTTGGTTGAAATGAGGTGAACATGTTCTTTGCTCCGGTCATATGATTGGTGCATCCACTATCCAACACCCAACTTGTTCCACCGGAGGCATATTCCTACAAAAATAAATCAAGTTCTTGTTTTAGGTACCCAAATGGATTTGGGTCCTAGGGGGTTAGTAACATAAGTTTTAGGCACCCAAACACTCCTCATGATTTCCCTCTTCTTGAGTACACCAACATACTTCACAACTATTTTGCCATCTTTACCCCAACAACACATGTAATCACTAGCATAGGTTCGTGAGATGGGCACTTGTTGCTTGGGTTGTTCCACTTGCATCTTTTTGTTGGACTTGTCATTTGCAAGCGGAGTAGATGGACTTGTGACCTTGTTTGCCTTGTTTATGAGTTCAAAGAGAGGAACTCCCTTGTTGAACCTCACACAAGGCACTCCATTGATCATGTTTCTTCCATTGGCTTTGCCATTATACTTACTAAAACCAACTCCTTCCTTGATGGATGGATGCCTTGCGAACTTGAGAGTGAGCCTTGGTTGTTGGTCTTTGCACTTGCAACCATTTCTCAATATCATGTTTAACCTATGAATCTCCTTGTCCTTCTTTGCTATTTCAACAAGGTTAGTTGCATATACATTTATATCAACATTTTGACACCTTTTACAACTTTTACTTGTTGATGTGCTAGAGTCATCGGAAACCTTGGAAGAGGTTGAGGGGCTATTGCAAAGAGCATTATAGCTTAGCTCAAGTTTTTGATACTTTTCTTGTAAGCTTGTGAGGCTTTCTTGAGCTATGCTATACTTGTTCTTTATACTAGCAATTAAGTCATTGGCCGTGGTACACTCCTTTGTCAACCTCTTAATAGAGTCATTGGCTAAGGATAGTTCTACGGTCAATTTCTCAACTTTCAACCTTTCTTCGGTTAGAGAAGCTTCAAGTGCAAGATTCTTTTCTCTTTCTTGCGAAATCAAATCACCTTGCATTTCAAGACTTTCATTCCGACTTTCTAGTTTCATTAGCAATTTGATTATTTTGTTGCCTCCTTTCTTACCAAATTTTATTATCAAATTCCTTTTATATTCATTCATCTCATCATTTTCATTATCACTATGTTCATCACTTGAGCATGTAGGAGAGTTGTGTGGTACCTTCTCCCCCTTAGCCATAAGGCAAGTTGGAGTGACGTTATCGTCGTCGGAGAGGTTGATGAAGAGCTTGGATGAAGATGAGTTGTTGGTGAAGAAGCTTGGAGAAGATGTCTTGTGAATAGCAATGTTTGCGGCACCCTTCTCCTTGTCCTTCCCTTTAGTCTTCTCATCATCACTTGACTCATCACTAGAATACCATTCTTCACCAATGTGTGCTTCACCTCTTTTCTTCCTTCTATTCTTCTTGTCATCATCTTTGTTGGACTTGTTCTTCTCTTTGTTTTGCGGACAATCGGCAATGAAATGATCATGGGCACCACACTTGTAGCAAACTCTTTTCTTGTTTCTTTTACTTCCATCACCATAGCTCTTCCTTGATATCCTTCTTCTCATGAATCTTTTGAAGTTCTTGACAAGGAGTGCGGCTTCATCATCGGAATCATCATCTTCTTCACTTGAGCTATCATCATTGTACTTCTTTCTTCTTTCTTGAGTTGATGCATGTTCATGATTTGCCTTGAGAGCCACACATTTCTTGTTGCTTGTTTCTTGTGATTGATCTTCAATAGCTTCATCATCAAGGACTTCATGGTGCTTTATCTTTGCTAGCATCTCATGTGGTGTCATCTTCTCATAGTTTGGCCTTTCCATGATGATTGCCGCAAGTGTCTTGTTCTTGACCCTATATGCTCTCAATAACTTTCTTGCCGCCGAGTTGTCATCCCACTTTTCATCACCTAGTGCTCTTATCTTGTTGATCAAGGTCATGTATCTATCAAACATTTGTTGAGTGGTCTCTCCGCTCTTGATAGAGAAATTTTCAATCTTCCCATGTAGTAACTCAATGTTGCACTTTCTCACACTTTCATCACCTTCATATGATACTCTAAGTGTATCCCAAATCATCTTGGCATTTTCAATTCCATGCACTTTGTTGCTTTCTTCGGGCTTGAGGCATGAGAGAATCAATGATGCGGCTTGAGCATTAAGATGGAAATCATGTACATCTTGAGGAGTGATTTCACCATCTACTTCCGGAGGTTGAATGCCAATACTCACTATCTCCCAACACCTTGCCGCAATGAGATGCATCTTCATCTTGTGTGCCCAATCATTGTAGTTGATCCCATCAAACGGCGGTGGCTTCCCAAGATTGATGTGTGGCATTTGATTCACATTGGTCTTGTTCAATAGATTGTAGTCAAAGGATGTAGCGGTGAACCCTCTTGGTGTCTTGTCACCTTCTTGATCTTTCTCTTCTTCATTTGCACCACCTTTTGAGTTTGATGTACTAGGTTGCTTCTCATTCTTGTTGCTCAAGGCTACCTTCAAGCTCTCAATCTCTTCTCTCATCTTGCTCATTTGCTCTTCAAAGTGCTTGGCTTGATTTTCCAATAATTTTTCTGCTATCTTCTCGGCAAATTGGGTCATTTGAGCTTCACTTATCTCCGACATTGTGTTCCCTCATGCGGTGAAGCGCTAACACGAGGGTTAGGCTCCGATACCAATTGAAAGGATCTACAATGCCTAGAGGGGGGGTGAATAGGCGTAGTATAAAACCTGAAACTCAAACTCAATTGAAAAGTGAGAACAGAGACCGGTACTACCGGGATTGGACCGGTACTACCGATACCTGTCGGTAGTACCGATGCAATCCGTCGGTACTACCGGTCAAGAACAGATAGCTACGAAACCAAGATTAACTGCAGAGTAAGTTTAGATCTATGCTATACCAAACCACCCAAGTGTATGTAGAGTCCCTTGCAACCTTCTCCCTAACTTGAATCACCACCAAATCGTAGATCGGGCCTCCAAACCTAAGAACAAGGTAGAGAGAGAAAAAGCACGGTCGAAGCCGTGACACCACAAGTAGACACAACAACAAAGAGAGCAAGGGACAAGTTATTTATCCCGAGGTTCGGTCAATCCACAAAGGAAGGCCTACTCCTCGTTGTCGAGGTGACCACAAAGGTCGGAGTCTATTTCACCTCCTTTCCTCACTCAAGGTTACCACAAAGGTCACTTGAGTTTCTTCACTAGAATCTTGGGTGATACAAACACTTCGGGGAGCCCTCACAAATGGATCAAACCGGGCTCTCCCGAAGAACGCCTAGCCGCCTAGGGTTCCAAGAACCCAAGAGTAACAAATGCAAAGCAAAGCCGGCTAGAGGGAGGAATCAAGTGCTCAAACAATGGATTTAAGTTTTCCTCACTCGAATCTCACTTCTCAACTTGAAACTTGCAATGGATTGAGCTATGAGCAATGAATATATGTGAGAGAGAGTGGGAGAGCAAGAGAGAGAGCTGTTGTCTCGGGTTGGTAGGCAATAAAATGAAGTGGGTCACGTTCTAAAGAAGAGGGAAGAAGTATTTATACTTCCTCCGTCTGGGAGCTACCGGTACTACCGATTCCTACCGGTAGTACCGATGCTACCTCAGCAGATCGAACGTTAAAAGTCTGACACACGCACTGCACGAGGCCCCAACGGTAGAAAAGTTTGTCAGTCAAGTTGACTTGACCGGTACTACCGGTGGTACACCGGTACTACCGATACAACAGTCAACCTACTACCGAAGTACAGTCGTTACTACCGATCCAGACCCTGAGTAACTGCTTGGGCAAAGTCCTACCGGTACTACCGGTCGAGTACCGGTACTACCGCTCTGGAACCGGTACTACCGGATTAAAATCCGGTACTACCGAAATAAAGTTACTCAAACCCGAGAGCAGCGAGTTGGCTGGAGGAGTCTCGGCGCTAAGTCCTACCGGTACTACCGATTCAGAGTCGGTACTACCGGTTCAATATCGGTACTGCCGGATTAAAATCCGGTACTACCGGAATAAACTTTTCTGGAACCCGAGAGCAAGCAGTTCGCTGGGGAGGATCCTGCTCTAAGTCCTACCGGTACTACCGGTCAAAGACCGGTACTACCGATTCTCCAGGGGCAGAACAGGATAGGGCAGTGCACAAGTGTGTGAAGGTGTCTCTCAAGCATGTTTGTTTAAGTCAATGTTTGAGCACTTTAAACCTTCTACTAGTCAACTAGCTATGCATCCCTCTTGATAGTGCGGTAGTCCTATACTCAATAAAAGATAAAACTTGCTAAATTATGAGTAAAGATCACCAAGTAACTCGGTCAAGTTGGAGGGGTGCTGTTTCACCAAATCTTTCAATTTGCTCATTCATATGGACTAACACCTGCACATAATCTTGATAAAACCGTTAGTCCCTAATTTGATTGTCATTAATCACCAAAATCCCACATAGGGGGCGAATGCACTTACATCTTGTATGGTGCTCGGGAGACGTCGGAACGTCACTCCGCCACCGTGAACCCGCAGGCACGTCCACCGCCGACATTGCCTGTATCCTCTCGGCTACCTCCGTCCTAGCTAGCACGAGCAGCAAGGTCTGGTGAGTCCCCGGGTGCTTATTTAGTAGATGGTGAGACTCGGGTGGGTTCGATTTGTTCGAAACACCTAGCGCTGCCGTAGCCGAGCCACCATGGCCGCCGTGGTCGCCAGCGGACTCGCGCTCAGGCCCTAGGTTCTGATTGAGGCCTTTGGTTACGGTCGAGGTGGTGCTGAGATCGTGCCCGTGTCCTCGCCGTCGCTGGAGGGTCGCCGGTGACGGTCTGCCGTGGCAAGTCGCGCGCGAGCGCGCGTGGACGCCCTGTGCCCGACGGGAGGTAGGAGAAGACCGGGCAGGCCCCTGTTGGGCCGGGCTGGGTCACTTGAACCCGAGAGAGGGGAGGGAGCTGTGGAGAGCCGTGTGGGCCAGGGTGTTCCGAGTTGGGCCGACTCGGGCCACAATGGGATTTCTCATTTTTCTGCGAATTAAGTGGTGTTTTTCATTTTCTGATGAAATGAACAGTACTGCATTTTGTCATTTTTGTAGGAATAAATTTGTTATGCCGAAAATTATGAAATTAATTGTGGAGCCACTCTATAAGATACTGAACACAGGAAAAATATAAAACTTGGATTTTGAGTAGTTCCTGTATGATTCAAAATTTATCCTTTTAATTAATAAATGGAAGTTCTATGAATTATAGAGGCTAAAATATTAGTCCAAAAATCATGGAAGTTATTTTTGGGACTGTTTTAGGCTAAGTACTATCTGTATGAAAAGTTTGGGTTCAATTGAAAATAGTTTGTTTAATTATTATTTTATGCTCCATTAATTTATTTGATTAATTGAAAATAGTTTGTTGGAAAGAATTTTAATGATTTGATTAATAGGTAAGGTTTGATTAAATACATTGGAACACGTGAACCCTACTGTTCAAAGTGGTTGATCATTTACTTTGAAAGCAGAAAATGAATTTCTTTATGTAGTAATTAAATGCTAAAACGATACATTAATTGATAAGTTGATAAAAATGGAAAACCCGAATGACCTAGGATTTGTGTGACCTTGGTATTGTATGTTGACCATGGATCATTAACTCTAGATAATCCTTGGCACTTGATTAGTTGTTTGAACTCATCACTAGTTGATTAATAGTAATTCGTTAGTTGGGTTATAAATAGATTAAGCTTACTATCAACAACTATTAAAATAAAACTCTGAGCCGATAATCGATAAGTTGGGTTGTTGGCTCGCAACTTTATCATGAAAGATAGTTGTATTTAACTTTCTAAATCAAGTTTACTTTTTATTACTTCACAATTCAGTGCATCTCCGCATCATGGCATACATATCATCATGTTAAGCATTGTATTATTATTACGTGTAGTGATCGGGTTTTCGAAAGAATTGTTTGATTGATCCCCGACGGGAGGATTATTCGTCAGGAGAAGTCAAGTGGATTTTCTCTGGTATTCTAGAAGAAGTGACAGACCTACAACACAGGCAAGCCCTGGTGCATTCAGCCCTCTCCTTGTGATTTATAAATGTTTATCACTTGAGTTAATCTATTGCATTAGGTTAATAGAAGTTGAGTGATAACCAATTGATGCATTACCATCGTTGACCACTTATCATAACCTGAGAACCTGATTTATTTAAAGTATTGAAAAATGCTTAGTCATGCTTAATTATTAGATTTGCAAAAATGCTATTTTAAACTATGATGATATGCAAAGAACGAATCATTAAAAAGGGAATGGTATTGTCCTCATTTGTTGGCAGTGCATTTGGCCAGTCCATTGTCATCAACGGGGATGGGTTGTCCATTTGGTGGTCATATGTTTGGGTTAGAGTCCCAACTTATCGTCGCCAGCGGAAAAGGGATGTGAAAACCGGGTGGTCACCAGTGTACTTGGGTTAGAGCCCCAATGCATGATTTCCAACGGAAAAAGAATTAGGGACCGTTCGTTGTCGGCCTGCTGTGGTCGAGACTTTGCAACTAGCCACGTACTCCGGGAAGCCTATCTCCGGTGGCTCTATTGCTTGAACCGACAACCACACACTGGGAGTGGAGAGATGGCGAGAGTAGCGTGTACCCTCGTGGCCGGCGTGCCTGAAGACGAGAGGGGTACTGTGCTCTCGAGTGGCGCAGGACCGGTTCAGGGATAGAAAAGCCGTGGTAGACGGGGTTGGTATATGCAAGCTTAAGTGCTACATATGCAGTGTGGTTAGGGATCGCCAGCTGGGTACTTAATCGATTTGAATCGTCGTTACTCCTCGGTTATGGAGACTTGATCCTCATGCCTACATCGAAAAGTGGTTCGGAACCAGAATGTTTTTGAGAATGAATAAGTAATTGGAATTGAAGGACATATGTGAAAGAATTGAAATCTATTGATTAAAAGAATAATGATTAAAATATTGACAGCAGGATTAGTATTGCTTTTCTACGAAATACTTTGACTCTTGTTAAAGCCTTACCTAGATTCCCCTCAGCCTGCATTCCTGAGTCTCATTCCTTTTTCTTTAGTCGGGTAAGTCTTGCGGAGTACCCTAGTACTCAGGGTTTGTTAACCCCTATTACAGGTGAGCCGAGAGTACAGTTCTGCTTGAGGCCGTGCCGGTTGGCGGATCAAGCATGGATGATGATGTGTATGATATAAACCCTTGGGCAGGGTATCTAGTTATATGATGCTACTCCACTACGAAACTCTGGTTTGGGATAATGTCATTTATATTTGTAAACCTATGTTTATGTAATACTTCCGTACTCTTCACTTTGATTTATATTATTTGTGTAAACTGTTGTAATACTTGCAAGGTTTTTACAATGAGATCCTCGGTTGAATTAGGGTTTCCGAGAAAACCCGGCAGGCCACCTAGGTCAAGGGGAACTCGTGCAGACTAATCGGAGGTCCTTAGGACACTGATGATGCATGTGGGCCCTATAATCTAGGCGGTTCTGTCACATTAAGAAACCCTACGAATATAAGCAGTGCCTCCTCAGTCCTCACTAGGCCTGGGCATTCGGTTCTAACCGAACCGATCGGTTCGGTTCCTCGGTCCTCTGCAAATTTCGGTTCTCTAAAAACAGGAACCGTTCGGTTCCTAAAATTTCAGAGAACCGAGCATTTCGGTTTCGGTTTTTTTCGATTCGGTTCGGTTCTAAACCGAACTAATCGAGCTTCCATGAACACAGATTGGCAAAGCAGGAAAAAACGAAAACAGCAGAAGGCAGCGCTCTGCCATCTCGTGCAGCCGGCGGGAGCTCCGCAGCTTGGTTGCTACAGGAGGCCGCGCGCTACTGGGGCCTGCGGGGCCGGACAGCCGCCGTCGTCGGCAGATCTCGGAAGGAGGGGTTAGGAAGGTGCTGCCCCTGCGCAGGAAAGGTCACCAGGGGGCGAGCCGCCGTCGCCCACGTTGGAGGGGAGGAGGAGACGCCGCCGTCGCCGGCAGAACTCGGAGGAGGGAGGGGAGACGAGGCGCCACCCGCCCCTGTGCAAAGCGGCCGTGTGGGAGTCTGGGAGAGGAGGCGCTGGATGGAGAGAGGAAGCGCTGGATTGGGGGCGGCCGTCGGACGGGCTGTGGGTGAGGAGTTAGGACTGAGGAGGCACTGCTTATATACGTAGGGTTTCTTAATGTGCCAGTTGGGCCAATATTTGTTCTTGGGCTGCATTGATATTTTGGTTTTTCGGTTAACCGAGGCTTAAAACCGAATTGACCTGGCAAATTTCGGTTAGTTAAAAGTGGGAACCGAATTAGGAACCGATTTTTTCGGTTTCGGTAATTTCGTTTTCGGTTCCGGTTATTTCGGTTCGGTTCTCGGTTCTCAGTTATTTTTGCCCAGGGTTAGTCCTCACTCCTCACCCACAGCCCGTCCGACGGCCGCCCCCAATCCAGCGCCTCCTCTCCCTATCCAGCGCCTCCTCTCCCAGACTCCCACATGGCCGCTCTGCATAGGGGCGGGCGGCGCCTCGTCTCCCCTCCCTCCTCCGAGTTCTGCCAGCGACGGCGGCGTGTCCTCCTCCCCTCTGACGTGGGCGACGGCGGCTCGCCCCCCTGGCGACCTCTCCTGCGCAGGGGTGGCGCCTCCTCTCCCCTCCCTCCGAGATCTGCTGGCGACGGCGGCTGTGCGGCCCCGCAGGCCCCAGCAGCGCGCGGCCTCCTGCAGCAACCCAGCTGCGGAGCTCCCGCCGGCAGCGCGAGATGGCGGAGCACGGCCTTCTGTTGTTTTCTTTTTTTTCCTGCTTTGCCCATCTGTGTTCATAGAAGCTCGGTTAGTTCGGTTTAGAACCAAACCGAACCGAAAAAACCAAAACCGAAATGCTCGGTTCTCCGAAATTTTAGGAACCGAACGGTTCCTGTTTTTAGAGAACCGAAATTTGCAGAGGACCGAGGATCGGTTCGGTTAGAACCGAATGCCCAGGCCTACTAGCGATGCTTCGGTGCAAACGCACCGAACAAGTCCAGAAATGCAGCTATCTAGTTGCTAAATTTGCCCCATTCTTGGTTCTTCTTGAGCGCCAGGTAGTGCATGCCAAGCCACACGACACATCTGTTCTACATGACCAATCCAGAGCCATTTGTCACGTCGGCGGTCGGCCGAGTGACCGACCCTGACGACTTTAAAAAAAAAGAAAAACAGCGACAAAACACTGTTTTCTACTATTAACTATAAACAGAAAACGTTACCCACTAGCTAGCAATGTACGTTGATGACCCCGGTGCTGGTTAATTCCTCCGAGATTTGACGACCCGCTGTTCTTGTATAAAGCTAGTCGTTTTTTTCTCTCGATCGGTGTATATCAGTATTTTATTTAGAAAAAAAAATTATACGACGCAGCTATAAAAGAGCGCTCATAACACATATTATATACTGCCAACATAGTAATGGGTAATCTGTAATACAAATAAAAACACAAGATAAAAACCAGAAAGAAAGAGAGAGCAGAGCGACTACCATCAACCTCTACCACCTACCAACTAAACCTCAATGCAATGATGGCCTATAGAGAAGACAGAGTCAGGGTGGCAAAATATCCACCCAGTGACTAAGATAACGGTGACAACAGCGACCAGGTAGCCACTGTGAACACCGGAACAGCCAACAGTAACTTCAATGGTGACTAGGTAGCCGCTGTGAATCAAGCAAATACAATGGTAACATCAACAGCGACTAGGTAGTCACTGCGAACTGCACAACTACGGCATATCAATAGCAATGAGATAGCTGATGTGAACAGACGAACGACTGCACATCGACAACAGAAAGGCATTCGTCAAAGAATAGCGACATCGGCAAAGTCAAATTAGGTAGGACCAACCATTGTAAAGATGAGCATCAAGCACATACGGACACACATCAGAAGGAGCAACTTCTGCGAGAAAGCCTATGGCAGGCTACAGTCATGTTTCAATGATGCCTTCAGGAAAGAACTTGACGTCCTCAGACGCCAACAACGCTAGTAAACACACGAGTAGGTCTTTCGACCCTAGCCTACCCTGGCGAACAGGAACATTGACGCCCCTGAGAAGGTAGATGGCGCGACAGCGCACTGTCACCGGCCTAGGGGATCAGGCAGAGCTTTCACCCAGATACTGCACGTCCATAGGGGTAGACCACCCATGACAACCACGGGCTCCATGATTGCAGCGACTCACCCCCAAGCCTATAGCAGCAGTTGGCCTAGGTCTGAGTAGATCCAGCTGCCAGCGGCCGCATAGGGCCACTAGCTGCTGGCCGCCCTGACCCATCAGACGTGGTCGTGGCCATGGCCGCCGGCACAAACCATGGACATGCTATCGGCTAGAGTGAGCAACCACGCGGTCCAGTTGGCCCCCGATGCCCCGACTCCAGGGCACAGGTCGCCGGCCACCAGCCTAGATCTGGCGACACCACGCACAACCGGCCACCTGAGCAAGGGCGTGGGAGTGGAGGCGCCAGATACGGCCCTAGTCCCACCTGGCAGCAGCCCAAACTGCTGACCGACCACCATCTAGCCCAAACTGGCAACTGGCCACCACCCAACCATAGGGGAAGGATGAGCCTCCATCGCGCTGGACAAGGGACAGAGCCACCACCACCGCATCAAAAGCCAAGAGAGGGGATAGCGACACCAGATCCGGTCAAGAAAGGCCAGGATCTACCCCACCAGCTGCTCAACGCGCCGGATCCGCAGAGGAAGAGGAGTGGGGAGAGAATGGAGGAAGCAAGAGCGGGAGGGGGAGGGGGAGGGGCTGCACGACCGGCCACCATCTTGCCGAGCGCCGTCATGGGGGCCACCAGTGCAGCTCACTGGAAAGCGGCGGCGGCGACTGGGGGATAGCCGGAGGCGAGGGCCTCGGTGGTGGCACACATGCCCCCTCCCCAAGTCGCCTCAGGCAGAGACGATGCGGGGGTCGTGGGTCTGGTGCTCAAGCAATTCTTCTTTCTCAAGTTGTAGCCTGCGGGAGCTAGGAGAGGCCAGAGGCCTCGCGTGGAGTTGAGCTAGTCGTTTACATTTGCACATGAGGAATAGCACATGCGTCCATCTTTTGAACTGTTTTTTCTTTCATTTAGAATGGTTAAACTCTCAAAGTTATCGGGAAGTCTGTCGCAGGCTGTTGGTGTATGATGCATTAGATTTCTTAACCAGTATCACACATATATGATGCATTAATTGAATGACCACCAAAACCATTGGAATTTATACAAGTATGTACTTAATAACAAGTCTCAATCTTTAATTAAATGCTTAATTTACGCGTAAGAATATGCTAGTAATAAATTCTCAAAAAAGAGAGAATATCCTAGTAATTTTATTGTTCCCTTTAAATCATAAAAGCTATTATTAACTGCTAACGTTATGTGAATTTAGCATGGTTGGATTCTTTGTGGTGAAATTTATCTAACAAAATTTAATGTCTCGACTTGACATAGGTATTCATTTTTTTAGATTTTTTCTAAGAGTTAACGACACTATTAGTTTAGAAGTAGGCAATGTGCTCCTCTATAGCAAGGCCTCTGTTGTCAAAGTTGGCTTTGAAACTGTGTACGTATCCAAAATGTCAGTTATTTCTGAATGCCACTATATACGCTGTATGTGTCAAAATGGTACTGTATATATACTTTCTACGTGACTTTGTCCTAAAATAAGGGTATGTTTAGATGATATCCCTCCCTTTAAACCTATGACCACTAATTAGCTCAATTTTATGGTCTAAAAAGTGGTCTAAAATTTAGAGCTAATTAATTTTAGATTATCTATATGTAACTTTAGCTTTAAAATTTAGAGCTCTAAAGTTTAGAGAAGAGCCTCATATTTTGATAAATCAAACGATTTTACTTATTTGAGCAGGTTTTAAAAGAAATATTATTAACATTTGAATCATTGAGTGTATATAACGCGTGGGTCGGAGACTGGGCTCTGTACTTCGTTGGCTGCTAATTGTCATTAGCTGCCACTGATGGACGGGATCGTTTGTATCATATCTAATTTCTTTTTAATGAAATACATGCCAAGCATGGTTACGAAAAAAACATTTGTATGTCTGAATAGATTTATTATAAAATAAAATATATGATATTTATCTGCTATCATAAATATTTATTAGTATATTTAATACATTTGGTCGAAGTCAGAATAGTTTCACGTTTTGAAATACGAGACTTCTTTATTGGCAGACGTCGTCTTAATTACGGAAGCATACTGTGTCATGGTCCAATATAAGAGAACGGCTAAAGAAATGGCCATAAGTAAGCCTTCTATGACATGCACAAGTAGATATAAGTAGTACTTAGCTTGTGATACAAGGTGCTTACTTAAAGGATTCAGGATTCGACGGCCATTCGGGCAAGAACTCCTCCAGTGGGTAGCAGTGAAGGCGCAGATAGTCCCGCCAGTTGTGCACCGTCTCCTTGCGGATGTTGAAGCTGGTGGAGAGCCTTATCTTCTTGGACGGTTCATCTGAGTACAGCTTCTCCTTCTCCTCCGGCGGCAGACGGAAGAACTGCAGACCAACGTCGATCATCTTCTCCAGTAGCTCCTCTTCTACCCCATGGTTTATGACCTAGAAGAAATCAAGAAGAGCATGCACAGTAATGTCACGTGCTGACATGGTGGCGAGACAAATTCTAAAGCCCCCGAAGAAGTTAAGCTATGTTGCGCAGATGATGTTTGAACTCAAGCATCCACAGCCCAGGAGAAAACCTTAAAAAAAGTTAAACTAGTAGATCATTTTAGGCGAGAGGCAGAGGGGACCTGGAAAAAGCCATAGGTCCGGCAAGCCAGGCCAATCTGGGCGATGACTCGTTGCTTATCCGGCGACGCGAGGTCGATGAGCGGGACGTCACTGTCCGTCCTCACTTCGGCGAGTCGCGGCCTGTCGAACTCCGGCCGGATATAGCTCGCCGGGAGGACCTCGCGACGCTCGACGGTGGACAGAAGCTGGCTTCCCATCGGACTGCAAGCGATAACTATGCTTAATTGTTTCTGAAACGTTGGGGAATAAAGAAGGAAAGAGGATTGCCCACGACAAGAAGCGGAGACTGGCCTAGAGTTGACGCGCGCAGTGAGCGTCAAGGAACAACTTCTCAAGAGACACAAGCCGAGAGGGATATATATAGGGCTCGTTGGATCTATTAGTGCTGATATATACTTAACAGGTAAAATTAGCATGAAAAGACCAAACATCCCAGCTATAAACCTCCTAACTATTAGCTAGGGAATTACTAATAACAGTAGTTCATTCGTTAGATCGAGGGGCGCTAACTTCGCTGGTGCAGGATCGATTACAGACATTACAACCCATTAGCATATATAGGCAGGCCGGTAGCATAGTCAAATTGAGAATCTAATCATGATCTATAAAAACAGTTGACTGGCCTTTGTATAAACTTCGCGGGTGGGTATATTATGTGATTTAATATGCTTGCAGAAACAAAATGCAGACACTATTATATCCAGCGTCAGTAAAATCATTCCACATAAAAAAAAGCTCTAGGTGTCGCGCGCTCCCCGTGGCTCCATGCTACTGCTCGCCGTGCGTGGACCCGTGGCATCATGGTCAGCCCCTACTGACATGGAAGTATGGAACAACCCCGCGACACTCAGTCACCATGGCCCTAGCTTGGCAGTTGGCACCATGAGCAGCCCCTGCACTACCTCGTCGGCCAAAACCCGCATGTCAAAATTGCACTATGAAGACAGAGGTTGGAGAGTGAGAGATGAAAGAGATAATGAAGAGAGAAGGGGTAAGGAATAGATAAGGACATGATGGAATCTACGGGAGATCGAGAATAGCTCGTGGGTCACATCTTAGGGGAAAAAAAACTCGACAGTATAGTGTCTTCAGTTTTTCTTACATTATTTTTATTTTAATAATGACCTGTAAAAGACTGATTGTTGTGTGAACATTTCATTTCTTGTGGCAGTTGTACGAAGAGTTCCGCCTCTCTCAAAATAAAGCTATTTATATATGATGTTTTCTTTTAAAAAAATCAGTCACCTTGTGTTACATTTATCAAGTTTAGGGATCTGTAATTATGATTTTTAAGAGTACATGAATCTAAGAATGCAGGACAAGTTCAAGAATCACCAATTTATTTGACTCTTTTGTACCCTCACTATGTATCTCTCTCGTCCACCTCTTTACCTGTCTCATGCTTGATCTCCATGCACGTTTAGGGTAGTTGCTCTGTTTCACTCATTCTGTATGAGCGGAGCCGTATAAATCTAAGCGAGAAGGTGGTTTGGTTGGCCGTATGCCTACATGAGTGGATGCAATTGCATGAATGAATATAAGTTGGCAGGAGACACCTAAATCGAGCTTCACTGTCAGGTTAGGCTGAGTGGATATAGGATGAGGGTGATGCACGCACGTGTCGGTCACAAGTTAGATATGTTGCATTCGCTCATGCAGGCAACCAAATAGCATCTTAACTTTTCTGCATCTGCTCATGCAACCTCATCAAACACCTTCTTCGCTGAAATACGGTTCCACTCAGCCTGCATCACCCCATCTAGGATATACGATTGAAGCCCCATCTACCAACCAAACATACCCTTAGTGAACATGTGTAAGCAAGGATTTGCCCTAAAATAGTTTTTGAAAAAAGGATTTGCTCTAAAATTATTAGAGGGTACAAAAGTGTAAAACAAAAACAGGAGGTTCCAATTAGAGCAGCTCCAACGCGGTGGCTTCAGTGGTGGCTCTATCAGCCAACTAGGTTCGGATGCCAGCTTGTACAAAAAATGAGTGCTCTATTTGTGTCAGTGTAACCTGCAGAGGCTGTTGTGGCCTCAGGAGAGAGAGGGTCATTCGCTGAGAGGGTGAGGCAAAAAGTGCCGCCAGCTTTTACAAACTTTGGTAGTGCTTGCTTTGCAGAAGCAGTAGCTCTAGCTAACCTATGCTTACATGGAGCAGAATAATATTTTGAAGCATACACTCTTGTTAGCTTGCGATGGTGAAGCCCTTAGTGATAGTAATAATGAAGTAATCAACAACATTGCTGGGATCCGATCTAACAGATGACATATGATTTGTGACGCTAGAATGATTTGCTGTCGTCAACTTTAGCGCACTCCTGACACATGACGAGATACGTTGAGCGTCACTTATCAACGTAACTTGGTGGGCTTTTACAAAGAAGAAAGTGCACCCGATCAGTTCGGACTCGTAGCGCATTCATGGGCATCCACTGGATCGCCACGTAAGACTTAATCAGCTAAAGCAAAAAAATTGCAAACGTGTTGGAATATAATAGTCCCCGGCATGACCGGAAATTTAAGTGAAGATTTTAAGTAAATTATCTATTGTGTTTGCCTATCGAGTAGACGGCTACTACAAATTAATCTGGTCTTTATTAGAATATTTGTGTCGACATACTAGGAGTTTATTCCTAATCGTGCGGGATGCGTCAGTGATTTCCTATATTACTATAGAATATACGTACCATTGTGCAAGTACAGCAGTGTAAGCATTACATGACTATATATACATACACAAACCTATCTATTATGGCACATCTCTAAGAGCGATGAGCAATCTCATCAATAAGACAACTACTAAGATATACCATTCTTAATTAGGACGTCAAAATGATGAATGACATTAGGTTTTTAGTTTTGGTATTGCAAAAAAAATTCGGCCACCACCGAAACTACCGAATTTCATGAAATTCGACCGAGTTTACCTATCTCCAATAATTTTGGCATGAGTATTACATGTGTTTCATTGGAACACGCCACTCGTAACTATGCCACTGCCATCAGAGACATGTTTTGGTCCACTGACCATATGTGACAACTCATCAGAGACGTGTGTCCAGAATACACGTCTCTAATCATGTATTATAGGCGCTTTTTGTTGCGCATCTGAATAGGGTATATCCTTTGTGCAGTTTTGGTACAGTGGGCTGCTCTTTAAAATGACGAACTTGCCAAAGTATTTTACAAGATACGGAATATTGTAGATAACTCTAACTAATTTTAGTATAGAACGTGTATGAGGAATTTGCTTTGCTTCATACGTTTGATCTAACGTGTTGTTTGGTTTGTAGAACAATAATGCAAATCGAATTGAAATTGGTTAAAATTGTATGGGTTGTATGTCCACAGCTTTAATTTATTTACATTTGCTGCGGACCCAACTGGGGACTTGGTCCAGATTGTGATGAGCGATGGTCAACGGAGTTCACTTGACATATTGCTCGGTTTGTGATGTGCAGGTGTTGGGCTCGGAGGCAGTGGCGGATGGCGGAGTGAAGGTCAAGTGAGCGGGCCGTGCCGATGGACTGGGAGCGGTGAAGGACGTACGCGGGACTTGGGCCGAGGGACTTGGACGCCAGAGTGCCAGCTGCGGTGGCGGACACTGCGACATCGACAGACGCGATCGAGCATGGTCGAGGGACTCGAAGCAGTACGCAGGCCGGCGGGACGCGGCCCAGGACGGTTTTCGGGTTTGGACCTCAAAACCCGGGCGGAGCTGCTTCCGGCGGGAAGTGGGGTGACACGCGGCGGAATCTCCGAGGTTACGTCAAGGCAACGGTAACTCGAGCATGAAGCGGGGTCGTCCGATCACATTCATAGAGACAGGTTGTTTCAGAATGTCTTAGGGCTAGCTGGCTCACCTGAGAAGCTGTAGTTAGTGGTTAGGGGGTTATTCGCAAAATTGTAATAAGGTTACTTGAAGGGGATGGCAGCCCCTCCCCTCTCGATCTCTCTCTCACCCTCTCATTTCATCCCCTCCACTTAGGGTTAAGACTAGTGCTTAAGGAGAGATCCTCCACTTGTTCATGGTGGTGTAAAACTCGCGTTTGAGTTGGGAAATCGAGGCCCTAACCTCGTGTCGTCTTCGGGTTTTTGGAGTAAGCCTTTGTGTTCATATGTTGTTCTTCGCGTTCTTCTTGTTGTGTGGCTTGATTCACGCTCTCTAGTCCGTTTCGACTCGTTCTTCTTGTGTGTGCTTGTTGTCTACCATGTGAAGAACATTTCTACCGAAGAAAATCGTTTGATTCGAACTATACACATAGATCGAGCATGTTCTTCACCATGGGTGATTTCAAGAACATATTTGGGGGGCGTTTCGATTTACCGGTGATTTACTTCGAATTGGCTTGTGATCTTTTAGGGGATGATTCTATACTATCTTGTGACCCTATGGCCGAAAAATTATGGTAGTTCATCTCCGTTTGATCGAGTTCTCTTCGATTCTTATTTCGGGCGATTTTGAATCGCCTTCTCGGCGCAGTCGCAGACAGTCCGGGCCTGGGGGCCGAACAATCCAGGAGTCGGGGCCGAGCACAGCGGGCTGCAGCAGCCTGCTCGATATACAGGCGCGGACAGTCTGCACCTCAGTGGCAGACAGTTCGGGACTGTACCTCGACAGTGAGCAGTAAGGTTTCTAAGAGTTTGATTTTTGGGATTTTGCCGGCGGACAGTCCGACCCCCTAGTGCGGACAGTCCGAGCCTGGGCTCCCTACAGCAGTAGAGACTTCTCAGCCTCGGGTTTTTCAGGACATCTATGCCGGACAGTCCGCCTAAAATTCGCGGACAGTCCGACGTTCATTATCCGACAGAGCACAGTTTCTGTCCGTGGCACTGTTGATCGTCAGAGCATGCCGCCGGACAGTCCGAGCTCACCTTCGGACAGTCTGAGGTCCGTACGGCGAACAGTCCGCACCTGGACCCCGAACAGTACGAGTCTGGACAATGAGCTCTCGTTTGTGTTTTGCTTCCGCATCTTCTCCGGTGTTTCTGAGTATCCCGCTGTGACCTTGTGTTGTCCAACTTCTCGTAGGTTCTTGGATATCTCGTGAGGGTTTGATTGCTTCTGGGATCGTATCTAAGACAGTGGCCTCTCGAATATTTTGGAAGAAAATTTTAAGGCTCCTATTCACCCCCGTCTAATCGCCTATTTCGGTCCTTCATTTGCGTTACCAATTCTACAACCAAACAACACATAAATATATTTCACATGGCAAAGCAGGAGCTGCACACGTAAAAGAGCACCCAAATATATTGAACACATTCTCCAAGCTTTAAATATACTCTATCCATCTCAAATTATAAGTCATTCCAAAAATCTTGGAGAGTCAAAATATTTTAAGTTTGACCGAAATTATTGAGAGAAATACAAAGATTTATGATACTAAATAAGTGTATTATGAAAATATATTTGATAGAAAAATCTAACGATACTTAGTTGATATTATAAATATTATTATTTTATTATATAGATTTGGTCAAATTTAAGATGGTTTAACTCTTTAATATTCTTGCAACGACTTACAACTTGGAATGATGGCAGTATATCAGAAGAAAAAAAAAAGAGCATTTTCTACTAAAGTGATTATCTTGAAATTTAGCTTATGCTGATATTTATACTAATTTATTATAAGAAAAAAACTATTATTCATTTACTGAAAAGTAGTTTAAGCGAACAGACCCTAGTTTGTCTTTCATTCCTTGACCAAGGCACACTTACCGAGGTCATTGTAACTTGCGTCACCTCTGGCAATCAAAATAACGTGGCGAGTTCCTGCTTCTAAATATTATGGCCCGTTTAGATGCATTTTGTTTTGAAATTTTGAATCGAGAATTTTTGGTAATAGTATTTAATTATTACCTAAATAGATTTAAAAGATTTATCTCATAATTTAAATTATGCAAATATATAAAAATTTTATCTATATTTAATACTTTATGTATGTATCACAACATTCGATATATAATAAGAATCTAGAATTTTAAAATGCATCTAAACATGACCTTATCTCCTTATCTCTGTAGGAGTAGGTACGTATTAGGCGAGACCGATCGAAGTCGCCGGGCACGGGAAGGGCAAGCTTCATCAACGTGTTAGTGGCTCAGACTACGACAACAGCATGCACCGGCGTGCACGGCAGCGAGCCAGACGGCATCTTGACCTGGCCATGCGTTGACGCGCCAAATCGAGGAAAGGACACACCACCCGCCGTCTCCCACACAACACGTTCGGCGCCGGAGCAACGAGAGAAGAAAATTCAGAACAGAAATGCTCGACGGTGTATGGAATTTTTGATATATGTATAGAATATTAAATGTAAATAAATATTTTTTATATTTTGCACAGTTTAGGTAAAACCTATGAGACGAATCCCTTAAATTTATTGAACACTTATTGCAAAAGACTAGTGTTATTTTCACAAAAATAATTGTCTTTGAAATAGACCCTTATATGAAACCATCTGTCGTTGACTGGGACCACAGTCCCATACACGGATACGTCGTACCTGAGGTTGGCTGGAGCAGTGCTATAAAGCTATAACCATAGCAAACCATATCTTTATTTAACACAGGAGTCGGATCAACTCTATTTTAGATTTTAGATTATCTCACTCCTCCCAACCCTGATACACAAATAGCAAGTGGTAGTACATGTTGCACGAATATAATCTTGATGTAACATGTAGCGTTGGATAACTCTATTTTTGTTTCCTGATCTGTTGCCCTGTTTTTTTTTTCTCTTCTATTCTGTTAACTTTTTACTTTGAATAAAATCCATGTAGGGGCTTTCTGGCCCCTCCAGTTCAGTCAAAAAAAACATGTAGCGTTGGATAACCTGTGTTATAATACATGGTCATTGAAAATGTGTGTTCATGTTTATTAGAGCCTGCTCGATACAATATCCACACGGTTCTTTTATACACCGCCGCCTGAGATACTGTCCTCGAGGCACAGCACGTCACGCCGGCTGGCCTCCATCGCCCTCGCCGCGGGGGGACGTAGAGCCATGCCGCGTCGCAGCCGCCAGCCGGACATCGACACCATCGATACATACCAATTAACCAGGGAGTGTCCATCGTGCCGCCGTCCTGCTCACTCATGCCACGCCTCCGCCATGCAATCTTCCATTTTATTTATATTATTATTAACTGTCGTTGTGTTATCTTGATTTGCAATGGAGAGAGAGATACCAAACCCTGTCTTACCAACGTTCTCTGCTCCCCATGAACGGTGCCCCAATGGATGTTTTCATTATTTCCAGTTCCATTAGTACAATCTTTTTCTTGCATCTATATAAAAAAGGTATGTCTTTTTTTTACAACAAATCAACATTAACCAAAATTTGTGTTTCTTTTGAGAGAAGCGAACAACACTGTCTCGTTAGGATGCCATTGGAATCTCAGTGCCACCAATCAGTTCGATTTCCGTAGCAGATTCAGCGAGAAGTACTTGAATGCAATCACAGGTCTCGAGATTTTTTATTTTTTTTTGAAACGAAAAGTTTTTCTCCGTCTATCAAGTCTCAGGGTGAAGATATCTCTTATCATCTGCCAAGTCACTATACATGTTGTTACCGATAGCTACATAAAAATGAAGATCCACACCTCCATGCAACTTTATGTAAAAATGAGCATGATCTAACAAACAATTGATACTTGGTATGTTCAGGTTTTAGTTACTATCCACTTTCAAAATTTATATGTTTAGTTACTTCTGATATAACTAGGTGAATGCCCGTGCGTTGCAACGGAAACATGTATAAATATATGCTATACTTCTATATACCAGTATCATGATAACTTATGTACAAACGTGTGTTATACTGTTATCAAAAGGTTTTCGTAATCGTAAGTCTTTAAAAAAGAGATAATAATTTCATTATCGTAAGTATAGCACACAATATTAACGATCTAATTTTCAGATTTGCTTACAACAAGTTAAATAAAAAAAACCTGGTATTTGAGTATCCAATTTTTAGATTTGCTTACACCTGGTTTTAGATTATGCTTTGGTTTCCTCAGTTTCAGCGAGAAAGAAGCAAGTAAGGCCTCTTTATTTAGGTGGGTACTCTTGAGGTAATCTCAAGCAAATTATTATCTCAGTAAGAATTATTCAGCACTGTGGTAATTTCAAGCAGATTATTAAACAACTTTAAGTCTTGGTGGCTTATTAAATAGAAATGAAGCCATAATCAGGTTAATGATAATAGGAATTACTTGTGAGGAAAAGAATCTGAACAAACAAATTTAGTTACATTGGTGATTGATGCCAATTGAAAGGGTCGGTGGCCTCACTATGACTTCTACCCGTGGCTGCTACTATAATCAGTGGTTCCACAGCTATCTGAAACAGTGGAAGGAGTGATCTGAAAAGAGTACCTATCCATTAGAGTCACAAAATCACAAAACAAAAAATATGCTATAGAATTGCTATACAAAATCACAAAACAAAAAATAGTCACACTAAATGGTGACTAAAAACTGCTTTCATATCTTAATCCTAGCATTGGTTTTGTTGCTATACTATCAGGTTAGTTAAATATAAATAAAGCCTTCTTAAACAGAAATCCCAAAAGCTTTGAACCTAACAGCGAAAAAACATGCATCCACTTAAGAGTGCAAATATGGCACTCCAATATAATATCAACTCTGAAGCTCTGAATTATTAGATTCATGTCCCTGGTCAATATTAGAAAGAACTACAGCTTCAACTATCAGTTAATTGAATTTTCTCTAGAACTCCATGAAGAAAAATAATATCATGAACACCTAAAGTATGCATGGCAAAGTTCCACACTGCAAAGATATACCTGCTAGCAAAAGATAAGTTGAGAACAAAATAAATTTCTTTTGGGAGTTATATAGAATATAGATACTGCATTACTTATCCTCAAGATAGTAAAAGGGCGTGTTGTTGACAATTAACTAACAAAATCACTCTGACAGAAATTAACAGTAAACTTTTAAGGATTTCTCCAAGGTGCATTGATACTGAATTGAGTTGAGCCTTGTTTTTGTAAGACGACTAACATCACGTCTTGACAACATAGATTAAATCCCTCACTTGAGCCATGAATTCTAGACGCAAAGAAGGTGTGAGTGCAGCGAAGAGGAAGAGAATACCTGGGACCTGAGGAAGGTCTTGGTGAGGGCGAGGCGCAGCGAGACGATGAGGGCGACGAACGGCAGAGCACGACGATGAGCGCGATGACGGCGGATGTTGACACGGTCGATCCCCAGCAGCAACACACGCAGAGAGCGGTTCTACGAGCCAAACGACGGAGCCCAGGGCCACGGGAGGTGGGCGACATGCGCAGGCGGGCGGGCGGGCGGCGGGAGCTGCACGTTGTGGCGCGTGGGCGGTTCCCCGGTAGAGAGCGCGGGTACTTACCCACAGGGGAGACCGCCGCACGCCAACGGCATGGGCATCCATGGCACCTTCCTTCCTGCGAAACGCAAGTTGAGGAGGGGCGGGAAACAGCTCCGGTGACGACTCCGGCGACGGCGAGACGCAAGTTGAGGAGGGGGCTCGGGGAAAAGGCTCCGATGACGCCGTGGTAGGCGGCGACGGCGACGGCAGACTTAGATGCGCTCTCCACCACGGCTCCAGGCGGCAGCGGAGTCGGAATCGAAGGAGAAGAGAGCAGCGCGAGATTGGTTTTGGTTTGGAGCCTTTCCTTTTTTGTTCGCACGAGATCGGCGTGAGATTGGTTCCTTTTGTTCGCACGAGAGCAAAGCTTTCCTATTTTTTTTGCATGGCAATGTGGAAAGGAAATCGCAACGCTTTCTTTTTTTTTCACGGCAAGGTGGAAAGGAAATCGCGAGATTTTTTTCGCATGCTAGGGATGTCACCGCATTTTTTTCCGCTAGGTGGGAATTGTTTCGCAGGTTAAGGCTTCAACACCGTTGTGTAGACGGTTCCAGTCTAGGCTTTTTAGTTGTAGAGAAGAGATTTTTAAGTTTTATGGCAACGCGCGGAGTATCATGTAATTTGGATATAAAGTTAGATAACATCTAATTAAGTCGAACAAAAATAGATAGATCACTATTATTAACACGACCACCGCATAACAAATTATATGTTCCATTACAATACATAGGCGTATTTGCTAGTGTTACACTTTTATTATAGTTCATGCGTATCAGTGTTTCATGTTTCAATAAAGTGTTTGCGATCGAGTTACTATTGACATAAGTGATGGAACTTTTTGAGACTGGTCAGGGCCGCGGCCTATGACATGCCTAATGTCTTGTATCAGGAAGATTTGCCGGCAATTGTCGGTAAACAAAGAAGAGATGTGCCGGTGGTGGAGACTGGAAACGAGGGACGGTGTCGGACTGTCGGCACAAGAGCCTATGTATCACGTCTCCAATGTGTTGTCAGTAAGAGCATTTCCAGCAATGCTATCTAAATTAGATTATCTAAATTTTTATTTAGGTAAGTACCAACTCTCAAACTACCCATATTTCGTTCTCTACTCTAGCAATACTAGCTAAATCGTGCTACCCAAACTCATCCTTATAGGGAATGACACGTGGATCCAACATGTGATCCTCTCTCATGCTTTCTTCTCGCCATGGATGTAGCTCGAGGTGGCCGGAGAGGCGTCGGGGGAAGCCACCACGGGGGAGCACCACCACCTCGTCGGGAAGCCACCGCGGGGGAGCACCACCACCACGGGGGAGGCCAAGCCAAGCCGCGCCGCCAGGGGCAGGGCCGCTGCGCCGGGCAGGCCCGGGGGTAGGGCTGCCGCGCAGGGCAGGACGCACCGCCGGGGGCAAGGCCGCCGTGCCGAGGGCAGGCCACACCGCCGGGGGGCAAGGCTGCCGTGCCGGGGCAGGTCGCGCCGCCGTGCTGAGGGCAGGCCGCGCCGCCGGGGGCAAGGCCGCCGTGTCGGGGTAGGTCGCGCCGCCGTGCCGAGGGCAGGGCCGCACCGCCGGGGGCAAGGTCGTCGTGCCGGAGCAGGTCGCATGGCCGTGTCGGGGCAGGTTGCGCCGCCGTGCCGAGGGCAGGCCGCGCCGCCGGGGGCAAGGCTGCCGTGCCGGGGGCAAGGTCACCGCCGCCAGGGGCAAGGCCGCCGTGCCAGGGCAGGTCGCATGGCCGTGCCGAGGGCAGGCCACCGCGCCGGCCTAGGTGTGTCGGGGCCGAACCGTCGCAGCGAAGACGAGCGTGTGGGTGGGAGGAAAATTTAGGTAGCCATGTCTTGGGCCAACATGAAAAGGTAGTGGGAGGGGGGATTTGGGTAGCCAACAAATTTGTTGGGTCGAGTAGATAGCCTGCTGGAGTTGATTTTTTGGCCTCCACTATCTAGATTGGGGATAGTCTGTTTAGGTAGTCTGCTGAAGATGGTCTAAGTGTTAACATTACGTTGGACTTTCAGTGTTCTGGCAGCTAGTAAAAGTGGCTTCCGGTGAAGAAAAGTGTCTTCCCTTGCACTGGGTTCGGCGCATGGCTTATGACAAGGAGGCGGTTCGTTTAGGAGAGGAGTACTAGGATAAACAGAACAAATAACCAAATTTCAAACAAAAAAAACAAAACAAAACACATCACCACGTGTAGCCAGTGTATTATTAGGAGAAAGTGCTTGAGGTAACACGGAATTTGGAACAATAACAATTAGTAGAAGTAGAAGTTGAAGTAGTAGTACCATATATTCACGCTCTGTTAATTACTTGGACGCCTGCCTGCCTGATTCTCAGCAAGCGGTATCATGAGACGGCTGGAAGCCCACTTAAAGATGGAGGCCACATCTGATAAATAGAGGCCTAAACGAAAAATTTCTAGGCTCTGCACCCATTGACAGCCCAAGTCCTTCAGAGCAAAAGGTCTATTTTTCTGTTAACGCCTCTCATTTGAGTACAGTGTAATATCAAAAAAAAAAAACTATTTTAGCTCAACTATTGATTGCAGTATTCTCATTTTTCTTTTCACACTCCAAAATCATATTATCTTTTACCTCCAGAACTCTAAAATCTATTCTAATTATCTCCTTGTTTCCAACTTATGATCAACACGTTTTAGGTCATCATCAAATCAAGTTCCATAATAATTTGATGATGTTCACAAACTTCAAAGCTACCACGGCATATGCGGTCCACATGCTGCTACGACTACACACGGTAGTACCGTACGCTCCGTCCCGAAAACTACCACCACGCCAACTGCTTGGCCACGACGCGCGATTTTTTCCTTCCTCTCTGTCTCTCTCGTCGTCCAACTGACAGGCAACTCGCAACCTCCGCTATTGAAGCATCCATCCATCGCACGCAGTCCACGCACCAAAAACAGAATTCATAAATCGCTGTTTATAAAGAGAAGAAAGCGCCCGTTGTAAGCAAGAAATCCACGCAGAGCAGCACCACGCGGCTTGCGCGCTCGATCAGTCGTCAGTGATACGCCACCGCCTATCGCCATGTCGGCGATGCGCACCCCCAGCTCCAGCTTCGATCACAGCTACGAGCTCCCTCTGCGGCGAAACCTCCTGCTTCTGCTGGACCTCCTCGGCCTCCTCCGCTTCATCGCCGGGGTGCTCCTGGACCGCCTCGGCGTCGCGCCGCCGTGCCTGCAGGGCGAGGTGCATCTGCCATTGCCACTGCCAGGACAACCTTGGGGCGGCGGAGAGCATGCCAGCGACGTTGCCTTGGAACGCTTCCTGGAGGCGAGGTTGTGGGGGGAGACCGGGACGCGGTCGCTCACGGCGGCTCCGCGGTACAGGCGGCGGCGGCAGGTTGCGCAGCCGGCGGATGACAAACTGGCCGAGGACGCGGTGGCCGTTTGCGTGATTTGCTTGGCGGGGCTGGATTTGGAACCGGGAGATGATTTCCAGACGGTCGTGGAGCTGTGCAGCTGCTCGCACGCGTTCCACGCCGCGTGCATCGATGCTTGGGTCCGCAGTGGCGACGATGCGGCCACCTGCCCGCTGTGCCGCGCGCTCATCATGTTGCCCACGCCGTGGGACGACACGAGCAGAGTTTGCCCCGCTCTCGCCCCGGGGACTGAGGTCTCTGTCTCTCCCTCGTAATTCTTGCGCCCGCGCGTCTCCATAGATAGATAGATAGATAAACATACACCATCGTCTATCTATACCGGAAAGATGCAATGTGTATGCATGTATTCGCGCCGAAAGATCGTTTCCCTTGAACTAAGATTCTTGCTGTTTTGTGTTTTCTGCTTCAACAAAACAAAATTGATGCTCTTTTCTGAAATGTGCTGCCTACCTTTTGCAGTTGCGTCGTGAAGCCACGTCGCCCTACAACCCACTAAGGTCCTGTTTAAATTCAATGGTCCAGAGTGTATAGTTGACAAAAGCTAAAGACTAAACCTCAGACCAATTCACCTCAATGGTCTAATAAACTAATAACATTTTTTATAAAGTTGGATAAACTTTAGATAGCATTTAGGACCTGTTTGGATCCCTTCCTCTAAATTTTGGAGCTCTAAACTTTAGCCCACCTCACATTAGACCTTTAGACCTCAAAACTAAGCTAAATTGCTCTAAAATTGTTATAAGTCAGTTTAGATGATACAAACAGGTACTTAGGCCATTTGTTTGGACATCAAGAGCTAAACCCATCTATTTAGTGGTTAAACTTTAGAACCATGCGATCCAAACGGGGCCTAAGTGCTTTATATCATTATTGTTTAACCATTTTGCTTCCTCACTCCAATCTCATCTATATTCTTCTTTAGTGCCTTTTGCTGCTTGCAAGACTAGCAGTCACACTAGTCAAAGCCAATTTGACGTCCAATGTGGTTTAATATACCTTTTTTGCTACTCTTGTCCATCCTATTCCCACGATATAGAACTTCAATGGTCTTTTCAATCCTCACAACATTGATGGTTGTTTCTAAGATCAACACCAAACAATGTGTGCTACTACCAGTCTACTACAGTACGACTTGGCTCCTGCACCGCTCTCATGTGCGTCGACTTAAACAGTGCACTACATCCGATTTGTCGAGCACCATGCTCCCTAGTCCCACACACTCTCACCTTGGTAGAACTGGGCTATCATATGCCCACATAGATTCAAACCTAGAGGAGGTCATGTCTTAATGACACCTTCTTTTGGTATCCTACAATCAGACCTCGGGTTAGGGCCACTTGATAAAGGTCCATCTCCCACCGCTCCCTAGTTAGAATTCAAGGCATTTGGTAGGGCTTCTCCCTTGGCTGCATGATGTCATGGTGGATCTAGGGCGAGGAAGGGCGAGGCGATGCGGGAAGGGTGCAACGAAGGCAACAAGGCATGACATGGCAAAGAGAAGAAGAGAGGCCCACGATGAAGGCCTCGACGAAGGCGGGGGGGAGCATGATGAGCCAGGATAGAAGGCCACACGGAGGTAGGGGAGGGTGCAACATGGGCCATGGCAGAGCAGAAGGGGCGCAGGGGAGGTGGAAAAGCAAGAGGGAAAGCAGTGAGGGGTGTTTTAAAGGCCTCCAAGCGGGGAAGGTCGTTAGGGAAGACAGAGAAATGCTTGAGGAAGATGAAAAAAAATCCTAGGGAAACACTGGCACTACGTTTTTCTAGACTTTCCCTATGATTTTAAACTCTAGTAGTGGAGGGTGCTGAGACGAGCGGTGGAGAGCAGGTTTTTTTGGCTCCCCACCTGTAGTATAAAAGGGTCAGCGTGGAGGATTCAATTCCCAAGTAGGGCTATGCTGAGCGGCCGTGTTTGGTAGCACTCTATGGATCCTCACGCCAAGCGAAGTGGTAGGAGCGCTACCAAACAAGCCTTCAAATCTAGTAGCACCCTAGGTGGTGTGAGCACAAATAGAACTTCACACGAATGTTGGAATTTTATTCCCATGTTTGGCTATGATGTTAGAGGAAGTGCTGCCAAAGTGCCTAGGCCTAGGTTCCTGGTGCTTGGTGGCCAAGCCCATGGCAGTTATGCTTATTACCTAGGGAGGAGGGATTAGGCTCCAAGAATGGCCATGCATTGCTCCCGGACCATGGTGGCAGCTACGATGGGGAATCGACACCCTGCGTTGAGATGATAGTTAGAGTGTTGCTATGGCTATCTTTGGAGCAAGTCATAAGGATACGATAGTGGCCATTTGCCTAGGTGAGCAGCAAGGCCATGGAGGCCCTCTAGAGATGACTTAGGGCTATAGAGATGACTTAAGGGCTGATAGCTGCCGTCTTGGCTACGGCCCCTAGGACCGGTCCATTGGCGAGCTGCTCGATGTAGAAATGACAACTAGTTAGGGATATCTCTTTGCAAACAATGTCTTGGTAATTGGCCTTGATTTGTGGTGTCCTATCAACATCTGATGGGCAACCCATAAATTATATATTATAAGAGAAATTATAGGTCTAAATATGTTCTTGCAGACCACACCAAGTTAAATCGCGCCTTATAATTATTAGGGTCGGAGAAAGTATCACTAGTCCTAACCTGCTTGCTTAATTTAAGGAATTCGAAGTCACGCTACCAAAACTCCTAAAATGAACTTACTTAAATACCACAAAGCATGGTGTCGAACGTGCATCATATACGTTATAGTCTCTTTTCATTTGAATTGGTCAGCGAACCATAATATTGCAACATGTAAGAAATGATTTCATCTTCAAGGGGATTCAACCAAGCCCACTTTCCGTGAAGGAGGTATTTCCAAAAGGAATTAAACTTTTCTCTCTTTAAGGATAAGGACCAGTCTTTCTCTAACCCTTGATTTTGTGGATCGAAAATTTATTGTAATTACGTCGGCTTGTATATTTTTTCCTCCTTCCTTTCTTTGTTCCTTAAGTTGTATTCAAACTTTTCCGTCCTTTTATTTAATTTAAATAACCTGTAGAGGCTCAAGAGCACTCCAGTTTCATAAAAAAAAAAAGACGACCCCGTAGGACCAGTGACCGTGGCCATACAATATCAGCTTGTTCTTTTGACCAATCAGCGCTTATTTTCAGCCACGAAACAGTATTTTTCTTTCACAACAAATCAGCACGAGCAAAATCGGCGTTTATTTTTTAGTCCAAAAGAATAGGCTGTATATATCGACGTTACACGGTTATCCATCATCAACAACTAGCTGCACCTGCACACTCGAGCTGCTCACAGTGCGACGGCTACCAGAATTCGAAAGAGACCAGTAACCTGACAAAAATCTTTTGCTCAGTGCCTGCAACGAAAGAGACATGCATGTCACGTGTACTTAGATAAACTTTCGCGTCATATACAGTAGTTTAACACTAGCGCCTGAAGATTTATTTAGCAGTTTCTCTACTTAAGCTACACCGGATCCGAGTATTGTAATTAGCTAGTAGAGTCGTCGTCCGGATTTTAGCTGATGTAGTAATCTAGTAGTATATATGCATATCGAAACTAAGATGCAAATTGCACGACATTCAGTCATTCATGGATATGTGTCCACCCTATATGCAGACGTGGAGGATAGAGCACACCCAGGCACCGTGTCGCGTCGAGCACGGCGGCCTAAGGCTACCATAACGGACAATGCATAAGCACGTCACGGCTACATGGGCAGCAGCCTGCTGGCATCCTCTCCTGAATGAATAATAAAACATACTCCGAACTAAGGTGGACGAAAAACTCAAAACTCGTTAGCTCGCTCGACTCGCTTGTTAATGGCTCGGCTTAAGCTGGACTCGTTTTATAACGAGCCAGCTCGATTTATAACGAGCCAGCTCGAGTTGGCTCGCGAACTGCTCGTTAGCTCGTACGAGCCAGTCAATTCACAAGCCATCAAAGTAACGTGCTTTTGACCTTTTGTTTTATATATATACACACATACATACACACGTAACAAATTGACATATTTTAAATAGTTATATTATCTATTGGACAGAGGGAGTACTATAGTATATTATTATACTTTATATATATCATATATTATTTTTTCATTTGACTATGGCTTTCTTTTGAATTATTGTTATTATTAAAATTTCGATAAATATATATACTCCCTCCGTTCTAAATTAGATTCATTCTCACTTCTCAAGAAGTTAAAGCTGAGAAATATTAATAATATTAATATCTATAATATATATTAGTATTATTAGATATGTCGTTGAATATACTTTCATATTTATTTGAAGATATAAATGTTACACGCATTTTCTACAAACTCAGTTAAAGTTGAGAAAGTTTAATCAGCACACATCCTATAACGATATCTATTTTTGGACGGAGAGAGTATTTTTTATTTTTTATATTTGGCTCGTGAGCCAAATGAGCCGAACCGAGCAAGCCTTCTGGCTCGTTTGTATAACGAGCCGAGCCAAGCCGGCTGAACTGGCTCGTTGTACTAACGAGGCAAAACGAGCCGAGCTGAGCTGACTCGTTATCCAGCCCTAAACACGGCAGCGGGCCGAAAACCGGAACACGCCGAACCCGTGTTGGCTGTGATGGCACACGCATGGTCCGGTTGCCGGACGAGTCCATCGGGAAAAGCCGAAATGGTATTAGGCGGCGTCCCTGCCGTGCGATGCACCATTTCTTCCGGATATCCATGTGCCTTGCCATTCCCCGCACGATACCACGCCGGCCCTCCGCAAACACCGCTCGATCGCGCGCGACACGCCCAACTGGCAAAATAGCCGAACGCATATCATGCCATCCGGCCATGACATGTATCTAGAACGACAGCCACGCTGCACCCGCCCCCCGCGGTCCCACCAGCAGCCGTGCAGAGCACGAGTGGACGAGCGATCGAGCCACACCCCCTTTTTCGGTTGCGTCGTCCCTATATATCCACACGGACGGACCCCGCGTCTCTGTGAAACCCGATCCGAGAGCCAGATTAAACAGAGACAGACGCATGCACGCCGCGCCGCCGGCCTCCTGCCGACCTTGGCGCTAGCTAGCTAGCTTGCTGGTGCACAGCGTCTCTGTTTTTTCTCCATTCCTCCTGCCGTCCGTGCTGGCCGGCCGCCATGACCATCCCGCTGGTCTGCTATTGCAACGCGGTGCCGCGGCCCGTGGCGGCGCTGTTCAAGCTGCTGCACGCGGTGGCGCTGGCGTTCGTGCTGCTCCTCTGCTTCCTCGGCCTCTACGAGTTCCCCTACAACCCGGAGGACCACGCGCCGGTCATCTACGGCCGCCCCCGCCGCCCGCGCGGGGACGCCCCGAGGCCGGAGGCGGTGAAGCAGCGCCTCCCGCCCGTCGAGTTCCTGGAGCTGCAGGTGGCTTCGTCGTCGCCGTCGGCGCCGGCGCCGGAGCCGACGTGCCGGGTGTGCCTGGAGACGCTGGAGGCGGCGGACGAGGTGCGGCGGCTGGGCAACTGCACCCACGCGTTCCACACGCGCTGCATCGACCGGTGGATCGACCTGGGCGAGGTGACGTGCCCGCTGTGCCGCGCCCACCTGCTGCCGCGTCGCCGCGCCGGCCTTCTTGGCATGCCACGGCTCGGCTAGCGAGTCGTCCGTCCCTTCTTGGCTGGCTCATTCCCTTGCCACGTACGTGCCCGTGCGACGGCTCTCAGGCGGCGGCGCCGCCGGTACGCGTACAGATGCCAGTGGACTAGTGGAGCCGGATGGGGACGGACCAACCGCGAACTGATTGCGATTACGACGACTATATAACCACCATCCTGATGTCAATGGATGGGCGCAGGGCAAATTAATTAACTGCAGGTTGGTATAAAGCGTACTCGACGGAAGTCCTTATAGGAGCGATATAATATTGTTTGTGTGCCTGTGTTGGAGTTGGACAGGCAACGCTCTTGTATATTATATAACTATATCTGTCCAGATTTTGGATTTTTTAGTTATTGAGCAATATTTTCTTCTTATAGCAAATTAGCATAAGTCGAAATCAATGCCTTTTTAAGAACGAACGAACAGGGCAAGCCCACTTCTGGGAGTTACCGCGCAAAATGATCGTGGTGTTGACCAGCTTAGAGGTGTTTAGTAATCTTTTTTTTTTCAAGAAGCTCCTTTACTTTTCATTAAAAAATGGCTTCTCTTCTTCGAAACATTTAGCAGACTTCTCCGAAGGAGCCTGAAAGAGCCTCCCAAACAAACCCTTAATCAAGTCAAGGAATATTTTGAGTTGTACAACCAAGATCTTGATGCAGTCAAGAGCGCAAAGAGAAAAGGGAGTACTGGTAGTGCACAAAAGAGAGAATTGATGTTATCCTTTTCTCTTGGACCGGTCTTAATGGAATTTCATAAAAAGTTTCATGCACATTTAACGGAGTATCATATCAGCAAACTGCATGGGACGAGAGAGAAAGAAATCGTTTCATGCCCACGAAACGAGTAGGGCGGCGTTTCCAACGCCACGAAACGAAGATGAAATTCGCACTGGCAAGCTCGGGCGTTTCATCGAACTCCATCGGCCTGCTCGCTGCCGCGGGTGCGGCCGAGTGCGGCTCCGCCAGCCACCGGGCGGACCTCCGCCGTGACGCGGCCTTCGCCGCGAACCTCCGCGGGCGCGGCGCCGCCGAGCCCAGCTCCGCCGGCCGCCGGGCAGACCTTCGCGGGCGCCGCCGCGCGCAGCTCCAATGACCCCAGACCTCTTCTCGGCCGCCGGTCACCATCTGAGAGCTCTGGCAGCCGTCCACCTCGAGCTCGAGCGAGGACAGGGCCGGGGCCGGACGCCGCCGCGCGGGGACGGGGCCGGCTGCCGGTCCGTGCAGTCGCGAGCCCCGTTGGTCCGCCGCCGGGCGTGATCTCCGCCAGCTGCGGTCGTGCGCCCCGCCGGTCCGCCGCCGGGCGTGAGCTTCGCCGCGGGTGGGCACCGACGAGAGCCGTGCCACAAGATCCGAACAAGAAAATCGCGCACAGCACAAGAAATCGCAAAACAGTTAGAAAAAATTCAGAGTAGCTATATGGATTCCTGACTTTAGGTGCCTTGCGTTAAGAGTGGTGTGGCATGGACGTACCCGCTGCCTGAAGGTCTCTTCGTGCCTGAGCATGGCCATCTTTACGAGCTCCATGTCGCGGTGACTCAGAAGCTTCTCCATCTGCACCGTCGCCCTCTGCCCTTGACTGCCGGTCCTTTGCGTTTAGTTGATACCAGTAACCAGTCGGCCGAGGACGCCGCCGCCGCCGTGCGCAGTCGCGGGCGCGGGGCCCCCGTCGTCGCGGGTAGAGCTGAAGACGAGCTGAGGACGCCGGGCTCCACACGAGGGGAGGGGATAGAGAGGGGAAGAGAAAGAAGGTACACGTGGGACCTATTAAATAGTAAAATAAGCCATGAAACTGTGTAATTAAACTTTGCATTATGAGAAAGTTATGTTTCATATCAAAGTTTCATCTCTTAAAAACTAGAAGGTGAAACTTGCTATTGAGACTCGCCTTACTATTAGGTAGTACGTAATGCTATTGCCTGTTTACTGCTTGCACAATACACTATTGCGGTTGCCCAATAAAGTGCATGCCCACCTTGATATTGTAGCAAACATACAGCTACTAAGGATTCTACGTATGAGGTCGTTTAGAATATTGACATGTGTTATCAATGTGACACTGACGATATTTGAATTAAAAAAATAATTTGAATATTTGTAATTAGAAAAATATATTTGTATAATTAAATTTAAAAATGTAATTTGTATTCTCATGTTAATTAGGCAAAGAACGGCCCTCAAATCGGCTCGACTGAACTCTTGTCACTACTTGCTGATCGGGAGATTACTTGTTGGATCTAATTCGGCGTCCGTGATATCTACGGACCTTTTTTTTTTTTTTAAAGATGCACCACATGGCCGGCATATATTAATAAGAAGAGGAGAGAGTTACATGCGCAAGAAGCGCAAAATAACTTCCCAGGTTTGACAGACCGTCAAACTGGACGTAAGATTATGACAGACTACTCACACACAGATACAACAGGTGGCCAATTCTACTGTCATGGGACCTCTAGCTCGGCCACTCCTGACTCTACAGCCACTGCAGCAAGGGCCTCGCAAAGTTTCTTGGTGTTCAACTTCGTCGCGGTCCTAAGTGCCTCGATCGCCTGCTCCGAGAGGCCTTAGCCAAACATATCGACGTACGCTATGACTGTTGCATCTGGCGCTGCCGATTTCCCGTTGAGAAAGTCCAACTCGCGCTTAAGCTTACGCTGGGCGCGCTCTGCCACCGGCACGGTGGACGGACGAGCTGCCAAACGCAGGCTAGAGCGGGTGGGAGCCAACATCCTTCTGCGTCTTCGGGTACTCGGCTTGTCGGCCCGCTTCTGAATATCACCCCTAGGAGGTGAGGGTGGCCTCGGTAGCAGCGGATCAGGGATCGGCTTGAACATCTGCATGCAGAAGGAGGCGCAAGCATTTGTGTCCTCCATCCCATCAGAGCAGGCACCATCGTTCCCTATCCCCTGCAAAACAGCATCCTCATCGACAATGCTATCAACGGCCGTCGCACTGGCCGTTGCAGCGAGGTCGACGCTTGCCGAGGCCGAGGTACCCACATCATCCGTGGTGTCAACGTCCTTGAGTGTAGCGGCAATCTCGTCCAGCATCGGGTCGATGGACGCTGAGTGATGCGACAAGCTCGTCTAGAGTGATGCGGCAAACTCGTCCAACATCGGATCGATGGAGACAAATCGCACCGCAGGCACAACGGACCGGCACATCGCCTCCGCGAGCACCCTAGTTCATCATGATTGCTAGCTGGTCATGTCATAATACTGAGGAATATTTTCCTATCATCCAACTATATCTATATTTACCAAAGAGTTAGATATACCAGCAACCTTCAAACTTCTGAGGCTATGTATATATACTAGACTTTTAAAATATATTTATGAGTGTAAACTTTTTAAGTGATGCACCACGTGTCCATTGTAGTCACATGAGCATTTCTTGCTAGTGTGGCATGCTAGATTAATATGTGTTTTTACATTTAATCTTTTAAATTTGTTTTCCCCTTGATAAATAGACCATACATGGACAACGACAACGCAACTCCAGGAGACCAGGAGCCACGATAGAGTATTAGGGTTCATGTTCCCATACTATGGTCCTTAAAAAACAAGCATGCGGCACATATATTATAACATTATTACATACATGTTTTTTTTTAATGCAACAGGGGACAAACGGTCTCCGCCTAATCATATTACCACAGATGCTAGCATTAGGCACGATGGGTGGAGGGTCCAAATGACCCGAGAGTTAAGGCTTGGCCTTGGAGCTTCTCGTTGCCTTGAAGGTTGCCCCCAGTGGATCGACGCTGGGGAGCATGTTCCTGAAGACGACGTCATGCCGGTGCTTCTACAGTTCCCCGAAGAAGATAAGGATGAGGCTTGACATCGCACCCGCTTCGGGTGGACCTAGAGAGATTAGATACAGGTATTAAATTACATATGATTTGGTCTTCTTGAGAGATACTCCACTATAATCAGAGGAATCAAGATCTAGTGGTGGTCCAGATCGAATAAAAATTGCCCGCAACCACATCTTATACATGCAGATCGATGTAACTCTACCATGACAGATCAGTCCTTTATATGGGGAACCTGATTGATATAACAATGCAAATAAATGGAGAAATTAAGGGGTTGCTATGCACATTCTTCCCGACTTTTGGTTATATGTCACATTCTCTGCATTCTCATTCTCATGGCGGTACCGGTACGTATACGTATCAAGAAGTCTGAAAAATGTGCAGCTTGTGCACGGAATAGCCAGTCGGACTTTAGAATAAGCTCGTACATTGGTACATTTCCGTGGACTAGCTAGTAGCCTAGACACAAACACTACACTTCAGAGCGGCCAAATTCAGACTGTGCATCAGCACTGAGAGCACACATACTTCTCAGGCCGGAATGCGCAGGTTGATCAACATGTGCCTGCGCAGCGGGCGGGACATGTGCCAACAGCACTCAACCTTATCTCCCTCTGATCAGCTTCTTTCTCGAGTATTTAGCATGACAATAGACCTGACGTCCTGACCTGACTATTGAGTGCAGGCAAAGGCATGCAATCGATGGTGATCAGACGTACGTGGCATAATAATTCACACACTATTAGTATATACCGATATTATATATATTGTGTGGTGTGACGACTGACGAGTGATCCTAATACAGTAACACCTCATTATCGCATTGAAGCACTCGCCTTTCAAGCAACGCCAGCCCATAACTGCATTAAGTCGGCAACTGTTGAATTCATTAAGTAATAGTCGTCTGGGCTTCAACATACTGCTAGGTAAATTAGGATATGTTGTACAACCTACAGACAGTCCCTCGTTTTTTAAGTTTTTAGAATTCAACACACAGACAGCTAAAAAGAAGTCTTATGATTCGTTAATTCTCTTTCTCAATGAAAAGGGGAAGAAATATAACTCAGCGCAGTGTAAGGTGGCCTGAAATTGACTTGGCTTTGCCAAAAGGTCTTATCTGGAGTACTTCTACGCGCGGGAAGGGGACTCTTCTCCCGTGCTTTTGCAGGGTGAGACGAGCCAATAACTCAAGCGTGTTCGGTCAGTTTCTTGAGCTTCATACAGCTCCTCTATGATCAGAAAAAAAGGAAAGGATTGTTTCCAACTCATCGTATGATCAAGCACGAATCTGATTTATATAAATCATTGTGTTGCTTCTTCGTATAAAACTGGCAAACATAAATAAGAGAACTTAGACGCAGCAACATACCTAATTAGATATCTGTAGTCTGCTCACTGCATCATAAACATCTTGGCAGCCACAGTGGCAGTAGCAGGCAATAGGTAGCAAAATAAATTGCTAGGCAAGCACGCAGAACACGGTAAATAAACTTTCGGATGAATATATTGCTTGTTCAGGTTTTGCCCCCTCCTGTTCCTTCAAAAAACAAGGCAGCAATAGTCTGAGAAGCATGCCATGAACCCAAACACAATCAACCATGTGAAAACAAACCTTTCAGGTATTTTGTCGAACAGTCGTCGAGCGTCGTCCACGGCAATGTCAGGCTCGATGTCTAGGATGCTAGCTGACATGCTTGACCTTCGTGGTGCTGGAGGACGACATGGGTGCATCGAAGCTATGCAGTGCTAGTCGCCTAGTCCCATTCGCCTTCTTGCTTGCGCGTGCCTCTCTCCGCGCTAGCTCGGACACCAGACACCGTGCGGCTTCGCTTGCCGGTGCCGACCTCCCCGCGCACGACAGAAGACGGCCGGACTGGCGTTGCGGCCGTTGTTCACCGGAAGGACGACGACGGAGCTGGCAAGTGCTATCCATGGAGCAGACCTGTCATGTCGTCCCACGGTGCCACGCCTTGACGATTCGGCGCGCATCTTATCGTGCGGTGCCGCAGCCGGATCCCGCATGGAGACGAGGACCCGTACCGGTACAGCTAGCGCGGAGTCTCACGGTCACTGCGCCTGCGAGCATGAGTCATCATCCTCGTCTCGCGAGAGGACGACCTCGCCTCGATTCCTGTTCACGAGGGAGCTTGCTGCAAATATCCTCGGACGCAGACGGTTCAACCAACGCGCCCGTACTACGTTTCTTTCTACCTAACAGGACTACACGAGATATGATCTGGGCCGTGTTTGAAAGCACCAACTAAACTTTACCTGGCTAAATTTAGGTATGATATATCTAAACATCTCATACCTAAACTTAGCTAAAGTTTAACTGGAGGCCAAAATGTACACAATCCAATTAGCTGTTTCAACTCAGTTAAAACCAGCTAAAAGGTCTAAATGACCAAACTATCCCCAACTAAAGTTTAGTTAGAGCATCCAAACGCATTCAGCTAAATTTTAGCTATCTAAACAATAGTATTAATGAGGAGTAGCATGGTCAAAATTTTGAATTAGCTAGAGCATCCAAACACACCAAGTAAAGTGATTTTTTTCTAGCTAAACTTTAACTCTATCAATTAGCTATCTAAATTTTAGTTGGGGGGCTTCCAAACATGCCCCTAGGAGAATAGTAGTTATATGAGGACCCATGATCGCTGCTGTCTTTTGTCTTTCAGGGAAAAAAAGTAACTGCTGCCTTTACCCTTCAATTCAACTGATCAATCAGCCAAACGGTCGATGCAAAGGTCTGATCGAGTCTACGTCTGCGGTAATTTGGACATTCAAGCTAAGTGCAGCTTTTTCATGGGTTAAACAACATCCAGGTTCAATTCCGATTTCCGAATTGAAATAAAACAAATATATTTCAGTCCACGACCACGCCTTTCAGTTCAGGTTGCTTCATCAAGCCTGCCATTATATTCCCAGATAGATATATAGATATAGTCCTACTTGACGAGTCGAGATCAACAGTTGGCCAATTGAGATGAATGCAGAACTATGTACTTAGAGTGCGATCCATTTAATAGGCCTTCAACTCAGGTGTTGATTCTAATTCAAGAATCAAGGACAAGGAAAAGGCTAGTTAGCACAGTTCTGAATTAATAACGCCAAGGGGGCCGGGCCATCATATGATTGTTAGAGAAGTGCATGCATACCATCAGCTATAGGGCCGGCATGCAACTTACGGTATATACTGAGTTACTGACACCATATAAGTTTCATGGTTTGCCATACTAAACGTACGACATCCTTATTAATTAGTTGCTTCGAATTCCGGCCATCGATCGAGAACAACTCAAAGGGCCCAATCGAGCTTCGAGCATGAAGTGGCTGTTCTCCCCTCCTTCAGTGTTACTTCTTGGCATGGCTGCTACCTCACGAGCAACGAAGCGGTGATAACTGTAGCACGCACAGATCATAGGAGTTCAAAGACTGCTTAGTCCGGTGATTTCTGATTCAATCATAGTGCTGGTTCTGGTTTTGTGACCTATCTTTACCCGATTTGCAGAGTGGGTTGACAGTCATAGCCGCAGCAGCTGTTGATTCAGCATTTGGCGTGGAAAATGCGGACATGCACGTCAGTGGCCCGGAGTGTTTGGACGTTCCTGTAGTTGCTGCAACCTTCTGCTTCCAGCTGAAAGTTTTGGAAGATACTAATAACATTCCAATAAGGCATATGCATGGGTATGAATGAATTGTTGTGAAATTGGCGCCGGCGCGCTGGAACAAAGATATGATCCGTAATTGTGTATTGGCGTCGCTATTGTCCCCTATCCCGTCTGGCTATCTCGCTCTGAGTCGCTGGGCCGTTGGCCTTATGGGCCACGTTCCCGCTTGGGCCTCATGCTCACTCGTGGGCCTGCCTCACGCTCGCGGCTCAAGCTAGCACACTCTCGTCTCCTATACAGGCATTAAACAAGTGAGTGTATGATACCTTCGCTTTAGCTTATCATTAAACAAGTGAGTGTATGATACCTTCGCTTTAGCTTATCAGCACTTATTTTTCAGTTCTAAAATAGTATTTTCTCTAACAATAAATCAGCATCAGTTAAAATTTATATTTCTTTTCAGCTCCAGCGATTAGCCCCTGTTCGCTTAAACTTACCAGCTAGCATTAGCCATTCATTCAACAGTATTTTGCTCTCACAACAATTAGCCAGTCAGCTAGCCCTGGGCATAATTAACCGATGACCGAAAACCGAACCAAAATGCCCGAGACCGAGATCAAAGTGACCGAGAAGTTCGGTCTTTGGTTTTAAGTAACTGAAACTAACCGAACTTAGTTCGGTCTTTACCCTCGGGTAACCGAACTAACCGAACATTTGAATTTTGTTGACATAATATGTATTTTAGACTATTATTAGTGATATAATATTTATTCTCATTGATTTATATCAACCATCACTCTTATCACTTTGTTTAATCTATATGCTGTGTTGTTATTTACCACTTGAAATAGAAAAATATTACTAAAAATTGGTTCAAACTATACTATTTAGTAGTTATTTCATCTAATCCGGTTAGTTCGGTCGTGACCGAGACCGAACCGAACTAACCAACTTTCTCGGTCCTGAGTTCTGAAACTAACCGATCGGCCTCCGATTTTAGATGACCGAACTTTCGAAAAGATCGAAGAATCGATCGGTTCGGTTTGGTCAGACCGAATGCCCAGGCCTACAGCCAGCCAGCTAGCCGTACAATCTAGCCAGTTGAACAGACCGGCTGGAATTGCAGGGTATGTGCATACCCGATATACTCCTACTCTGTAGCTCTGCCATTGGCAAATATGATAGTCCGAAAAAAGGGTCTCAGGAAAACTTTGACGAAGACAAACTTGTGTACTACTACCACCTGGTGAGGCAGTGGAACTACTAGTATTCCCTCCGTCCACAAATAAACATAATTTTTTAACTTCTTTAATTTGTGTTTGATCATCTATCTTATTTAAAAAGTTTTAATAAATATTATTTATTTTGTTATGAGTTATTATATTGTTAGATATATTTTCATAATAATTAATTTAATTTATTGTTTGTATAAAAAATTAAATAAGACGAATGGTCAAAGAGAATTAATAGAAGTCAAAAAATTATATCTATTTGTGAAAGGAGGTAGTAGTAGTATATATGTACTGCAGAGGATTACAGAGCAGCAACACACTCTGACTCGGCCCTCTGTCTAAAAAAACAATAGTATTTTTACTTTAAATTGACCGTTTATATTATTTAATTTTTTATTAAAAATAAAACAAATAAATTATTATTAAAATACCTCTATTGATAAAACAATGTCTTTATAATAATAATTATAAAGATGAACGGCTAAATAGAAATTCTATAAATAAAAATATTGTTTTTTTTGGATGGAGGGAGTATGCTTCCAGTTTGAAAGGATGGATTCGATGCGCCTGAGCCAAGCAAGATTTCATGCAGGATAACATCTTACCCATGCGTTAATGCCTGACGGCCGTTGTAGTATTGTTCTGAACCAATGCTCGTTTGGGCCCTCAATAATAACGCCCAATGGATCGAGGAGACAATTCGTGGGCAAGCCTAATGGTGCCGCGAGCACGCCGATGCCCGCGCAATCATTTCATCCAGATCAAATCGCGCAGCAGAGGCAGAGGGGGAGTTGCTGCTGCACACATTCCCAATCATTCCGCCAAGTCACTGAAAACTGACAGTAGACCTGTAAGCATGTCCTGCTGTAGATTTTCAGATTCAGACCAACAGTGCAGCAAAAGTGCGAACTGCCAAGCATGGCAGTTGGCTGAGAAGCAGCAAATTAATCAATCTATCCAAGTGGTTGCTAGTATGTTTTAATTTTATCAGTGTGCATGGTGAAGCCAAGCTTCGAAGCTCTCGGTAGCAAAATTTTGTGAACAATACTTTCATCGGTATCTTTGCACTTTGTACATGTGGTACTGTACTGTCATGCTTCTGAATTCCAGCGAACCGTAGGTACGTATTCCATAAATGAAGTAGGCAAAGGCAAACAGCAATCTTCTTGAGATCAGATCCCTACCCTACTCCCAAATCAGATGGCGCCTCCCCCTCCTACTGAAAGAGCTGAATGTTCTGAAATCTGGACGAAGAAAATGTTGCTCTTTTCATGTTTCAGAGTTCACACACAACACACACACACACCCCCCCTGTTACAGAGTAGGTGGCAAGCTAGGAAATAGGAACAGCTTCCATGGAACGTTCGATTGCAGCTGCTTCTCCCCCAAAAAAAAAGAGGCATCCTTCATTTTGACAATTTCCCTGCTGCCAGGCAGAGTTCCACGGACATGATTATAGCTGGACTGATGAAGAACCTTCGTCCCCAATCCATGTCTCCCAAGTGGCGCGCTTTTACTGCGTCACCACCGCGGCTAATCAACAGCTCTACCACAAACCTAATCCCGTCCTGTCCCTCCAAAACCACACCCCTACGTACACTTTCGCCCAGTAATAAATCACACCATCCTGCCATCACGCTCCCTCCCGTACAATGCTGCATACATTATTATTCTTCTGTTAACCCAGATCGAAACCTAACCATGCTAGCTTCTGCCTTCACTCATAAGTCACAGCCGTAAACAGTGCATCTCCCGCTGATGCTACGCCATTACAAAGAAGCTAGCTTTTCGCGCCGCCATGATGCTCGCTTTCACTCGCCGAACTAAAATGTCCCCATGCTGTCCCTGTATTACGCCACCGCTTCTATTTCCAGCTGCCATGACGAGAGGTGTTCTGCACCTCCTCCTGCTCCTCCTCTCGGCGACCGTTGAGCTTGGCGTTCCACAGCAGCAGCAGGTGGAGCTGCAGCTGCAGGACACCGTCCTGCTCGATGACGTCGTGCAGGAGGCCGCCGAGGAGTGGTACCACGGGCGGCACCGGAGGACGGGCGTGGCGTACCCGCTGTCGCTGCCGGGGAGCCTGTCGGGCGTCGAGGCCACGGTGGCGCGGTTCCGCGCGGGCAGCCTCCGGAGGTACGGCGTCCGCCGGTTCGGCGAGTTCTCCGTGCCGCCGGGCCTCGCCGTGCGCGGCCGCGCCGCCGCGCACCTCATCGCGGTGCGCGTCAACCTCGGGAACCTCTCCTCCGTGTACGACGACTACGCGGCGGGCGCCGGGTACCGCCTCGCGTCGCCGGTGCTCGGGCTCATGTTCTACGGCCTGGCGCGGCTCAACAACGGCACGGCGGCGCTGGAGATCGACCTCACGGGCGCCGCCATCCGCGTCAACTTCTCCGTGGCCATCCCGGCGCTCCAGCCGGGCGCCGCGGCGCTCTGCCTGGCCGTGGGGCTCAACGGCACCGTCACCGTGACGGACGTGGAGGACGGGACCAACACCTGCCACGCGACGGACCAGGGACACTTCGCGCTCGTCGTGGGGGCTGCTGGCGACGGTACCGGCGGCGGCGGCGGCGGGGAGGCGGATATCGGGGAGGTCAGCAAGTGGAAGCTGGCGCTGTTCGGCGCGGCGCTGGGCGCGGGCGGCACCGTGCTTCTGGGGATGGTCGCCGTGGCCGTGGTCACCGTCCAGCGGCGCAAGTCGGAGATGGCGGAGATGGAGCGGCGGGCCTACGAGGAGGAGGCGCTGCGCGTGTCCATGGTCGGCCACGTGCGCGCGCCGTCAGCGGCCGGTTCGCGCACCACGCCGGACGAGCTCGAGACCGAGTACTGTGCCACATTGTGAGTTTGTGACACGGTGTAGACTGGAAACCTTGGAAGGAAAACAATTGTCTGTAATTTCAAATTTCCCTTCCTTTATTAGGAACTTCGATTGACATTCTTTATGTCGGTACACGGTCGTAAGTTGTTTTGTTTGTAGTTAAACTGTAAACACTGTAACTCGCTGCCTGTCTTTAACATGCTGTCCATTCTTTCATGGATCACGCTGTCTCGTTCAAATTCATTTGTGGAACAGAAAAAAAAAAGGGTGTTGCGTTCGGGTCTCAGGAAGAATTCGCGACGGATGATTCAGACTAGATATACAGTTCCATGAACCATGATAACCACAACATTAGGAGGACTCCGCCGACCTCGCCTTGGCCCAGCCCGCTACGCTTGAGATAGATGTACCTGCTTCAACAGTTCCAAACGAATTTGTCTGGGAAATATCGTTGTGATTTATCTTCCTCGATCCAAAAAACAGATAGTAGACTCCTCTTGATTTTTAAATGGAATTTCACGACGGATCAGCGGATCACTTTAACTTTTCAAAAAAAAGTAGAAAACAAAAGATATCCAAATGTTTCAATTAAATATGAATTTAAATACTAATCTGATTTAATATTAACATTTTTTATAAAAATTATTTAAACTCAAAAAATAAAAAATAATTTCATACTTTTTCTAAAATCATGTTATATGTTTTTTTTTGAGCTAGGAACCATAATATATATTTGGACTTCAGGAAATGCATGATACCCAAATCCGCGTAAACTGCCTTCCTGCTCGATCATGTGGTCCTAGACTCCTAGTGTGCACAAAAACCTATGATGGCAACGACGAATGAGGAAGTTGTAGGGTCCATCCGCATGACACATGTTGTTAATGTGCATTTAGAACATGAATTGTACTCTTTTTTTTATTTGCATTTTTTGTGCATGTCTTGATGGATAAATAAGGCACTGATGCTGAGAAAACCTTGTTTGCAGTTTGCATAGAAGGTTGCATGATGATTGATGTTGCATGCATTTGTCTTTGCCTACATTTATCCTCCATTTTATATTTTAGGAGATTATATAAGATTCAATAATTCTAACAAAAAATAGAGAATGATTTGGAAAACATTTTTTCCTAAGATAAAACAAAATTTATAGGGACACTATAAGGTTAAACCAGATTTTTTTTTGTATTTTTAAATACATATTTTTTTTCCCTAGAAGAATAGTATTGATATTTTTTGAAAAAGTATTTGTATATTTTTAGGATATAAAATTTATCTTTCTCATAGCTAACGTATCTCATAGGACGATTGACGTGACCCCACATCAGGGTAAACCCTCTTTCAAAACCGTTTAAAGAGGCAAATCATATGATACTGTTACAAATATATCGATAGATATTTTGGGATGATCTCATCCTAACAACCGTTACCATGGGATTTTCCCCATGGTCTAACAACAGAGCTATCGACGTCACTTCTCGTACCGGGAATATCCCCTCGTCCCACGTATGGGGGAATTCCCCCTCATCGTGGTTGCTTGACGAGGGAGTTTCCTCCCCCGTCTCATTGTATAAATACGACTCAATGATCAATAAAAGATACGGACTTTCATTTCATTCCCTGTCTCTCTGTGTCATTTATATTCTCGTTTAGGTTGCCGTGATCACTCGCAACAGATATGTCATATCGCATGATCCATTATTTGTTCATTCTGTGGGGTGTAACACTGGTTCCTCACCGTTCAATAAAAAATGACCCAAAAGTATAATAGTAGGTTGTCCATTTGCTTAGATCCACACCCACTGGGCCGATAATTTGTGTGACATGGTCACATGGGCCGGCAAGCAGTGGAAACAGACAATAATAACAAGTCACATAAGAAGCTATATGCTCTTGTCTTCCTCTTCGACAGCGTCGAAAGAGAGATTTTTTAAGGCATCCCATGAATTGAAACAAATGTCTAGAACCTACTACTGTAGTACTCCCTCAGTATTGAAAAAGATAACGTTTTGAAAAAGATTTGGTCAAACATTAGAAATATAACATGAATAACTTTTAAATTATGAAGTTTGAAAATATAAAAACTATATAAATAAATTTGTCTTCAAATATACTTTTATAAAAGTATGTATATATCACTTTTCGATAAATATTTTTATAAAAATATGAAGTCAAAGGCATGCTTTGAAGACCGTGTCATTGTCCTAAACGTCATCTAATTCCGATACGGAGGGAGTATACTGCACTAGTTCTCATTTCATTATTAAATGACTTTCCAAATTCTCGCAATTCTGAAAACAAACATTGCGTAATAAAACTTAATGTTTAGTAGTGATTGTGATTAATAGCATGGAAAGAGGAGAAGAAGCGGCAGCGCCGCCGCCGTCGGGTGATAAAACCTCACCACCCGCAGGCTGCGGTAACTCCCCTCGACGATCCCTCTCCTATTTATCCCAGCGTCTAGGCCACAGTACCACACCGCACACCACCGGACTGAGGCGTCGTCTTGCGTCGCTCTGCAGCCGCCATTCTCGTTTGGAGGCGGCCAGGGTCCATTTCATTGCTATGCTAGCTGATCAACGCTTCGTTGGAGCGGTTGATGCGATGCTTGGTTATCTTTTTTGTTTTCAGGGTTTCGTGGCCAAACCGGCGGCGATGCCGGATGGCTCTGTCAACCTCATGCTCTGGTACTGCATCATCCCCGGCAAGCAAGGCGTAAGCAAAACTCACCCCACAGCCACAGCACGTAACATGACATTCTCTGTTCCGCCGCGCTGTGCATGGCGGCAATCTTTGCACGCTTGCGTTCTCTGTTCAGTTCTGTCCTTGATAAGTCTGCCCTCTGCCACCTTGCGTGATGACCTCCAATGTGTTGCTCTGAATATTATAAGTTCTTATGCTACAAGATGAACTCTGGGGCCCCATGCATAGATTTGAACCACAGCACGTAGTGGGGGATATTCTACAACTCCAGTAAACCAGCGTATTGAGACACAGGAAATGAAGCTACTTTTACAATTGAGCCACCATGCATAGATTTGAACAAAATTTCATAATTATTTGTCTATATATATATATCTGCAGACTGATTGGGAGAATGGACATTTCCCATTGACACTGCATTTTTATGAAAACTACCCTAGTACGCCTCCCGACTGCAAGTTTCCGGCAGGTTTCTTCCACGTCAATTGGTTACGTAAGATTCAGCTGTGTACTTTATTTACAGGATGATATCACTCAGTTGCCATACAGAAAACATCAGTAGTCCATAATTTTATAGATATATTTCTTCCACTTTTCAGGCATGGAAGCCTTCTATCACTGTGCGGCAAATTCTAATCGGCATTCAGGACCTTCTTGATAATCCAAATCCAGCCTCCCCAGCGCAGAATTTTTGCTACGAGCTCTTTACAGAGGTTTTTTTTTATGTATTATATAGAAGTTAAATATAGTATGAATCTTCCATCCATACAATTCAGTCGTCTGGCACTTACCATTGCGTTTTCTTGCTTGTCATCCACTGTCGTTTGCAGGATATGCCGGAGTATAAGAGTCGCCTTCGTCAACAGGCCAAGCGTTATTACCCTTCACTCGTGTAACGTTGGACCATCTGTGGCACCAAACCAGTTCCTCACTTCGTCGTCGGAGACTGTCAAGATTGTGCTTATATTATTCGTAAAAAAAGAATGCGCTTATATTGTTCATCATTTCAGTAGGCTTGTTGGAACTGTTGAAATGCATTTCAGTGGCTTGTCGTACATGAAGCAAGCTAAGATTCTGTTCTATATGTGCCTTTTGTCCATGCAAATATGAACGATTCACGTACATTTTCCTTTTTCGTAACTGTGGCTGGTGGCTGCCCCGGATTCCGTTAACAGCGAAAAAACACGGCATTGCTGAACAAGAAAGTTAAAAAAAGTATGGTCCGAGTAGAGAAGACAGAAAAAGCACCATGTTGCCGGTAGATAATAGAGAGCACTTAGTTGCTTCATCATTAAAAAGAAAAACTCACCAAGCAGAGTGCAGTGGGTTCGATGTGCATGTTGTTATACTGTTAGAGCATCTCCAACAGTTTCCTATTACTTGTTCCTCAAATTATGATATTTATCAACTCCTAAAATAAATATGGGATTATCTCCAAGAGTACCTTATATTTCATCTGTAAAAATTAAAATTTGGTTCCATAAGCGTTTTTTCTTTCTCGGCAATTTTTTTTCACGTGAAATTCCTTCTCCGTCGCACGCCGCTATGGCGCCGCCGTCTCAGTCCGGCAGTCTTTATCATCTACTACTAGTAGAGCAGTCAAGCAGGCTGTAGGAGTAGCGAGGCAACTAGTCCAATCAAAAAAAGCTGTTGCCAACCGGCCCTCAACAAGAAGCTGCTAGGCGACGAAGAGCGAAAATCAACGCAGTAGCAGACAACAAGCAGGCAGAGCATCTGCAGAGCAGCGCCGCCGCCACAGCTCCAACACCACGTGAAGGAAGACGAAGTAGTCGCGCGAAGACGAAGAAGTCTATAAGCACAAATGAGTGACTTTTGCCAATTGTTAGAATATAGGAAAGAGATATGAGGTACTCTTGGAGATTAGTTTTTTTTTTCTAAAAACTATAGATGGGGAAGTAATATGGGAAATTTTTGGAGATACTCTATGTGATACAGTGTAGAATCTATAAAAAAAATTGAAAAAGTTTGGGAACTAAACAGGGTTTAAATATGACCCAAAAGTATAATAGTGGGATGTCTATTTGATTAGATCCACATCCACTAGGCCGATAATTCGTGTGACATGGTCACATGGGCCGGCAAGCAGTGAAAACAGACAATAACAGGAGTCTCACTGAAGAAGCTCACGCTCGCTGTCATGCTCCTCCTCTCTTCCTCTTCGATAGTGTCCAAAGAAAGTTTTTTTAAGGTATGTTTATGTTTAGATCCCACAAAATTGAAACAAATATCTAGAATGTAACCGATGTACTACTTCCCATTTCTTTATTAAATGACTTTCCAACTTGAAAACAAACATTGCCTAATAAAACTTCATAATGTTTATATATATATATAGTAATTAATAGCACAAAAGGAAATAGGAGAAGATCGAAGCGGCTGTGCCGCCTCCGCCGCCGGGGGATAAAACCTCGGGTAGCCGACGAGTCGAGTCGGCACTCCCACCACCCGCGGGCCGCGGTAACTCCCCTCGACGATCCCTCTCCTATTTATCCCATCACACCACACCACCGGACTCAGGCGTGGTCTTGCGTCGCTCTGCTGCCGCCGTTCTCGTTTGGAAGCTGCCAGCGTCCATTCATTCAGCTGGTATGGCTTCCGGAGGCGTCGCCCGCGCCCGCCTCGCCGAGGAGCGCAAGCTGTGGCGCAGGAGCCATCCCCACGTACGTGCGAGCCATGCATCATCCTCTTATTGCTAGCTGATCTACGCTCCGTAGGCGTTTTAAGCTTGAAGCAGTTGATGCGATGCTTTGTTATCCTTTTTGTTTTTGTTTGCCAGGGATTCGTGGCGAAGCCGGCGACGATGCCGGATGGCTCCGTCAACCTCATGCTCTGGAACTGCGTCGTCCCCGGCAAGCAAGGCGTAAGCAAAACTCGCCCCACAGCTCTCTATATATTCCGCAGCGCTGTGCATGGCGGCAATCTTTCCATGCCTGTGTTCTCTGTTCAATTCTGTCCTCGATCATGGCCACCGCCCACCTGGAAACTTAATACTCTGTCGACGGTCATGAGAAAAAGCACCGCGAGCAGAGCGCATCGCAGTCGCAGGATAGGTTTTCTCGCTAGTCGCGACTCGCGAGGGGTTAATTTTGCCGACTCTATTTTAAGGCAGAGCGCATAATTGCTCGGGCATATATATAGTTCACGGCGATGGTCTGAGAATACAGTTTTTGGATGCAGTATTTCACAACTGTCCTTTGTTCGGTGGGTCCGGTTAGGTCGACCTTCTTTGACGCTCTAGAAAAGCGTGTTATATGTTTGTCTAAACTCTTCTTCTTAATTATAATGATACACAAATCTTTTAAGCAGGGTGCCTTGATCTCTTTGTTCTTTAATTGTTATCTTAGTAAAATGTTCCACATGAGACCTAATTATTGTCTAACCTTATTAGACGCTGTCCACCATTTGGGGCTTGTTTAGCTCAACACAAATCCACCGTAATCCATATAGGTTGAGAGGTATTGCGATGGATAATAATTAGTTAATTTTTCTGCCTCAATATACCTCTCTACCCATATATGGGTTGGTGTGCAGCACAAAAAAAACCTTACTTAGAAGGAAAGCGTTGTTATGCATTAGTTCATATCTTGTTGACATGTATTGACACATGGGAAATGATTGTAAGTTCTCCGGTAGCCATAAAATAATATTTTTCTCCTAATAAATCAGCACTAATCCAAGTTATCTCTTATTTTCAGCCCAAAGTAGCCATCATGCATAGATTTGTTGACCGTGTCCTATCTTGTTGAAATTTCATAATTATATGTTTACATATCTGCAGACTGATTGGGAGGGTGGTTATTTCCCATTGACGTTGCATTTTAACGAGGACTACCCATGTGCGCCTCCCAACTGCAAGTTTCCGGCAGGTTTCTTCCATGTCAATGTCTACAAAACTGGTTCAGTATGCTTGTCGATCCTTGGTGACGTAAGCTTCAACGTGTACTTTATTTACAGGATTATCACTCAGTTGCTTGCCAAACAGAAAACATCACTTGGCCATTATTTTTTATAGACATTTCTTTCACTTTTCAGGCATGGAAGCCTTCTATCACAGTGCGGCAAATTCTAATCGGCATTCAGGACCTTCTTGATAATCCAAATCCAGCCTCCCCAGCGCAGAATTTTTGCTACGTGCTCTTTACAAAGGTTTTTTTTTGTATAATTTATTTTAAACTTGCAGTAGGCAGTTCAAATATAGTGTGAATTTTTCATCCATACAATTCAGCCGTCGGGCGCTTACCATTGCATTTCCTTGTTTGCCATTCATTGTCGTTTGCAGGATATGCCTGAGTATAAGAATCGTGTTCGTCAACAGGCTAAGCGTTACCCTTCACTTGTGTAACGTTGGACCATCTCTGGCACCAAACCAGTTCCTCACTTCGTCGTAGGACACTGTCAAGATTATGCTTATATTTTTCATCATTCCAGCAGGCTTGTTGGAACTGTTAATTAAAATGCATTTTGGTGGATTGTCGTACGTGAAGCAAGCAAGTTTCTGTTCTATATTGTGCCTTTTAGTGTCCATGCAAATATGAGTGATTCAAATTTTCCTCTTTCGTAACTGGCTGTCCCGGATTCCATTACCAGCGTAACACAGGTATTGCTGAAATTTGCGATTTTGAAGCTGAACAAGGATAAAAAACGGTCCGAGTAGATGGATAGGGAAGACAAATGCAGCAGCATGTTGCCGGTAGATAATAGAGATTTAGTGCCTGTTTGGTAAAGAGTTTTTTTCGCCAAACAATCTTTTCTAAAACAGTTTCACGATGAAGCTATTTTTCTTTTCCCCTGCCAAAAGGTTGAATTGACATGAAGCTAAAAAAAAATAGCTTATCCTAATTTTCCCCATTATTTCTCTCTCCAACCATGCATAAAGTTGGTGAATCTGTTTTGCCAGCTTCTCCAATGAAGTTGCTTAGGAAGCCATTTTTGAAAAAAAAAAATAGATCCACTTGTAAATCTATCTATACCTAATACTAGAGGCAAAGTTTCTCCACTTTTTTTTCGTCAAGCCTTTACCCATCTGTCTTTTTCGTCCTATTTTTTTTGGTCGGCCATCCTATTCCCGTCCGCTAGTACTTCCCTGTCTAACATCCTAATGAAAAAGGCTGGACCGAGAGCGGGACTCTCCCAAGCCCAACAATAAATTTCCACCGCTTGGAACCAACAAAACAAATTAATCCACTATAAGCTCCATGTACAAGACAACAACAAAATACTAACTCCTATGGGTTGCATGTTAGAAAAAGTAGTTCACGTTTGACCAAATTTTTAATAAATAGTATTTGTATTTATGGCTCCAAATTAATATATTATGAAAGTAAATTTTATAATGAATCTAACGGTGTTTATTTGACATTATAAATATTTATAATTTTTTATTTATAATTGGTTAAAGTTGACATACTAAAACATGGCACTGTGCTAAAGTTGTATGTTTTTTGGGACGAAGGGAGTAACAAATTGACCTTCAGAGATTTGGATTGGAAGGGCTGAGTCGTGGATCTGCAAGTTCGACGACGGGGACATGCGGCGTCGCAGTCAGTGAACTCAATGGCAGGATATGCTGGCCACCGCTGTCGATGTCGCAGACACGAGCGAGGAGATCGACGTTCACTCTGTTCGGCTGGCTGGTACGGTACGGCTGGCTGATTTTTCTGAGAAAAAAACACTGCTAAATGGCTGACTGGTGCTGCCAGCCGAACAGAGTCGTCGTGTTTGCCCACAGAGTCGTTGTGTTTGCCCGTTCACCCTCGTCTTCTTACTTGCGCTTGGGCTTAGCCTCCTCGATGCACTTCTCGATGATCGACCGACGCTGCTCTTCCAAATGAGAGGCCATTCCCTTTTGTCTGTGCTGTGGCACCAACGATAATGACGGGGAAAGTGGCCTAGGCCGACGTACGATAGGCTGTTCGTTGGCCGTGTTGATTCAATTCCAAGGTTTGTTTGTCATAAACTCCGAGTTTGAGTCTAATTTCTTCCAATGCAAGTTTGAGTTCAATTTCTTCCGATCGAAGTTTGAGTCTTATTTCTTTTGCTTTTTTTTTTGCTACTTATATAATCGGTTGGATCATTGGGATCTCCACATTTAGAAGTTACGATCTTGCTAAGTTGAACAAATCCGTCGAGGCCCACAGTTTTGCTGCTCTCAGACTACTACGCCGACGGCTAGACGCCGCAGCAGCAGGTGCTACGAAATTATAGATGTGCTATTAACTTTTACATGAATGAACTACTTTGATGGATTGTTAATGTACAAATCAAATTTGATATTTTTGGTTATCTATGTTTACTCCATTCAGATTAGAGCTTGTATTCATAGTTTATAGCTATATTGTGACATCTCTCTTTTTTAAATTCTTCTTCTTTTTTAGGTTTTTTTTAACTTGCATAATATGGACCCTTTAAATATTAAATTCGCTTTGTTCATGTTTCAGAACCTGAAAAGTGAAGATAGGGGGTGCCCTTCTCCATGGCTGGTGTTTGATACACCCTACTAATAACCATTGCCAGAAAGGTACTGTGCATTATGTTGATATGCTTTTTATTGAGATGGTGTTTGATAATTCAGACAATCTTATTCCAGTAAGTCCTACCTATTTAGATTTTAATTTACTTATTATTCTAATCTATCTTCTAGAGTCTCAGGCTGCATATTTTGTTGAAAAAATAGCAAATCCCTAGATCTCTTGTGGCATGTAATTATCAGCCCTACGTACATTGCTGGTTCATATATAGAAGTTGACAGCATCACTCCTGGCTGTGAATGAAAATACAATATATAGTAGGTTGATAAAGAACGATGGTGAAGCTTAGAGTTGAGAAAACTATGAACTATCAGATGCTAACATGGAAATTGCACAAGTGTAAAATGATCCCGTTGCAACGCACGGGCACTTTTGCTAGTATTTATAAAGCATGAAAATATATCCAAAAAATAAATTTAGCTCTAGGAAAATGGAAAAAAAATCTAGTTTTTTCTTGAAAAAATGATAAAATATTCAATCACTCTAAATGCCTTTCTAACCAACATGAACGCATTATTTATGCTAGCAATATATCATGTTTTTATGGAGAATTTTAAATGTGTGTAGACATTGATTAAATGTTTTAAAATTTGTCTAGATATCTTTCGATTTCCCTAGAGCCAAATTGGATTTCTGGAAGCATCTAGATTTATTATTCACGATATTAAAATATTTTTATTTTGGATGTCTCAATCTAGATTTTTCTCAAAATCTTAATAACCTAGAGAAGTTTCTTGTAGTTCTAAAACTTTACTCAAGTGTTTATTGGAACTTTTTAATTATAAATAACAAACCACATTGAAACACCTCTAACCAGAACATGGGGTTCATTTAAATGGTTTTTGAAGTTAAGGGAGGCAGCTTACTTGATTTTAAAGTTGGATAAAATAACCTATGATATGATATTAATAATAATTCATAAGATAAAAATGACCTTTTCTTTTGTTTTACTCCCAAAAAACGTCATGACAGAGAGAGCATGGGCCGGTAAGCGAAGATCCAAACCCACGCCAAGAGGAGAAGCTACCTCGGGCTTTGGGCCACCAACTGCATTCCATTAAGACGAGTTTTAATGGGATTTTATTTGTATTAAATAAGGTGTCACCTTAATTTTTTTTATAAAACTGGGAGAAGAGGGAAGAAAAATATTTTATCCGTATTTGCACTGTTTTCAAAAGATCGAATGCGCATTGAAACTTGCACTAAGACTCTTATTTCGTTTTATCGCGTGATAGAGATACGTGAGACCCGTACATAATAAAATAGGCAAAAAAAAAAAAAAAACTATACTGTAAAACTTTGCATTGTATGAGAGACTTGTTGCACTCCGGGAGCCGAACCAGAGCAGTGGGCAAAGGCAAACAATCCACTCGATCCCAATTCCCACCACTCTCTCGCGCATCCTTCCCCCAAAAGGACAGGCACAGCGCACCAGAGCCAGGCTCGTCGGATGGCGTCCGGAGGCACCGCCCGTCCTTCCCCCAAATGGACAGGCACAGCGCACCAGAGCCAGGCTCGTCGGATGGCGTCCGGAGGCACCGCCCGCGGTCGCCTCGCTGAGGAGCGCAAGGCGTGGCGCAAGAGCCACCCCCACGTGCGTGCGCGCCATCATCCACGCCGCGTCTTCTTACCGCTAGTATAGTAGATCCACGCCCCGTTGCAGTTCCGTAAGATTGGGGAGTTGATGGCGATGCTTGCTTGCTTTCTTCTTTTCAGGGCTTCGTGGCCAAGCCGGCGACGCTGCCGGATGGCTCCGTCAACCTAATGCTCTGGAACTGCGTCGTCCCCGGCAAGGAAGGCGTAAGCCGCGCGCATCTCACCCCCCCAGTCCTCCCCCAAAATCTTCTGTCTTGGCCCCATGCGCTGCAGTGTGTTTGGCCGTTGGCACGCGTTCTGTTCTGTCGAGTGTGTCTGACTTTTGTTCAACAGTTGGCGCGCGTCCTTTTCTTCAGTTCTTTCGAATGTGTCTGACTTCTGTTCAACCTGAAAAAAAAACCCGGTTTATTCTAAGAAAGGAAAATTGGAGAAGAATATAAGATATCCAATTATCCATTCTTTTGTAATAGCTAAGATGCTAGATCTGATCATCACTGTAAATGAAGCCAAAGGGCCAAATAAGGGGACTAGGCTTTTTCACTAGGGGTTTGCAGTACTTGACCCTGAGCACTTGATTCTGGGCTGCGAAACACTTCCAACTACTGCATCTGGAACATTTTTGTACTGCTAAAGGTTGGGAAATGAATACGATGAGCCTAATCCTGCAGCATTGTTCATAGATGGTAGCCTTGTCAGTAAGGATTCAGCGGGATCTGCGGGCTTATTGTTTTGTTTGGAAACCAAATGAAGCTTTTCCAATTGGTTGCCTAGCAATCTCTCAGGCTCCAGTTTCTAACTGGCCGATTATGTATTGGTAGGGAAAAAAAAAATACCAATTTAGTCTATTGTCCCAAAACAGAAACATGCAAAGCATTATAGTCTGACAAGATTTTCAGAATCCAGGAGTGCTGGTGGTAGAGGGATTGTAAGTGTCTTTTGTGTTTCCTTTTGTTTTTACTCCTTTCTAAAACCATAACACAATAAAATTCTTGCCATCTTTTCAAGTTTTTTTTTTCTCCAGAATTCAGGTTTCAAATGCATAGCCTTTCAGCTTAATTGACATATAACCTCCACAGTTTCCTGGCATTGTGGCCAAAGCCAACAATGCTGCTGGATGTGTTGGACAATCTGATGCTCTATCAAGTAACGTGTAAGAAACTAAGAATCTTAGCAATCCTTTCGTGTATGCTGGCACTGTGGTTGACACTTGACAATCTTAGCAAGTGTGGGTTCCTTGTTCAGTTTTGTCGTGTGCACATATGGTCTGATCCTGTCCCACCTAGAAACTAGTGACTAAAGGGTAAAGTTTGGAAAGAACCCATGTATCTACTCTTGGGTAGATGAGCTATTCCACTAAGAAATCAGGATTTTCTGCTTCAATAGAAAAAAAATACAGTTCCATTCTACTATAATATATTCAGGGCTTTCCATTGCATAGAAGAGTTTGTGGTCCTATTCTACTACAACAAATTTTTGGTGTTCCCTCTGGCCTACAAGAGTTTATACGGCGCTAAGTTCATGAAGGCTTAAATGAAACCTGTGATTTTGGCCCCGTTTGTTGTTCTGCTTTATCAGTAAATGATTTCCATTTTTTATGGGTTCTCAATTCAATAGTTTTTGGCATACACACTCTCAAATCTGTTTTCATAATACCACTTTTTTCTATTGGTGGACAGTTTTCATCTCATCATGTTACTATAAATTGTCACTCTACTCATACTCGTCTTAGCATATAACTAGGATCATGTTTGATTCATCTTTATGCAGACTGATTGGGAAGGTGGATATTTCCCAGTTACTCTCCATTTTACTGAAAATTACCCAAGTAACCCTCCAACCTGCAAGTTTCCACGAAATTTTTTCCATGTCAATGTCTATGATTCCGGGGATGTATGCCTGTCAATACTTGGTGATGTAAGCTTCAACTGAGTGGTCACTTTGTTCCTTTTCAGCACCATTGCAATTCTATATCATGCAAATAACATCATTTGGCCTTCGTGAATAAATTCTTAGGTATGGGCGCCTTCTATCACAATGCGACAAATTCTTTTAGGCATCCAGGAGCTGCTGGATAACCCAAATCCAGCCTCTCCCGCACAGGATTTTGCTTATGATGTCTTTGCGAAGGTCTTAAAATAACTTAGCCTGAAAATTCTCTATTTTTTATATGATTATGGGCTTATCATTGTGTTCTTCTGTGCGGTTTACTGTCATTTGCAGAATCTGCCAGAATACAAGAGACGTGTCCGTGAGCAAGCCAAGAAGTATCCTTCGCTCGTGTAGCCGTCGACCTCCACAGCACGCTTGCTGCTAACCAAGTAGTTATTTTGGTGTAGTGGAACTTGTCATGATTGTGCTTAACTATGTTGTCTAGTTAGCCGTAAGCTTATTGGAACTGGTAAAATGCACTCTGACTATGTCTTACTTATTATGGCCTATCAGCATATTTAGCTCCTGTAAAGTGGCAACCCCTAACTCCAAGGGACTCCAAGGGTCACAACTCAAAGGAGTTAGCTCGACAGTCGACACCGAAATGGCTTTATTAGGAATATATGGGTATTTGCAGATTTGCTTCGATTTTTTGGAACCTAACTATTCCCTCCATTCCAGTTTACAGGCTGTTTTAATATTTCTATGTACATAGCTTCTTATACGTACCTAGACATGTTGTATATCTATGTGTATAGCAAAAATAATGTATCTAGAAAAAAAAACCCTTTAATTTCAGACAGAGGATAGTAGAATAAGAGTTAAGGGCAGTAATGTGTTCTACACGAGAAAACAGACGTTCACCATGAACGCATAGCGGCTAGCTCTGTTATCGTCCAAAATATCAAATAAACTGTTTATTTGTTGGCTGATGTGTCAACTGTTTATTTGTCAAAATTTTGACAGATCAGATGTGTAGACACTCCCTATTTAAGCTCCGGTTAGGAGCAAAAACTTTTGGACAAAATAACACTGTAGCAACAGGAAATTTTTTTCAATAAGTGTGTGATTAAAATAGTTTTAAAAGATTCGTCTCGTGAATTTTAAGCAAAATATAAAAATTTTATTTATATTTAATAATCTATGCATGTGTTGACATATTTGATGTGATAAATGTTTAGAAATTTTTACAAAACGTTTTAGCACTTCTGCTGAAGATGCTTTAAAACCCAGATAAAACCCAGAGTCCGGGAGCCGAAACGAAGCCGCAAACTATCCACTGACATCCCGCTCGCGCGATTAGCCCCAAAATTTCAGAGCGCAGCGCTAGGGTCGGGTGGGATGGCATCTGGCGGCATCGCCCGCGGCCGACTGGCCGAGGAGCGCAAATCGTGGCGCAAGAGTCACCCCCATGTGCGCGCCACCACGATCTTCTTCTGCTTCGTCGCGCCTGTACTAGTTCCTTGCCGTTATTAATCTTTGGGGGCGTTGTTTGGTTCCGTCAGGGGTTCGTGGCGAAGCCGGAGACGCTGCCGGATGGGTCCGTGAACCTGATGGTCTGGAAGTGCGTCATCCCCGGCAAAGAGGGCGTAAGCCAAAACTCGCTCCCCAGTCCCCACTCCTAGATCTTCTCTGCTCCTTGTGTTTGGCAATATCAGGACACACACGAGGTTTGTTCGATTTTGTCGGCTTGTCGCGTTGCATATGGTTCCATTTTTCTCCTACCTGAAAAGAAAAAGAAAGGACAACGATTTGTCTAGTAAAAGTAGATTGCTTTTCTACAGAGTATTCTTGAACTAGTCTGCTATAGAGTTCCTTTTTCATAGATCCAGAACCCTAGCTTCTGGACTGCGCCCTTGCAACCATTGCATGTGGATATGAGGAGCATAATCCTGCAATCATGTTCATGCTGCATAGTCCTACTAGTGTTCTGGAGTAACTCTTGTGGGTTCATACTAATGTTTTATTCATGAAGGCTTTAGTCAAATACATATTTGTGTTTCATTATTAGGGACCAAATGTATTCTTTCCATTTCCAGTTGGTTACAAGTGCCCCTGTATTCTTATTGTACAATGTAGGCCCTCTTTGGTAGGGCCTGTCCTAGGTTCAGCTCCAACATTGGGGCTACTGTATGTACTGTAGGTCTGTAGCAGGAACTGGATGAAGCTCTAAATCACTAGCTTCCCTGACTTCACCTGTTTTCTGCTACAGTAACTTTATCAGAGAGCCGAAGTCTTTTGGGTCTGCTTCCTAATTGATTGACTATTTCTTCATAGAAAAAGAACAATTTCAACATGTTTTTCCAAAACAGAAACATGCAGTATATAATATGACAAGATTTCTGTAATTCAAGTTTTTTGAATTCCTAGCCTTCGAGAAATCTCATTAGATTCTGGCTTCCATATGATAACATATATCTGTATCGTTGATTACTTGATTCAAAGAAACTCTTTGTCTGGAACAGTAGGTTATCAAGTCATTGATTGATCATGTTTTGCTTTTAAGGAGGTCGATTGTGTTATGGACAGGAAGTTCAGAAGTAAGTATCGTTGGCACTGGAATAGAAAGGAGTTGGATTTTCCTAGTTCAGCAGCCAAATCAGATTCGGCTAGTACAATGACTCACTAATATAGGCATACTGCTATTCTTAGTATGTTTGGGTTTGTGTCTCTATTTCCAATTTTGTCTTCTTTTCCAGATTATCTAGTCATCCTTTTATATAAAGATAGCGATAGTACTCCCTCCATCCACAAAAGGATGCAACTATAGGATTTGTGCAAGTCATACTAGCTTAATTTTGACCAAATTTAGTGGTACTTATTGTATATCATAAAGGTTAGTACTCTCTCCGTAACCATAAAACAAGTCATTTAGGACATGATTATGCATACTAAGGAGTGATTAATTAGGGGTAGTGCATCGAAGCATTGGCCCTGAGGGTCGTGTTTGATACCTAGCAGGCGCTGTTTGTTTTGTTACGGCGAGTGAAATGAAGCGGGCGAGCTGCATGCACACCTCAAAAATAATGATAATTGCATCCTTTTGTGGACGGAGGGAGTATTGTTCAGGGTTACCAGCAAACAAGTAATACAGAGAAGGGCCTGGCCGCCAAACATGAGTTCTATCAGAGCCTTGTAGGGTCTGTTTGGTTTCCTGCACACTTGGGCAGCTCTGTACCACAGCTTGCTGGCGAGGGGTGCCTGCCTCCATGGCACCCAGGTCCGTCACGACACAAGGAGATTTCCCACCTTCATGGCATTCAGACAACAAAATCACTGCAATCGGCAAACTAAGCTTTTCCGTTGGTGCATCCAGGCAATAAATCCATGGCTAGACAGCAGTCAACTGGAATGTTTCTTAAACTATAGTTTAGTTTGTTATGATCCATTGTTTGTGGTGCCGATCATATTTTATATTCACCTTTCAATAGTTCTGTGGTGCACATGATGACCTATTTTATGTTATTGACTAGTTGCATAATGTTGTCTTGTCTTATTCTCCTACAACAAATTATCACAATCCACTCGTTCTCGATAGCCCTCTGTTCCAATCATGGAACATAAGTTAAATTTTGTGTTTGATCCATCTTTGTGCAGACCGACTGGGAGGGTGGATATTTCCCCTTGACTCTGCATTTTCCTGAAGATTACCCAAGTAGCCCTCCCGTCTGCAAGTTTCCCGCAGGATTCTTTCACGTCAATGTCTAACCTACCGGAGCAGTGTGCCTATCAATACTTAGCAGCGTAAGATTTTTTTTATCCACATATCTGTTGCTTGTAACCCATGCACTTATGATCGCATGGCCTTCATGAGTCATGACTTAAATGTCCTTTCAGGCGTGGAAGGCTTCCATCACGGTGAGGCAAATTCTCATAGGCATTCAAGACCTACTTGATAACCCTAACCCTGCCTCACCTGCACAAGATATATGTTATCGGCTCTACAAGAAGGTGTTTATGTAGCTTTTTGTTTGAACTGGGATTTAGGCTGGGACGTTCTTAATTTTAGTTTGGATTATTTCCTTACCACTTTGCTCTTTTGTGCTGGCATTTGCAGGATAAGCCGAAGTACAAGGATCATGTACGTCAGCAGGCAAAGCGCTATCCTTCAGCTGTGTAGCCAGGGGCTTACAGCGTGAAAGATTCAAGCAGCAAACCCTTACTCATTTTGGTGGAAACTGTCGTAGCTGTGCTTACTATTCACCGTAGGGGTAATTTCCGGTGGTGATCCAACGCACTCTGAGCACATCCTATGCACCTGTTATTAGGATTATCACATGTTAAACATTAGAAAAGCTTTTGTTCTGCTGTGCCTTAACTGTTTCACGAAAAGCAAAAGGGATCGCCCCATATTGCAGTCACAACAGATCCAGCCCAAATTGGCGAAAGAGAGGCCTGAGTGGGCCTGGTGGTGGCTCCAATTATCTAACCCACAATCTAGGAGACCCGCCAATTCCTGGTTACAAGTCAACAAAGCTTCCACCATTGTTAGTTCTGCTTCTGTACTTGCACCGGCTCTTGAAATGCCATATTCGGCTATCCATCCATCCCTGCTGGATCCAGGCTGCTAGTCATCGCACCAATTAACAAGAGCCTGGGCCAGTCCGTGAGGACAGTGACAAATGGGTACCATTTCGTGAGGAAGGAAACAACTGAAAGCGATTAAACACACGTACATATATGCCCTGCCCAGTTGCCCCATTGGTGCTCTGAATTTGGACCGCATGGACTTGCCTATATGTGTTATGTTATTGCAGGTGGGGATCCGGTTCGGTGTATGTAGGTGGATGCTGTGCAGGACCAAGCTCAAGAGCCGGTCGTAGCCACTCGATCGCTGAATCGATGGCCCCGATCAGGACAATGTGTTGTTAAGGACTCGGGAGAGATCGTTGACAAAACAAAGCCAGGTTCAATGCTTAAAAGAAACACTGAAGCCAACTGGACGGTCGAATCACAATTTCCATTAGCTTAGCTCTTTTGCAGACATTTTCTTGATTTTCATCTAGTACATGATTCAGTTTTTTTTTTTTTGGGGGGAAGGGAAGTACATGATTCAGTTTTGGTCTGATGGAGGTTGTTATATTCCTCAACAACTAGCGAACAAAACAACGAGCCCAACATTTTATCGGTTACCACTACTCGTGTTAGAAAATGAACAGTAGCACAACTAGGAATCATTATCAAACACGATACGGCCGATCAGGAATTGGCCATGTTTTCTGAATAGGAAATGCGAGTGGAAAAGGGATGCTTCATTCTATGGACAACTGAGCTAATTTCTTTCCTGAGGATATTATATATTTTAGGCGGCCGATTCTGCCCACTTTGAGCTTGCAAACCCCGGCCAGCCAAACAAGTGTGCACTTCGTCAGGTAGCGTGCTGGAATAAGGCACATGTAACTAAAGGGTGACTTTTTCCAAATGGGCTTGGATTTCTTGAGAGGGACTCACTTTTATGCGCGTTTTATATATATATTGCCGAAAACAGCTTGTTGCAGAGATACTACTACTATTACTCCGGCTGTCAAACAAATCTGAGTTAGGCCGGAGCAGTGTGGCTCCATCATTGGCAAGTGACTTTCTGGAAGCGAAAACGCGGCTCCAAACATGTCCTAAAACGCACAGGATAGGATCTTGACAGGCTCCTCCTGGCTCTCTCTCTCTCTCTCTCTCTCTCTCTCTCTCTCTCTCTCTCATCCTGCGCTGCACCTGCACTCCATCTCACAACAGTTGGGGGCCGAAAGGACGGGATAAATGGTACACAATTTGGCGAGATTACTAGCGCGGAAAGCGAGAGCAACGTGGTCCTCCTACTCCTGGCCTACCAGCAAGATCTTTTTTATTGCGTTCATCTGCGGAGGTGCGGGTGGCAATGGCAAATGACATGGCTATTAAAGAGGTGTTTAGGTCCGAGATATAAACTTTTTCGTGTCACATCGAATGTTCTATGTTGAAAGGGGTTTTCGGATACTAATACAAAAATTAATTAATAAAGATTGTAAACTGCAAAATAAATTTTTAAACCTAATTAATTCATCATTAATAAATATTTAATTTTTTCGAATTAGATTAGTAAATATTTATTGTAGCACACCATTGTCAAATCATAGACTAATTAGACTTTAAAAAAATTATCTTGTAATTTACACGCAACTTGTATAATTAGTTGTGTTTTATGTCTACATTTAATATTATACGCATATATCAAAATATTCAATGCGCTGGGTGTAAAAGTTTTGTGCTGCAAACTAAACGAGGCCACGCCGCTACCACTACTGACGGTACTTAACCTGAATGCCGATCTACCCTCAGTTACGCCCGTCGTCCGTGCAACTTCTCTTGTTACTGCCGTACTCCAGTACCAGAGTGGTTAATTTTGAATTGTCCCAACCACCCTAGATCCTGCTTCCCCTCTGCGCTTTGGTTCGCCCAGGACAATCTTCACGAGACCGTGCTACAAATTATGCAGAGGCGTTCGTTCGTTCGTTAGAGGCAGAGAGGGCGAGATACGAGTGCGCGGCGAAAGGCTGTCAGATTAGTACTGCAGAACGGGAGGGTCTGTGTGTGTGTGGGGAGCACGCGCATGTTGCATGCCATGCGACTCGACTCTTTCTTTCCAAAGCAGCACAGCACCGGCCGCCCCCTACAAATATAACTATTCTCGAATCCACTCCTACTCCTCCTACGATTTGGTGGCGATTTGGTGGACTGGTGCTGGGTAGACGCCGTCGTCGACGAAGCGAGGGAATATTTGTGGCGTCGGAAGAAGCTCCCTTGCTATCCGTGGACTGATTCTTCTGCTTCTAGGCGAGTAGACCGGGAGTCCTGGGCTCGTCCAAACCCCTCGCGCCAACAGCCAGGTCCCGCCGGCCGGCTTCTTCTTCTTCTTCTTCTTCTTCAGGAACAAGGACCGGAACCACAGCCAGACAGTAGTGGCTCATTAATAGCAACGGCTCATTAATAGCAACGGCTGCCGTGACGGTTTGGTCGTTGGAAAAACAATGCTCCCTCCCTACCGAGGCGGCGCTGCTGCACCTGCACTGCACGCGCTCGTCTACTGGACTGGTTACGGCAGCAGGCAGACGACACAGCCACCACCGGATCGTCCGTCCGCCCAGTCCAGGCACGCGCTGGAAACGTACGAGACGGGCGGTTAAGCCCTGTTTACCTGAAAATTTTTTTTTCTATTTCTTCACCACATCGATTGTTTTTTAAACATACATAGAGTATTAAATGAAGTAGCAGCTGTTACATGTTTATACTCTTAGCCTGATCATCTCGAGATAAATCTTTTGAGTCTATTTAGACTATTATTAGACACATATTGAAATAAAATTTCTTACGTGATACAATGATTTTTCACCACATTTCTCACTAAGTAAACAGGACGTAAGTAGTAGTAGGAGCACTATGTTCACCGGCGGGCCCCAGCGGCGGAAGGCCTGGCCTGTAGCATGCGGATGCGGGTGCAGTTGGGTTTGGTTCCCTTTTCGTCTCGCTCCTTGAATGCTCGGGTCCGTACGCGATGGGGACTGTTCGGCGGCAGCTCATGGCTGCGTGCGTTCCAACTCGACGCCGTCGCGTCGGTCGACTACACGAGTTGTCGATCGATCGCCCGCGCTGCAGCTGCCTCGCGCTCGCCCCGGACCCCCCGCGCCCGCGGCCCCGCGCGGCTCGGCCAAGTTTTTGTTGGGGCCAACGAAAGTGGGGCACCGTACATGCTCCGTTCGTCCGGCGCGTTCAATAAGCGCGTGTTTGGAGTCAGTCTCAAATAATACGAAGTCCTCGTGTTTGTTTGACTGGTCCAGACAAGTCTGGCTCAACAGAGATTGTGTTTAATTTGTACCTCAAATGAATATGACTACACTGCACTAGACATTTGGTATGATTAACACTATACAGTCAACATTTTATTTTTATTGGTATTTCATCGAGCATGTAACTGGCGTACTCCACAGCGGCGCTCGCGTTAGCGGCGGAGCTCGAGCGGATGGCGGCGCTCACGTGGCTAGCAGCCTGCTCCACGGCTTCGCTCGCGCGGCCAGCAGCCTGCTCCCACGACCCGTCGCGCTCACGTTCGTGGGGCTTGCGCGGCCAGCGGAGCTCGAGCGGACGGTGGCTCGCGCGGCTAGCAGCCTGCTCCACGCCGGCGCTCGCGCGGTCGACAGTGTTCACGCGGCCAGCAGCCTGCTCCTGCGACCCGTCGCGCTCGCGTTCGCGGCGGCTTGCGCGGCCGACGAAGCCTGAGCGGACGGCGGCTCGCGCGAACGGCGGCACTCGCACAGCCGACGGAGCTCGCGCGGCCAGTGGAGCTCGAGTGGACGGCGGCTCACGTGGATGGCGGCGCTCGCACAGCCGGCAGAGCTCGCGCGGCCAGCAGAGCTCGAGCGGACGGTGGCTCGCGCAGATAGCGGCGCTCGCGCCTCTAGCAGCCTGCTCCCACGACCCGTCCCGTCGTGCACATGGGCGGTGACAGGCGAGTGTTGGGAAGTGAGGCCATCGCCCCACGCAAGCTCAAGCGCGCTGTAGCCAGCCAGGCCGTGAAAAAATGACCCTCCATCTCGTTTTTTTTTTTTTTTTTTGCCTGGCTCAAAGCACTTTGGAGATCGTGCGAATCAGACTTCGAGACGTGCGGATCAGGCTCCGAGACTGGACCAGGTGCACCAAACACGAAGAGTTACACACGTGGAGCGCGAGCCATCCCTTGGCCTCACTACCAAACACGCACTAAAGCTTCCCGCCATCGGCTGGCCGCACATTTTCCGTGGGATGGGTCGTGGCCCGGGTGCCGACCACTTGAACCTCTGCTCTGGGACTGGGATGATGTGGTGGGATCGAGCGCGTTTCAAGGATGCGGCAATGGGTGAGTGGGGATACTCGATCAGACGGCTGGAGGGAGCGCGCGCGATGGAAGTCGTTGTCGAGTTAATGCCCGCGATGCGAGGAGCGAGCGAATCCCTGCCGTGCCGATAGTTGCCGTTGCTGTGTTTACTTTCGTTTCCCGGAGACGTACGCCGAGCGTGAGAGACAGTGGCTCAAATCTGGGAGCTCTGGCGTTCACGTGACTGCGAGCGAGTGAGCCTGCCATGTGTCTGTTCGACGGGGAGAACCTTTGAGGGTTATCAGTTCTCGCACCTCGCCAGCAGTAGTTTGCATCGAGACGACACGGGTTTGAATGTTTCGGCGGTAGCCCTGCTCTCCCATCAGTCGTCAGTCGTCACAGAACGCCTTCAGCCCACGCTGCCAGGGACGAGGATTCGATGAGAGAAAGAGACGGCCGCGAACGTAACGTAACAGCGTCAGTAGGACGGCATCACACAAGCAATCCCGAGATGTTGGAACGGGTCACGTCTAACGCGTGAGACTGAGACCCGACCCGACCTGGTCATGACAGTGCTGTGTCAAAAATCCCCACCCCATCGCTGTCAAGTGTCAAGCCCCTGGTGCGTTTTCATTTACTACCTCGGATCCATTCCCGGCTGGAATTATGAGCCGGTTTTTACGGGCATGATTAATCTCTCCTATCTCCTCTCTCCTCCTACTCTGCTGTGCTGTGCATCAGTAGTGCATGAATGGTGGATCGATGCCGCCGGTTTCATCGTCGCGATCGACAGCGAAATGAATGAGATCTCCAAAAGATACCACTACTTGTATACCGCAGGGACTGCCGGTACACTGTACAGGTACAGCGGCGACAACACCAGTACGCTGTTCGTCGTCTCGTAGTATTATAACCTTAAAAGCGGCACCCGTATTCTACATTCTCCTGTCTGTCGCAGCGTCTAGCGTACACGCGCCTCTCGCCACAATAACCAAAAGGAATCATTTTTGCGCATGGGTACAGTACAGGACTACTCCTACAGGAGGAAGGTCCTGCTGGCTGCTGCCCAGCGGCTGCGGTACGATTAGTACTGCTCCTACGCCGTAACGCGGTCCAACCAGACCAGGCTCAGCTACTGACAGCAACAGTGTGTAGGGTGCGCTGCGTGGTGTCCCGAAGGAAAAAAAAAAAAATTCCGCGCAGAGATTCCTCAGTCAATTCGTCAGTTGTCCAACCGCCGAACGCATGCCGTGGACAGGACATCAGCTGCAGCATGCAGGCACACGCTCCCGCCCTCCCGTCCTCTCCTGCGTTAGGTTTGGTCACCAGCAAATGCGAGGAGAATTAGAGAGAACCAAAGGATCTGTTGATCAATGCCGGCTCGGCTCCTGTAGCGGCTTTCTGCCGATGAAACCTGCCACCAATCGCCCAAAAAGGGCTGCCGCTAGCTAGCGCTAGTGTGTGTCATCCCCTTTTTCATGCAGCTCTGTTTTTGCACAGCTGACAGTAGTGGTCGTCTTTCAGCTTCATCATGGGATTGATTAGTCGCGCCGCGCCACTAGTTACTGCTGTTACAGATGTGGTGTTAGTAAAAGGGTTCTTTCGCAGGATACCTTTTTCCACTGGCGGTAGCAAACGAGGAGGAGGACTGGAGGAGGCTGCCGGGATCAACGGGTGGAACTCGGAGACGTCATCAAGCGCCGTCACTGGCCTTTCACCGGATGGATAGATCGCCGAGGAGAAAGAAAAAGCACTTGCGACGACGACATCGGCTCATGGGGAAAACACTGCGGCCACGCACTTCTCACTCTCTCCCCTCCCATGCTTTTGATGTGACCACAGATGTGCTAATGTAAGAACCAACACTGTACAGTATGTGTGAAATCTCTCTCTCGTCTACTACTATTCATGATGCCATTGCCATCCAACGGCTTCACAATAGATCGGTCAGAAAATGGTGATGTCTGGATTTCACAATCAACTAGTGAATGAGAAACTGGACCCAAGTTTTTCTTTGATCAAAATCACGTGCTTGGAATAAGACACCTTCCATAGCTCATGATAGGAATTCAAATGGCACGCTCTTATTTAATTGATGTGCTCCCTACAATCATCCTACCAGCTTCTCTATATATGATTACCTCCATCGTGCAAAGAGTGTCATTTTAGTTTTAGGCAAACAATCTTAGCTTTAACTAAATTTATGCACAAAGACATGGATTTGAATAACAACAAATAAATATAATTAGTTTCATCAAAAGATATATTTTCATAGTTGTGACAGAACCGCCTTAATTATAGGGTCAACGTGCATTGTCATCATCCCTAAGGACCCACGATCAGTCTGCACGAGTTCCCCTTGACCTAGGTGGCCTGCCGGGATTTCTCGGAAACCCTAATTCACCCGAAGATCTCATTGTAAAGACCTTGCAAGTATTACAACAGCTTACACAAATGATTTAAATCAGAGTAAAGGGTGCGGAAGTATTACAAAAATATAAGTTTACAAACTTAGATTACATTATTCCAAACCAGAGTTTCGTAGTGCATAAGCAGTGTACAACTATACCCTTACCCAAAGGTTATATTATATACACATCCTTAATCATGCGCGATCCGTCAACCAACACGGTCCCAAGCCGAACTGTACACTCGGCTCACCTGCAACAGGGGTTAACAAACCCTGAGTACCGGGTACTCCGCAAGACTTACCCGACTAAAAAAAGAAATGAGACTGAGGAATGCAGGCTGAGGGGAGTCAAATGTTAAGTCTTGTGGTCATACCTATCGCGCCATTTCAAGATCAAAAATAGGCCTTCAATTGCTAATCTTTATAGTGATTTTACTGTCCGCATATTCCTCTTATTTACTTCTTGCTCTATGCGTTCGATTTTAGTTAACTATACCTTTCTCCTTAATCATGGTACAACAATTGCGCCCAAGTTTTTTAAAACAAAACACATTCCTTTCATCCTAAAATAAATTAACCTATAAAGTTATCCAAAATGGAAAAAGCCTACTTAACCCCCCAACCTATCAAGGGTGGTCTACTTCACCCCCTAAACTATGAAACGGTCTGATTTACCTCTTGAACATTCCAAAACTGGCCAAATCACCCCCCAGGCAGTTTTTGGACAGTTGTTTTGCTACAGTAACGACGGTTTTGCTATAGTGATGGTGGTTTTGTGTTTTTCTTTTTTATTTATTTTGCGCTCAATCTTTGAAAAATCATAGTAAATCACAGAAAAATCATAAAAATGGGAAATCCAATTCTGTTAGACTCCACATGAGTAGATCTACACAGTGAAATATAATATGGTATGTTTTAGTATAAAGTTTTTGCTATAGCTTTAGATTAATTAGAAAATCCAATTTTGTCTGCAATTAATTAGAATAATTCACAGGTGCAACTTCTATGATCCGATCATGGTGAATTTTTTATGGTGGGATAATTATTGTATGCTTGAACCATAGTAAAAATTCCGTACTCATTGGAACAAGTATAACTGATAAAGTATAGATTTAATAATCATAAAATTAGATTTTTTTTATGTTAAATCTACGTTTTATCTATAGCTAATTTATATGTAGTCCAATAAGTACAAAATTTTTACTATAGTTCAAGAAAACAATAATTAGCTCACCATAAAAAATTCACCATGATCGGATCATAGAAGTTACAGCTATGAATTATTCTAATTAATTGCAGACAAAATTGGATTTTCCAATTAATCTAAAGCTATAGCAAAAACTTTATACTAAAACATACTGTAACACCTCTGGTGTTACGGTTAATTAAAACTTGCCATGTCATCATCATTGCATGTAAATCATCCTGCATAAACTCATTTTTTTTACTATGCATTAACAAAACTGATTTTATTTCAACATGTGATTTTACATAAGTTCTTAAGAGTGATTTGTTATGTAAATGTTTGGGTTTTGTATGTTATTATCTAAATTGAATTGGGTAACAAAAAGAAAATCAATTATAAACCCTAAATCAGACCTAAAACCTCGACAACAAAAACTAAGCATAATTAAGTGTTGGGCCTTAAACAAAAGTTGCAAATCTTTAAAAGTTAAGCAACTTCTATTTTGGGAAATTTTGAAGTTATTAAAAATAATTTCAAATAAAATCTTAATTTAGGTTTTAAAGTTTAAACTTGAAATACGAGTTCAAAAACTAGTAGGAATCTGGCGATGGTCCTTTAATGAAAGTTTTAGCCCTTACAAAATGGAACAACTTTTATGTTTATAGATTTTAAAGTTTACTTGTAGAAATTTAAATTTAAAACCCAATTAGTGTTTGTTTAATAAAATATAAAATGCCATTTCAAAAATATCAAGAATTAGGGCAAACTACTTTAGTGAAAGTTGTAAGGCTTTTTAAATTGAATAACTTTTGTATTTGGGGATTTTGATGTTATGCAGTGAGATTTCAAAATAAACTCCAATGAGTGTTTTGAAATTTGAAATTTAAATGCTATGTCAAAAACTATGAAGAATCTGACAAAACTCCTTTAATGAAAGTTGTAGGATTCAACAAGAAGAACAACTTTCATATTTACAGATTTTCATGTTGTTGAGAAAAGTTTGGAGAATTTTATTGAATTGCAAATCAATTTCAAATTCAAGTTTTACCCCTTTTAAATAGTTTCAAAACTAGGCAGAATTTGGACATGATTCAAAAAGCAAAGTTGAACTTCACAAAATTTTACACAACTTTTACTTTTGGAGATTTTACAGTTGCTACAGGAAATAGGGAGTAATTTAACAAAATAGCTTTTGACCCTACTGCTACAGTACCCTTGGGGGGGGTCCGGTTCTGGCCCTCTGCGCGCACTGGCACGCGCGTGCCGCGCCGCGCGCCGGTGAAGACCGGGGCCGGCCGGCCGCGTGTTGCCGACGGTGCCGGGCCCGTGGGGGTCCCCTCCACGCCGCACCACCTCCATTGCCCTGTATAAGCCCTGTCGCCGCCATGTTCCTCCTCTTTCTCTCCATGGCCGCCGAGGGCATGCTCCCGGCCGCCGGGAAAAAAATTTCGTGGTCCATGAAACCTTGTCGTCAAATTCCTCTTGCCCACGTCCTAGTCACGTACTTGTGCCCCTTCCAAACCTCTTGGCGTCTGTGTTCATTGCCGCAGACGCTGGAACGCCACTTTCTTCCCCGAGAGCGGTCGTTCGCGCCGCCGAGACCTCCTCACTATGGTTAAGGTCGCACGGTGATTCTCGGAGTCCTTATTCTTGTGTTCTCTGCTCTCCATCTACCACTAAGCTTCACTGAGCCATTGGTTTTGTTTCTCTTTCACAGAAGCAACTGGAACGGAGCTTTGTCACCGGAGCTCGCCAACGCGGCCGCGGTCCGCGATGATAGGGCACCTCCGGCCACCCTCCGCCCTGTATAACTAGTGCAATAGCCTTTGGTGAGCTCTCTGACTGCCGTAGTATTTCTGGTTAGGTTTCTCGGCTCTCAGAGAGGCCGGAACGCGGCTGTGCCGCCGTGCCTCCGCCGCCAAGCCGCCATGGTTGACGAAAGTCAAGCTCGGAAGGTCTTAGTGCGCAGCGGAGTACCTAGGAGAGGTCCAGGTGCTTGTGGGGATGTTATTAGGGTGCTCGACCTCACCGGCGTGGTCACCGCCGGCGGCCCCATGGCCGTGCCGCCGTCGGGTCTTGTGGTTGGGCGAGGGAGCGGGAGGAAGAAAGAGAGAGCAGGCCGTGTATGGGCCGGCCCAGTCATGCGTGTAGGCCGAGAGAGTGTGGGGTGGGGGCTAGGCCGTGTGGGCCGGTCTGCAGGCGTTGGGCCGCCTCGGGCCGAAAGAAGTTTTATATTTATCTCGTGAATTAATAGATTTTTCCATTTCCCGATAAAGTGAATAGTGTCACACTTTGTTATTTTCATAGGAATTTTTATAGAGCTCAATAAATTGTGAAATTTATGGTGTAGTTTCTCTGTGCTATGAAGTATTTATGAAAAATATGAGATAGGCATTTTAGTGATTTTGCTAGGTATTAAAAATGTGTCTTTTAATTAATAAATGGGACTTCTAGGATTTTTATAGGCCAAAATATTTATCCAAAAATCATAAAATTTAAATTATATCTATTTTGGGTCAAGATCTATCTATAAAAAAATTTTGAGCTCGAATGGAAATAATTTAATTATTTCTTATTTATTACTTGATTAATTGATTAATTAAGAAAAGGTTATGGGAATTAAATAGTTAAAACCCATGTTAACTGCAATCACTTAGGTTTTGTGTGTGATTATATGAAGACCATAAATCATAAAGTCTTGAATGTTCTTTAGCAATTTGTTTGCTTGATGAGTTGATATTATTTGATTTTTAATAATTAACTATGCTTAATAGGTCAATACATGTCATTAGGGTTTTCTAACTTGTTAGCGGACACCTGATGCTATTATAGGTAGATTAACTAGGCTTTCTATGACTGTTAAAATGGTCAATAAATCAAAGTAGTTAATACTCGATGGTAATTAGTTTTGTTGACTTACAACTTTATCGTGAAGGAAAGTTGTACTCAACTTTCAAATTAAGTTTACTTACTATTGATCAGTGATTCTGTGCATCTCCTGCATCATGGCATACATGTCATCATATAAGTGTTGTATTATTATTTCGTGTAGTGAACGCGCGGTGATTATTATCTGAAGCGTGTCCCGAGTAAGGTCTTCGCTCGGTGGACGTGGACCCTTCTCGGTGATCGACGTCAGGGTTTCGTCTACTTCAAGCAACAGGCAAGCCCCGGTGCATTTGCCCCTCCTTGTTATTTAAAAATATTTATCACTTGAGTTAATCTACTGCATTAGGTTAATAGGAGTTGAGTGATAACCTATTGATGCATTACCTTTCCTTGACCACATATTATACCTAAGACCCTGGTTCATTTAAAGTATTGAAAAATGCTTAGTCGTGCTTAATGATAGAATTGCAAAAATGCTATTTTGAAAACTGTGATGATATGAAACAAATGAATCATTTTATGGGATTGGTATTGTCCTCGTTTGGTGATGGTGTACTTGGCCAGTCCATTATCATCAACGTGGATGGGTTTTCCCGTTTGGTTGGCCAACTGCTTGGGTTAGAGTCCCAACTTTCGTCGCCATCGGGAAAGGGATGTGAAAACCGGGTAGTTACCAGTGTACTTGGGTTAGAGTCCCAATGCATGGTTTCTAACGGAAAAATATTAGGGACTATTCGTTGTCGGCCTGCTGTGATCATGACTTTGCAACTAGCCACATACTACGGAAAGCCTCTGACTCCGGTGGCTCTACTGCTGGAACCGACAACCACGCACTGGGAGTGGAGAGATGGCGAGAGTAGCGTGTACCCTCGTGGCCGTCGTGCCTGGAGACTAGAGGGGTACTATGCTCTCGGGTGGCGCAGGACCGGTTCCGGGGTATGAAAAGCCGTGGAAGGCGGGGTTGGCATATGCAAGCTTAAGTGCTACATATGCAGTGTGGATAGGGATCCCCAGCTGGGTACTTCTGGATTCGAATCGACGTTGCTCCTCGGTTAATGGAGACATGATCCTCACACTTACAGCGAAGAGTGGTTCGGAACTAGGATGTTTTTGAATGAATTAAGTAAATGAAAGAATGTCGATACATGAGAAGGAACTTGGAGATATGGTTACTGATTAATAATATTACTGAGACAAAATACTGAAATAGGATTAGTATTGCTTTTCCGCAAAATCCTTTGACTCTTGCTAAGCCTTACCTTGACTCCCCTCAGCCTGCATTCCTGAGTCTAATTTTACACCTTTAGTCGGGTAAGTCTTGCGGAGTACCCCATGTACTCAGGGTTTGTTAACCCCCTGTTGCAGGTAAGTTGAGTAAACAGTTCTACGAAGGATCGTGCCGGTCATCGGATCGTACATGGATGAAGATGTGTATATAATGAAACCCTTGGGCAGGGTGTTGAGTTGTATATAGCTACTCCACTGCGAAACTCTGTTTTGGGATAATGTAATTGTAATCTATGTTTAAGTAATACTTCCGCACTCTTTACTCTGATTCAAATTATTTGTGTAAACTGTTGTAATACTTGCAAGGTCTTTACAATGAGATCCTCGGGGAAATTAGGGTTTCCTATGAGACCCGACGGGTCACCTAAGTCAAAGGGAACTCGTGCAGACTAGTCAACGGTCCTTAGGGACGATGACGTGGCACGTGGGCCCTATGATTAAGGCGGTTCCGTCACACATACCATATTATATTTCACTGTGTAGATCTACTCATGTGGAGTCCAACAGAATTAGATTTTCCATTTTATGATTTTTCTATGATTTGCTATAATTTTTCAAAGATTCAGCGTAAAATAAATAAAAAAGAAAAGACAAAACCACTGTGACCGTAGCAAAACCACCGTCAAAAACCGCCTGGGGTGTGATTTGACCGGTTTTGGAAAGTTCATAGGGTGAATCAGACCGTTTCATAGTTTAGTGGGTGAAGTAGACCACCCTTGATAGGTTGGGGGGTTAAATAGACTTTTTCCAATCCAAAATTAAACGATCTCATGTTTGATTGGTTTTTATAGAAAAGAGCATAAAAACTTAAAACACAAAAATTGTGTCATTAGATACATCATGAAATATATTTTCATAACGTGCTTATTTGTTGTCATAGATGTTTGTAGTCTTTTTCACAAAGTTTGTTAAATTTATTTGGGGACAAAGAGAGTATTACCATTCCTACAAGCATTGAGTTCTTCAAAATTCCTATGTTTTCCCTCCATTTTAAAGAAGGCCTAAATAAATGCATTATGAGGATGTTTATTGAGATATGGTGCAATTCATTTGACATTATAGATGTTATTGCATTTACTAATCAAAGTTAGAGAATTTTTAACATAAAAGTGATATTTTGGAATGGAGCGAGTATGCTTTTGCCATGCTATGTCCCCGCAACCATTCTTCAAACTTCCCTTTTCTATACACCTACATTCATGCTAAACCTTGTAGTTAGACTATTCCTGTGCCATGCCATTTGTAGCTTGAAAACAGTCCTTCAGTTCCTACTTCTCTAGGGCTGTTTTTGCCATCCTCGTGTCAATGAAGGGCCAAATTGATCTGCCAAGTCACTTTGTACCTAGCTAGGCCAGCTGGTACGCGTAGCATTTTTGCCGCCATGCAGCCCAGGTCATGGCTTTGGAACGTGAACCAGGTGGGGCCCCGGGACCTCCTCCGCCGGTGCTACAGAACATTAGCGGGGAGCCGGGGATGTTGACCTCTGCTCGCTTAGCACAGACGGAAATCAAAATTTGGCCCGAGTACACAGGTGTTGCGGCGCTGGACCCCACTTTGGTCCCAGATGTCATTGGACTTTCCTTTGGAGGGTTAGCTCGTTGGTGCTTTTGGTGCAATTTGGCCCGGAACATTCGGAATCGTTAGCTCACACGTGTCGCACGGGGTCCACCGTATGTTTGTGCAGGGATTTTCTGTGCCGACTCATTGTGGATAATAGCTGGTGAGCTTCTTTTGTCGGAGTATATAATAGGAGTATATAACAGCGGATGGGTTAAGAGATGTACAACTGTTATAACGGGAGGCCTGGAACCTGGAATTATCGAAGTCACCAGCGAGTATGAACAAAGAAAACAACAAGGAATTGTAGTCGGGTGGTCAGGATTTAATTAGGGCGGTGTCTCCGTAGCACAAGCGTTGAGGATACACACTGGCTTTCCCACTCTATCAGGATAGGTCAATGAGTAAGTATTTTTTAGTGGTAGTATATATATGGAGTGGTATGAACATACTCAGGGCTAAGGAAAAAGAGAATCAAAGTTCTAGACACAGAAAGGTGGGTACGTGGTTGTTGGCTGGATATTTCGGTTTCCTAACTAATTCCCAACGCACCGCAACCAAGCAACCTCCTATCCTACACACATACACCGCGCCCCGATCTGCCGAAACTACCCTCCTCAGCTGCCGCCCGTCCTTCGATGCCCTGACAGATCACGTAATCCTTCAGGGGCATCTTGGTCGTTTAATCCTGTCCAGGATTAATCATGTGTGTTTGTGTGGCCCGGTGACTGGCCGTGGTCTACCAAAGTTCCGAAAGCGACTTTTTCGGAATCCAACGCCTGGTTTTACAAAATCGCAGGCGGCCTAGCGTGTCGAGATCGGATTCCCTGGCCCACTGGTCTGTGAGCGCCGCCGGCGGCTTCCGCTTGCGTTCCGTGCAGTTGTACGCGCGGGGTGCGAAATGCGTCGAAACCGAGGGGCGGTTCCCGCAAAAACCGGTCGTGGCGACCACCGGCAGGTGTCGCGTTCGCGTCGGTGGTGAGGCGCCACGCCGGACGCCACCCGGATGCCTCGCCAGGCCGCCAGCAGCAGCTATCGAGGAGAATCATACCGATATTTATTTCACCGTTCGACCGAATCGTTTAAAGATATTCAGATCTATCAAAGTTTAAATATTCAATATCTGATATCGTATTCGTATCTGAATATTCAAATCATATATTTATGATATCAATATTCAATCGTATCTTATCTGATATGGTTAATACTATCTATATTCAAATCTGAATCTAACCAGAAATATAAAAATAAATATAATATCAGTGATACCCGTACATATCCGATCCGTTTTTATCCATACCAGCACCGCTAGGTGAAGGAGCCCGACGGCGTCATCGCGGGCGAAGTTGCGTGACGCGATCACGCGACGGCAACCGGTCTGGCCTGTCTCGGTCTCAGCTGGTAACCCGCCGCGCTGCGTTTCCATTCCTTCACACTGCCCCGCCTGCCCATCACGGATTCACCCTGCCTTCCGGCCCTCGCATTAAATCCAGCACCAAAGCGAGCCCCCGGTCCCGCCATAACGCCTCCCGATAAACACCAGCGCACCCACCACCAATTCCCCCTCCCGGCTGCTGGGCCCACGCCGTCAGCGGGAGTGCCGCCGAATCGGTGTCGGATCCCAAACGCTGGTCTCACTTTTATAAACGTAACCGCAGCAGAGATGGGGGAGGGAGGGGGTGGCGGTTTTATTATTAATCGGAGAAGCAAATTGAATTGAATGGCACCGGCTCCCATTAGCTGGACCCGTAGCTGTTGCCGTAGCCATAGCATTTGGAGGTAGCCATAGCATTCCATTCCTCCCTCGGTAGATTCGTCTCGTCGCCTTCCTCCTCCCCCCTCCTCGTCCTCCCTTTCTGCTCTTCCCTGCCCCGCCCGCGCTGCATGGAGCCAGGCGCGCCGTGGCGCGATCCGCGCCAGGGGTACGCCTACGGGGTCGGATCGGCGATGCAGATGCAGATGCAGCAGCGGGCCGACGCGGCCGCCGCAGCCGCCGGCGGAGGAGTGCTGAAGAGGAGCCTCGGCGAGCTGGAGAGGTGGCAGCACCACCACCAGCAGCAGCAGCAGGTGGCGGCGCAGCAGTCGCTGTACCTGCGCACCGTCAGGCAGCGCACGGCCGCGGCGGTCGATATCGCCGCCTTGCTGGGAGCGACCCCGGCGCAGCCTCTGGCTCTGCCCGGGTCCAGCTTCGGAGGGGGCCTGGCGTCGCCTTCGTCGACGCTCTCGTCGCTCACCACCGCGTCCAGGGCGGCGGTGCCGCTGATGCAGCCGCAGCTGCAGCGGCTGGTACAGCAGCCGCCGCTCATGGCGTCCTCACCGCAGACGCAGGCCTTCGGGGTGTCGAGGGCGCCGCTGCCTCAGCAGCCGGCGGCCTCGAGCGAGCTGTTCATTTTGCAGGAGCTCGAGAAGCAGCTGCTGGACGACGACGACGAGGAGCCGGTGGCGGCGATGAGCGGCACCGGTTCCGCCGTCACCAACTCCGAGTGGGGGGAGGAGACGATGATACAGCAGCTCAGCTCCATCGCGGCCGCGCCGTCGCCTGGGCTCCCTGCAGCGGCGGCGACCCCAAACAACAACAACAATAACGTGGGGATGACGAGGTCACCTTCCAACTCCTCATCCTCCACGGCGTCCTCATCCGCGTCCTGCTCGCCGCCGACCCCGGGGGCCGCGTCGAGGCAGCTATTGTCTGAAGCCGCGGTCGCTGTCGCGGATGGCAATCTTGAAGCGGCGGCCGCTCATCTGGCCGCCCTGCAGCGCGCGGCCAACCAGCATGGCGACGCGGAACAGCGCCTGATTGCCATGATGGTGCCCGCGCTGTCCTCCCGCATTGGCCTGGCCCCCTCCGCCCCAGCTCAACACCTCACCGAGCTCTGCGGCGGCGAGCAGCGCGACGGGTCCCAACTCCTCCAGAACATCTCGCCGTGCTTCCGCGTCGCCCTCCACGCCGCCAGCGTCGCCATCGTCAAAGCGGTGGGCGACCACCGCGCCATCCACGTCGTCGACTTCGACGTCAGCTTCCTGCAGCACGAGGCTCTCATCCAGTACCTCGCCGACCGACGCGTGCAGGGCAGGTCCCTGAAGGTCACCGCCGTCACCGACCCGAGCTCACCGTTCACGCAGTCTCTGGCTGCATCGCTACCCGGCATCGAGGAGCGGCTGAGGAAGCGCGCGGAGCTAGATGGCGTGGAGTACCACTTTAAAGTGGTCAGCTGCAGAGCAGCAGAGCTGGATGCGTCCAGGCTGTGCTGCGAGCCCGGGGAGGCGGTGGCAGTCAACCTCGCCTTCGCCCTCTCCCACGTGCCCGACGAGAGCGTCTCTCCGGCCAACCCCCGCGACGAGCTGCTCCGCCGCGTGCGCGCGCTGGGCCCCCAGGTGGTGACCCTCGTCGAGCAGGAGCTGAACACCAACACGGCCGCGCTGGCGGCGCGCTTCACGGACGCGTCCGCGCACTACGGCGCCATCCTGGAGTCGCTGGACGTGACGCCAGGGTGGGATGTTGCGGACAAGGCCAGGGCCGCGGCGGCCCTGTCGAAGAAGGCGGCGAACGCGGTCGGCCGGGATGGCCCCGACCGGCTGGAGCGGTGCGAGGTCTTCGGCAAGTGGCGCGCCAGGTTCGGCATGGCGGGTTTCCGCCCGGAGGCGCTCGGCTCGAGCATTGACGAACAGCTGGTCGGCGTCCGCGTCGGCCATGTGCCGCCCGGGTTCGCAGTCAAGGCGGAGAACGGCGTGCTCCGGTTCTGTTGGATGGGGCGCGTGGTGACCGTCGCCTCGGCGTGGCGCTAGACCACCACCGGCGGGCGGCGAGCGGCCGGCAGCCCGGGCGCACCATTATTGCCGTCACGAAATCGTCAGTTACATAATTCGCGCTATTGCTTTCCTAGTTCTCTCTCTCTTTTTTACCTTAATGGGGTGAGGAGTGATAAGTTTGTCATTGATCTCGTAAAATCCTTCCTAGTTGTAGCGACTCATAATTCTTATTAACTGCTCATAATAGTATATGGAAAAGAGTAAGTTATATCGCGATCTCCTGCTAATTTTGTGTGGCGTGTTTGCTAGAAGAAGATAACATTCTCTCTGATTCATCCATTCATGGTGATCTTGGTGCTAGTAGACTCTTCTTTTGTACAGTCGCGGTGCTGCTGCTGCCTAACTAGTGATGAGTGGGCGCGAAATGTGCAGCTGGGCTGGGCCCGACCCCTTTCTTGTCGATTAATGTTTGTTTGCCACGTAGGCAGATGAGGGTTTCTTTGTGGCGTAGTACTACAAGTGTGGGCTAGGTCTAGGTGAACCGCAGTCGTGGTAAGGGTATTGCCACTTGGAAGGAGTAGTAGTTTGTGGTTTGGTGAGTTCTTTTCTTTCTTTGCATCCTGCTCAGCTCGACCCAACCAACGGAATTGATCAGTTAAACAAATACCGGTTGCTTTTGGGATTAAACTAATCAAAGCTTTTTTTGTGAATAAACTAATCAAAGCTTGGGGAATTGGAGGATCACTACAAGTGAGGGGAGAGACAGAGGTGCACGAAACGAAATGCCAGTGCATTGCACTACGAGGCGTAGCAGTGCAGCCACCAACGTGGTCTCGATTGTTGTCGCTGATGCTTGCTGTCAAGATGCTGGGGGTTGCGTTCGTGGGGACGCAACGCAAGGAGGTCCCCGGGCGCTTGTGGTGGAAGAAGGAATTGTCTGTGTTTGTGTTGTGCGCTTCAAGCTACGGCGAAAGTGTACGTGGAATCCGCGCGTGCCCGAATTGGCTTCCGTCTCAAGAATTCCCAAATTCTAATCAAACTCCTCTTGGTTGGAATGTGAACTGGGAGCACTTCCCCTTCTCAATAAGATTTGTTAGGCTTACTCTCTCCCACGGCTTACATCAAATTTTTTTACAAGCATTTGGATTATTTTGATGAAAGGAAACAGAACTCTGCTTTTAGGAAAGCGACATCATTTGGATTGCTATCAAACTTTAGTAAGGTGTGAAATTTTGGCAAGGATTAGGATTGGAAGTGTATTTTCAGTAAGATGCATCCTAGACGATGCAATCTACAGTTGTATCTACGAGTATAAGAGACGAGAATGACTTTGAAAAGATCACTCGGTAAACTAAAGTTACAAGTGAGGCCAGTCTCAATGAGGGTTTCAACTGAGTTTCATTTGCATTAAACACATTGTCACATACTCAACTGAGTAGGCATATTCGATGACATGGCAGTGTATTTAAAAAGAGAGAGAAAAAATGAGTTTCATCTTTTGACATAATTACCAACTCTCCATGAGTCATGAAATTTAACGTGAATGAAACTCTAAGATGGAATACCCTCTCTCAATCTAAAGTTTCATTCGAGTTTCATTTCATTCTATATAACGTGACAATCTTGAAAACAGGGCAATGAAACTCTCCACTGAGACTGGCCTGATAATACTACATTATTGCACATTTACCCTTGCCACCTGCCGTAATTGAAGTAGTGAAAGTCAATAAAAGCGCGGGACCTTGCCACCAATTATTTAAAGAGTTCTTCTCTATTTATCTATTGATGACATAACCTGTGGATACTAAATCTATCAGAATTTTATACGTTTGATTATGCTTTAGAATTTGTGCTACCACTAGACACTCCTTTCAATAAATTGTATTTGATGTCTACTATAAAGGTATATATATATACTCCCTTCTATCTGAAATAAATTGTATTTGATGTCTACTATAAAGGTATATATGCTCCCTTCTATCTGAAATTCAAGATCATGGATGGAAAATCATAATATGACTTCAAGCGCTAGTGAGCTAGGTCAGGTTGGTCAGATTGGGCCGTAATCAGGTCTAAACTCACCCTCAATAACTAAGATAGTGCTAAAACTCCACAATTCTACATAAATTCTCACATGGTTTTATCAAACCAGGCTAGGATGTCAAAGGAGGTCAATGATAAAGGGATAATTGACGACAAGGATGTTGAGAATAATTGTTGAAGAGCGCAGAGACACTCTCTTATGATTAGCCGACAGGGTATATATCTTTGATTTTCTAATGCCTGTGTAGCTTAACATTATTGGCCTCCACCGATACGTAAAAATAATCTAGAACCAGTTATTCTGAATCGCCCCTAGGTATGCATCTAAATTACCTATGTATGTCATTATAAAACTATCCCAATATATTCATATGTATATTTTAGAATAATCTACCCAAAAAACTAATTTTCAAATCTAACAGTTTGCTCATGCCCTTGTATAGCACGACGATGCTATTGTGTCATATGCGATGGCACGACAAGTCTGCCATATTAGCGCTACAGATCTGACAACAGAGAGGAGATCATGTCACGCCACTCCCTTAGAGCGATAAGCTAACTTTTTGTAACGACCCGGGTTTTTGGAATCCAAAAATACGAACTTTTTTAAAATTTTCTTACAATGTTTGTGAAGCATGTAGTTCTAAATCAAACCGTGACTTATCTATTAACAAAACGTTGCATTCATATAGGATTGTTTGTAGGGATTTTGATGAAGTTCTATAGTTGGTCTAGGCTTTTGCGTCGGAGTGCACAAGATCCATAGCGACCTCTGTCGATTCCATCTCGAGATCAACCTAAAAACTCTTGCAACACACTAATTCCGAAAACCTACTCGAAACCTCTTCTTGAAAATTATCAAATCCATGGCACGACCCTTGTGAATTCTTATTCTTTAAAATCAATTAAGCAAAGGACAACAACTCTCACATTCCAATTAAAGCCCAACACGCCACCTTCTTCTTGAGCTTCCAGCTCGCTCTCATCCACCGCGGCCCAGCACAATAGCTCAGCTCGCCTCTGCCTTTCCCTTGGCCCAACTCGCGACCAGCAGTACTCAGGTGGCCCAGCTGAACCCCCGAGCCCGCTAGCGCGCAGCGGCCCACCATCGCCTTGGCCCAGCCGGCCCGCTCGCGCGTCCCCTGCCCAAACCCTAGGCAGAAGCGTCCTAGCGCCTCCCAGCCGCCGCCGCCGCCAGGACACGACGCGCGCGCGCTTTGCCCACCTGCTCCGCCTCCTGGATGTGTGACGCGTGCCCTTCCATGGCACGGACGACGAGGATCGACGGCCCCAACTCAGAACCCTAGCTTGCCCGGTATATAAAGGGAAACCGCAGCCGCCGCGCCCTGTTCATCTTCTTCCTCCGGACGCCGCCGCCACGCCCACCGTCCTCATGCCACCATCCCGACCAGCGCCCCTCACCGTGCGCCTCGGCTCGCCCCGCGCAGCCATCCACCGTGCTCGCGCAGGCGCCGTGCTAGAGCCTCCACGACGACGAACCTCGCCACCGGGCCGCACTGCAGCAGCAGACCGCGACGCCGGCCGAAGATCCTGCACCGAGCACCACGCGTCCAGGGAGCCACGTCGAGCTCGTCTTTGCTGCGGCACTGAACCACCGCGACGCCCCTGCTGCCGAGCCCGACCCGCCGTGATGCATCGCCGCCGGAGCCGCCTCATCCTCGACGTACATGTGACGCGACAAGGAGAGCCATCGGCGCCCAGGCGAGCTGCTCACCACCACGAGCTCCTACCCTATCCTGATCGTGCTCACCGCCACATGAACGCGAGCACCAGCGCCACCATCGACACTGCCGCGAGCTCCACCAGCACCGTTCCGGAGCTTCCATGACGAGCAGCAGCAAGTCGCAACCACCGAGCCAAGCCACCGCGGCAAGTAGAAGCCGAGCAGCTGCCTCCTGCTCGAGACTGGCGATGACAACGTCAAGCACCGCGCCGCCTCTGTGCCGTGCCGCTGCTGCGTGACCGGAGCTGCGCCCTCCTACGACACCGCGAACGCGTCCTTCTCAGCCACGACGTTGCTTACCTCGTCGGAGACCCGCAGCACGACCCGCCGGTGAGCTCCTGAAAACCCTGGGACATGTTTTCCTCCGTTGCCGATCGATCCATGTCTGAAACCGGCCTTCATGTCGTTCGTTTTACCACTGCAGGAAGCCGGCCACCCGCAGCACCCCATCCTTGACGGCCGCAACCTTGCCGAGCTGCAGAACCAGGAGCACCGGCATACCGTGGACCGCTACAAGCTGAGCCATTTGGAGCACACCCACGTCACCGGGCCTCGCCCCCACCTCGAAGCAGTGCTGCCGGCAACGAGCCCGACCCACGTCAAGTGATCTACCTTCCGCAAGCCCTCGGTGAGCCACGATTTTCTTCCCTATGGTGGGCACCGCCACCGTGACCGGACCCGCCACAGGAGCCATGGCGTCCCACCTCGGGGACGCGTAGGCCGAGCCCTTTCCGGCTCAGGACACTCGCACACACCTGACACGAGACCTCTTTCAGCCGAATCGAACCACCGGCGTTCCAAGAACGCCGGCGTGGCCGAGGACCACCCGAAACCATCACCATGATTGCGATTCGGTTTTACCTTGTGCCTTTGGACTCCGAGACCACCGCCACTCTACTCATGTCACTGAATGACACGAAGGACGTCGATCAACAAAGGAGAAGATCTCTGGAAGTCCTGCCTGATCGCCCCGACGCGCACCGACGCCCCGTCCAAGCTTCACCTTAGCTACCGCGCACACCGTTGGAACCCGGCCATTCTCTGCCACCTCCCAGCCACTTGTTGCCACCTCCAACCAGTCTCCGGCCAGCCACAGCCCCGCCCGGCCAGCCGCGACCAGCCCGCAGGAGACCACGACTAGCCGCGACCAGCCGAAGCAAGCCATGGCAGGCCAGAAGGTACCAACAGCTGGCCCAGTGGAGCCGAGACGTGTAGAAGCAAGCCTCGCTACTTTTCTTTTGACACTGGCCCTGTCCGACCTTGTGCCATAGCCCCGTTGCCACATCTTGAGGCCCCATAGATAATGTTGGACGGTTGAAAAGCCAAAGTGATATACGACGCTGGACTATTGGACCCCTGCTCTTACTCCTTGTACATCTATCCATCATGCTGTATCCTATCCTTACGATATGTCTATGTCTGTTGTACCATATCCTTATATTCTATCTGTTGTACACTGTCCTCACGATCTGTCTGTATCTAAATCTGTAATACAGGATCCATATATCATAATGCTATGGAATTGTGCTACTCCGCAGTCTTATAATGAGTCTTTTGAGTCATGTCATCGGTTCTTATTGCTGGTTGTTGTGTTGTTTGTCTGTGTGCTGGCCATCGAGCCGGTGGTGGGATCGTACCTCGTTCGGACGTTGCGATCGTGGGATTCGTTCCGCCATGACCGTAACACCGAGTGTAACCTGACCTCACACTGTCTCTCGCTGACTTTTCGTGCACCGACCCTCGTATGCTCGTACCCTACGCGACCGTCGCATTCCTCTAATTCTTGCGGTGACAACCGCATCGCTATGGATCCGAGTAATGACTTAGTGCCAGTGCACCCAAGTCGTGGTACCCTACGAGTGGTTTGCGCACTTATTTCTTTCACCTGTCGCTCTCTTCTAACGCCCCGTCTATTCCGTGGCGTGTGCGTTGGAAAGAGTAGACCACTACTGTTTTATGCTTCTCGCTCTCTGTTCGTTTAGCCCGCTCTGTTCGATCCCGTCTTACTCACAGTGACTGGATCAAAGACCGGACTGACTCCTTTTGTTAGCGAAGCTATGGTCTATATTAAGATCTCAGACCTATGTAGGTCGACTCGGTCGACCGCTTAAAACCATCTTCACTGAAGGTGTGACTGGGAATATGATATAGATGTACCTAGCTAACTCCTCTCTCTCTCTGTGAATTCTTAGTGTTTAAGCACATGTATGATTGTACCCGTTTGAATCACAGCCTTGGTACCCTACATGTGGATTAAACACTCGCACTATTTTGTGCAACATTTATTGCTGAAAATTCCTTGTTCTTTCCTGCTGATCGGCCGTCCTCCGATCCCTGTCTTCCCCGTGGCGTACGGATCGGAAGATCATGTGCCGTGGTGTTTGCTATGGATAAGCTTTGGCCTAAACCATTTATTATAAAGCCATATTGGCTTGGCTGTGACTTATGCTTGTGCTTAGCAAACCACCACTCCTGTTTCCTTGGCCTGATGAAATCGGACATACGCCGAGAGGGCTAAACCGTGTACCTTTTATTATTTCTTTGCTGTTAATGGGTCTCCCCGCGTTCCGTCGTCTTTTGGTGTATTGGGTGTTTTATTACCTTGTGTTGCTCCGCGGAGTAGCCATTTCCGGATTAGCGACGACCGGACTGAGGCCCGCTGGAGGAGGAGAACATGGATGATGACAAGAACTGTGGAGTGGATCTAGGAGACCCAGCAGAACAACTACACTAACTGAGGAGTGCTCATACCACTACTTCCTCGACAACGCAGGTGTCATGGCAACACCTTCTTTTAGAGAATCCTATTAGACATTGCATATCTAGAATTGCTAGCGCTTTATCTTTACTCCTTTGGTAGTATATGATGCATGCAACTACCTAAGCCATTATTACACTGTTTGCAAACCACTCTACTATGCAACTCAGCTTCGCGCTCACGCTCTCTTATATATTTCTATCTACCTGCTTGCTTGCATATTACATCACCATAATTATTAACTCCACTCGCATTGTATCTGTGATGTGATGCTGGTGGTGAACCTCTGGGAATGGTTTGGTTTGGGATGCCGGACTGGTAGACTATGAGTGTGCTGCGTGTGTCCTGGGTGTGTGGTGAGGGTCGAGTCGACCAAGTGGGATACACGATGAGCTGTGTAAGCAAGTCTTGCCGGGAGTTGCATCTGGGCATTCCCACGAGAGATACCTGTGGCGGGTAATGACTTATGAGGTGGTTCCGGGATGTGCATTGAAGTCCCGTGAATGGAGGTGCCGTGGTGGCACGGGGAGAGTATCCCCTAAGAGAAGATGCCTGCTTGGTCAAACCTAAGAAGGACTAGCACCAGGTTCATGGGAATCCTTTACTGCTCACTCGTCTTCGATGGGCGGCGAACGGCTGGACTACTTGGTAGGGCGGTGCCACTACTGCTAGGTTGTAAGGTGATAGGGTGGGCGGTGGCGGATGCAGGAAGTTCCCGCACCGTTCTAGATGCGCAGTACCACTGATTGGGCCCGGTACTGCGTCTCCCAGTCTCAGCGTTTCGGTTCGTGCCTGAAGTTACCCAGGGCTGAGTGGTAGGGTGGCATCGACCTAGGCAAGCAAGCACCCAGAATTCTGCCTAGATGATTGTACAGCATCGATGATGGCTAATCTTGTGAGTGGTAAAACCTCTGCAGAGTGTATGATTGATCGATCGATACATATGCCGATTCGTCGGCTATGGACCTTTCCTGTGAAGCTCTGTCTAGTGTAGAGAGCGATATTCTTTTCTCCCCTGGTTGATGATTGTCCGGCAGTGTGCCCAGTGTGGCAGTGTGCCGTTGAGACAGGACCCGAGAGGGAGTTGGGCCTGTCGACTGAGCGTGAGGTGTGTGTGTGTGAGGTGGTGCATGGGTGGGATGATGGATATGGGATAGACTGATGGATGGTGTGATATGGGTTAAAACTTGACGAACTATTATAAAATTTACTATTGGATACTACCTAGCATGTGCTTAGGATGCAAACCACAGCCAAATATTAGGATCGCCAGATCCTCTATTTTCTCTTTTTCACTAAAGCTCATCGGTGCTGACCATGGCCTGCACATATCTGGCGGTGTGCAGATTACCTGACTAACAGAGATATTGAGATAAGAAAGATTAGGAGGTCTCGTGCCTACGCTCAAGTTTGGTTCAGGAGATGAAGACTATGCTGCGCCAAGATTGACTCTGATGATACCCGTGAAGGAGGAGCCTCCACTCGATAACATATTCCGCCAACTCTGATGACGACTAGATACGCTTCTGCTAGATTAACTCTGTAATAGGTGTCCACTCAGTTAATGTAATATTTTGTAAGTATTCTCGATGTATGACTTTAATATCAACTGATATATGATAATGCGATGAGATCAATCTTTGGTTTTATCGCATTATATCTCATTTCGTGGATTTTCCCTTCGCGGAAAATCGAGGATGTTTCACTTTTCTCGTGGCAGCCAAACTCATTGCATAATTACCTTATATATATATAATAAATTATTTGTCATGACTTAATCTATAAAAACTTAATGTATGTGTTGTACTTAATATAAACAAATTGTTGATTTTCACAAGGTAAATTCCATATATTTTGAAATTTCTAATTTTAATGTAGGCCAATCATCGCATTACAGTTTGTCGACAAAGAAAGTAATGATTTTTTTTCTAACGCTTAAAAACTACAGTGCAACAATAATGGATGGCCAACGTAAATGGGTTACTCAAGTCCAAAAAACATGGGTTAATTACACACAACACATATGTTGAGTTAGGGCACGTACAACGTCTGATTTGGTGCTGTCTCTACGCAAGAAACGATGCAAATTTGGCTGATTAATTGAAGAAAGAGAACATAGCTGTCGTCTCGCAAGGCGCCGGCTGTGGCTCGTGCTCCAACGTAAAATCATCCTATGTGCGCATGCTAGTGGTCCGCGACCGGTGTTTTAAGCCATGGCAAGCTAATAATCATCTGTAATCTATTGTCCGCGCTGTCTATTTAGCTGTCTGTACGTGTTATGATATTGTTATAAAGATAGCACGCTGTCTATGGGTTATACATGCCCTTACATGAGACCAAATACTAATAACTACTAGCAGGAAGGAAAATGAACGCACTTAAAGATACTTTATGAGGGACAGGAAAGGTAATTGTACAACGAGTTTTGGCCGGGCGTCTCTCCTTTCACGACACAGCAAAATTACCTTATCGTGCCTGAGGAGATGGAGCGACAAACCCTTGCATTACATCTGTGGTGTCAACATTGTATGCTTATCATGCCAATGCATATAGCAGACGATAGTATGATCTGATCACGCCACACGAGCTTGCAACAAGTTAGATCTAGAAATAGTTTGTGGGTAAACTATTTTGAATTTATTGATTAGAATAGGTTAAAAAACTACCTAGAGGAAGGTTGGATGGAGCATATATAGAGTATTTGCAACTACAGTCTACCACAAACAAATAAATGATGAGTAAGCATCAATATCTGAGTATTATGTCTCAGAGTGAACAAATATGGGAGAGGGCAAAGATAAACGGTTTTTACTTAGTTGTGGATTCCATATTTATTTTTATCAATCTAGAATGCTTCATGTATTTTAGTGTCTACAAGTGCATGCAAGAGCACTTATCAAAAGACTACACTGGAATAAAAAATTCACGAGATCACTGAATTATTAACTTCTCATAAAGCCCCGTTGTTTTTCTCTATATACAAGTGTCTATACAACAATCAAGTTTTTTACTGGTGGGGAGCACTCGATTGTTTTCTTCAGCATCTTCTTCTTCCTCCCACACACCCCAGAACCACTCTACCAAACCCATGGAGGCCTCTTCCTTCCCCTCCACACTCTCGCCGCCAGTCATGGCCATGGGTGCCCGCCCTGATCTGTCCTGGCTGCCTCAGCAGCCGCTGGAACCCTAACGCCGCCCTCGTTCCGTCACCACCACCTGGTTAGCTTGACTCCCCGATTTTCCTTTGTAGGGCCGTTGGATTTTCCACCACCTGGTTAGCTTGACTCCCCGATTTTCCTTTGTAGGGCCGTTAGATTTGGAAAAGAACAGAGGAAGAGTCACCGGATTTGGAGAAGACGGGGAGAGGAAGAAAAGAGAAAAATCGAGTATTCCAACACTCAGTTGTATAATATTTCTCCTTTTTTATATAAAAGAGTAATTGTAGAATTCAATGTTTGTCCCTCGCATGCGAAAGACAAAATTCCTTGAATGTACTAGATGCCGATGTCACAATGTGGCAGCGAGACGACAGGTTCAAATTCAAATCAAGCGTTAGGTTTTGTTAGGGCTGTTGGGTACCCAACTATGGGGTACCCAACTTCAACGCAAAGTCATACTTCCCGAAAAAAGCCCGGTGCAAGAAGGCGCCAACCGAGGCCCACGCGGGAACGGCCCATGCGAGAACCTCCCACACGGCCTAAGACAGAGCCGTGCGGCAGCACATCGCCTCCCTCGGGCGCTCGGACCCCTCGTGAGAAATTCTCCGATTCGCCCGAGCCTCTGCGACAGGGCTCGGGATGCAGGCCTCGGGCGATAGACTTCCGATTCGCCCGAGCCCCCCGCTACAGACTAACTCCCTCGGGTTCGCTCGAGCCCTGCCGACGTCAGCAGGGCAAACTTGACGGCCAAGGGGCCTTCCCTGACAACTTTACAAGCACGGTCCCATCGGGTGGGCCCCTTGACATAACCGCGCACCGAACGCGCACGTTCGCCGTACCAACTGCCCCATCTCCTCTGGCAGGCGATCTGACGGTCCAACTCCTCCCACGCCGCTACAGGGACGGTCAACCGTACGGTCCCCCGGCCTGACGAGGAGATTTGCCAACTACGACGATGACTGTCATGCCCCGGCCGCACGTGTGACGCCAGGAAAGGGGGAATGACAATAGTCCGGCCAACCCGGGGGAATGGGCAAGCCTTACGATCAGGCTCGCCTACCCTTGGAAAGTACCTCACGGGGAAAAGGAAGCACCCGAGGGAAGATACTCCGACCGCTCCGTCTCATCGCGCCCCCGACGGCATTAAGGTCTCCCGAGCCTCGCAAGCTCGTACTCAAAGGTCAACCTATCTACTCGTTGCACTATGCAGGGTCGGACGCGACGGCATGACGTAGTGCCACGCAGCAAACAATGTCCACAACTGTGAAAAGCCTTGGAACTCACCAATGGAACAGTGGTGGCTCAACCGAATGACTAATGCCATACCTCCAAGGCGCCAAGACGAGGACGTGGCTGACGATAGCCACCAGTCACCACCAACTCCGCTATGCCGAGCACTGTAAGCACAGGGCAACACATGTAACTCTAACCTCTCCCTTGTAACTATAAAAGGGAGGGCAGAGGCCGATCACAGGCACGACACTCGCATTCACTCACCACACACACTCACTACAATCTAAAAACACAAGAACACTCACATGAACACTCATACTCACAAGAGACTTGGGAGCCCCTCCCTCTCTCGACTAGGCTTGTAGCCCCTACTACAAGCACCCCGGTGCAAGGCAACACGATCCGATCTCACACTGGACGTAGGGCATTCATTGCCTGAACCAGTATAAACCATGTGTTCCTCCTTGCACACCATTCGTGATCTTAACCGCAAACTCTAAATTTACTAGCCGGTGTAGCACTCGCTAATATAACCACCGACAAGGGCACTCCCAAAAGAGTATTAATTGTACTTTCTGTCTACTTTAATTACCTTGACATCTAAGCAATTTGTTGAGTTGTCACTAGAATTAATGCTGAGAGAGATTCAAATCATGAAACCGTTTCTCTATTAGGAAACGGAGTTCTCACGTGGGCCAAGAACGGAAGAAACTGGTCAAACTGCGTTGGGTGGACTCGAGCTCTTTCTAGTCCCCTGTCTCTCAATCCAGTGCTCCAACATCTCCTCCAATTTGCCTCTCCGCATGTGCTCGTCCTGCGCTCGCGTTCTGCTAACCACACGCGGAGTCGTCCCTTGTGACGCATGACAGGCATGGAGGACGACCTTCTTCGATCTCCTCTAATACTCCACATCAGCGAGACCTCCCATAGCAGAATTGAATGCTCTTAAAATGGAGAATGTGGTGGTGTGACATGCATAGCCTGATTCCTAGATTTTGTGGTGGCATTTGGAAGAGGAAGAAAGTGGATTTTTTTTCTCTATTCTTTCTGTTCTTTGGAAGTAGCGCGAGGAGAACGACAGACCATTCCTATCAAGAACGGCTTGGTCTCGTACACGAGATACTGAATGCTAGCTCATGAAATGTTATTGTCCATAGAAACTACTATAAAGAACTATGCATTGGAGGTATTGAGTATGAAATTATTGAATCTCTTAGTTGGAGAGTGATATAGAAACTCTTCATTGGTACTGTCCTTAAGACATAAACCAGGAACTTAGACATTTTCACTTAAAGTGGCATTACTTGTAGCTAGTGAAGTCTCCATACAAGTATGTGTACACGGGGGTTGATGAGTGGCAAAACAGAATGATTATCCACTCACTGAGATAGTGAGATTAGTGAAGATATTTTACTCATGCAATGCAATTGTACATAGAGCTGGATACTTTCAGGATCCGCGGTACCTCTCAGAAGAGTCGGTACCGCTGCACGAACGCACGTTACGTCTTTTTGTATACATGCATATAAAATATAAAGCTCCTCCATGATTCGCACGGCTGATTAATTTGAACTCGATGGGGGAACGTACCGCGCGCGACGCCACCTGTAAGGCTGTCTGCAATCATCCAGCACATCCATGCGATGCTGTAATCATGGGCTCTGTTCGCTTTAGCTGAAAAGCTGAGCTGATTTTGGCTGAAACTGATTTGTTGTGAGGAAAAATACTATTTCAAAACTAAAAAATATTTGCTGTTTACCTGAAACGAACAGAGCCATGAACGTCGCATTGCACTGCACCAACACATGGATTGGAGAGAATCAGAGAATGCCAAAGCTCCCGTCTTCCGACCCCTACTACTCATCCTTCCTGGAAACTGTCTGCGTCTGCATGCCATATCGCTTTTAATTTGCCGATCCAGTAAATCCGTCCGGCCGTCCGTCTTGCATTCCCCTCAATGCAACTGTAGTACATCCGTGCATCCTCGCGTTGGAGTGCACGATTCCGGGTCGACGGAGACCACACATCATTACATCAAGTATCGTGGCGCGCGAATTCTAGCCGATGCTATAATGGCGGACAGACGGACAGGGCAAAGGCGGTCAGTACAGCACACATCTTGACGCGTACTAATTGGCATGCTTCAGGTAGTGCTTGCTCGAACCGTCCCAGCTTTCGGTTGGTCTCTCATCCGCAAATGCCCAGCTCCTGCCGTGTCCTTCCAGAAAACGTCCAAGTGTGTCAATTACTATACCCATGTAGGGTCACATGCTTTGTGCCTTAACACGACGATACGTCCCGATTGCATTCTGAAGTACGTAGTACCAGGAGGTGTTTGGAGTGGAGACAGGGCCAGTCTCACCAGCATTCTGTTGGGGAGAGAGCGAAAGACAAAGAAGGAGCCACCTAAGCAAGCTGGAGCCTGGAGGTGGTGGTGCTGCTGCCCCGTCACCACCACCTGTGATCCGCTACTGGTCCGTGCATGGCGTGCACCAACCAAGCCGTGCCGCGCCCGTGCTCGATCGCATTCACGAGAGCCACTGGGCAGAAACAAACAACCGGGCCTCGTTCCGGACGGATCGACACCTCTCCTGTATTGAAAACAGATCTATGTAGGCTAGGAACGAAACCAGGTCACGGTAAACGAACAAGCGTGGGGGTGCAGTGGAAACAGAAGGTGACGTCACCATGTTGTTAGAGCTAAACCTGTTGTTAGAGCTGAAAGTCTAAATAAACGTTAATTTTAATTGATACGCTTTTTAATTTTCTGATGATATGCTCAAACGAACTGGCATCAATCTGAGGCTAGCAGCGCCACGACCACGGGCTAATTTATTTTTTAATGAAAAAAGTGACGCGGGCCAAATCAAAGGAATGCCCCAGCTCGTTCCACGTTACGGCCTGCCGGTTTTCACGCGCGGCCGCCCACGTTTTCACATTCTTCCTCCCCGGTCCCGTACCGTGCGCCACGGGATAAGGGAGCGAGCTTGACGACACGGGAGAGCCAGAGCCAGACACGGCGGGCTTTGCTTTCGTCGCGGCCGCCGCGGTTCGCGAGGTTGCAGAAAGGGAAGCGAGCGCACCCGGCGCCCCTGCTCGTCGAGGCATTGCCATGCGCGGGCGGCAGCCTGCGTCGTCGGCGCTTCGTGGCGGCCATGACGTCATCGAAGCAGCATGCATCGGTGCTTCGTGGCGGCGGAGCAAGGGGGCGAGTCGAGCACTCTGTTCGGCTGGTTAGATTGTGCGGCTGACTGACTAGCTGATTGTTTTGAGAGAAAAACACTGCTGGATGATAGGCTGATGTTTTCTGATAAGTTTAAGTGAACAGAGCGGACATGTTGGTTAACCACGTCGTGCAGCGGCAGCCTTTTTGCGGCCCAACAGTTGTTCTCTTCGGGCTTCCCCAACGCGGTGAGCTGGCGTGCTGCCCCAACCACCACGTAGGCAGCGAGCGTTCCATGTCACGGAGATGGTAGCCTTACAGGGTGTCAGAGGATCCTGCAGAAGAGGTGGTGGTCTCATCTGACGAAAAGCAGAGGAAGCCATCGCAGGGAGCGTTGCAGCGATGGAGCGGCACGCAGCAGCTCCGTCCCTCGGGACCAGACACGAAAAAGGATGGAGGTGACGTACGACTTGGGCCCGGCGAGGAAGCCCGCTACTTGCAGCCTGCGTTGGAAATTTGGGAGCCCAAAACTTCAATGCCTACAGTATGCGGCCTGGGTCTTTTTCGTGAGACAGCACTGTACATGAGTATTGGCTCGCGTTGGGGCTGCTCTTCTCACAGCCGCTGAGTAAAGATGGCAACGGGGTTATCCCCGCCGGTGGCGGGTTTCTACGGAAGGTTCTCCTCCCGTGTGAATAATATTACCCCGTTCTCCGTCCCCACGCTCGGGGAGAGTTTTTCCCCGTACCCGTCCCCGAGTGGGGATTTCATACCCGACGGGGTTCCCAAACCCGTTAAATCCCATTAAACATTGCATTGGATTACATATTTTTATATGCAAATTCAACACACATGACACATAGATAACATGTAAAATTCACAAACACAGTTTACAGGTTTAGGAAATGACTAGCAAGGCAACAACTAGTTCATAAATCACAGGCTTCATAGTTCACACTTCACAGGTGACAGATCACAGATTCACAGCCCCACAGGCTCACAGCAAGTCTCAAGTTGCGGCCTTAAGACTTGCTAGATCCGAGAGCAGCCTTGAGTGACCCAGCTTGATCCGGTTGCGGCGGCTCGGACGCGGCGTCTTCGGCGTCCCTTAAGGTGGGACGGGCACGGTCAGTAGAGGCAGAGAACGCTGCAATCAAGAATGGTCAAGACTAGAGGAGGAAGAAGATATCCACCGGCCCGTAATGCAGGATCCTATTCCTGACGCCATCCCCGGGAGCAAGGAGCAACCTGGAGTCCTAGAAGAGGTGGACCGGTGGAGGCGGAACGCGGAACCGAGGGCGTGCGCCGTCCGCGGAAGGCTGAGCACGAAAGGCGAGCGCGAGCGCGCCTACGGCCTACCGCCTGCGCGTCTACGCGACTCGCGACAGTAGGAGGGAAAGGGGAAGGCGTCGCGGTCGCATCGTCGTGGACGCGGGCTCGCGGTCGTAGTAGCGGCCTCGCGGGCGCACGAACGGGCACGGTCGCAACTCGCCAGTCGCCACTCGCGGTCGCGGCCTCGCGTGCGGCGTGCGGCTCCTGGCGGCTGGAAACTGGGAGTGGAGGACGGGAGGAGAGGGCAGCCATAGGGTTAATCGGTATTTATACGTCGAGATATTGGGCTGGGCTGAATTAGGATTCCTATGGCCTTGTAAGCCGAATACTGGACTCGGGGCCCCCAGCGGATAACGGGGACGGGAAGGTGGGGAACGTTCCCCCACCCGCCTCACCCGACGGGGCTCATATTTTGCCCGTTAAGGTCCCCGTGGGGGACAAATTTGGTCCATTTTCATTCCCTAATAGATGAAATCCCCATCGGGGATCGGGAATCGGGGCCGTTGCCATCTTTACGCCTGAGTGACAGTCTGACCTTGGTGATAGTGTCATTGACCACATGACTCGTATGTGTGCAGTGTGCTCAAAGTTAACTACCTTCTGCGCAGGTAAAAAGCAGCGCACAGTAGTCCTTTTTGGCAAGTTGCACACGACCTTCTTTTTTTTCGACCTTCTTTTTTTTCCTGGTGCATGACTTATCGTTTTGGCCCTTTGGGGGCTTTCTGTCAAGTTGGGGATTTTAGATTTGATAAATGACGAAATGAAACAACATGCTGAGGATGACACAACGACACCAATAGAATCTGTGCTATGACTAGATGAGCCAAACTCGGTCCCCTCCCCCATCCACCCACGCGGCCACGCCCCCCTCTGGACGGGGGAGGGGGTTCAGCCAGGGGAGGTGAAACACAGCTAAACAAATCCAACAAGAGAAGCTGCCTTCTTGGCAGGAGGCATCTTGTGACCACTGGTTCTGTAATTTATTGAGGCAGTCAGTGTGCGCTGTGACCAGCTGACCACGAAGTAGGAGCAGGAAAAAAATTTGGACAGAGAAATTTCAGGGTGCACATAATCATGAGCAAGCAAACCAGGATAACTTATGAACACATTTTCTATGGACTTGAATCGCAATAAAAGAAAACATCGAACTTTATATACTGATCAAATCAATAAAAGAAAACATTGAACTTTATGTACTGATCAAATCTATCAGCCAAACACCGAATTAACAGCGACTTAAGGCAAAAACAGACAGCTTGCAGATAAGGAGAATAGTTAAACGGAAATGGCAAGGTCAAACTTTTATTGAGCAAAAGGCAGTTTAATATACCGGTGGAACATTTTGAATTTGAAAAAACAAATGGAGACTACAAGAGGTTTAATAAGTTGCAGCAGTGGAACTTTTTGTTTCCTCGAAATGTCGCTGAGGTTTCGTTTCAAAGAAAAGGTACTATGCTACTGGTGCCCGTGCTCGTGGGCCGGTCCAGCTTCTGCACTAGCCCAAAAAAATAAGAGCCGATAGGCAGCCCATTGGCACTCAGATCAATAGTAGATTTCCTACCAATAGATCTGCATGTAAGTTCCATTTCTGCCCATAAGCCCATCGCAACTGCACCAAAACCTACAATAACCTCAATGCCAGCGACAACAAAGGAAATAAATAAAGAATAAGAAGCGGCAATGCACAAAATAACCACACTCGGGTATAAAGCAAAAAAAATATGATTGCATGTAACAAAAAACATACGACTTTGTTTTGGATTTCATCCTGACTCTTAGTTTCCAGACTCTCAAAACTACAGGTCGTGTTTTTGGCCTACATTTCTAAGAGTCAGGATGAAATCCAAAACAAAGTTGTATACATGTACAGAAAGCAATGGAATTATACATGTATATGACAACGGCTAGGAAAGCCACAATAAGAGGCAATGGAATTATACATGTACAGCACTTCAGAAAGCAGGCCTACCTTCCTGCCAGAGAAGGTAGCTGTACCTTCAAGTTGCTAAGCGATTTAACTCCCGGCAAGAGAACCAGCAAAGATGTAATATGTAGCAGTTATGGCTGATGGTACGACATCAAAGCCGATTGCAGGGATGCGCCTCAACCAAAAGCTTACAAGGTACAGAGTAGATTAGTTGGCAACAACTCCAGCTATACGTATTAGTAGCTGATGGTTAACTTTTTGATGTCCTTTTCTCCAAAAGGACAACAGGGGTAATGGTTCAAGAATATAATTATCATATCAGTTCAATTCTAGTAGGAAAAGATGACTGAAATCTTAAGAATACTCAACAATAAATTGATCAGCAGCAAAATAATGAAAGAGTGGAACACACAGAACCAAAGATGTATGATTGCTAACGATTTCAACAGCAACATGTGTTATAAAAACAGTTGTGTTGAACTGGATTGGCCGAAAGGCATTACAGTAAGCTCAGGAGCACCTGCAGGCCAGCTAACAATTAACAATACCATCTGATTCTTTTGCGTGCACACAGAAAAGCATAGCGTCTCAACCACTGGTCTACTACCAACTGGACAAGTACAATAAATCAAGCTAATTGGGACAGAATACACTCTTACAATGCGCCGAAACAGATATCCATCCGATCCAATTTGGAGTTTGGCACAGCAACATTCTCACATGATATGCCAGTTTGGTTAGTGAGTAGATGATGGGGGAGTGAAGAGGCCAAAAGGGCATGAGTGAACCGTGGCCCCCAGTACTATAGCAATTAAATAAACAATGCAAGTAGAAGCCAAGCCCACGCAATCAAGTTAAGAAATATGTAAGCAATGAGCTGTCAGAAACCACCCAACCAAATCACATTATGAAACAAAACAAAAACAGGAACAGAAAGGCTTAAATGGTCTAGAAAAAAAATCAACCTTATCCTTTTTCAGGGAGAACCATTTCCACACCCAGAAGTGTTTGAATCCTTCCATTGTTTGCTTATGGTATATGGCAAACCACGAACAGTCACTCTATCTCACTACAAATTGGTTGCAGCAAATTAATACACTGGATCTAGTATACATTGCATTGAAACAGGATCAAGATAACATATGTAATTGGCTAACTGCCTAATCAAACATAACCCAAATAAAATGAGAAACCGTTAGACACTACAACATATCAAAGAAAATCAATATTTATATCACAACATCCACCACATTCCATGTCACATATGAATCATCATCATCATCAAGAGTTCTCACAGATTGCAGTAATCCTCAAACGGGATGGCAGTTCTGGTTCTGAGTTCCTTTTCCAGAACGCGCGCCGCCACCACACCTCAAACCCTCTCTGAATGTTCGGGCAATCCTCCCCAGAGTTAAGGAAGCGATTAAACCATGCCAGAAGAATCTCCTGCTGAGTTGCAAGAGGCAGTGTCAGGATTGTGTTTGCCAGCCCATCCTCAATCAAATGCCGATCAAGCCCCTTGCACGCTCGCCGCATCCATCCAAAGTCCTCATAGAAGGGCTCTAGCCAAGTTCTCAGGAGCTGGCAGCGGGCCTCCTTGGACACCAAGATCTGCCCCTTGCCAACCCCAACAAAGAGTCTTGCCGTCACTCGGCTCACTTCATAGCGGTGTATCGCCGGCACTTTACGATGCATCGCCGCTAACTCGGTCTGCATTGCCCATGTCCTCAAGAACTCCTCCGCGATCTGGCGCTCAACAAGGATGTCAAGCATCCAATGAAGGTTGTCAGCCTGCCGAGCAATCTGTGCCACCTCTGAGTGATCACCCTCTGAAGCCCTCACAAACTGCTCACACAGCAAGGACAAGCACCCATTGCACGCAGAATAGAGCGATTCCTTGCGAAGGTCGACACCAATTGCTCCGCCACGGGATGTGCTGTTCTCCCTGAGCATTTTGGACACTAGGCCTTTCATCTCCCTCCTTGCCTTTTCGTCCTTGCCTTCCAGGACGACCTGCAGGAGCCTCAGTAACACCTCCTCACCACCACTGGAACTGCCGCCGTTGCAACTGCCTCCTACCTCTGCCTCCTCAACCGCTGCCGAAGGGGCCAATTCCAGTGACACCCTCTTAAGCACCTCCCCGGCCCCTGAGTTCTCAAGGTGCAGCTGCGTCAACAATGCAGCCACCTTCTCATCATCGTCCTCAGCCCAAGGCGCAGCCTCCAAGTACTCCAAGCAAGAAAGCACCCCGGCATCGAATACAATGGCTGCGGACACCTGGAGGGAGGAACAGGTAAAACAAATCAGTGTTGGAAAATGGCTCCGCGTGATGGGCATACATGAGATGAGACCGTAGAGAAGGACGTCGTGGCGAGATACCTTTAGAATGCCAAGGACCTTGTTGACATCCTCCCGCATGAGCCTCCGGCGGAGGTCTTTGCAGTACATGAGGCGCAGCGTCTCGGCGTAGACCTCGACGTCGTCGCAGTCGGAGATCTCGACGATGTGCGGCAGCGTGCGCTGCTGCTTGGACCAGCGGTCGGAGAGCTTGGCGGCGAAGAACCTGCTGTGCGCGACGAGTATGTGGCGGTGGACGCAGAGCGTGACGGAGAGGCCGTCCTTGGAGGTGAGGGTGAGGCGGACGTCGGAGGAGTCGGCGTCGTTGAACTGGTTCCCGGGGCTACAGCCGCCGATGAGATCGGCGATGCGGTCCTGGAGCAGCACCTGCCTGTCCATGGAGCGCGCGGGCTGGAGCTGGTGGTGGTGCGGGTGGGGCGGCGGGGCCGGGATGGAGTGGACGCCGGCGGCGGTGCGCGGGTGGTAGTCCTGCTCGTTGGCCATCATGTCGAAGAGGGTGGGGCTGGAGCGCGTCTTGTCGAGCGGCAGCGGCGGCGGGGACATGGGGTTGAGCAGCCCCGCGTTGAGCGCGGAGTTGAACTTGGTGTAGCTGGAAGGGTAGGACAACGGCGCGTAGGAGGAGGGGGAGGGCTGCGGCGGAGTGGCGTAGGAGGAGGCCGCGGAGGAGCTGGCGGGCGGCGGGTCCATGGGGTGCGCGGCGGCGGCGCTGGCCGGGGAGGAGGGGTGCGATTGCGAGGCGGCAGCGGAGGAGGATGTGGCCGGGGCGTGGCCGCCGAGAGCGTGGGGCGTGCAGCACCAGGATGTGGAGAGGTCGAGGGGAACGAGGTGGGAAGCGGATGAGAGCGCCCTGGATCTGGATGAAGCGCCCATATTGGCCTGTGGGGCTTGGGGGGCGTCGTGTGGGGGGATTCTCGCGGCGCCGGGGCAGCCGGGCACGGGAAGCGGTTGTCGTCTTTTGAGTAGGGGTGGAGGGGACCACCGCGGCTGGTTGTCCTCGGAACCGGTGGATGGACGGTGGAAGCGTGATCAATGTCCCGTTCCCGTGGTGGAGTGCTCCAGTCTGGACTCTGGAGGAGGAAAGAGAGAGCGCCGCGGCTGCACGCGCGAGCGCTGTGATGGGCTGCCGTCGTCGGTTTCGATCAAGCTCTCTACAATGGAGCCACACGTAGAGAAGAAAGACGAGGAGACGGAGACAATTCAGAGGGTGTACGGTACACGCTCTCCACGGGCTTTGCTTCATCAGCAGCTCCAAGGCTTCTTCAAACAAACGCCAAAGCGAGGTTCAGCCCCGGATTTCCCCACTACGAGAGCTGCCGCTCCTTCTCGCTCTGAGGAGCCCAAGCATGCCCATGGTCGGATTTGCCCTAGGCGCGCTGATGCGAGCATAGACGGCGTAAGTGAAGCCAAGGCAGGGAATGACACACGTCATGCTGCGGCGGGGAACGGTGGAGGCGAACGATGATGCGTCAACATGGGAAACAGGATAAAAGTAGAGCATGACGCAAGAAAAACGAAGACATGATGGACGGAAAAGGAGGACAGTGGAACGAAGCAGGTGGCAAAAGGAGCGGAATGATAACCGAAAAATAGAGAGAGGAAGGAAATAAATACGATAGAAATAGTAAAAGAAGAGAAGGGTATTGGAGCAACTCTAGTGGATTCTCAAACAAAACTCTAAGCCAAAATTTGAAAGCCTTAGCAAAAATCAAAATTCCATGAAAGTCCTTACTCAAGCCGCTAAATTCCGAAGATCCTCAAATCCGAGCCCCAACCTCAACCTCAAATCCCATTGGTGTCCACTACGACTCTCATTTGGTGGTTGATAATTTTACATTTCAGCATCCTCTGTTTTTTCCTTTTCGCCCACACCCCTTCTTCCTCCTGCCCAAGCCTTTATCCTAGTGAACTTGCGACGGGTACCGCGTTTCCTCTATTCCCCATGCCCTTTCTCCCTCTGATCTTCTACTGGATCATTATATATGACTATTGTTCTATTTTTCTAAACCGTTAGGGCATGGGCGGATCCAGGGGTATTCCCCAGTATTCCCATAAATACACAACTTTTTTTTTCACATCTTTAAGTATATATGTGTATATATATATATGTATATATAAATGTATAATGCTATTATTTGTAGTATTTTGGCAAAATTTGCCACACAACACTGTTAAAAGGTGTCTTATGCTAGAAGACACTAAAAAACGATGTCTTAGCCATAAGACATCAGAAATACGTATTCACATTAATTTATTTGGTTTTAATCATCAGCCACACGAAATAACGGAAATACCCTTACCCTTTCATCTATCTGCACGGTCACGGGATGGAGAGGTGCTGTGCGTGTGTTTCCCTCGAGTAGCACTCGCCCGCTTCCGCACGAAAGAAACAGGCGGCGGCGGCGGCCGGCGGTGGCGCGTATTGACGGCAGCAGCAGCGCGCATAGACGGCGGCGGCGGCGGCGGCGGGCACAGAAGGCGGGCGCGCGCGCAAAGACGGCGGCGGCGCGTGCTTCCTGTAGCAGCGAGTCGACGAGCAGCGACGCTAGGTCCCGAAGGTGCGAGGGTGATGGAATCTCCACGGTTCTTGAGCGAGATTTTTCCCCAAGAGCATGCTGATCTTTCATGGATTCCTAATGGGTAACTAATTTCTGTCATTATCCTTTAGGGTTTGGTTAGTGGTAACTGTAGCCCCAATCTTTGAATTAAATCATATGGAGTGTTGATTTAGATTGTATTTTTGTCCATATTTCTGTAGGATGGATCCGAATTCGTCCTACAGGTTTGCTGCACGTGTAGGTGCTTTTGTTAAATTGACTGAAGATGGAAAGCGTGAATATTGTGATGCTTGTAATATTGCTAAGGTTTTAGACAGAGATACTACAAATTGGAATGATTTGCTACTTGACATTGGCACAGAAATTAATATAGACTCTAAACACAAGTTGCGTGTCACCTATTGGGATAAGCTGAGTCGTAGCTATGAAGAAATTGATTCTAATAACAAACTGTTGCATGCAATTGACATGTATTGGGAGATAAGAAGGCTCTCAGTGCAAGTGCGAGTTATGGTAAAGGATGATTTTTGTTTCACGCATGATATGGGGCGACAACAGAACATGCCTTGTCTGTTACAGGGTAGCACTGAGCCTCCTGTCAACCAATCAATTGCGCAACCTACTCTTGACATTGCATCATCCCTAGTAGAGCCTCCAGTCCAGAAGAAGCCTGAAGGGAATTGGGTCGACGATGATGTAGAGTATGTTGGTATAGATGATGAGGACCCCTACAAATCTTTGCTTTCTGATTTATCGGACTCTGAATCAGATCGTGATGAAGAGGATGATGAGTGTGTTGGTTTGGAGGATGACTTACTAGTGGAGGATGCACATGATTGTGAGACCATTGTCCATGTAACCGACTTAGAGAACCCGACAATAGAAGTTGGTATAACCTTTGGGGATGGTGATACTTTTAAGAAGGCTATTAGGCAATATGCAATAAAGGGTGAATATGAAATTGCAGCTACCTATTCGGAGTCAACAAGATATAGAGGCTACTGCAAAGCTGAACGGTGCAAGTGGAGGATACATGCTTCACAATTGCAGGATGGAATGACTTGGAAGGTATTGATTTTACTATTTGCATTGTTGTTTGTAATTTGGTATACAATTTTGTATTATTTCAGATTTATACAACTTCAATTTTTTCCATTTGGCATAGATAAAAAAGATGCCTCATGTGCATACTTGTCAAAGCACTGGAAAGGTTGAGAAGAACTGCATGGCAACCAATCATTGGGTAAGGGATAGGGTTCTTACTTGGCTTGCAAAGGATCCTACACTTGGAGCTACACAACTGAAGAAAAAACTAGAAGAACAGTATCACCTGAAGTTGTCATATTATGTAGTTTGGGATGGCAGGAATATGGCTTTGGAACAACTCAAAGGGAAGTGGGATGACAGCTTTGAGCATGCTTTTAGTTTTAAGGCTGAGGTGGAGATGACCAATCCAGGGAGTTTGGTTGACATTGAATATGAGCAAGTGGGAAAGAAGATGAGATTTACAAGAATGTTTGTTGCCCTGAAAGCCTGTGTAGATGGTTTTCTAAATGGTTGCAGGCCTTTCCTTGGTGTGGACTCTACTCATTTGACTGGGAAATGGAAGGGACAACTTGCATCTGCTACTGCTATTGATGGGCTTAATTGGATGTTTCCTGTTTGTTATGGTGTTTTTGGATCAGAGACAACTGAAAATTGGTCTTGGTTTTTTAGTAGACTTCATCAAGCAATTGGATCACCTCCAGGCCTAGTAATCTCAACAGATGCAGGCAAAGGAATTGATTCTGCTGTTACTCAAGTCTTCAGAAATGGAGTTGAGCATAGGGAGTGCATGAGACACTTAGTTGCAAATTTTTAAAAACGATTCAGAGGTGAGGTCTTCAAGAAGCACTTGTGGCCAGCATGTAGAGCTTTTCAAAAGCACAGGTTTGAAGAGCACTACAATTTGATGTATGAAGCATGTCCCGAAGCTATGAAGTGGATACATGAAAACCATAAGCACCTATGGGCAAGGCACCTATTTTCTGAAGCAAGCAAATGTGACTATGTAACAAATAACATAGCTGAAACATTCAACAGCTGGATTAGGGATGAGAAATCACTACCTGTAGTTGATCTTATGGATAGGATAAGGCAATTATGCATGGACAAAATGTTCTTGAGAAGAAAAATTGCCAAGAAACTTAAAGATAAGATATTGCCTAATGTCATGAAGGATCTCAATGCAAGGAGCAGGGGGCTGAAATATATGTGGAGGTATGCATACAAAGATGGTGGCAGAGATGAAATGTTAGGTGAGGTTGAAGGTGTTACAAGGGATCTAATTCATTGGAGGCATACTGTTGATCTTCAAGAGAGGAAGTGCACCTGCAGGCGTTGGCAAGTTACTGGTCTGCCGTGTACACATGCCTTATGTGTTATCACCTCAATTCGAGGTTGTAATATTGAAGGTTTTGTGCATGAATACTACTCTGTTGCAAAGTTTAAGAAGGCCTACCAAAAGTGTGTGAAGCCAATGGCAGGCAGTAAACAGTGGCCTCAAGTGAACCCTGGGTTTAAGTTGTGGCCTCCAATTCTGAATAGGGCAGCTGGGAGACCAAGGAAGAGGAGATTTAAATCAGCTGCAGAAGGTGGATCTGGGAAGAGAACCACAAGATGCAAAAGGTGCAAACAACTTGGCCACATGGCAAAAACATGCAATGAATATGTCTATGATTCTGATGCACCACCACCTGCTGCCCCAAAGCCGAAGAGAAAGAGAGGAGGCAAGAAAAGTGTCACAGTAGTGCCATCTAGTGTTGCTGAGCCACCACAGGAACTACCACATGTTGACTCATTGTAAGCTTTTTCGACTGCTTTATGGATTTTCAGTTTTCACCTTGCTTACATATATCTTATATATTTGAACAACTTTCAGTGCTACACCAACAAGACCCATCACTTGTTCTCATACACCAAGCCCTGTTACAAGAAGGTAGAATTGAAATTTCCACATTTCAGATATTTGTCCACTTGTCAAATTTTCTATAGTGCAGTATCATATGATTGTATTCGCATGTAGTATGACAAGGAGGCTGCTGGAACTAGAATCGTCTACACCAACTAAAGTCACCACATCTCTTTCTACCCCAAGTCCTATGACAAGAGGGTATAACTCTTGCATATTTTTATTATGTGTTCCTGATGCTATATCTATTTAGCTAACATGCTTCTATGCTCATCTACAGTCGTAAGAGGTTGCTGGAACTTGGAGATGCCATAGAGCCCGTCGGATATCCACTCACATCTCCATTTAGTGTTGAAAAGGGAAAGACAAAGAAGCTGCAGGTTGTGAGGTCTAAAAATGCATAGGCTATGCAATGTATCATGTAGTTGAAACCTGTTATTAAGTCTATATTGTGTTGCTGTAGTTGACCGCCAAGTATGACTGAAAACATATTATTTTGTAGTATTGTACTTTATAGCCAAATATGGCTCAACCATGTTATCTTCCATTGCTGCACGGGCTGTAAACAATGCTATTTATTCTATTTGAAGTGGAAGGGTATTTTTGTCCAGATTTATGTGTCTTATGCCTTGATTGGTGATAATATGTTATTATATGACCTCTAGTGTCTCTCAGCAAATGTGTATGGTTTTGTAATGGTTTCTGGCCAAGACATCTATTTTTAGTGGTTCGTAGCAAAAGCCACAGTTTTGTAATGTCCCAGGGCAAATTTTGCCTAGTATTTTCGTCCATTTCAGCCCACCATAAGCAAAAAAAAAAAAACTGGCCTTTTAGCCTTTCTTCCCACTTCCTCAGCTTCTTGGACCGGCCTAATAGGCCCATTTCAGTCGTTTTGTCCATTGGGCTGCAGGCCTGCAGCCCCTCCCGACGCCCCCACCCCTTCCCTCTGCCTGTGTTCGTGATTCCAGCGTTCGTGGCGACGACGGACGGCGCTCTGCTCGGCCTCGGCTAACCCTAGGCAGCGGCTCGGCGCATTCGCGGGCGGCGGGCCGGGCGGCCGGCAGCGGCGCAGCGCAGGGCCGCCAGAGGCCAAGGCGCAGCCGCGCAGGGCACCTGGGGCGGGCGGGCCGGCGGCCGCGAGGAAGGCGCTGCGGCAGTGGGCAGTTGGCACCGGCGCGGCGAGCTAGTGTCCAGTGAGGCACCAGGTATCCTGTCCAACAATCGATTTCTCTTCTCCCCACCTCGCAGTATGCTTCCGGCTTCCCTAATCTTTAATTCTTTTTTTCATACTGCAGTTCCTCAATCCCTTGGTTAGAGAGTTTATTGATTTGTAAAAATGAAGAACAAATCAGTTGATTTGAGAACTTAGCCGGACAATTTGTAATTTCACTATTTTGTTACTTTAGTTATCGTATACTACTGAGGTATATTTTAAATATATGGAAAGTTTTTTTTTTTTTGGGTTGTAAGTGGGGAATACACAAGTTTTATTTTCTGGCTCCGCCACTGCGTTAGGTAGTTAGGGTTTGGAACACAAGGCTGAATTTTATCGGTATGCCTTGTTAATTGATAAACACATGTATTGTGATTAATATATATTTCGTAGTGGTAAGCACATTTAAATTAGTTGTGATGAGAATGGTCACATGTGTCTAGTCCCAAGATCGTTGGTTGAAGCACGTCACAATTCACAAATGATATTCGCATAGACTAAGAACACTATAGAGCGAATGTAAGTTGTGTGTATGGACACATTCGCTTCATGTGTCATTGTTTTTTCTTTTTTCCTTTGGTCATACTATTGAGTGGGATACAAGGCGTTCAACTTGAGAGAGTCCAACGGACAGTCAAGGATCTCAAAAAATTGGATTTGTCGATCATACTTGAAACATGCTGAAAAACAGCATCGGAGCCTACATCGGACGATAGACTTCATTGATATGCTTAATACATTCATGCTTACAATTATGAATAGATCACAAGTATACATAATTATCACAAATATATTTATATATCCTGAATTAAAATAGGTCTAAACTTGGCTAAATATTCATATCAAACAAGTACGCGATGGGAAATGAAACTGATATATAGAAAACTAAATCAAAATAACAACACCCTACCAGCTGTTTGGTTCCACCGGCAAATGCAAAGAATTTAAACCTGTATAAGTTACCGGCGGAAATGACGACAATTAAACTAATCTGATTTACGTTTTGCGATATTGTTGCAGCAACCAAACAGTTCGCTGGTGTTATAGAGTAGAAGTATTTATTGTTGTGTTGTTGGCTATTAAGGATGTGTTTAGTTCAGTTTCTAAAATGTGCTTCCGAACGTCAACTAAAAGGATAGAAAATGAACTCGTTTTTTCACAAGTAGTTTCCGAACAGTATAATTTTCACAACACCATGAACTCTGCTTTCAACGTTCGGCTTCTAGATTTTCTAATTGAATGGAAATAAAGATATGTTTCTCAGGTATTTCAAGTGAGATAAAGCGAGAGGGTGTCGATTGCACAGATGTTTTAAGTGAGATATAAATAACAAGGGACAGCTAGTTTTTCTACAGCTCAGAACTCACAGCTTAGTAGCATTTAATCGCCGAGAGAAAGGTACTACTAGTAGTTTATTAACATAACTGAAACAGCAGGGACGACGATTAATTCATGTGCCAGCCGGATGGGCTCACGGACGCTGCGATCGATGACTCGATGAGCAAAGGCATGTGCGTCCTTGTGGATAGCCCTTGGGCTTTTCGTAACCTGCCACAACATAAGCTTTGTTCCGACACATGCAAAGTAGAGCCAGTTCATCCACAGAAATTTTTGTTCCTATAATTTGGTCTGTTGCGCGAGGCGCAAGCATAAACAATTGTCCATGAAGCAAGTTCCGAATGCAGGCGATCAGATTCTTTTCTGCGACAAACAAGAAAGGTAGCATTTGCAGTTAAGGTGTGCTTTTGCAGAAGTTAGCTGTCCGTTGTCCTCCTCGTCCTTCAGGATCAAACCATATGTGGATGTGGTGGCACGAGAAGCAACAGCATAGTTGCTCCTTTTTTGATCAATCTACACTTGATCAGAGGTCGTCAACCTGCATACTGCTATTGCCGTTGATGCAAGACGCAATCTGATAGGCAGTGTTGAGCCTCGATGTAACCATTGTACAAGGGATCTATTAGTGTTGACAATTAGTAGTTAAAATTAGCAGGAGCAGATCAAAATAACAGGATGCCAATAGACCTACTAACTATTAGCAAGGGAAGGTGCTAACAATCAGTTCATTAGTAGTCGGTGAAGGGATGTTATTAGATGCTAATAGTTTATATATACACCTTCAACCAGCTATGTCCAACTCCCTATCGGCTATCAGTGGCTTAATCCTAATAGCTCAGATACAGCAGACGCTTGAGTTGACACCGTACGTACGTTGGCCGCTGGCCAAATGCCCGTTGGAGCGAAGTAACTGATGACAGTGTCCGTGGGGGCGGATCCAAAGACGATCGAGAGTGCAGAGAACTGATGACAGAGCATGTTTGCTAGCTTGCACCCATTACTTCTTAAGTTCTCAATCAGATGGACATGGGGACATCATCTAAAAGACAAGCGGTACTTTGCTTTCTAGCCTCGATTTATTTCCCATGTCCTGCACATACTACGTACAGTATCTTCTTACGTATGGACCGGTGGTCCGGGCCGGGCTAGACATTTAGCCGGCACGGCACCGGCACGCAGTGGCCGGCGATTCCTGCGAGTTGCGACCCCGCTGTCGCCTATGTCGACGCGGCGACGCCCGGAACGCTAACGCGCACGCCGAACGCAGAAGTTCTGTCTGACGGTGACAGGTGCAGCCCAACAGGCCATCTTAGGCCTCGTTCGGCTGCCGCCCGTTCCGGGGCCCATTCGAGGTGGATCGGAGCGGCTCGTTTTGAAGCCAAGTTTATGTCACGAGGAGGATGTTACAAGCTCTCCGTCATGGAGGTTCTGTTCGTTTCGGCCTGGCCTGGAAAGCAAACTGGTCCGGCTTGGCCTTTTTCCCCCCACCACGGCCCGGATTGGAGCCTTCGGCTGTGTTCGGTGAAGCTGAAGTGCTGTAGATAACCGCTGAAGTGCTGTAGAAGTGCTAAAATCTTGTGAGAGAAAAATACTGCTGAAGTGCTGAAAAATAAGCGCTTATAAGCGCTTATACCCTCAACCGAACGCAGCCTTCATCTCCTCCTACCCTCCGGATCGGAGCAACTGGCCTGTTTTCAACCTGGAACAACCAAACAAAGCCTAAAACCTCTTTTGTCAAAAAAAAAAAGCCTAAAACCTCGCGCCCACTTTGGTTTTGTTCCACGTGACAGGTAAGTATGAGAGCTTGTGGAGGTCCTGGACGTTGTTGTGTTACTATTATGCCACCTTGGTTCCTGGTACAATCCTCCACTACCAATCACTAGTAACTGAGTATGAGATACAAATAGGGAAGAATAAGAGGAGAATCTAGACTAGATACAGCAGGATCAGAGGGAGGATAGCAAGAACAGCAAAGGGTGCCTGAACTAGACGGAAGGCAGAGGTAGAAGATAGACTCCTCAGGTTCTGTTTGATGGCTTCCTGAGCATGCCTCCCTTTTCCTTTGTAGTCTGGCACTTCGGGTATATAGGCCGTGGTCTCCTCCCAGGCCCACCTAACCCGGTACACCGAGCCCAGTACATGACATTCCCCTCCGCTTGAAATGCGGCTTGCCCTCAAGCCGCTGTCACCGATGTCATCACCTTCAGCAATCACAGCAACCATCTCCTGCTTGCCTGAAGCCAAAGGAAGTTGATAGATCTTCGAAGCAATCTCCTCAATATTCTCCGTCGCCCATCCTCGTAATTTAGCAAAGATCTTGTTATTCGGTGCAGCAGGCTCAGCATCTAGCCACATCTTGAAATCGACCACCTGTTTCTTGCACTCGTACAGCACAGCAATCTCTCTTGGAAAACCTCCCAGGTCATCATGAATATTAAAGGTTGCTCCACTCTTTTGCAGTACCTGAATGAAGCTGGTATACCCTGCAAAATCTGGTAGTATCCATAAGTATAACCTTGAGTTCTCTGATGGTATCTTCTCATGCTTCCTTGAACTAAACCCATCTGACCGCCATGGTGTCAGCTGAAATTTTGCGCTTGTCAATTCTAATTGCAGATGTGGCATACAAAGAGGCACCAACTGATCATTCCAGCACTTCCACTTGTGCTCACTAATATGCCAAGGATACCATAAACTCCTAGTTCCCAAAAGCATATTCATGGTTCTGGCCTCAACTACAAGCCACATATGCTGAAATACTTCCTGGGTTGGTGTCCAGGATTCCCCCTAAATCACTGAATAAGCACTGTCCAAGCATTTCCCTCTGTCGAACAACTGCCATCCTACTTCTTCCCTGGGAACAACCCATACTGAAAGCTGAGAGTTCTTGAAGTGTTGGAAAATCCCAGAAAACTTTGTTGGTGGCAGTGTTGTATGAATCAGCAAGCTCTGACTGATCCCTCCTCCAGCTTCACTTGTGCAATGGCAATCTGTCATTTTGTCAGCTTCACTGTTGCCTGTGCAATCTATTAGTGCAACAACAGAATGTACTTCTATAGCCGAGACCACCGCGATAGATGCAATCTCCATCAAATCTGAATGAGGAATAACACTCTTGCCATCAGACTGAAATTGAGCAACATTCTGCTGTCCCAAACCACTTGCCAACAGCTTTGCTAAATAAGAACTCCAAGCTGCTCCAAAATACCATTGGACTACAGCGGCATCTTCAGGCAACATCAATTGCTTGGCAACTTCCAAATGGTTGAACTGCAGATTTGCATCCTTGCAAAACAATTTGAAAGTAATTATGGGCACCAACATTGGGTTCCAAAACTTTTCCAATAGCACTAGGATGAAGTGGCAACTCGTGTGTAGCATATTAGACCACAGTAATTGCAGCACAACACCTCCAGGATCCCAAAGTGCAAGCTCAATCCTGGGATCAGTCCTACCATTCTGATCAGGTGGTTTTGGCAGTGGTAAAAGATCATGGCTGCTAGCTGGCACGGAGCAGTTGCCCCTAACCCATGAAAATAGAGCATCCTTGTAGACAAATAGGCCAATCAACAACTTCGTCGGACCACACTCTGAAAGTGAATGAAAGTGGATGCTCTTCTGTAATTGTTTGGGTGAGCATTTTGACACTCCAAAACTGGACTGTTTGGTATACTGCAGAGGTGAAAGTGCTTGTCCGTGGTGGTGGTGAACTTTTACATTGCCTTGATGCAGTTACCAGGAAGCAACAGGCTTCATCATGTAGTGAAATAGATGGTATACTCACATTACTTGACACAGCATACTGCTCCTCTTGCAGACTCGGCATTCCATCGAACACCTTTGCATCAGAAATGTAGAGAGCGTCTGGCCTGCTCGAGACAACAACAGTGACCATCAAAAGCATATCTCGTGGTGGAAGAGGGGTTGGTGAAGCCGTTGCCACTGCAACTGGTGGTGTCGGTGTGGAGGTTGGCCACTCTTTGGGAGACGCCACCGCTAAGGAAGCTGATGCTGTGGAGGCCGGCATTCCCGAAGCCGTGGCCGAAGATATTGCCGTGGTGGCCTCGGTGACGCTGTAGATGATTGGTTCCGCTGTCGTGCTGGGCAGCAACTTGGAACACACGGCCATGGAGACGACCGTGCGGGCGCGACGCAATCGCGGAGCTTGAGGACGAAGACGAGCGCGTCCCGGTCGAACACGAAGGCGGAATGCTCCAGAGCCTCGTCGTCGTGGACGAAGACAAGTGCGGTGGTGCGGCTTGCGAAATCGACGAACGGATGCACCCGCTCGACAAGCCATGAACGGTGCTGCACAAGCTCGCGCGCACACCCGCCTGACTGCGGCGGCGGTACATGCCTCCCGTGTAGCAGCCACAGCTCCAAGGGCGGCCGTGCGGACACGCTGCTCCCTTGGCACCCTCTTCTTGATTTTCTTCGTCGCCACGAGAAACGACGGCGTCGGAAACTGAAGGAAGGTGCGTGTCGGGGATGGAGTCGTGGCCGCGGCCGAGGGTGCTGTAGGCGTGGACGGCGGGGTTGGGGTCGAGGTCGAAGCTGATGTAGGGATGCAACCCGAGGGCGCCGCAGGCGTAGGCAGCGCAGCTGCTGCCATGACCTTCGGGGCGGAGTACTTTGGCGAAGTAGTCCATGACGAACTGCTGACCGCTGTGGACGCGAGCGGAACGCCGAACAGGACCACGGACGCCGCAGAGGATAGTGCAGGCACGGACGGCGCAGCGGTGGTGGCGAAGGCTAGGGTCGTGGAGGCTGTGCTGGATGACGAAGACGCTGAGGAAACGCCATTCATCCGGTCCAAGATGTCGTTCATCTGCCGCAACATCTCCATCGATGCCGACATCGACGCCGAGAAGCTCGACATCGATGCCGAGAGGCTGGACATCGACGCCGAGAGGTCAGTTACCGTGGCCATGGTAAACTGGGGGAAAAAAAATTTGGGGCAAATTTACGGGCTCAAGAATCGAAGGCTCTGGTTACCAATTGATACAATCCTCCGCTACCAATCACTAGTAACGGAGTATGAGATATAAATAGGGAAGAATAAGAGGAGAATCTAGACTAGGTACAGCAGGATCAGAGGGAGGATAGCAAAAACAGCGAAGGGTTCCTGAACTAGACGGAAGACAGAGGTAGAAGATAGACTCGTCAGGTTCTGTTCGATGGCTTCCTGAGCATGCCTCCCTTTTCCTTTGTAGTCTGGCACTTCGGGTGTATGGGCCGTGGTATCCTCCCAGGCCCACCTAACCCGGTACACCGATCCCAGTACATGGCAGTTCTCGCCCTGTATTAATCTCCCATTTACATAGGCGTTGCATATGAAGTGCAGCGCACAGGTGATGAAACAGAATCATGATGGTGCGTTTTATTCATATATCAATCATCATACACGCGGCGCATGCATGTAGCGACGATCCTTGAAGCATGCACGACTCTGAACAAAATAGACGATCTATGAGACTGATGGTGGTAATAACAAGAGTCCATATGAGTCACTCGAATTGAGACAATAATCAGGTAGTCGATAGATATATCACGGCGCGGCGGTGGCAGCAGCGATCGGTCAGGCGGCGGTGACGGCGATCTTCATGCCGGCCTGGCAGTGGCCGGGGATGCTGCAGATGAAGTAGTTGGTGCCGCGGGTGAGCGTGACGCGGTCGTTGCCGGACTTGTACACCTTGGCGCCACGGGGCGCGGAGCAGCCTTTGTAGCCTGCCGCGTTCACCGCCACCACGTTGTGCGCCGTCGAGTCGTACTTGAACACTGCACCGCCGGCACCGACCATCACCACCAAGTTCAGATCATTCATTCCATCTCAAATATTAACCCAATGCAATGCATATGCATGGACGGATCTATATACAGTGAAAAAGTAGTAGAAATGATTAAAATTTCACCATATTTGCACCCTCAAGTTTAAAATCCATGCACCCACAAAGACAACTGTACCCTCTCAGATTTGCTCTACCTCCGTCCCAGTGCATATGTACATAGGCGATGTAGGTAGTACAACTACAAATATATGTTTTGAACATTTAAAAGCTAAAAAAATACCGAATCGGTGAGATAAGCTAGCCTGCTAAGCGAGGTCACTGTACGTACCTAGGACGTCGCCAGCCTTGAAGCGCTTGCCGTTGGTCCAGGTGTTGGTGTTGAAGCTCCAGCCGCCACGATCGCCTACGGTGAACACGGCCGACTCCGCGACGTGGGCTTGGAGGAGCACGCAGAGCAGCACCGCCGCCGCAAGGACCACAGCAGCTCCACTGACTCTTACCTGCTGCTGCGCCATTATATTGCTGCTGATTGCGGCACACAGATAGCAACTTCTGGTGCTGGTATATGTACAGAGCAAGCGACAAGAGAGCAGAGTTGCTACTGATGGTGAGTGTGGACTGGTGATGGTTGGCAATGGCCGCCGGAGCTGCGCTCGCTCTCGTTTTATAGGCTCCATGGAAGTGGGGGCGTGAAGGTAAGTAGGCCCCGTCGAGATGCAAAAGGCGAGTGGATATGGAGCGAGCGAGGAGGGTTCGGCGGCCAACGACCCACAACGGAGGCGCCCCATTACTTTTGGACCGACGACATCGACGACGCCGATGGAACTATGGATGGATGGACGAAGATGGGAGACGAGCTGATCGACAAGATGTAAGGGACACGTTTGGAGGCCTCTCTGAACTGAAGGCGTCAAGCAAGTGTGGAAAAACCGTAAAGCTAACAGCTCGCAGATAGATATACTAGATGTTACGTGCACCATATGTGTATATGCATATCTTTTTAACACCTAGCTACTTACTTACAAGGGAGAAACTACAGACAGAACCTTCTTGGTTACACACTTACACTGCTCACTGGTAGCTTGATTGCTACTGTACATCAGCGTGCGATTACGAGTGATCAAGGAAAGCTTACATTTATATATACGCTGTTCTCTGTTCACATCGGCCTATAAACAATGGACACACGTCGCCTTGACGTCAAAGCTAACTAGCTAGCACGGTTAAGTTGGGACTGTATGTAGTGGTCTACGACCAAACACAACTACAGAAAATCTTTTACGAAGCACTTGAGATTTCTTAACCGTGGCGGGTAGCCCAGCTAACCGCCTCGGTTAAGAGGGACCGGCCAATGGCCAGGCTATCCGTCGACAACCGCCTCGGTTAATGTCTTTACCGAGGCGGTTATCATAACGTAACTGCCGCGGTTAATAGATATTAACCGTGACGGTTGTGTTATGATAACCGCCTCGGTAAAGCCATTAACCGAGGCAGTTGTTGTAACTCAACCGCCACTGTTAATTACTAATTAATCGTAGCGGTTTATTTAAGATAACCGCCTCCATTAACTCTGAGCCTATAAAACAGCAGCCCTCCCCTTCTTCCTCCCCGCGACCTCTCCTCCATTTTTTAGGGTTTTGAGCTCAAAACCCTAAAAATAACCATTTCAAGGGGGGAGGTTTTACCCTTGGATTTGGTGAAGGGTGGCACCGTAAGATGTTGATTCTTACTCTCCAAATCTTGTTTTCCTCTCTTTTTTATTATTTAGGTGTTTTTCCAAATGGTTTAGATCTAGATCTAAATGGATGAGAGAGAATAAGAAATTTAGCCTTGGATTTAGTGAAGGGTGGCACCGTTAGAGGTTGATTCTTACTCTCTAAATATGCTTTTTCTCTCTTTTCCATGATTTATAGGAGTTTTTTTTCGAAATGTGGCCGGTTTAGATCTAGATCTAAAAAGATAAGAGAGACTAAGTAAATCTAGAGTTGGATTTTGTGAAGGGTGGCACTTGGGAGTATTTAGATGCTTTTTCGATACTTTCAATTAGTTGTAGAGTTGGATTTACCGCTCGTCCAATACGACTTTTCAATTCGCTGTGTTTGTATAAGGTGAAGGTCATGGAGAGCAGGGAGATTGGATGTATAAGACATCAAGGCTGGATCTGTCTTTTCTGGAAAATGTGAGGAAGAAGTTCATTCTTTTTTCGCAGAAGCATCGTCTGAGTCTGGGCCGAGATCGTATGATTTGTCCGTGCAATGACTGCAAGAATCGGCTTGCCCAGGAAGAAAACATTGTGCAATCACACTTGGTTCGGTATGGGTTCATCAAGGACCCAAAGTACACTGTGTGAAAGTATCACGGCGAAAAAGATTCGAGTGTCGCAGATGCACATGCAGAAAGCTCCTCGTCGGTGAATGACGGAAGACAGCAACAACAGACATCATCTGCCGCCGGCGATGGCGACAATGCGAGACGTGAGTACATCACGATCAGTCATCTGCTCCAGGACATGGCAGACGACTCCGACGCTTACGATGGGGAAGGTGACCCTGTCGTTGACACGTTGCTGCTGGAGGATGCAGAGTTCATTGAGCAGGTTGCTAACTGCAAGGATCACGATGATATTTTGTTTGGGGATCCGAAATGGCTCGAGAATTTTAGAGTGATGAAGCAGGCGGCAATTGATCCCTTGTACAAGGATGGAGGGAAATGTCCACAGCATTGGACTGTGCTCCGTTTCAATCTCCAGTTGCTTATGTTGAAGGCTCATCACGGGATGACCGACACTTGCTTTAACGACCTGTTACGTATCCTTGGTGACAGTTACCCAGAGGGTAACAATGTGCCCGTCAATACCTATCAGGCGAAGAAGCTGATCCGGCTAGTAGGGATGAAGCTTAGAAAGTTTCATACATGTCCTAACCATTGTATTCTATTTCGGGGAGACTTTGCAAAGTTGGAGAGCTGTCCGCGCTGTGGCGCGAATCGTTACAAGATCGGCACACAGTTGACCGTGAGGAGAGAATTTCCGGTGCGAGTACTTACCATGCACTGCTACCCGCCACGGATAATATCATGTATCTTACATTACTTCTATTTTTCATGCCGTGTGCCAAACAACCTGATGGCTCAGTCCTGTGTGGATACTATATTTGCGAATTCCTCAGTGCTTGTGAAAGTTACCACCAGGGCTGGCGTCAGCTTAAGAAATCAATTAAAAGGTAGAAAAAGAAAAAAGTGGATCATAGAAACATCAGTCGAACAATAGCTGACATTTGTAAGTGCGTCACGGACGATTGTTGTCATGTGGGTGTACACTACCACATAAACTTTAACCGTGGCGGTCAAAATAGATTAACGGACCGCCACCAATAGAAGGTCACGGTTAATCGAGTATTTTCGGTGGCGGTTTTTTGACCACCACGGTTAATGAAATAAAAAAACAAAAAAAGAAAAATACAGGGAAAGGCCCACCGAGCCTATCCGGGCCCGCCGAGCCCATCCAAGGTCGCCGCCGCCGCCGCCACGGATGGATCCGGCCACCACGGGCCGCGGATCCGGCGGCCACGGGCGGATCCGGCCACCCCGGCCGCGGATCCAGCCACCACGGCCACGGATCCGGCGGCCACGGGCGGATCCGGCCACCCCGGCCATGGATCCGGCCGCCACGGCTGCTAGCCAGATCCGGGCACACGCCGCCGGATCTGGGCGCCCGCTCGCCGGAGATGGAAGGAGAGGGAGGATTTGGCCGCGAGCGCCTCCGCGCCCTGGCCGTCGCGAGCTCTGCCGCGCTGTGGCAGCGGCCGCTGAGCCCTGGCCGCCGCGAGCTCCGCCGGGGTCTGGCCGCCGCGAGCGCCTCCGCGCCCTGGTCGCCCACGGCGCCGCCGGGGGGCGGGCCACCGCCCGGGCCGCGAGCGCCGCCTCCGGGCCGCCGCTGGTGAGTGAGAGAGAGTGGGTAGGAAGGGAAGGATCGAGAGAGAGAGCCTAAAGTGAAACCTAACCCTAAGTGCTTGTTATATATGGAGATAAATAGTGGGTCAGTATGGGCTGACGGGCTGGGCCTGATTTACCGAGGCGGTTTAGTTATAATATCCGTCTCGGTTAATAATTTACCGAGGCGGTTGTTATAAGAAACCGCCTCGGTGAAAGGATCTACAATGCCTAGAGGGGGGTGAATAGGCGTAGTATAAAACCTGAAACTCAAACTCAATTGAAACGTGAGAACAGAGACCAGTACTACCGGTATTGGACCGGTACTACCGATATCTGTCGGTACTACCGATGCAATCCGTCGGTACTACCGGTCAAGAACAGATAGCTACAAAACCAAGATTAACTACAAAGTAAGTTTAGATCTATGCTATACCAAACCACCCAAGTGTATGTAGAGTCCCTTGCAACCTTCTCCCTAACTTGAATCGCCGCCAAATCGTAGATCGGGCCTCTAAACCTAAGAACAAGGTAGAGAGAGAAAGAGCACGGTCGAAGCCGTGACACCACAAGTAGACACAACAACAAAGAGAGTAAGGGACAAATTATTTATCCCGAGGTTCGGTCAATCCACAAAGGAAGGCCTACTCCTCGTTGTCGAGGTGACCACAAAGGTCGGAGTTTATTTCACCTCCTTTCCTCACTCAAGGTTACCACAAAGGTCACTTGAATTTCTTCACTAGAATCTTGGGGTGATACAAACACTTCGGAGAGCCCTCACAAATGGATCAAACCGGGCTCTCCCGAAGAACGCCTAGCCGCCTAGGGTTCCAAGAACCCAAGAGTAACAAATGCAAAGTAAAGCCGGCTAGAGGGAGGAATCGAGTGCTAAGCAATGGATTTAAGTTTTCCTCACTCGAATCTCACTTCTCCACTTGAAACTTGCAATGGATTGAGCTATGAGCAATGAATGTGTGTGTGAGAGAGAGTGGGAGAGCAAGAGAGAGCTGTTGTCTCGGGTTGGTAGGCAACAAATGAAGTGGGTCTAGTTCTAAAGAAGAGGGAAGAAGTATTTATACTTCCTCCGTCTGAGAGCTACCGGTACTACCGATTCCCACCGGTAGTACCGATGCTACCTCAGCAGATCGAACGTTAAAAACCTGACACACGCACTGCATGAGGCCCCAACGGTAGAAAAGTTTGTCAGTCAAGTTGACTTGACCGGTACTACCGGTGGTACACCGGTACTACCGATACAACAGTCAACCTACTACCGAAGTACAGTCGTTACTACCGATCCAGACACTGAGTAACTGCTTGGACACCGAGTCCTACCGGTACTACCGGTCCAGGACCGGTACTACCGCTCTGGAACCGGTACTACCGGATTAAAATCCGGTACTACCGAAATATATTTACTGAAACCCGAGAGCAGCGAGTTGGCTGGGAGGAGTTTCGGCGCTAAGTCCTACCGGTACTACCGATGCAGAGTCGGTACTACCGGTGCAACATCGGTACTACCGGAATAAATTTTTCTGGAACCCGAGAGCAAGCAGTTCGCTGGAGAGGATCCTTCTCTAAGTCCTACCGGTACTACCGGTCCAATACCGGTACTACCGATTCTCCTGGGGCAGAACAGGATAGGGCAGTGCACAAGTGTGTGATGGTGTCTTTCAAGCATGTTTTTTTAGTCAATGTTTGAGTACTTTAAACCTTCTACTAGTCAACTAGCTATGCATCCGTCTTGATAGTGCGGTAGTCCTATACTCAATAAAAGATAAAACTTGCTAAACTATGAGTAAAGATCACCAAGTAACTCGGTCAATTTGGAGGGGTGTTGTTTTACCGAATATTTCAATTTGCTCATTCATATGGACTAACACCTGCACATAATCTTGATAAAACCGTTAGTCCCTAATTTGATTGTCATTAATCACCAAAATCCCACATAGGGGGCGAATGCGCTTACACTCGGTTAATCTATATTAATTGTGGCGGGTATTTTAAAAATGATCGCCTCGGTTAATCTATTTTACAAGGCGGTTTTTTATAACCGTCTCGGTTAATAAAAAGTGACCGTCATGGTTAATGCCTTGCATTAACCGCATCGGTTATGCTTCGTGCCCGCCTTGTAAATAAAAAGACAAACGCTTCCTAAAAGATTTTATGTAGTAGTGGTAAGTTCTTCGATCCTACAAGCGAGCTCGCGACAGCGGAGAAGTACGAAAAGCTGCACAACTGCAGAACCAGTGGCCTAAACATTGATGACTACAAGTTACCGGACATCTTCGATTAGTTTAGGCCGTACTAAAACTATAATGTGATGTGATTTGTTTAGAAGTAAATATTTTATAGTATCGACGGTGACATACGAGGGAATACATATGGACGATATATATAAGACTAAATATGATTTACATGTTTATACTTTGTACGTGCATTTTCTACTTTGAATGTATGTGAATATCAGAAATTTCAATTTGAAATCCAAATTCAAATATTACAATTTTTTTTATTTCTGAAAAATATTAAAGGTGGCGGTTATATTAAGATAACCGCCACTGTTAATACATTAACCGTGGCGGTTGTGTAATTAACCGTGACTTTAGGTTCAAGACGGTTGATAAAACCGTCACGGTTAACCGAAAACGCCCGCCCCCGTTAAGTTTTCTGTACTATTGGAACGAATGAAGACAATCAATATAGTAAGTCGAGAAAATTGACATCTATGTCAAGTCGACGTCGACTGGAACAATTCATGACTGGTACTGCATTTCCACACATCATAATCGTATGCGTGCTCCTGTAATTTTTGTTGCTGGGTCGCTGCTCCCAACAAGCTTGTCAGCACACTCACCAACATGGCCACAACAAGTCACACATGAACGGAAACTTTTTTCAACCGCGCAACAATATGCAAACTTTAGTTTCCCGCTTTCATTATTTATATTATTTCAACCACGTTGGAAAAACAAAAAAGATTTTAGAACCTACCATGTTGACAATATGATACAGTTATGGATGCACCATGCATGCATATAAGTGGCGGTTGCAGGTCCCCTTTATTGGAGCGCCCCAAGTTCAGTAGGAAAGACCCAAGTCACATATATCACTACACCACAACACCAAATTACTATCACACAAACGATGCTAAAAATTATATTTATGATGGATAATCTGATACTAAAGATAACTCACAGACCATCTGACGTTAAAGACAACTCACAAATTGTATTTGTGGTATAGTGTATGCATCTGACAAGTTCCTCTCCTACTTCCTATATACACTACTGCAAAAATGATTTTAAATGGCGGTGCTAAAACATTATTCGAGGTGCGCTAAAAAATAACCGCCTCTAAAAATATTTACGGAGGCGGTCAGAAAATAACCACCTTCGTAAATCGATTAATGGAAGCGGGCAGCATAACGCGTCCGCCTCGGTTAATCCATGATTAACCGAGACGGTTGGATTACGACAACCGTCTTCATTAATGGATTAACCAAGGCGGGCACTTTAAGTCAACCGCCTCGGTTAATCAACTATTTTCGGGGGCGGTCATTGTAAACGTCTGCCTCGGTTAATCAGTTATTTAAATATGCCCGCCTCCATTAATGACTGCAACAAAAAAAATTCATAACTTTTTTATATGAATTCGGATGAAGACAAACTTTATACCAAAATTATAGGACTCGGCGAGATCTACAACTTTGTAGTTGAAAAGTTTTTGAATTGAAACTGTTTAGGGCCCCAAAATATGTTATAAGTGTATAGATTTTGAAATTTAAAATTTAAAATTACCAAACGATCTCATATGTTGACACGGTCTATATGAAAGTTATAGCTCTCGATAGAATCTACAACTTTATAGTTGAAAATCTTTTCATTTGAAAACGTTTAGTAGCTAAAATATCCAATATAAAATTACGGCATTATTAGTATAAAAGATAGCATATTATATATGGACACAAATAAGTGTGTGGTGCAGTGGTAGAGGTGTTGGTCGTTAAGTGTTAGGTCATGGGTTCGAATCTCCAAAGTCGCAAATTTTTTGATTTTTTGGTTTTCTGGAGAGTATTAACCGAGGCGGGCACCTCCATTAATCCGATTAACCGAGGCGGACATCTTAACGTGCCCGCCTCGGTTAATGGATTAACCAAAGCGGGCAATTTAACCGTCATGGTTAATCGATGATTAATGCAGACGTTTTATTGGAGGCGGTTGCAATGCCCGCCTACAAAAACCTATTTTGCTCGTCACCATTAAAATTTCTGTAGCAGTCATATATACGGGGCCCCAAATAGGAATGAATTTTGTGCCACCCTTCTTTTGCACTACAGCACTAAAGTAATGCATCCCTGATCTCTGATTTGATGATGTGTGTGCTAGCTAGTGCTATATATCTAATCTATCTAATGATGTTAATTTAGGGCGAGTTTGGTAGAACCCTTCTAGCTTTAAATTCTCTGTGGAAGTTGATTCTCTATGAGAAATGATTCTTTGATTGAAATTGATTTTCAATGATTCTCTTGGATAAACTCTATGCATACATTGATTCTATGCACAAAGTGAATTTGGAGAAGCTACCTTTTCAGCTCCTAGCCCCTAGTTTGTTTTAGAGAATCATCTCATAAAAACATCAAAGAATCATTTCTTAGTAAAAAAAAAACACTATCTGACAAAGCTTCTTCTTGATTTATCCCGAAAGCTGCTCTCGAATCTCTACCAAACTAGCTCTTGAGAACCATGACAAAGTTCCCAAACAACATGTCGACCTATGTGTATGCATAATCAACATAAATTGCTATACATTTATGGCTATTTGGTACAGCTCACTGTTTTTTGTCAAACACCCTTTTCGAAAACAACTTCATGGGTTCTCTCACAAAAGGATAACTTGACATGAAGTAAAAAAAATAGCGTATCATAGCTCACGAGCGAGGCGATAGAGTTTGCGCATTTTTCTTAAATAAAAGCTCCACATTTGACACTCTTTCAATTTGTACGAAAGTCAGTTTTTTTCTAAATAAACTAATAAAAAACCAGATATTTATACTCCTCTGAATTTCGGCAAAAGTTAAGGAAGAAAAAACCTAGACAAAAGGTAAGAGAGGTAACATGAACTTTTCCCTCTTTCATTCTCTGAGACATCAGATAGTAGCCCACACTTTTGTTTTTGAGAAAGATAGTAGCCCACACATGAATAGATTTTTCTTGAGAGAGAGAGAGGAACATGATCCGTCACGGGACTGGCCCGATCTCGGATACACTTATACACAGCCCGACGGATGGTTTGGCCCAAAATGACGGTCAGTGTGGGCTGCTTTTAGACACCGCAGGCCCAAACTTCATTCATTTTATCAGTGCCCTACTCTCTCCCGTAGTGCACGTGCACCCTCCCTGTACACTGGCACAGTGGCACGTGACTTTTGAAACGTTGCCACGTCGGGAAGCCCGTGGATCCCGAACCTTCTTCTCTTGATGATTATCACCAGCTTAGGTAACCAAAATACAACACACTGTCACGACTCGATAGGTGCTGGCATAGTGGCATGCCAGTTCCACAAGTATGTGTTGTTTGGGAAACCCTTGTCCGCACGGCAATCCAACTGTTGTTTGGGCTGTTCGGCAGCCATGGTCCATGGCCCATGGCAAGTGTCTCGACGGAGTGCGCATCAATCCAGAACCGCGCCAGCTTTCTTTGATGATGTGGATGCATCGTAACCTATCTCTTTTTTTTTTTTCTACTTAGTACTAATAACACAGTACTAACTACTAAGTACCGGTCGTACACTGACTGATCATGTGCGAGAGTAGACGACGCGGGGAGTAATTAATCCAAACTGAACGAGAGGAAGATCCCGCGCCGCGCAGCGTCAGGGGTATCGATCGGTAGGTAACTATACTATTCGGCCAGGCGCGTCATGCATGGGCCAGAGAAAATGTAAAATTAGCTGGTGATGTACCCGGCTTGGAAGCAAATTAGCTTCTTCTGATAAGGACGTCGACGAGGCTAATAACACCAAGTCAGGTCGTCATCTCTGGTTCCTGAATCATGTGGTGGCGTGTGCTTGGATTATTGGAACCAAGGGAGGCCAAGCCAAACTGAGCAGGAGGATGGATTGAAGACGCACACCGACAGACTCCCAGGGCGATTGGTGTGGATACCATAAGGCCAAGTACAATGACCGGCGAATCGCCGTGCGTCCTAGCTGGAGGAGAGAGGGGCCTGTGCTTGACGACAGCAGCGTCGCCGGACTGCACACGGAGCCCAAGAACTGTACACAGAACCCAACACTTTATTATAGCTAGCTCTCTCTTTCTCTCTCCTATTTCAGCAAGCTCTCTTTTCAAACAAGTAAATAAAAAATAATTTTAGATTGTGTATAGAGACTAACTATTATATTGGTTAAGCTATAAACTGATGTATGAATGAGTTAGCTTAACTTATAGCCAAGGCTTGTTGGACTTGCTCTAATACTCTTGTAATAATGAAAAAGGAACTCTTCCCACTGGGGGCATCTTCGCGCATGTGCCACGCGCCGTCTCGGCTAAAATAGGACGCGGACAGTTCCGAGCAATTAACAATCTACACATCTAGATATTAATTAATTAATTAATTAATCATGATCTGATGAGCGTACAGCTCCGGGATCACAAGTTTTTTCCACAGTCGTGGTCCGGAGTTCTTCCAAACTTGCAATCTACCGGCGCTGCAGGCTAAAGCCTTCCTGGCCGCGCACTTGGCACGCGCCAACCAACAAACATGTGTACAGAACGAACTAGTAGACGACGTCACTTTCTCGTGGTGCATGAACTTGGTACGAGCCAGCCGCGGGCGATGGCGACGGGGAACGGGGGGAGCCAGCGAATCAAGGGCGAGGACACACGTGGGTGGCGCGCCCGCTCGGACCACGCCAGCCACGGCCCGCCCCCGCCGGCCGGCCGTGGCTGCTGTCCGCGCGCGCCCTTGCCTGTCGCCTCTTGTCCGCACGCGTGCCCGTGCCCTTGCCCGTGCGGGCGCGCGGCAGCGGCAGCGGCAGCCTGGCTGAGTGGCTGGGCCGGCCCCGGTGTTGGTGTGGCGTTGGATTTGGGCGGCTCGATGTCGATGCCTCGAGCGGGCGCCTGATTCCACGGGCAAACTTGGATTCGCGTGAGTTGGTGCGCTGCATGGGTCGGACGGAGGGCCAATGCGAGATGAGCTTGGTCTCTGATTTGTTTGGGTTGCGGCGGCCGTGGGGTGGGGAGGCCCGGAGGGTGGCGTCGTGGCGCTGCAGTGGTGGGCCTGCGTGACTGTCCATGTGCGCGTATCTCGATGGACGATCTGCCGGCCGGCGGAATCCTTTGGTCCAAAGGTTGTGTGTGAGCTGTAGTACGATACAGTAGATCGGAGTTTCGACGATTATTAAGGTACAGACAGCAGCCGTGCTGTAAGATTACCAGATGCTTCAAAATCACTGTAGAGAGCCGGGGCTATACTACGTCCAACTTGCCGCCAAGCCGCACACCTCATGTCTTCTTCTCCAACACTTTTGCATATCGAAACACCGCCCATAGCTGTAATTCAGATCGCTCACGTGTTTTTCATCTCTCTCTCTCTCTCTCTCTTTCAGGCCTCATCATATGCATGCATGCATGGCATGGCATATGGATCTGGACCGCTCTTTTGTTGTGCAGAACACCATCCACATCAACGTCTCAAGTCACTTCGTGTGCACGGCTGCCTGCCTCATCGCCGGCCGTGAACTGGTGCACGATAGGGAGAGAGAGCACGGACGCACACGCACGCACGGGCACACCAATATTATTAAACAATTACTGGCATGTTTAGTTGAAACGTCTTACCAGGTCACTGTGGCTAGGGAACCCATGCAAGCTGCTATGGACTGACAGAAATATATAAATCCACAAGCTAGGCTTACGTCGTTAATTAATCAACGCATATAAAACTTTTTTAGCTGCTAGGAGAGGGAGAGCTTTACTTAATTACACCGATTTCTTTATGCGCGCGAGCCGTGACAAGACGGTTTCTTGCTTTGCATCAAGTGTTGCCTTGCGGGGGCGAAGAGAAATAAAATCTGCCAACTTTTCTAACTGTTTCAAGTTCAATCACTCTATATATGCAGGCCGCAGGCGCCGAACAAAAAACTACTAGTCTTCTGCATGTTTGTCAGAAAACACATACTACTGCTGTAGTCAGGGAGGGGTGCGCGCGGAGAATGGAGATAATGGTGACCTTTGGATCCCCGAAACCGTATGGAATCAAGGTATATAATACTCCAGTACGTAGATGCTAGGAGGCATATAGTTGTTGTGGTGGTTGATTTGCTAACTAATTTATATACCATACAAGAGAAGATCTCCGTAATCTGGTTTCATGTGCTATGGAAACAAATTCTTTGTCTCTTGCGCGCAAGGATCTAGGAGAATCTGGAACACTGAATTCCACAAGCTGTCCGTTCATCAGGGCAAATATGTGCAGTATTCGTATCTCTGAACAAATTTATTATAAAAATAGACTTAAAAATTTATCTAATGACATTAATTATAGATATACTATTAATATTATATTTTAATATTAAATTAGTCAAAGTTATTTTTTCGCAAGTAAGAAAAACCGTTATTTAAGGATCTGAGGGAGTATCTGCTTTAACAAGTCCTAAGTCCTAGCTGGAGCTGGCCGAGAATTACCCTCTTGCATAGGATGTCAACGGGGAATTTCCAGTCAAGAAAGACTTTTCATCCCATCTATATGTAGGGAGAAAAAAAAAATCCAGGCCTATCCCCACAAATGCTCGTGGAGGAGCTTTCGACTCATCTCTATTCCCGGCGCATAGAAATTATTCTCGCAGGGAACATGTCCCCATTAAAAAATGTAACTTTAGGAGAGCAAAAGCAAATGCATGTGTATGGTCAATGTAAATGGAACAATAAAGATTTTGCACATGAGACATTTATTTTAGTTTGTTATTTATAATAGGTTATGTATTGAGTTTTTAGTAGAATTTTACCATAACTAGGATCTAATTTAGAGTGAGAGCGAGTTCACGAGGCAGATTAGTAAAGGGATGCTCTACATCCCCGACGTACTCCCGTCCCACGTACCGAAAGGTGACTAAATTTCTCCTTTTCAATCACCGATTAAACCGTCCTCATCCTCGTCTTCTAATAGAGGAATTATCACTCTTCACATAGGTAAAGAGAAACCACCACTCCACATAGGTAAACTGAGACCACCACTCCCCATCGCAGGCATATACTCTAACCTTTGCCTTAGCCTAAAAAACTGACACTAATTTTTCTTTATTCTCTCTTGTAGACATATTCTCTCTCATGTGGCTATAGCAGCCTCCGTAGGTCACACTCTTAACACCTGCAGGAACCTAACTGGCATCCGAGCCATAGCTGGCCCTTGCCTGAGGGAAGTCACCGTGTTGGGCACGACCTCAGCTAGCTGCTCTAGTGGTCTAGTCCTAGGATGAAGGGTGAGGAAGATACACTGCGCTTGCTCTTCTTACAGCCCCTTTACCTATAGGAGCGCACAAAGCGGCAATCAGTGCGCCACCCTACCGGCGTCTTGTCTGGTGACGTGGACGCGACATTTCCTACACAGAAGAAACACACGGCCGCAGATCTGATGGAGATGCCCTGTGTTTTTTTCCCAGTGTTTGAGTGGCCTTTGGATTAAGTAAGACCGCACACACTGTACACTGCATATATTTTTTTGTACTCTAAACTGTAAAGGCTCTTCAAGGTTGGCCAGGCCATGTTGTCCATCGGGGCCGCGCCACGAATCTGCGGCCGGTCCGTTGGTTACGATATGCTACGTCTCGAGTCTAGACGTCGATCGTCGCTGTAGCCATGCAGTTGTGCTGACAATGCCGACGATCCGCGATCGAGACGTGTACTAGCTACAACGTCTTGGATGACATAGCAATACGGAGCTGACAGATCGAACCCGTACTGTGCGTCGCTAGCCTGCCTGATGCAGAGTGATAAGCCGCCGACCGACGGGCCGATGCAGCGCGGCATGTGGACAAAAACGCACAGATGTCACGGGGAATGCCCATTTGTGTGGTGTGGATCGTGGGTCGTCGCGGGCAAAATGGGCAAAATTTTAAGGTTTGGTCCCTCTCAGAGTCGCACAGCAGTCGATACACTCGGAGTAGGATGCTGCCGCGTGCAATGTCTGTCTGCTCATCTGCTGTTTGTAGTGCCCAGCCCTCAGTAGGAGTACTACCAGTCACTGTAATCATTGGAATCTTGAACATTCGCTTGCATTGCATTTGTGCATCGCGAGGGAGTTGAGGGAGGACACTGGCCAGCCAGCACGCAGCAGGGTGTGGTTCAATGCACCACGTGACGCGAGCAGAGCACGGCTTCCTTTCATCAGGAACGGACCAAATTCACCAAACTGGCGTCGCTTTCCTGGCACATGTTTTGGGCCTGCAAATCCTGTGGGGCGCTAACTCACTGTGAAGGCTGTCGCGATGCGATAATTAGTTCAGTCGATCTTGTGTTCTCCTTAGTGCTTTGTATTCGGTCTCTCTGGTGGTGCCATCGGCGAAGCCTTTTCGTTCTCGATCGGCTCTTCTACTTCTTTTTTTTTTTGATGGAAGATCGGCCCTTGTTCTTGTAGGCGGTTCTTGCTGAAACGCTTACTTTAGTGCTTTCTCTTCTCCAAAGAAAATAGTCTCGAGGACCGAAGGGAGAGGTAGACTATACCCTATATCTGTTTCTTTGCTAGCTTGGCACGGTACAGCTTTCTCAGTCCGCGCTAATTCCAGATTCTGAGCTCGTTCCGCTAAGGCGGGCTCTGCCTGATGGCAAAAATCTTGGGAGCATTTGCAGGGGGTCCAGCAGCAGGGTTCGTCCTTGTTTTCTAGTGTACTAATCTAATGGAGTAAAGTAAACCAGCTGGATAGCCTGGATTCAGGAAGAGAAAAAAAGATTCCTGAACTAATGACGTCTGGTAGTGCGAGGATAACAGCTGGTGAGGTGAGACACAGATGACGATGCCCTCTCCATCGATCGTCATTGCATATCCAGGGACACCCTAGCTCCATGGCGTATTTGCGTTTTAAAGTACACCGGACTGGCTGGCCCAATGATGCAGCTTATCGAGATAAGAGGGAATCCTCTTTGGCTACAAGATCTACATGGAAAGGGTGGTGGCATGGCAAGCAGGCAGCGACTGGGGGTTGTAGATAAGAATAAAGATGCATATTATATATAAGATAAATAAATAAATAAGCGTACGTGCACTCGGCGATCGTTGGATCGCTTGGCGCTTTGCCTGCTCTATCTCCGTCATCTGCCATTGCAAGCCAGGGACGCCATGATGGTCACCAGTTGTTAATCTGTTCGTTGAGTCGAGCCGCCGGCTCACAGCTTGCAAGGTACAGTATGTAGTCTACTCCTACTCTACAGCAGCTTGCGAGGCGTGCGTGACGTCAATTGGGCTGGCATTTTTCTACACGTTAGATAGAAAGCAGCTGCGGACTTTCAAAGTCCAAGCCAGACTAGTTGACTGTGGAGACCGACCGATGGGTGTCCCTTTCGGTCCCTGCATGGCACCAAAAATTGAAACCGCCTGCCCACTTTCTACTACTACTTGTAGTACCTTTCTTTCATGCCAAACAATTTTTTTTCCCTTCTTGATTAATGCTGTACTACCGGACTTCTCCGGTTTTTTCCCCTCGTACAGCAATATTTTTGAGGCATAAATATTGGTACAGTTCCAATGGTACTGATGGAGTTTGACCGTGACCTGGACGAGACTTTGTTTGCCCACAGGATTAATCTGCAATAGCTATCTTGATCACCCACTCATCATCGAGACATGCATCAAGTGTCAAGAAGGCTGTCAGCTCATATTGAAGCTGAAACGCCCTTGAGTTGAGGCCCGCCTGCTTGAAGATTCTTGTATGGGCACGCACACGTCTGGGGCAAAATCTGTTGGAGATCCAGCCGGTTACGTCAGGGGCGCGAGTTTTTCTTTTCCAGCTTTAAAGCCAGTAGATAAGGATGGCCGGCCGGCCTTTTGAACGCGGGGGTTAGTGGTGATCTCTACACGCTATCGTCCCCGCCTTTTGTTTAGTAGTGGCTGAAAAGTAAAAGCTCTGATCATTTGGAACGGGACACGGAATGATTCATTCACCCGTTCTAGCTATAGCTTGATCGTCTTTAGACCTCGCACTACTGTTGACCGGTACCACGAGCAGCAATTAACTATGCAGACGAGGGCGCTTTTGTGAAAAAAAAATTGCACCGACGGGATGAGATTAAACAAACACTAGCAGGTAACCCCGCGCGAAAGAGAAGACGTGGCCAATATGTAACAATTAGTTTGGTACATGTATAAACAGATTAAAATAATGGTATATTTTATACACAGATAATAGGACCACGAAAGTAAGTTTTTTTGGGGTGCTTCGATGGCAGCCGGTGCCGGTGGGGAGATGCTAATCTTGCATATGTCTACAGCAGAAAGCACAGGAGTCTACCCTCTTCCCGCCTGAAGCAATTGAGATCTGTGTACAGGATGAAAAGGAGGTGTGAAGGTTGAAGTAAAAGTAAATGATATTGACAAACAGATATTTTACTGAGAAAATTTTTCTATGCATGGGTGGGTGAGTTATAGCATTATCACCTGCTGACAACAACGTGGTGCAATACTATGAATTACGGAGGCTTATGTAGCCGTTACTATGAAAATGACATGTAAAAAGAAACCGTAAGTCTAAATCTAGACCTAAACCTAAATAGATTTGATCTTAGGAAACTTTGACTAATCAACAATAATGTTATTAGTATTATGGAGGACATATGCTAAGGGCAAGGAAATATCAGTACTGCATATGTATTAACCAAAAGGTTTAGGAACTGGTTGTGTGTGCATGGAAAAGCTAAGGAGCTAACAAACAGTCTTGTATTGTTAAACAGTGCGGAAGATACTATGAAACAATGATGGATGGAAAAATTAGTCGCTGCTATTTTCTTTAAAAAAAACTTATTACCCGCCATAGAAAGAGACGCCTTGCAGGCTTGGACTATGTAGCAGAAAGAGTTATTTGAAAAGAGGAACTAATGTGCAAGATTTTCTGAAAAAAATATATGGCAACCATATCTTTACATGTGGTATATTTTGGATAACGGAAATGGTATAAGCGATCCTGTTCTAAAAGCAAATTTGAACATTGCATATGATGGCAATGATTTAAAAAAAATTATTACCTGCTACAGATGGAGACGCCTTGCAGGCTTGGATTACGCAGCAGGAAGAGTTATCTGAAAAGAGGAACTAATGTGCAATATTTTCTGAACAAAATATATGACAACCATATCTTTACAGGAACATCATAACTATGGTATCTTTTTGCATAACGGGAATGGCATAATCGATCCTAGTCTAAAAGCAAATCCGAACATTGCATATGATGGCAATGAAAATCTATAATGATGTTAAACTCTTTCTTTCGACTTGAAGTGATGCTTTTTTTTTTTGCACATGTTCGCTCATCGTTAAGACAGGGAAGTGAAAGCACGAAAATTAAATTATGTATCTCACTAAAAATTGGTACTGAACGAATTTATTGCTTCTTTAATCTTGCCTCTGTGACAGCCTTATAAATTGGTTGCGGCATTGACCAAAGGAAATTAACATGTGCAGTGGAAGATGTGGTGTTTAATATTTCATTTGGAACAATTTTGAGTATAATAGAAAGACAATTCTTTTTTTGATAAAACACTGCACTCCATTTTTGAGTAAATTATATCTAATGACAATGTTTAAATGTGGATTTGGGGAATATTTGAGTCTATAACGTATTAACATGTTTGATGATGTCAAAAGACAGCTGAAAAAAATCAGCCTAGGAAAAAGACTGAAGGATATACATTTGGCAATAGGAGGACTGCTTCATGAAAAAAAATGAGAATGTAAATTATTAAACATTGATATATACTTTTACTCTAAGGCAATAAGGTATTCCAACTTGCTTAGCATCAGGAAACTTTGAGCATGTGTTTAACATCAAGGTAAGAATGACATGTGCAGTGTAGAAATTAGTAAATGAAGTCAAAATTTTAATGTAAAGCGTCTACCTCTGCCACTTCATTTTTTTTCAGCGGGAGGAATAAATGGTAAGGTAAAAAAACTTCCAATGGGATAAGACGACCATGAAGAAGTAACAGTACAAAGCATTGTCAAATTTAAATATATCTAGCTTTATAGCAGGTGTATTTAGGCACGCAAAACATGAAGAGTAATGAGGTTCTATTGTTAGAATACTGTAAATTACTTTAAAAAAATGATAGCCATTTCAGTGGAATGGTAACAGAGAGGAGGAAGGGAAAAATATTATCAAGCATAGTAGTCAGTAAAGGGCATACATACATATGCATTTGAATCCAACATGTCATTGTTTGACCTCATGGAGAAATTGGTTTGGATCCATTAGTGTATGCAAGAGACCTGAGAAGTTAAAAACAAATATAATCCAGAATACTTTTGTACATAGCTTCCCATTAAGTCATTAACCAAGGTCAAGGTGGCCTAATTATTCTGTCAAGCATGAAAAATCTTTCGTATTTCATAGTTCAATAAACATGTGGTCACTGTAATTAATTTTAGACAATGCATCAAACATCTGCCCTGGAATTAATCTAAGTTTAACAAAATAACAGAGGAGGAAGGACAGATCTGGCTATTTAGTTACCTTAGATCTCCATGGAGTAGGTCACGACATTTTTCTGAAATGAAAACCAAATAACAGATGACGTTAATTTTGACTATACGTATGGCATCATATACCATCATGAGAATAAGAGGACGGCAAGAAAGCATTGTAGTATATATGGTACCTCATAGAAATCCATCATCGTAGACTGTTGATCTTGGCGCTGGCAAATGAAGATGCGATTAACCAAAATTAAAAAACTTACTTGAGGCATTGAACTTAAACTGGAGCTAATGAAACATTGATCTTTCATATTTTAGAGCTTAAACATTTATTCAGGTACCTTAGGTTAACAGAAACTGGTTAAACCTGGAAGGAGAAAAATGTGACGACATCAGGCCAGGGGAGGAGTCGCATACATGACTGGAAGGCACCGATATGGTGGGAAATTAGCAAGCACAGCCCTTCAGGCATTTCATCAAGCACTTGAAGGGCACAAAACACTAAGAGTAAAGGGCACAACAGCTGGGGTGTCCTGACGTTGGTCTTGGTCATAGATGAAGAAGACATTGAAGGCACATCACGATGCCGGCAGCACGCAGAAGCTGCGCGTAGATCCCGGGAGGGCAACGGGGGGGGGGGGGGGGGGGGGGGGGGGGGGGGGGGGGGAGCCGCAGGCGTGGATGCGTCGCGCGGCGGGCGGCGTTGTGGGGTCGCGGCGTGGAGGCGTGAGGAGCGATAGGATTTTGGGAGTGTGGATGGATAACGATGATGTGGAGTCTGGAGAAGAGCACCGGTGGTTCGAGAAGCAGGCAACGTGGATGGCATCTAATGACGTCGTACATGGAGACGGAAGGACTGAACGGGTGGGATTGAACAACTGTACATCTACAGTGTTCTGAGTCTTGCATGGATGGAGGAACTGTAGCTAATTCACCAAGTTTAAATGTCTCTATAGATTAGCTGATCGATCTTCACATCACCTGGGCGAGCACTGAAACTGAAAAGACGATGATTAGCTCGTCCGCACTGCAGGTAGTTGGAGTTGGACCGGACCGCAGGGGGAGGGCATTTTCTGTAGGGCCCGTCCATGCAAAGGTGGGCGAAAGCAGACTTTTGTGAGTTAATCCGAGCAAGGTGAGTGGTAGGCGGAGATGTAGGACTGGTGGTCCGAACTCCGCCCGTCAAATGTGAGACGCGAAGCGTTTCAGAAAGACTTTGTCCTCTTTTTCCCCTTTGATTAGCTATGCTTTTGCAGCTTTGTAGGAGCATCTAAACGCAAGGGATGATGCTATATCTACGGAGTAATGTAGGAGGTTTTTTCCCCATGATCTCAGATGTCTGTATACCGCTAGCCTACGACATGGTCTCTGGAGAACAGGCGAGGTCTGAAAACATTAATCCCGCTGAACTTGCTGCAGTGGGGTAGTTTTCTTTGCTTTTCACTGAAATTAAACTAATTCATTCACCCACCAATCCATTGCTGCCAAGCCAAACAGATATAGCGACGTGGTGACTCTGTCTTCTACTCCTAGTGTATTACTGTACTACGTAACAGCTTTGGCTTTTCAAGAGATGTCGGGTGACATGAGCCGCAATAAAATTCCACACCAAGAACGTAAAGCGGAGACCAACCGTGTGCCGGCCTTTTTTGACTTGCGGCAGGCTTACATATCATATACTCCTACTCCGTATAATATAAACTAGAAACCCGCACGTACGCAGAAGATTGGGCATGATGCCATGAAAGAAACGGCATAGTAAAATATCAGGCAGAGCAACCTAAAAGAAACATGAAACAAGCGGTGAACCAACGCCACGCCATGGAGACGACCATGATGAGCAGACGGCAGCGAGCGCCATGCGCGCGACTTCCCCGGGGCCAGGACAAGACAAAGCACTCGACCGAGTCACACCCCAGCTCCCAATTTGCGTCCTCCTCCCCCATCCCTTTCGTCTCATGGTGGAAAAGCGAAAGGATCCAAGAACCTTCGTGCAACCATCACTTTCTTTTGTTTTCTTTTTTCTTATTTTTTTTTCTTTTCACCATGGCCAAGCCAAGTTGCGAGCTCTCCCTGTCCCACGGCGCCACGGCCGCTAACAAGGATGCCAAATCGCACTCAGAGGTCTTACTGGCTCAGAACTTGCAAGATGAATGAAGCCATGAAGGTTGTATCATTTGGGATCTGAAATACAGAAATAGGAGTACTAAGTGTTATGCTAAATATTCAAGCATTACATATTCAGTTACCAACAAAATGTTCAGTTCTCGTCCTAGGTCAAAAAGAAAGGAGCATTAGCGAGAAAGAGCGAAAGAGAAGTCCCGGCTCAGGCTACCACAATTTCGAATAGCTGGAGCTCACTCCACGCAAATGGACAGGGCATCGCTGGCGCATAGACTGCTGAGAAGTTTTGACCCCTTCCGGCCGGCCTAGCCGTAATGGACTGTTGCTAGTCGCGCAATTCACGTGACCATGCATCTAGCCTGCAGGCACGTACGTTGTGTGGACTGTGGAACCGTACGTTGTGTGGACTGTGTGGACTGTGGAACCATGCTTCCTCTGCTTGCTGCCAACGGCTACGATGCGCGGATACTTCACGGAGGGTCCGTATCCGTATCCGATAGGTATCGGATACCGATACACCTTAAATGCTCCTTGATACGTATCCACGCCGTAGTTAGGATTTTGGATACGTATCTGATACCTGTGTGATGAATTGGATGCTGCCGTCGTGCACTGTGACCTAGCCGCAGAGCACACATCCAAGCTGTAGCGCGCTGCCCTCCCTCGTTTACCAACGCCGGCATCCTTGAACGATCGTGAATTGTGTATATATGATCTGACTTTGACCAATCAGTATTCAGTATTAGTATACGTTTATTAATACTCTCATTTATTCCAATCTAAAATATAGTCTTGTTCTTTTGTTGTTTCTGTTATTGTATATAGTACGATTCAAAACTGTTGTTCAATCATATTTTTTTTACTAGTAATGGTGTTATTTCTATTAAATTATAGGTAATTATTATTAATAAAAAAATTATAGATGTATCCTGTGTCACTTATTTTTTGAGAAATATGTATCCACGTATCCGATACGTATGGTATCGGATACACGTACAACATAGGCCAACGGTGCATTGCACCGGAGTACCGGTCCCCGGCAGATGGCGCATGGCGGTAGTGTGTGGGTACGGCGGAAGCGCGCGAGCGGACCACCCGGCACGCCACGCGCCGAGTAGCCAACGTGAAATCCCCCCTATTCCCCTCGGTCCCTCCCTGGCTCCCTCGGAGCCACGGCAGGGCACGGGGCAGCGGAGCTCATGCGCAGCGCATGGCGCGCAGGCGCAGCCAAGACCACACAGCACGCGATGGATGGATGGATGGATCGATCCCGCACTCCCAGTCCCACATCGCTATGCTATGCCTATGCTATGCGGGGCCCACGGGTCCCCAGCCTTTCCGCGTCACCCCTCCCTCCCTCGGGCCTCGGCCTCGCGCTTTATATAGCCACCGGCGCCCGCTTCGCCTCTCCCCGTCCACGCATCGCCACCGCGCCATATCGGCACAATTTGCAGGGAGCACAAGCACCAGGCACATCGCCCTCCTCGCCCCCCCCCCCCCCCCCTCCCCCCCTCCCACCAAGGTCACCACCACCGCAAGCCAAGAGGCGACGCGGGCCGGCAGCCAGAGCCAGCCATGGGTTTCCCCGTGGGCTACTCGGAGCTGGTGCTCCCGAAGCAGCTGCTCCACCTCCTCCTGCTGCTGGGGTACATCCGCCGCTTCCTCCTCTGGGCGTTCGACGCCGTGGGCCTCGGCGACCTGCTGGATCTCGGGGACGACCACCAGGCGCTGCTGCAGGACCACCACGGCGGTGGCAGCAGCGGCAGCGGCGCGCAGGGGCGGGACCACGGCGCGCTGCTGCCCCCGCATCAGGCGGCGATGCTGCTGCTGCAGCACCGCCGGCCGGAGTTCCGGGCGGTGCCGGCGATGGTCATCGAGGAGGTGCTCCCCGTGGTGCGGTTCGACGAGCTGAAGGCGCGCGTCGGTGGGGACGGCTGCGCCGTGTGCCTCAACGGCATCGGCGGCGGCGACGAGGTGCGGCGGCTCAGCAACTGCCGCCACGCCTTCCACCGCGCCTGCCTCGACCGCTGGATGGAGCACGACCAGCGCACCTGCCCGCTCTGCCGCGCGCCGCTCATCCCCGACGAGATGGCCGGCGCGCTCTGGGCCGCCGCCGCCGGCGTCCCCGACGCCTCCGACTTCGACTTCTCCTACTTCGGCGCGCCGCTCACGCCCGTCCCTTCCCCGACGCTTCTGCGCCCGCACGAGCTGCTGCTCACCGGCCTCGGCGGCTACCAGTGACCGGGATCACGGCGCGCCCGCCGGAAAGCCACTCCACGTCTTCCCCCGTGCGGAATGCGCGGCTGCTGCCGACGTCTGAAGCTCTGAATCCATCGGCGCTTGCTTGCTCGATTGCTTCAGCAGCCGAGGCAGAGAAACCGGAGGAGGCTCGAATTGTACATAGGAGATGCAAAATGAGTAAAGCGGCCACCACCCCAAAAAAAGGCTAGGAGATTAGATTCCTCTTGTGCATAGGTAGATTCCGTCTTCCAAGTTTGTGGAGCTTGTGAATCTTTCCGCAGATTAATTTTGTTGATTGATGAGCTAGGCGTTGTGTCGATGCAAAGATTTGGGCCCGCTTTTTGTCCTGCCAGCCATGCTTTCTGGCTGCTCTCAGGTCAGGTCAGATCACCCAGCTACCTGCTCGCGTTTTTCGTTTTTCTCTTCCCCCGTCCGGTACATCCGTGGACCGATAGACGGCTCCGTTCCTCTTGTCCTTTCCACGATTTCCGTTTCGGAAGGACCCAAGCACACGACCCTTTTGTGTGTGTGTGTGTGTGTGTGTGTGTGTGTGTGTGTGTGTGTGTGTGTGTGTCCAAGCTGTGCCGCAAATTCAATTCAACGGGAAAGAGCCAAGGCCGGGAAAGCGCCAAGGCTCCAGATGTTCCGTGAATCCGGAGGCGCGGCCACAGGGTTCCCCATTGCTGTAACAGCTGCTGCTCACACTCAGATTCAGTATCGGAGAATTTCCGGCCACCCTGGTGTTGTGCTGTCCAACGCAGCATTGAATTCCAGTTTGCAAAATGAGAGCACCAACCAACACTGGGAATTGGTAATCAGACAGCCGGGGGTGCGAGTTCGATGCGAGCAAATCCGCCGAGCGACCCAATCATCCGTGTCACCTGAGCACGCCTCAGAGTTTGCACGGTCTTCAGACTCCAGAGACGACCGCTGGTTCAAGCGGTCCGAAAAGACGGGAAACTCTGAGGCGTGCTCCTATACGCAAGCGCCGAGCGGCCTACCTATGCCTAGCGCCCTAGCTTACTGCTTCGCTCACGTTTTGCCGCCGGCCGGCCTCCCTACAGCGACCAAACGCCGAGGTAAACTCCCAACCATGTTGTGCCGTGTGTGGGCGCTCGCTCTTGTGTTTTGATAAAGGAAGAAAGAACCATTATCTGTGACATCATCTTCATCTTAGGAGAACTGCAGAAAGGAGGACAGATTATTCAGTCTAGGCAGAGAGCGCCCTTGACAGGTGTAGGCTCTTCTCTCTACCTGTAACGCACGGCCAAGGGATAGCTGATAGACACATCCGTGCCCCTGCCACCTGGGCCCTGGCTCCCCATGGTTCTCGCGCACCGAAAGAGATGAGTATCGCATCAGGTAAAGTGTGTGTACGTTAAGCAACGGCGCTTTTTTTCTTTCTTTCTTATATTAGGATTCTTGAGAGCTTTCCCTGTATATGGAGCTCTACTTTTACTCATAGCTAGTTTTGCTTGCAAGTAAAACAAGGCAACAAAAAACATAACACTAACTAAGCTAGATTGTTCGAAGACAAAGAAAGTGAGGAGAGATGTGGGACATTCAGCGTCCAAACGAAAGAAAAAGGAGTGGGGTCATTTAGGCTCGATCCATGCACCGAATGGAACCAAAACCGAACTTGACGCTTATAATCGATGGGGGAATAATAATGACACATCAAGCAAGCAAACTCCCGGGACCACGAGCTCACTCATTATCATACACGCTGGGTGCTCGGGGCCCGGCCAGCCGCCCCGGCCAGCCCAGCTCTCGACTGTGCCGTCGCATAACGACTCTGGCCGTCCCGCCGCATCATCATCATCATCACGGTTCAGGCACTGGTCTGCCTGGCTGCGCTTCGATTTCAAACGCCTAGCGGTATAGATGGCCAACGGGCCGGCACGGCCCGGTGAGCGTCGGGCCGTCGTGCCTCACGGGCCGTGCCCGGCCGTCGGCCCAGGCATGGCACTGTGGGCTGAATTTCGTGTCGGGCCAGCCTGCAAAGCACGGCCTGTGAAGAGTATCGGGCCGGCTTGCAGCCCGCTTGCAATGGGGGAGTGGCGCGGGGACGAGGGGCCGCCGGCCGCGTCGCGGAGGATTGGAGCCCGCGGCGCCTCCCGCCGGCGAGCGAAGAAAGGAAGGGATGTGGCGGTTGGAGGAGAGCAGAGAGGAGTAGCAGACGCGCGAGAAGGGAAGGGATGCGGCGGTCGGCGGTGCTGCGTGCTTGCATCGCCTACGCTGCGCGAGCCACGACGGATGCGGAAGGGAGAGCTAGAGAGGGAGAGGCCGAGAGGGTGCTCGCGAGTCGCGACTGGCGTGCTGCCCGCCTGCGCTGCACTGTGCGACAGCGGCACGACGCAAGGGAAACGGCTGTCGCGGCGCCGCCGCTTGGATGCGGTATGTGGAGGAGGGAGAAAAGTTAGGGTTCGGGAGAGTGCTGGAAAAAAACGTTATACATATATATTGTGGTGGTGGGCTGGGCCAAATATGTGCAGGGATGAGGGATGTGATGCCAATTTAACGGGCCGCCAGGCCGAGGCTATTTTGCGGGCCGTGCCGCGTGCCTGGGGTGCAGCCCAGGCACGGCCTGGTGCCTCGGGCCGTGCCAGCCCGAGCCCGTAGGCTACCGGGGCGTGCCGTGCTTGGGTCAGGCCAAAACAGCGGGCCTCGGGCTGAGCCAATGGGCTCAGGCTGCATGGCCATCTATACCTAGCGGTAGCGGTAGCAGCAGTGCGCAGCTTGCCAGCGGCGGCTAAACCTAAACAGTAGTGGTGGCTCCGATCCGATCCGACCTACGGGTGGCGAAAAGTTTCTTAAGCAAACTCTCGATCCTACACTCATTGTTGCCTGTCGATTTCGCAACTAAAGCAAAAACGATAACGACGTCGGCGAAAGCTAGCATTATCTTGGAACGTGGCAACTGGCTAGTTTGAGAGAAAAGCCAGGCATAATTCGGAGCTTTTATTTGGCCAATGATATGAACAAGAACAAGTATCGTATTCTCGAGAAACAGTAGGAGGGGGGCGAGGGTGGAGAGTCCATCACTCATTACTTCATCAGTAAAGCAATACGCAGCCGTTCAGTCAAAAAAAATAAAAAATAAAGCAATACGCAGCCTGCAGCCCCGTACCAGTAGCTTCATCTCGCTTCATTAGACTAGATGATCCGTCGTTTTCACCGTCTATTCGCCCGTTCCCTGACGGCCCCGCGAAGCCAAAAGCACGTCCAATACGAACGTCCCGTCGCGTGGTCGGGATCGAAGGGGGGCTCCACCTCGTCGCGGCGCGGCCGCGGCCTCGTCTCGTATTGGCCGTATTATGGCGTATGGGAATGGGTGTTCAAGGCTCGCGGTCCAGCCGTTCTGCAACGCTCCACCAGAGCGCCGTCGCTCGTAGTAGACAGGGAGAGAATGTAAAAAGAAAACGCCAAAGCCCGTGCCGTGAGTTGCACATGTGAACAAAAAAACAAAAAACAAAAATCGCTGAAAGCATGAAACGCTTGTCCACACTCCACACACGCACATGATACATACATCGTCTGAAATTTAATTATCCGTGCGCGAACACGGCATTGATCTTTATAACCCGCGCGCCTGCAGCTGCCGATATCTAGTTTATTCGACTCGTTGCAAACTGCTCAGGTCTCCAGGAGGACTCTGAATGCCCTGCTCTATGTCTCCACTTCCACACCGCCTGAACCGTCCTAAAATCTAAAGTGTTGCTTGAGTGTGAGTACCTTCCGTAGTTCCGTTCCGTTTCGTTTAAGCAAATCACAGCGCACAGTTGATTTGACACTTGGGGACCATTCCATGATGAGGAATCGAATCAGGCGCAACAGATTTGGGTTTCGTCCACCGTCTCGCGGTCCGAAGGTCCACTGCTGTTTTGGCGAATTTTTGGAAACGGAGTATTTCAACGATAATGGCCCGACACAAGATCTTGCCGGGCCCTCAATATCCACCAGACGGCAGACTGCCCAGGGGACCTGATGGTGTGCTGCGGATCGGCCTGGCCTGCACCCGCACGAGAACGAATACGATAGGCAGGACAGTATACCGTCGTATACGGGTTCCGGGACGAGGAGCAACCGCAATATCAGAAATGGACCTCTAGCGTGGCGCAACCACCAGCGGGTTTATATGGATGCGTCAGATGGCAACTGCCTGACAGCTACAAAACGTGTGTAGCTGTGACCACAAGACCACCATGAATCAGATCTCAACCATTATTCAGAATATACTAGTATATGAGCATTGGAGCTTGCCGTAAAAACGGAATTGAGTCCTTTGTAGCTCATGTGTCAAGAATGTGACCAAACCGTTTTTGCATGTCTTGTTATATGACTTGTCTTTGAATTTCTTCACGGAGATTTTTTTTATGGTAACATATATGACTATGCTCTGCAGATACAGCTAGTGCGTGCCCAAGATTTTAAACTTGTCTCTGTTTTGTTTTGTTTTTGACGGAAATAATATGTTTTTTAGGCAAGAATATGTTTTTTGAGAAGGTAGGTACTACCAAGTTTTGGCCTTTTTTTTTTTTTTTGAGAAACACTACTAAAGTTTTGCTTAGCAAGCCCGTCGTTTTTTTGAGGCCGTTAATTATTTGGGCTGAGTGTTTGTATGGATCAAACCAGGAAGGGAAAAATGTGGCTTCACACGGTTGTGGCCCATGAAGAGCATTAAACTGCAGATCGGCTGCAAACGGACTCTGACATTTCCATGGTCTTGAGAAGTTGAAATCCATCAGAATTCAGAAAAGAATTGAAGCAGCTGGGCTCCAAACTGTACTCAAGTATAAACGCAAGTCGACTTATCGACAAGCGCGAGGCCTCATAGGCCACGGGCCGCGTCATATCTCTGGCGGAAGATTTGTAATGACATGGGCTGAACATGAAGCTGATCCCATGGGCTAAACATCACGCTTTGGGCTAAAATTGACGAGGGATTTAGGGGCTGCTTTGGTTTGGTAGCTAGCTGTTGTGAGTACTGACTTTTTTTAAAAGGGTGTTGTGAGTACTGACTGAGTACTACTTCAATTGCTTGTTTTTTCTAGAGAAAAAAAAATGAAGTCTTATCGTAGTCCCTGGCGCCTGGGAGAGCGCGGTGCCTAGCCATCGCGATTCGCCAGTCACAAAAAAAAAAAAAAGACCATCGCGATTCGCAAGACGATAACATGACGCCGAGGCGAGAGCGATGGAAAGGGCATCCTCGACGCCCATTCCGCCGTGCACGCGACGGCACGGGCACGGGCACGGGCGCACGGCTCACGCGCACTCACAGGGCTTGACAAATAGCGTGACATGCGATGAGACGAGTCAAGTGGAACGAACGCGCACTTTCGAACGGATGGAGGGGTGGAATTCCACGGCTTCGACGGCAGCTAGCCAAGCCCATCCCCATCTCGCGTGTGACACGCGGTTCACGTACGAGGTCCGGTTACTTCGGCTCAGCGCATTCCGGTGTTTTCTGCTACGACGGTACTATACGGATACGGTGCTGACGAGTCATGCGTGCCGTCCTGTCTCGAGTGTCGTAAAGACTGCTTCCCGGAGCTCTCTACCTCGTCGGCTGGTGATTTGGCGTTGCACTTGCATTTTAGTACCCGCCGGTCATCTCTGTTGTTCCCCTCGTCTGTTCCTGTAGACGAGTGAGTGACTACGGATTTTGACCATTCCCAAGCTGCAGTAATCTTTTCTCGGTTTTATGCCACTAAACAATGAGTTTGACCCTACTAAGCTCAAAGACAGAGACTGAGGACCTTTCTATAGAGCGCACTGGCCTCCGGCGAGTGGCCAAAGGAATATCGCGAGGAAAAGGACAGGGTAAGCACGCCTTCTCTCGGATATGGGCTATGCACCAACATTCCCGTGCTTAACAAAGCCAAATGGTTGGCCACCGAAGACGACAACGACAGCTAGCTCCAAACGGTGCAAATGCAACTGCTTAATCGCTTTACCCTTTGTTGTTCCCGAAATGATTACCCTTTGTTGCACACGAAATTGACCGAAGAAAATCTCTGTCCAAATCCATCTTAGGCCATGCGTTTCTTGGTGGCTTTCCCACTGTGTGCCTGTGTGACCTCTGTCACTCTCAAGTCTAAAGCGGCGAGCAATAATTCATCGTGCCTTAATTATACGTTCGTGCAAAGTTGGTTTCGGTCGAGAGTACAGATGAGGCTGCTCGATTGTAACAAGAAAAAACGCAGCTAATCAAAACGGGGAAGGACGTACTACGGTCGTCGATGCCATAAACCAGTCGTATATATCAGTGCTTGCCAGGACCGGTGTGGCTATTTCCGCCAAGATCACACGGTACGTACTTGTCAAGTTTGGTCAGCTCTCTATACTGCCAAAAGTCGTTGGGTCTCTTGGATCTTGCTGACAACGCAAGAACATAGGTGACGTTAGCAACACTCGTCAACACAGGAACGAAGACCTGCAGGCTGCAGGTCACGATTCGTGGAACGTCTCTGTACAGTGTTAGTGTCATGGAGCTGTGGTGTGCGTGCGTATTCAATTTTTTCAACGGGACCATGGGACCAGCCAACATTCCTAACAAATGCTGGAAGGGCTCGATAGGAAGGACGAGATCATGAGAATTTTGAAGTGCTCCGTCCTTTTCAGAGTCTTTTTTTTTTCCTCACGAAAATAATTGCCATCTTAGGCAGTAGACCAGACAATGCTCGTATCTATCTTTGTTTACTATTTAATATTCTGAGCTACTACCTCCCGCCGATCCTGCAATTCTAGCTCTATTCTTAATCAACTTATCAAAAATCTGTTGACTTTAGTTACTAAAAGGATATCAATATAAAAATTATGATATATATATATATAAAATAAAAATAAATTTCATAACAAATCTAATGACACTTTTTTGTGAAACAAGTCTAGTGACACTTTGTGGTATTATAAATATTAATTATCATGTAAATCTGATCAGGCTAAAATAGTTTAACTCCGTACTATATTAGAGTTGTATTTTCAGGACGGAGAAAGTAAAGTAAGCTATACATAAACGCACAAAAGCTTGGGTGAACACCATTGTCTAAGTTTTATAGAGATATAAGCATGTAACCAAACTGTAAATTGAAAATTGAAATTTGAGCAGTCTGTTATCCAGTCTAATCTATAATATACCTATGCTATATCTATATTGATACCTAATATTAAAAGTAAGGGATTCTTCTATAATTACTTTCCAGTACCTCACACCTCTCTTTGTCTCGTTCTCCGTAATTAGGATTTGCAACTCATGTCCACATGAATAAAAATGGCACCTATTCAGTGACAATATAATCTCCCTATCCTACATATGACCATAACTCTCATTCATACTTGTATGAGTTAGAACAACATGCATCTAACGACATTATGGAATCCGACACTAAACAAGACCAACAATGGTGTTGAGTTAGACTTCCATATATATATTTGGAACAAACGACAGGGCCATTCAATAAATCTTAGTCATAAATTATGTAGAGGACAACGTCACAAACTGTATGTTCCATTGCAACGCACGGGCACGATTACTAGCGATTAAAATGATACTTATTTATATGTCAATATATATTGATATCTTTTGTATAAAGTTGGTCTCTAATTTAGGATTTTTTTTTACTTTTGCTAAAGCAATAATGACATTTGTTTTAGCAGTCATGAAAATAGGAGGAATATTTCTCGATATTCGTCTGTACAAAAAGGTTCAAATACTAAATGGATAATTTATATATGAATTTAACATTTAATATCCATATTCTACACAAATCTGAATACTGTCAGGTTTTTCTGAAATGAATGTGGGATGGATATGACTATCCTACACTATCCCCATCTAGGTTCAAATTCTGGAAAGAAACAAATACATGTATTCATATCCGTAATATCGAGTCGTATCTTATTTAGTTTCATCCTAGCATTTAGGATGGAGGGAGTATGTCTTTGTATTTTCCAAAAGGGGGTAGTAGTAACTAATTCCCATTATACAATTTTTTGTCCGAAAAGGTGTCTGAAGTGGAAGAGTGAAAGGACCGGATAGGATAGAGGAGGGGGGTGAGTAGCCTATAAAAATTTCTAAAAAAACTAGACCACAAGTTAGCAATTAACAAAGCAATGCTAAGCACTAGCATTAAGCTACCCTATGCAAGCCACCTAACACAATATACTACTCACAAGAGTATGCACTCAAACGCAAGAAACCCACTCCTTCGAAACCTGAGGAGAGAGAGCACCTAAACAACTAATAAGCACACGAGAGTAGTGAACGAGAAAGCTATACCGAGTGGCTTGATGAAGTGAAGTCCGTTTGCCGTGAAGATCCAATTACCAAGATATGATCAACAAAAATGAAGAAGGCCAATCACCAAAGGTATACAGGAAAGCCAATCATCCACTCGATGGTGGAGAAGAGAGAACACTCGATTTTTTATCGAGGTTCACGTGATCGTCGTCACGCTACTCCTCGTTGTGGCACCGGTCTTCCTTGATGGATTGCGAGCTAGGCTTCACACGCTAATCCCTCACCGGGAGCCGCTCACCAACACAAGAGAAGTGGCTATCAATCACGAGCAATCCACTAGAGTCATTCTTGGTACTCCGCCGGGGAATAACCGCAAGAACCCCTCACAATCAAACATTCGGTGTGAGCTTGAACAATCACCAATCAACCTCAACACCGGAATCACCTCCAAGCCGTTAGGGACACGGCAATACCCCAAGAGAATAAGAACTCAGCGATGGCTTGCTCTCAAGTGCTCTAGAATATAAAACACTAGCAATGATGCACTTGAGGATCACTCAACTCACAAAGATGATCAATGGATGAACAAGTGAGTGATTGGGAGGCTAGAGAGTGCTCACAAGAATATGGCAATGAATAAAATGTGCAATAGCATCACCAAGTGACAAGGGAGGGAGTATAAATACCCCCAAGTGCAATCATATCCGTTACCCCCACTCAAACAGCCGTTAAACCACTTTTCGTTGCGTCGGACGCTACCGTCGGACGGTAGGCATCGGACCAAAGTCCAACGTCCGACGCACATGATCTCACCACATGTCAACTCAGTTTAACCTCAGCCGCAGATCACCAACGGTCACTGATCGCGCCACTTTCTCAACCGTCGGACGCTTCTTTCGTCGGACTATTCACCTGTAACAGAACCGTCTAAATCACGTGGCCCACAGGCACCTTCAACGTCACTAATGACATCTGACAGCCGGACCCGTGTTCCATATGACCTAGGCGGGCTCTGCCGGGCTACATAAGCACCCGTTATCTCCGACAGGATCCCATTGCGAAGCCATTACAGAGTTACAATATTTCATAACAAAATACATCAGAGTAAAATTTGCGGAAGAGTAAATAGTACTTAATATTACAGACCAGTGTTCGAATAAAATTAAGTACAGTTATTACAGACCATAAATTTAAAAGAGTAGCAGTAGAGTTTGGAACAACAGTACGACAGATAGTTTAATATTACACGAACCCTGCCCAAGGGTTTAACCTTAGTCCTCTTCACTCTCGTGGACGATGGTGACGCAACACGGAGCGAGACAAACTTCAGTCTCCTGCTGCCCTCCTGCAACGGGGTTAACAAACCCTGAGTACATGGGGTACTCCGCAAGACTTACCCGACCAAAAGTGTAAGATTAGACTCAGGAATGCAGGCTGAGGGGAAGTCAAGGTGAGGCTTTAGCAAGAGTTCAAGAGTTTGGCGGAAAAGCATTACTAGTCCTATCTCAATATTTTATTTCATTAATACTATTCATCATCACCCATTTCTCCAAATTCTTTCTCATATATCAACATTCTTTTATTTGCTTAATCCATTCTAAAACAATCCTAGTTCGAACCACTATTCACTGTAGGTGTGAGGATCAAGTCTCCATATCCGAGGAGCAACGACGATTCGAATCGATTAACACCCAACTGGGGATCCCTATCCACACTGCGTATGTAGCACTTAAGCTTGCATACGCCAACCCCGCCTACCACGGCTTTTCATACCCCGGAACCGGTCCTACGCCACCCGAGAGCACAGTACTCCTCTCGTCTCCAGGCACGACGGCCACGAGGGTACACGCTACTCTCGCCATCTCTCCACTCCCAGTGCGTGGTTGTCGGTTCCAGCAGTAGAGCCACCGGAGTCAGATGCTTTCCGTAGTATGTGGCTAGTTGCAAAGTCTTGATCACAGCAGGCCTGACAACGAACGGTCCCTAATATTTTTCCGTTAGAAACCATGCATTGGGACTCTAACCCAAGTACACTGGTAACTACCCGGTTTTCACATCCCTTTCCCGATGGCGACGAAAGTTGGGACTCTAACCCAAGCAGTTGGCCAACCAAACGGGAAAAACCATCCCTGTTGATGACAATGAACTAGCTAGGAACACTGCCAACAAACAAGGACATAACCAGTCCCATAAAGTGATTCATTTCATTTGTATCATCATAGTTTAAAATAGCATTTTTGCAAATCTAACCATTTAACATGACTAAGCATTTTTCAATACTTTTAATTAAATCAAGTTCTCAGGTATTGGTAATTGGTCAAGGATGGTTATGCATCAAGTGGTTGTCAATCAACTCCTAGTAACCTAATGCAATAGATTAACTCAAGTGATAAATATTTTTAAATAGCAAGGAGGGGCTGAATGCACCGGGGCTTGCCTTGGATTGTGTAGAGTGTCAGGTCCGGATCAGTGCCACAGATATCAAAGCCTTGCACAACTTCCGAAGCAACCTCCTCAGCTGGACCCTCGGACTTTATCTCCGGATTCTCGGTCACTACACGTGTGCAATAATAAATGCATGAATGCATGAAATGACAGATGAAATTTAGTAACCAATAAACCACATATGTGTATAAGACCCTACCTTAGCTAGACATGAATAATCTAATTCATACTGCCCTAGGTCATAAAGGTGATTGACCTAGAATCTTAATCAATCCAAAAATCACACCAATCAATAATCATTCCATTTACTATTCCTAATATTATCATTTAAACCAACATATAATTTAATAAATATTTAACTATTTTCATTTGATGTCAAAATGCACCAACAGATATATTTTAGTACCAAACAGTGACACAATAAATTTCATGATTTTTGGAACATCACAGAAATTATTAAAAATCATCAAAGTTCCTTTTATCATTTAATGTGCTAATTTTTAATTATTACAGAAAACACTCGAATCATGCATTTAATATTTTTATTAAATTCTACACATCACAGAGAGTATCTAGAAATATTTTCATAATTTATGGTGCAGTAGATTAATCCACACAAAAAGATTAAAACATAACACTATTCATTTTAATTAAAATGAAAAGGCAATAGAAATCGCTGGAAAAATGAAACGGCCATTCGGCCCACCATGGCCCAGCATGGCCCAGACCGCGGCCGTGCGCGCGCGCCACCGAGCCGGCCCACAAACCATGCACCGGCCCAGCACGGCCCAGCCGCGGCCGCGCGCGCTCGCCTCCGCGCCGGGTCGCTGACAGGTCGGTCCCAGCCGTCAGCCCCCCCGCGCGCGCTCACGCGCCTCCGCACGGGGACACTGACAGGCTGACCCCAGCCGTCAGTTTCTTCTCCCACCTCTCGCTCTCTCTGTTCTTTCCGACTCCCGCGCGCGAGCGAGCACGGCGGCATGCCGCTGGCGGCCCCTCCGGCGAGGGAACCATCACCGAACGACGAACTAAACCCTAAGATGCTACCCTAGGGACCCTAAAGGGCTAGACCCGACCGGCGGCGAGCTCGCCGCGCAACAAGGCGACACGGCGGCGGCGACAGACCATACGCCGGCGAGCACAAGACGATAGAGCCTAAACCAAAGGTTGGAAACGGTTCAGAAACTCACCACGACCCTAAACCACTAGCTGGTTGGGACGGAGATGGGACGGAGGAGTGGGCTTGACGACGTGCCGACCCGCGACGATGAGCACCGGCGATGACCTTTCTCGTTCCGGTGATCCTAGAGCACCAAATGGCGAACCATCTAGCACATGAGAAACAGAGAAACACAAGGACCCCAAAACGCACACAATTTCCGGTAGAACCTCACCCTAAAAGACCGGCCTCGGCTTCCCGACGTGCGGTGGCGCCCTGCTCGGCTCCGGCCGGACGCGGAGACGACGATCCGCGTTCTCGGTCGACCGAGACACTACAGCCCACACCAAAGGCACCAGACGATGCGCAAGGGAACAGGCTAACTAACTGTAAGATGGAGGTGGTGAAGGAGGACGGAGCACGGCGAATTTTGCCGGACGCCGACGAGCTCGAAAATGGCCGCGGTTGAGAGAAATGAGGGTGGGGCGGTGCGGTGGTGGCTTATAGGCCGGGCAAGGGAGAGGATAAGCTCGGCTGGGTCTGGGGCCCCTCTCGGCTGCTCGACAGCGGCTCTGCTCACCCACGCCGGCCGGACGGCGCCCGGCGCCGCGCGCGGCACGTGCGCGCGACGTGGAAGAGAAACAGGGGGACCCCCCTGTAGCTACAATGCTAGGCCAAATAGGTCAAATGCTATTTGATTCAAATTGGAACTCATCCAGCCCGAATCCGAGGAAGTGGTAGAGAATTTCGTGTAGATCATTTTTTCTTTTGACACCAATTTCAAATTTGGCCAAAATTTCAAATTACAGAAAAGGGGGTAAAAGTAGGGTTTGAATTTCAAACTGAAATTTTAAAATTACTTTTGATTCTTCTCAACAACTTGAAAATAGGTAAACATGAAAGTTGTTCTACGCATTGAGATTGACAACTTCTATTTATGAAGTTTTTGAAAATTCTTAATATTTTTGATATTGAAGTTTCAAATGTAAATTTCAATATAGTAATTTGAGTTTAATTTGAATTTTTATAATATAACTTCAAAATCTCCAAAAATAAAAGTTGTTCCATTTTAAAAACTCTACAACTTTTATTAAGACACTTTTTCCATATTCCATATAGATTTTGAATTGGGTTTTTAGGTCAACTTTAGGGTTTAATTTGATTTCTATTTAATTTTTATTTTTGATTTTTGATTAAGGACTTAATTACACAATCAATACTTAGCTGAAATCAAATCACTCTAGGCCCTAAGCACAATCATATGCAGATGCTTAAATTTAAATATGATGACATGGCAGATTAATTAAATTGTAATACCAGAAGTATTACATCACCTCAAGCGTCCGACACTTCCAGAGAGCATGCAGAGACGATTTTGATCGTCGGACTCTGTCCGATGCTCTGTGTCGGACCAAATAGCAGCGTCCGACGCCTTGCTCTCAGCTCGCCGCGTACTGCGCCATGGCGTGAACTCGCCGCGATGCACCGTCGGGCCGTGAACTCATGGTCCGACGCTCACCCTTCAAACCTCGTCGAACTGTTCGACTCTCACATCAGTCACCAGATAGACCAACCGTCGGACGCTCCCTTAACAGTGCGTCAGACCAATGATTTCCATCGTTCGACGCTTCCAGAAACGACCAGAAAGCTCCAGAAATGCTCAGACTCTGTCCAACGCCCACCGTCGGACCAAACATAGAGTCCGACGCTCTACAACAGTTAGACACAGTGCTGGGGGACCGTCGGACGCATGCAACCAATGGTCCGACGCTCCAGGAACCCTGCGTCCGACGCTCAAAACTCAGCTTTTTTCTATTGTGATTTCTTCGGAAATCGCCGAATCCTACCTCGGAAGCTCGGTAGGAGGGAGGGACACTTCAAACACCTTTCTACCATTTCAACCCTTGTTCCCAAGTGCTAACACCAAAGAATCTAACGATTGTGCACGGTGTGTTAGCTTTAGAAGCCATTTTCCAAGGGTTTTAAGTCAATCTCTAGGTTGAGTTAGTTCAATGCACATGAAATGCTACGTAGAGCACTTGAAGGTAATCCATAACCAATTTCTCCCCTTGATAGTCGGCTAACTACCCTAAATGTGATCACACCGACTTGGTGTCTTGATCACCAAAAGAAAAGCCCTATTAGGGTTATACCTTTGTCTTCTCTTTTAAGTCCTTTTATTTCTCCTTGATCATCTCCACTTGATCCATGGTTGAGCTCACTTGATCAACATCATTTAGCTCCACTCACCATGGTTAGGATAGCCTACACTTAGTGTAATACCCCGGGTATTACGGCTAATTAAATATGCCATGTCATCATGTTTATTTTAAGTACCTGCATATGATTGTGCTTAGGGACTTTAGAGTGAATTATTTATGAATGTAGTTGATGTTGCAATTGAATCCCTAATTGGTGATTAAAAATAAATCAAAAGAAAAATCTGAATTAAGTCCTAATCGGACCCTAAAACCCTAACTCAAAAACTACATAGAATCAGGAGATGGTGTATCAATAAAATTTGTATATCTTTTAAAATGGAACAACTTTTATTTTGGGTGTTTTTGAAGTTCTTTAATAGAAATTTAAATTAAACCCTAATTACTACTTTGAAATTCAAATTTGAAATACTAATTTGAAAACTAATTAGAATCTGACTAAACTTCCTTAATGAAAGTTGTCAAGCTAAACTAATAGGACAACTTTTATCTTGGAAGATTTTCATGTTGTTGAGAAAAATTTAGAGAATTTAATTGGATTAGAAATAGAATTCAAATAGTAGTTTTACCCCTTTTTGAATATATTCAAAATTATTCAAAATCTGAACTTGGACCCAAAACCAAAGTTGTACATAATTTAAAACTCTATAACTTTTACATTGGCCAATTTTCAAGTTGCTACATGGTTTTGGGAGTTATGGTCAAAAAACAGTGTGAGGGAGACTTAATTCGCTACAGTGCCCTGCCTCACTCCCCTGTTCGCGCACAGACGGCCGCCCGCCGGGGCCGCACGCGCGCGGCGCCGCCCGTGCCGGCCGGGATCTTGTTCCCCGGTGTGGCCGCGCGTGTGGGAGACCTCACGCCACCCTGGGCCGCTCCTGCCTCCCCTCTGACCGGCATATATGGGCACCGGGACGCTCATCTGCCCCCGCTCTCCGTTTCTCTCCTCCCGGTCACCGCCGCACCCGCCTCGGTTCCCGGCGAAATTCGCCCTCACCAAGCCTCACCACCATCTCCATCTTGCAGCCAACTAGCTAACTTTCTTGCGCGTCGTTTGCATCCAGTGGTGCGAGCCGTAGTGGCCCGTACGTGCCGGAACGTTCGTCGCCGTCTTCGCGGGTGACCAGAGCACCGCCGCAGCCATCCCTCGCGCGACTAGCTCGCTGCGGGGAGCCTCTCTTCCCTCGGTCTCTCGTTTGTGACTCTATGGTCCATGCTGGGGCTCATGTGGCGACGGTTGTCCATTTCGTCCCGTAGGGTCGTCGGAACGAGAAGCACGCCGCTGGGAACATCGCTGCAGCCGCCGCCGCCGCCCCGCTCACGCCTCAGTACCTCCTGGAGCTCGACCTTCTAGCCGAACGAAGTGCCGGTGAGCTCCTGAGTCGATTACGCCCCTAACCTTGAACGCTACCATTTTGACCTCGCCGGAGTGCGGCGTGCCGCCGCGGCCGAGCCGCCGTGCTCGCGGCTGGGCAAAACCCTAGGTCCCAGTAGTCCCGAAACCTACCTCGATGGATGCGCTAAGGTCTTGGGAGTGTATTGGGCCAGTTGGTTTCGCCGGAGACCTCGCCGGCGGCGAGCTGTCGCCGATCAGAGCCGGCGGGCAGCTGGTCAGCGCGTGTGTGTGTGCGAGAAGGGCCTCAGGTGAGAAGAAACAGAAGCGCAAGAGGTTATTTGCAATGTGTATGACTCATGTGAATAGGTAGATTTGGACTGCGGGTTGATAGCTGCGAAGTTCGGGGGGTTTCTGGCAAAGTGGCCAGGGCACCGCGCGGGCAGGCCGAGTTGGGCCGGTCTGTTCGCTCGTGGGCGGACTCGGGCCGAATAGATTTTCCAATTTTTGATGGATTTAAAGGTGTTTTTCTATTTCTGGATGAAATGAATAGTAGTGTTATTTGTTATTTTCATAAGAATATTTCTGTTGAACTAAAAATCATGAAAATAATTGTTTATGCTCTCTGAAGCATTTAGTATTTAATAAAAATATTAAATATAAGTTTGTACACCTTTTGCAAGAACTAAAAATCAGCACAATAATTAATAAATGTAACTTTGGGCAATTTTAATAAATTCTAGATTAGTCCAAAAATCATAAAAAATTTATATGGCACTGTTATAGGCTAAGACCTATCTGTTGGTTAAGTTTGGGTTCAAAAATGGAATCTGTTTGATCATCTGTTAATTAAGTTTTGGGTTATTTGGATAATAGAATTGATTTAAACAAATAATTCCTATAGTTTGTGTGATTTTTGGATTGGTTAGGTTCATGGATCTTTCACCATAGTGATCCTTGACAAAAGTAATGATGTCACTTGTTAGTTGTAGTAAAACTGTGCAGCGGCTTTCTATGACTGTTAAAATGGTCAATAAAAACAAAGTATGAAAACCCCATTTTACTTTTTGTAAAATGTTTACAACTTTACCATGAAGGAAAGTTGTACTTAAGGACTAAATTGTTTACTTTTGAGCATTGCATTCATTATCTTCACACCATATTAAGCATGCATCAGTGCATACGTGTAGTGCCCGTCACCGAGGAAGTCAAGGTTGAGGCCACTGCGGAGGAAGTGACTCCCGAGGTCGTTCAGGGATTCGACATCTGCAGAACCGAGCCCGACCCGACACTTTTCGCAATCCAAGGCAAGCCCCGGTGCATTAGCCCTTCCTTGTGTTTTATAAAATTTATCACTTGAATTAAATTATTGCATTAGGTTGATAGGAGTTGATTGTCACCTACTTGCTGCATTGCCTGCCTTGATATATCACCCTCGAACCCGATTTAAAATAAAATGTTTGGAAAACGCTTAGCCCTACTTAATTAATTAAGTTTTTGCTCAAAATGCTATTTTCTAAGCTATGGTGGTATATTATTTATTAATTCATGAAAAGGGAATTGGAAATGTTCCCGTCCGGTAGCTGTGTACCTGATCAGTACATCGTCACCGACGGGAGGGGATGTTTCTGTTGGGTGGTTGTATCTCTTGGGTTAGAGTCGCAAGGTTTGACCACCGATAGAAAAGGGAAATGTTTCGCTCGGTTGATGTGCATATGGGGCGGCGTTCCCCATGTCTTATCATCCGGCAAGCATGGGTTTGGAAACCGTTGAGTAACTGTGTACTTGGGTTAGAGTCCCAATGCATGGATACCGACGGAAAAAGTTTAGGGACCGTTCGTTGTAGGCTTGCTGGATCGAGACTTTGTGTAACAACCCTAAAAATCCACACAATCTAAAAATCCCAACCAATTAAAATTTTTCATTTATTTTGAAAACCCATTTTTCTTGTGCAAGCATATAGGTTTCATTATGAAATTGGTAAATAAAGGAGTGTAGTTTGCATTTTAATTCCATTCACATAGAATAATAACTTATGCATCACATTTGGGATTTATTGCAATTTATGTTTGTATTTACTCAATAATTAAAATGGGCAATATATGTATATATACACTAAACTGAAAATAGAAAAGGAGAAAGAGAGTTAGGCCAGCCATTCGTTTCGGCCAGCCGGGTCGCTAAGCCAGCCCAAGCCCGCCCGACCTTCCTCTCCTCATCTCACCACGCGCGGCCCACGTCGCGGCTCGGCAGCGCACGCGCACGACCGGCACACACGCGCTCGCGCTCGCGCTCGCTGCCAACCCGGCCCCGCCTGTCAGCCGCTCTCGCCCCCCCCACTGTTCTTCTTCCTCACGAAGGCGACGCGCCTGCCGGGGGTGTCGCGCGAATGGCGTGACCCCGGTCCCACAGCCGACAGCATGGCAGAGCCCTGACCCCGCTGTCCCCCTCCTGTCCCCTCCTTTCTTGGCCGCCAAGCGAACCCGCGCCCATCCGGAGCCCTAGATCCACTCGAGCCACGGCCCTTCGATCGGTCGAGCGCAATCAGGACCGTTCGCCATTGGAGCTGGCCAAGCTCGCCTATAAATTGGAGCACCCCGAAGCCCTACCCTCATTTCCCCTCGCCGCCACCACAGCACCCCACCGCATAGCCGAGAGAGAGGGAGAAGGGCGGAGCAGAGGAGGAGAAGCTGCCGGAGCGCCGCCGCCGCGGAGCACGCCGGAGCCGGACACGGAGGAGAAGCCCGAGCTGCGGACGAGGAGCGGCACGGCACTGCGATCGCTCTGCACGGCTCCGACTCGCCACTGCACCGCCATCCTAGCTTCACCGACACCACGGTGAGCCACCGCACGCCACGTCCGAACCTTGCCCTGCTTTTGCCATGGCGTTCCACCCTCGGGACGCGCAGGCACGAGCCTTTACCGGCTCGGGAAGATCACCTGCACCATGCACTCATTCGACCGGCCGAAACCCCCGGACTACAAGCTTGCTAGACCGAGAACGCAGCACGACGCGTTCTCGGCGGAGCGCGCTCACCACCGACGCGTTCCGACGCCGAATCACCCGTTCCGAGCAATCCGTCTACCAACCGTATAGGTTAGAGCGTCGTGGAGCACCGCCACGACCCCCTCGAGCTAGCTACGCGGATCTAAGCGCTAGAGGAAGCCTGAATCGCCTTGGCCGCGTGCGCTGCGACCTTACCGGAGCGCCGCCGCGAGCCGTCGCCAGAAGAAGGTCATGCCATGGCTAAGTTCGCCACCAGAGTGTTGTATGCCTCTCTGGCCTCACCAATTTGACAAGACCGCATTCGATTGAACCAATACTTGGTCGTAGCCGCGATGCCGCTTTCCGCCGTCGTCGGCGACACGCCGCCGCCACAACCGAGCACCTTGGAAAGCTCGGTAGCCAAAATTGGTAGTTGGTATACCATCGCCATAGACCCTGGACGCGTATACACCTCCTAGAAGACCTCCTTAGCCCCGCCGGAACCTCACAGTTGCGACGACATCGCCGCCGACACGTTCCGCCTCGCCTAAATCCGTTCCGAGTACCCCCGGTCGCCTCGCGCTGCGGAGAAAGGCCGCCGAGGTTCGCCAAGTCTGCCTCGGCACCGCCGCTAGAAAGCCGAGCCCTGCCTTGCCGAAATATGGTCATCGCCGCCCTGTCATCGTCCGCCGCACCGGAGAGACACCGCCGCCTTGAACAGACGCCCTGGAACCCTGCTAGCACCGAATCTCCGATTCGCCCGAGCCTCCCCAGGAGAGCTCGGGAGAGCAGCACCCTCGGCGCACCAAATCTCCGATTCGCCCGAGCCTGCCCAGGAGAGCTCGGGAGAGCAGCCCCCTCGGGCGCCCAAATGTCCAATTCGCCCGAGCCTCCGCAGGAGACCTCGGGAGAACGGCACCCTCGGGCGCCCAAATTTCTGATTCGCCCGAGCCTCCGCGAGAGACCTCGGGAGAACGGCACCCTCGGGCGCACCGAATCTCCGATTTGCCCGAGCCCCCCCCGGGAGAGCTCGGGAGAGCGGCACCCTTGGCGCCGCGAATTTCCGATTCGCCCGAGCCCCGCCGAGGTACGCCGAACTATGCCGAGCCCCGCCGAGCTACCCCCGACCACCGCCGAGCCACGCCGAGCTACGCCAACTCCGGCAACTCTCTGGGAACCAGCATTGAACACCTGGTGGGCGACCATCGGGTCTGTGTTCTGTTGAGGCGCCACTTGCCGCACTACTGGACCCGCGCGCCACGTGGACCAATCCCGAGCTGCCCCTGATTTACCGACCAGTTTTCCCATTTTCAGAAAATAGGATAATCTTCGGAAATTCATAACTTATTCATACGATGACCAAAAATTGCGCACCATATATCAAAATTCTCAGGAAAATGAGATCTACAATCTAAGACTATGTTTGTGTGCATTTGGCTCTTTGTTTTATTGGATTTTTCTGAAATACTCTATAGGAGTCGCTGACGTGACTATTTCGTGTTCGATTTCAGAGCCGGAGGAGGATCTGACTAAGGAAGACGACCACGAGTACTTCCAAGAGCTAGGAGACGACTACGAAGGTGCCACGACCCACCAAATCCTTAGATCCTATTACGCATTGCAAATGACATTGTTGCTATTGCTTTATGATTATGTATGGATTGGTTGCATGGTAGTATATTTGAATTACCTGCCTTGATAAGACTTTACCCTGCTATCCGCTGTTAGGTTAGCTGCTGCTTAATTTACTGTTACTCTTCCACTACTTTCTACTTGCTATATGCTATGTGGTGGAATTGGGACGGTGTATAGCTGATTATAACCACTGGGAGAGAGTGCTGCGTGCGTCTTGGGTGCGTGGTAAGGGTTGATGTCGACCAAGTGGGATGTGAGACGAGCCCATGGGGCAAGTCGTGCCGGGGGTGCAACCTGGGCATCCCCAAGCGAGATACCTGTGACGGGTAAAGTTGTTGAGGAGGTTCCGGGTGGGATAGCCTTGGTGGTTTGAAGCCCGTGGACGGAGGTGCTGTGATAGCACGGGGAGAGTATCCCCTAAGTGGAGATGCCTGCTTGGTCAAACCTAGGATGGACTAGTTTCAGGTTCATGGGAATCCTTTTCTACTCACTCGCTTCTGATGGGCGGGAGACGGCTGGACTACTTGGTAGGACGGTGCCACTACTGCTAGGTTGAGAGGTGATAAGGTTGGGCGGAGACGGTCGATGGGTTCCCGTTCCGTTCTAGATGCACAGTACCACTGGATGGGCCCGGTACTGTGTCTCCCAGTCTCAGCATAACGGTGTAGGATCCGGAATATCCCAGGGCTGAGTGGTAGGGTGGCATCGACCTAGGCAAGCAAGCACCCGGAATTCTGCCTAGGTGTTTGCGCAACACCTATGATGGCTAATCTTGTGGGTAGTGAAACCTCTGCAGAGTGTACGGTTGATCGATCGATACATATGCCAACCTGTTGGCTATGGACCTTTCCTGTGAAGCTTCTACTAGTGTAGTGAGAGTTCTCTTCTCCCCCTGGATGACATTTTTCCGGCAGTGTACCCGTTGTGGTAGTGTGCCGCTGAGATAGGCCCGAGAGGGAGTTGGGCCTGTCGAATGAGAGTGAGGTGTGGGTATGTGAGGTGTGGTGATGGGAAAAGGGATGATGGTGTTAACTGGTGATAAAACTTGACTAATTAAACATTGATTACAGCTGCATAGGAAAACCTCAGCCTATAGGTCTGCTTGTATAGCCTTGCATCCACTTTCCACAAAGCAAATGCTGCATAGGTGGGCTCCGTGGCCAGTACAAATCGTACTGATAAATTTGCTGTCAGGTGACGAGAATGAGTACGACTTCGAGGGAGATGATGACGAGGAATAGGGTCAAGTGCTACACTCAAGTTGGCCGTGAAGGATGAATCGCTTCCGCATCTTCTAAAGCTTCTCTGATTGTTGATTCCGCCAGTGTGGCGATGTAATAAATATTTATGTAAGACTTATTTACCGTTGTATGGATCCTGGTGGCAACTGAGATATGGGTAATTTCATGGATTGTCCCAAGCAATCTGTTGAATTACAATTCGAGCCTGTGGATTTCCCTTCGTGGAAATCGAGGTCGTTTCACTTTGTAACTAGCCACATACTCCGGGAAGCCCTATCTCCGGTGGCTCTATTGTTTGAACCGACAAACACGCACTGGGAGTGGAGAGATGGCGAGAGTAGCGTGTACCTCGTGGCTATTAATGAATTAAGGCTACACTGAAAAAATGAGAATACAAGCTCATTTTATCTCTTGCACATTGAAAAAAAAAAACTATTAACGATGGCTACACTATCCCTCCTTTATACTACTTTAAAACACTATATCCAGTGCGTGCATGCAAAGTATAAAAGTGAAGTAATTATTATGAGTTGGTAGGGAAGATTTCACACATATACTTGCTATTGATATGTAAGTGTGATGTAAGTTTCTATTGGTGAATAAAAAAAAATCTTGTGTTTGCAGTAATGTCAGGAGTAGTAGCAATTGTCCACTATGACCTTGCTTTTAGGATCTTAGTTTAGTAGATATTTTTTGAGAATCTATCTGCCAAAAGAATCCGCTAGCTAGACAATCGAAGTGTATTGGAATTTGGCAATCCTAATTTTTTATTTAAGAGATTGTCTATCATGATGTGAAATGACCTGAATGTCCCTCTAGAGTTGATGATGTCTTATTTCATCACTAGGTCTATATTTTTAGGCTGTATAATTATTCTATCATTTTTTCCCTTTAATAAAATGATAGGTTCTTCACATGTGAAAGTGAAAGGTTCTAAATAGCTAGAGGGTGGGTGAATAGTCTATAAAAATTCTACAAACAACAATTAAACAAAGTGGTTAGACAATTATGAAGTGAAGCGAATTTTACGCTAGCCTATTAAAAATGCAAGCCACCTAACCGTTTCTAGGCCATTTTCTCTAGTTTCACATAACAAGGCTAAGTCACCAATTAACTCTGCTCGTAGGTGAGCAAACTAAACAAGAGTACCTCTACAAAAGTAAATATAAGAATGTAAGAGAAAAGAGGTAGGGAGCTTTATAACGCCGGTGTAGAGAAGTGAATATCAATCAATATCAACACAAATGAAATCCTCGGCAAAGAGATGGACACAATATTTTTACCAAGGTTCACTTGATTACCGGTAAGCTACTCCTTGTTTAGCGATACACCCACTTGGAGGTTCACGCGCTAATTGGTATCACACGCCAATCCCACTCAACGGAGCCGCACAATACAAGATGTGGATCCACAAGTTAGGAGCAATCCACTAGAGTAGCCAATTCACGAACTCCCGCAGGAAAGGCTTAAGAACCCTTATAATCTTCACCGATCGGAGGCAGAGAGAATCACCAACCCTCACTACGAATTCAATGCATGTAACACAAACGGCTCTCGACACGACGTAGAGACATTTTGTCCGAGCGGGTATACATCATCGTGTTCTCTTTGCACACCATCCAAACTCTAAACGTGCAATCATAAGTTTACTCATTAGTGCTTGTTCGAAGCACCGACACATGTGGACTACAAATAAACAAGATGGAAATGATTGGGCGCACATGGGTTGAATATAAATCTCTGCCATGCTACAAGCAGGTATAGTATGAGTGCAACCTTCGCCGCCATTTGTAGGGCGCCACGTGAAAGAATTTAAGCAAGTATACATGCATGTATTAAGTATAATCAAACGTTGTAGTGTACATTTGATTTTTTTTGGCCATACTATTATGGAGTCCTAAGGCATTCATCTTAAGAGCTCGCTCGGTTGGCATCATTCCTGACCATTCCCGATCGTTTTGGACCAGGAACCATTCCTACTGTATGTTAATTAGTGAATCCTTCTGAAATAAACTGAAGATGCCTAATGGAGTCCAAGAAAGAGCATGTGGATGTCTATGACGATGGAACTCTAGAGACATTCATATACTATACTATACATGCACGCACTATGAACTTCCTTTCGGATTGTGGATACGTCGCTGCCGCCATATACAAGAGCCGTCGATTATTTTTCACGGCGACTAATTGAGCACCAAAATGGTGTCCAATACATATACGCTCGCGAATATCTGTCAAACAAAATGGCATGCATAAATAAAGAAAAAAAAATCACTGGCCCTTTTTTATTACCAACAAAACTGGGAATAGCTGTTTCCTGCAAAGGCAAAACCGCGTAGTACGTTGCAAATGTGGCAACGAAATACCCAAATTCCAGCCAAAGTTGAAATACCCAAATTCCAGCCAAAGTTTGGCCCCAAGCCACACGAGCCCCAGATAAGTTTCTATCTTTAGTTCAATTACCAAATCTCCGCTTCGATTTTAACGAACCAAATATTCAGAACCCAGGTTAATAACGAGACCAGTTACATCCTCCCCCTCCTCTGACCTCTCGCACACACACGCAGGCTTCAGTGAATGCTGTAATGCGGCCAAACAGCGTCAGCACTCAGCAAATCATCTTCCAGGCCGTGCTAATAAATACTCTCTCGTCATTAGCATTAAGCAGTAGCAGCAGCCGCCCCGCCCTGCCCGCAGGCATGCAACAGCCGCAGCGGCACGGGGAGAAAAAGGTGGGCAAAAGCGGGCACGAAACCGAAGCGCTCGCCGACCCACCCACCGTACCGATCCCCCACCCAAATCGCCGACCGAGAGGAGAGGAGAGAGAGGGGCAGCAGGCGGCGGCGCGGAGCAACACGCGGAGGGGAATGCGCGACCAGTGTGAGCCTCTCGCCCCCGCGAAATCCCACCGGTTCTGATTCCGCCGGCGGAATCGGGCGCCTCGCGGCCCGGCAGGCCGGCCGGCCAACGGTCTAAGTGGCGGACGCCGGCGGCGGCGTCGAGGGGTTCGTTCGAGACGGTCGGTAAGGGTGAGGTCTTGAAGAGCAGCAGCCACGGCGACGGGGACGATGAAGGGAGGGGGCGGGAAGGAGACGCTCACCGCCTCCTTCCTCCGCTTCCTCCTCCTTCTCCTCCTCCCCCTCACCGCCCTCTACTTCTTCTACACGCTGCAACTCCTCCTCACCTCGGCGTCGTCGGCCGCCTCCAACTGCGCGCCTGACGCCGTCTCGGTGTCCCGGGTGTCCGCCAACCTCACGGCGGAGAAGCAGCAGCTGCCCCCTTCCGCCGCGGCTGCGCCCACGGCGACGACGCTGCAGCACGTGGTGTTCGGCATCGCGGCGTCGTCGCGGTTCTGGGACAAGCGCAAGGAGTACATCAAGGTGTGGTGGCGCCCGCGCGGCGCCATGCGCGGCTACGTGTGGCTGGACCGCGAGGTGCGCGAGTCCAACATGTCGACGGCGCGCACGGGGCTCCCGGCCATCAGGATCTCGTCAGACACCTCCGCCTTCCCCTACACGCACCGCCGCGGCCACCGCTCCGCCATCCGCATCTCCCGCATCGTCTCCGAGACGTTCCGCCTCGGCCTCCCCGGCGTGCGCTGGTTCGTCATGGGCGACGACGACACCGTCTTCTTCCCGGACAACCTCCTCACCGTGCTCAACAAGTTCGACCACCGCCAGCCCTACTACATCGGCTCCCTCTCCGAGAGCCACCTGCAGAACATCTACTTCTCCTACGGGATGGCGTACGGCGGCGGCGGCTTCGCCATCAGCCGGCCGCTGGCCGAGGCGCTCGCGCGGATGCAGGACGGCTGCCTCCGCCGGTACCCGGCGCTGTACGGCAGCGACGACCGGATCCAGGCGTGCATGGCGGAGCTGGGCGTGCCGCTCACCAAGCACCCGGGGTTCCACCAGTACGACGTGTACGGCGACCTCCTCGGCCTCCTCGCGTCCCACCCGGTGGCGCCGATCGTGACGCTGCACCACCTAGACGTCGTGAAGCCGCTCTTCCCGGACGCGAGGTCCCGCCCCGCGGCGGTGCGGCGGCTGTTCGACGGGCCGGTGAAGCTGGACACGGCGGGGCTGATGCAGCAGTCCATCTGCTACGACGGCGCCAACCGGTGGACGGCGTCCGTGGCGTGGGGGTTCACGGTGCTGGTGGCCAGGGGCATAATGTCGCCTCGGGAGATGGAGATGCCGGCGCGCACCTTCCTCAACTGGTACCGCCGCGCCGACTACACGGCGTACGCGTTCAACACCAGGCCGCTGGCGCGCAGCCCGTGCCAGAAGCCCGCCGTGTACTACCTGTCGTCGGCGCGCGGCGGCGGGGAGACCACGGTGACGCGCTACGAGCGGTGGCGCCACCCTAACGAGACGCGCCCCGCGTGCCGGTGGGACATAGCCGACCCGGACGCGCATCTCGATCACATCGTCGTCCGCAAGAAGCCCGACCCCGGGCTCTGGGACAGGGTAATCTTTCGCGCCACATCATTCCTTTTTCTGCTCCTGCATTGCATCCAAATAACTGCAACACATGATGCATTGCCATTTAGTGAGGACAGACAAAACTGGCCAATGCACAAACTGGCTGGCATTGCCAAACTCTTTTAATCAACAAAACTGTGCCGTAGACCAAAAGGTTGCTTGGATTAGAGTAACTGCCAGCTACTCCGTAAGAGTTTGCAATACCAAGATGTGACTTTTACTAAATCTGATAGTAGTGCTGATATAAAAAGCTGGACCTGCATTGTACTATACTCACCCTGTTCTTTTGGCTGAAAAATAAGCGCTGATTTCGGCTCGTGCTGATTTGTTGTGAGAGAAAAATAAAGTTTCGTGGCTGAAAATAAGCGTTGATTGGTCAAAAGAACAAGCTGACTATTAATTAGGCAACTCTGATGTGTTTCATTTCATTTCTAAATAAATAAATGTATCACTGATGCGGTGTAACATGATTTGCAGTCCCCCAGGCGAAATTGCTGCAGAGTGGTGTCTTCGCCCAAGGATGGGGAGAAGGGGGAGAAGACGATGACCATCGATGTAGGCGTATGCAGGGAAGGCGAGTTCAGCCAAGTAGCAGGAGCGTGAGCTTTCATTAGAGACAGATGAAGATAGGAAGATTCAAATTATTTCTTCTTTTCTTGTACGAATCCATCCTTCTTCTTGGAGGGCATGACCTAGCCTCGTTTCAAACATCTTTTCTCCATCGCGCTTTGCGCCTCACGGGACCTCAGTTCGCAAAGCGCCAGAAGGCCAAGACTCGAAGTTTTGGTCGGGCGTTCCGCCATGGGCCATGGCGACGGCGTCAACCCGCTGCCCCCACGCCCAACGGCTACGGTGTGTTAGGCTTGTTGACGGAGACGTGGCACGGGCGCACGGCACCGGCACGGGGTCAGATCAGTGAGACAGGGTCAGCACTGCGGTGGGGCATCTGCGCGAGCAGGAGCAGCCATCACTCATCATCGCAGGGCACGGGGGCATGGGTCATGGCGTGGAGTGGGTACACGAAATCTGTCCTGGCCTGGGCCTCTGGGCCTGGGGGGCTAGTAGCTTTGTGAGTACCGACCGAGTGAAATCAGACCCGCCGCGTGTCCATTTCGGCTTCGTTTCAGCAAATCTCGGTGCCGCCAGTGTGTGCCTCACGGTTGCCTTGGTGGCGAAAGCCCACGCCGCGGCAGCGTGTTCGGTGGCTTTTTCGGCGTTCTAGCGAAATGGGCGACCGCATTAATCGGCTCCGTGCTTCATTTCATAATCAGGGCTGGGTTTTTTAGTAGCAATGCCTTTTTTTTTAGCAAAAGCAGTAATGCTCATTGATGGCAACCTCAACAGGTGGCAGCGTCACAACGTGCCATGCGACGGTCTGTTCGCCGCATGCCGAGCAGGTTGCAGGCAGTACTCTTCAGTTCAGTGAATGCACATGGGCAGGAAAAGGATGTTTCCATGCCAGCGTCCGAATCCTGTGCACTCCATGTGAAAACATGCAATATAGGAGTGTCAGGAGAAGTATATGAGTTGTGTCAAAACATGTCATGAGAAGTAGCTCATATTTAATTAAGTTTTTTATGAATAGTAATAGTAATTATAACTCTAAATTAATTTATGACGAAAATATATTTCGTAATTAATTTAATAATAATTATATGATATTTTTTATCTATAATTGGTAAAACTTAAAATATTAAAATATAATATTATGCTAGAATTATATGTTTCCTAAACATAGAAAGTACTTGAGTAATAGAGCAAAGAAATATACCTAATATTTTATACCGCGGGGCGTGTCATCTCAGTGCCTCCATGCTGCCGTATCTAAAAACAAGAGAACCGCAGGAGCAGACCTGGCCAGAGCGTGGACACGTCACTAAAAATACCGAGTGCCATTCATCTAAGATCCAACGCTTCTTCTGTCTTTCCCGTGACAAATATATATGGGCTCAAACCCTAGCTCCCTCGCGTGGATTGCCTGCTCCCTCTCCCTCCTCCCTCTGTGGCGGCGGCTCGAGCGGGCCTCGGGCGCGCGCATCCAGGCAAGGATGCTGCAACCCACGGGTGCGGCGGCGCCCTAGGCGCGGCGGCGCTGGGCGAGCTCCCTGGCCCCTCGGCACGAGCGAGCGCCCCACCCTGGCCCCCAGCTGGCTACCCGGGCAAGGACAGCTCCGGCACGGTGGCGCCCCCGCGCTAGTGGCCCCAGCGGTGGTGCGACCATGGCGCTAGGCACGGACGCAGGCGAGCAAGCCCGATGGACGGCTGCAGCCAGTCGGCCCGCCCCCCGCCACCCCGGCTGGCCGCGGGCCACCGGTGAGCACACGGGGAGGGGGGCGCAGGCGGCCTTTCGCGTGGCCTGGCCTGGCGCCCGTGGCGGTGCTGTGGGCGAGCGTCCCTCGCTGCGCGTGGGTCAGCGCAGGCGGCGGAGGCCGGCCCCTGCGCACACGGTAGCTCGATGAAGGTGGCCTCTCTCCCTTGCTCCTCTCTTTCCCTCGCCGGTGTCGAGGTTCAGCGTCGATCTGTGCTTGCCGGCCTTCTTTGCTAGATCTATCTGGGGCCTCCATGGCCGGACCTGATTGATTCTCCACCAGATCTGTGTAGAGCACCATCCGTGACGCATGGTTAGCCATGAAAGGAGGTGGCATTTGGAAGGGCCGCTCCGGGCACATGACAGCACCTAGGTCACCCACTTCGCCCCGCATCGTCGGAGATGCCGACTTGGTCGGGCTATGGCGCGGACTGTGTATCGGCATGGACCAAGCCTCCACTTGGATTCTGTCTCCCTCAAAGAAATCCCTTCAAGCATCGTTCTGGGCAGGTGGGTTTCATTCAGGTTTTTAGCGCTTCTACGTGTTTCACTTTCTTCCATTAGTTTCCCTTCTGTTAGGATATTACAAATCGCGTGAATTCGTATGCCTTGCAGATTTAAAGCATTAGCTCTCATCTTGCGAGTCTCTGGTCTGCACTATCGAGCTGCATGGTATGCCACTCAACATGGTTCACCTGTATAAAGACTGCTGCCTCCCAAGTCAAGAAATGGATGCATCTTAGCTTAGTTTTCTAGAAATTGTGCTTTTGGGTTCATCAAATTAAAAAAGCTTAGGATTGATATTAGTTAATTGAAATCTGTTATGCAGAGAATGTGACATGTTTCCTTTTGTTTGTCTACACTCTACACTTCACCCATGAAGAAATACAGGTTGCTGTTTTTTCATCTCTAAACCTGCTTAGTTGATTAGTTTGGGTGTAGTGCCATCTGTCACTTTTTGACATTACAAACAGAGATAGGAGGGAGTTTCTAGCCTGACAGATTTAAAAGCTTAGGAATTAGTTTGCTGGTTCTTAATTTGAACAGACACTTCTGTAGCTATGCTAGAATTGGGAATTATATTTATTATGCAAAGAATAGTCTATTGCCTACTTGAAATTTGTGCTGTAGAGAATATCACATGCTCTTTTTTATTAGTCTACTAAACTGCCCTCCCCAATTTGATGCAGGCATGAAGCAAGTTTATCCAAATATGGAATTTGAAAACCAGGTTCTATGACAATAATCATTGGTTGTCGTATTAGCTGATGAGGATAAATCAGGTACATTCTATATGCACACTTTGCATTCACACACTTTGTATGCTTTGGAGCAATACTGTTATTGTTGATTGTTTGCTGGCTTTTTAGCTCAACCTCTTTTTTGTGCTGCTATAGATTCCCCAAGTAATTTACCGATAAAAAAAGGAAAAACATTGGCATTTGTTAGGAATCGGATAATATAGATGTGGAAGAAAATGATGTGTGTTACTGAGTTATTCATTTTTTTTCTAAACATGTTTACTTTATTCTCCTGTAAAGCTACAAGAATATTTACTTTAATCTATTGTCGGATACCATGTGACCAACTTTGAACTCATATAGCGGAGAATGATGGTGACAGGATTTATTGCCTGGTAGCACGTGGCTCTCCTGCCTTGCTGCTTCTCTCCTATGAAACTCTCCATTTATACCTAATTTTGTTCAGACTACATGTTACAGAAATCAGAGTTGTTTCACTAATGATGGCTACCTGGTCAATTAAACCCTGCGGGGCTTCGGATGACCATTGGCTACATAGGAGACCATTTTCAATTACACAAATTTGGGCTGCGGGGCTTCGGATGACCATTTTCAGTCTAGGTTTCTGAAATTGTGGTCTTTCTGTTTCCATATTGAAAGTTCAGCCATGCGTTTTGAATGTCATGCTCTGTGGATTGTACTCTTTTGGATGTGTGCTTTGTCTACTAATAGTATTCGAAGCGCAAGTTCAAGTTAGATTGTGCATTTAGTTACATGGATGTTTTAATAAACCTGCCAATAACTATCAACATAGGTAGATGTGATTTCCTTTTAGATTTCAGGTTAGAGAACTATGAGTTTGCATTCAGCCCTGCATACCCTGTTTTGCATTTCAGAATCCTACTCATGAGGCAATTCTTTTTTCCCTTTCCAGTGATAGCTGATAGATAGAGCATCAAAAGATATATATAATATCTGAATGCATCAATCTATTTGCCAGCTATATATATAAGTTTGTTGACTCTTGTACGGATGTTTCAAAGAATCTACAGAGATATTTCTAATTCTAATATATATGTCCATTCTATGTTAAGTAGACCAAATTTTGCATAACAATGTTCTTGTCTCCTCTACATTCATTGGCAGGCACTCAGGCACTTCCTGGTGGCATGTTAAATTGCTGATTACCAAGTTTACCAAGTACTCAGTTTTATGGAAAAACCATCACGGTAATTTTGGCTTCTATTTCAAAGAAAATGTTCACAATCATTCTAGCACTGACATCGTTTTTTTAAACTGGATATTACTGTCTCCAGGAAAATTCAATATCATTGATGAGAGGATGCAATTTATGCTCAGTTAAACTTCCTGCTCATCAAGTTAACTGCTGAGTTAAAAAAACATGGTGTAGGATCTTCTTTACCCAATGCACCGTCTATTTTGATAGCTACATTTGCTAATTAGTTTTAGCCTTTGTCTATTGGATAGCAAACCACCATTCGGCAAGTGCATGAAGACCACATGTGGACCACATTAGTTATTGTTTAGCATTAAGTGACTAACCATCACATTCATGGCAACTATATCAGATCCCTAATATCACAATTGATTTAGCTAGAAAAGATAACTCATATTTTTCTATGCAGATAAGATGGCTTTGGATGCATTTGGACATGCAACGCTACATCTGTCTAGCATAGTAGCCGTAGCATTGATATTTGAGATTAGAAAAATATTTATTCTTTCTTTATGTGTGGTGAAGGTGAACTGACACTAATTCTGATTCTGGATTAGGAATTGCAAGCTTGGTTATTGCTTTGCAGTCACCGTGGCCAGAGGGACCAGTTTCACGATCTCTTAGAGATGAAGAATTACAGGCGTGATGTCATTGCTTCCTTTCTGCGGGTGATTTTCTGCTTCCTTACTGCGGGCGATTTTCGATAAGAAATCCAGAATGGTTGGGTCTATTCTAGCAAGAAAAGGCCATATACTAGAGGAGAGAAGTTCTTCTGAGGTAATTTTCCTAAGAGCTCGAAACTATTTGTATTTTTATCTGTTAGTCAGATACATCTTGTTTTGTTTTATTTATACGCCCAAATAAATTGCTTTTAAAACATGCTTGCTAAACATCTGTATAAAATAGGTCCCTAACTTCAATAGTCTCAATTTGAACTTTGCTGGCTGTGAGGACTATTATACTGTAAATGGCATACTGCTTACCCTATTTGAGTGTCTTTGTTATGTAAATTTGCTAATATAGTATTATGAAAATTAGTAGCACAGTGCCGTGTACAAGGAAACTGGAATGGTGTTTCAATCTCGGCTACATCATATTTATCTCAGCCTGTTTTTAATTGTCTCTAGGAATGACCTACATCTCTGAATGTGGTGTAGGCGTGTACTGAAGTTATTCCGGAGTGCAGCAAAATTACTTATAACATCTGCGCTAATTCATCCCTCTGGACTTGCATCTGGACTGCATATTTCTCTCCTTGGATCTATGTTGTGTGTGTCGGACACACATGAACAACTCCAATCCACATTGTGCTGCTGCTGAACATGGCACCCATCTGATAGGTACAGGTTGCCTGCAAATCCACCAATGCCAGCGGGCTCAATGCCTCAATCGTGCCGAGCTCCAGGTGTGCTAGCTTGAGGCATGGAGTTCCACTTCCATCCGAGTCCTTCACGAAGGCAATGCCATGCCTCCCCCTGCCCGCCCCGTTGTTACACGTCACCAGCTCCAGTGGCAACGGCAGAGGGACACCCCGGCGCGGAGCATGTCGCAGAGCAGGACGACATGCCAGAGGTTGACCCGGCCCGTGTGGTGCCATGCTCGCTTCCTATGGCGATCGCAGTGCTTGTGTTATGGCGCCGGAGCTGTGGTGATATGTTAGAGATCTGCAAAGGGTACTCTATCTGTGGCTTCACTACAGACACCTTTGCGTGAGACCACACGCTCCGGTAAATGAATGGAACCGGTGGATGTTGTACATGTCAGGTGCAAGCGTGGCAACCAAAACGGCCACGATGTGCATGTAAGTACGTAGTATGTCTCATGTAATATATATACAGTGTATGAACATTCCGTGTCTATTTTTAAATTTGAGCTTGAGATTCGGCATGTGTGTTACCATGTTGTTGGTCTAACTATGGTTTGAGTGGTGGAAATCAATACCCCTGTGATATGTTCATTTTTTGTCAATAGTATTCCATTCGCAGATAGAGCTGCGGCCATGACTCGCGCGCAAATCACTAGTTACATTTGGTTCCAACGGGCATGCAAGCGCTGAATCAGAAATCCAGATGCCTCCATGCTGCCGTATTACATTTGGTTCCAACTCACCTCACTCATGAAAACAAGGTGAAAATAAACGTTGATTTTGGCTAATTCTGATTTATTGTGAGAGAAAACATTATTCCAAATCTGAAAATAAACACTGATAAGCTGAAGTGAATGAAGCCATGTGTGGATCCCGTGTGTCTTTATTTCCCAGAGAGTTTGTTTGAAATGGATCAGATATGGCTTTATTTCTCAATCAGACCGAGTTCTAGACGCGTGTGCTCGGGCTATTACGGGGTACGTGTAGACCGAATCAAATAAACACCCCCCCCCCCCCCCCCCCAACAACACAACCCCCCCTCCCCCCCCCCCCCCCCCCCCCCCCCCCCCCTAAATAACCGTACTTAGCTTTAGTGCTTTACTCTCTTGGCTTCATTGGTTCGTCACTAATAGTAGCTGAAAATTTCTACCACGTTTTTTGTCTCCCAAAACAGAACATTGCATGAAAACAATCACGTAATATTACTGCATTAGTAGAAAACAGAACATTAGTTAAACATTTTTTTTTAGTCGAAACTGCCGCATGCGGGCACAAAGGCTTCTCGCACATTATCTACGACAAACGAACTTTGAGGAGCACTACGACCACACCACAACGTATGTTCAAGATGATATAGGAGTATGTGCGTAGGTGCCGGCATAGTGAGTTCCGACTTCCGTGGAAGAAAAAGAAAAGTAGAAACAAGCTGATCATGGCGGGCTACCAGCACGCTTTCAGCATGGTAAAACAGCGTAAGATATGCTAAAATCAGCTTAAAATCTATCCTGGTCCATTCAAGTCCCCAGAAATGGACTGTCAAACACCAATTGCTTCGAGATAGTCGCTATCAGGCTAGACAGTCGAGTACTACGTCGTACACAAAATTCTTGGTTTAAACCTAATATTTCACACAAATGAGCAATAATCCGCTCACGGCTCCACACGGCACGTGGGGCAAACGTTCACCAGCATACATTGGATAACGAAGCTCCCCATGAACGGATCCAAGCACCAACAAAAAAGGAAGACCACAAAAGGGAGCTGGGCCTTAGTTCCAATTCCAAAGGAAATAGCAGTAACAAAATGGTACTGGTAGTAGGTGCCGATGGTCTGTGAAGACATAAACGCTGCCGTCTTTACCTTTGCACCAGTAAGCAAAACTCCTAGGTGTCGTCTGAATGTATAGTTCTAGACTTCTGCAAGCTAAAGGTATTTACCTGCCAATGAATGTCGATTGCAATCCCCTCGTCAAAAAAGTGTGAAAGTGGATATACACGGAAAGCCAGGACTACTATCGAAGATGTTCTCTTCGAGATGCAAATTACAAAAATGCAAGGTAGTCTTTGGCATTCAGTTACAATGAGCCAATAAGCAAACTGTTCAATAGCAATTGCAAAATTTTGTGAGCGCTAGGACAACTATAAACCAGACGATGCTATCATGGTTCGGCATAAATGTTAACTGAAAAAATGTACTTAACCTAGGGACCAAAGAAGAAATGTTAACTTGATAGAGGTTGATGGCCTTTTAGGCCTAGGAGTTATGCATCTACAACTACAAGTTAAAAGAGCCAAATATTGATGTACTTACCCTACTTAAAAGTCCAGGAAGCGTGAATTAACAGCACTGCATGGTGCTTCCCAATTCAATACCATGTGACTTGATAATCCTAGCAGCTCCCAAAAGAATTTCTTGTTGGGCAGATAGCCACTCATCTTTTCTCTGTAAAACAAACAGAATATGTGTCAGGCTTCAAAGAGGGAAGGGTTATTCCAAACTTGCAGTGAATCAGTAGTAACAAGCTAACATAGTTTTATGCCCAAGGCTACCATTGCCATGATAACCAACAGTGACAAGTCATACTCCCTATGATGCAAAACAAGTCTGTTCCAAGAACGTGTTTAAACAATTTTAACTTCAAACAATATCTTTATGTGAACATCCTAGGATAACATGTGTAATAATAATTTCATATTGTCTTACTAAACTTTTGACACGTGCTTAAGCAGGTAAGATAACAGAACCTAAACCCAAGTTAATGCGGCACTAAATCCACTAGCAGTAAATAGGTACAGCAGTATAACTTTAGAATAAATCAAACATACCATGTTTTTTAGGTTGCATCCAATGGTGAGCTCTCCATATGAACTTTCCAATCTCGAGAGATAGCAGTAAGGAACATCACTATCAAAGGACACATTTTGATTGGACCTTAACATATTCTTTATCTCCTCTGATGCAGAAGGAACCTTCTCAATATCCTCAATTCGTATAGGAATCTTTGTCACACAAGCTCGCCAATTAGCTCGTGATCTGTTAACTATCATCTGAAAGTTATATAGAATACCATGTCATTATACAAGATATGCCCCCTACCAATCATGCCAAAGAACAAGGAACACAGCAGAACTAATCCTGGCATCATTCTCAATATGTTACTACTGCTGAATATCCAGAAATTTTTTCAATCAACAGAAAAGCATTTGACACAATATTTATGTTTCCTCAAACTTGCACTAGAAAAAACGTTTCCAAATATTTCAAAGAACATAAAATCACAAATCATACAAAATTCATATGCTGTTGTGCATTCCAATTAAGAGTGGCCTTAGCAGTCATGCATTCCAAGTTTCCAACTAGAAGTCTAAAATCAGTTTCAAAAAAAAAAAACAAATTCAAATTTAAATAGAAAAAAAAATGTGAGTGGACTTTGCATTTAAAATGCATTACTGGCTGAACAGATTCATGAACCATGGCTGGTAGAGCAAATCATTATCATGTTTATAGAACAGATGCATATGCTGCAGTAAGGGCCTGTTTACCTGGTTCCTAGTCGGCAATCGGCATAGCATAGCCTGGTCCAGGCAGTTCACTCAGGCGTTCGATTTTGAATGCCTGTGGCTGGATCAAGCTCTGGCCAGAGTTACCTGGCTCAGGTTCTGATCCAAACATGCCCTAAAAGTGTGCACATTTGGGGTTCCGTTTGTGGTCTTATAGTGATTATTGTATTAACTCAATAAATTTAGGTGCCAATATCCCAAGTAACGTAAGTCCATGTTTTCTTCATTGCATGATATATTATATATACTAGATAATGCATACAACAAAATTAGGATACGAAAATGCACCCATGTAAAAATGTAGTAACAAATATGTATTATTGTATATTCCATAACTTGTAAGCTGCCATGTAGGCACAAAGGACTAATTTGCATATGATAGCATCTTTGTCCACACACGTGTTTTTAAAATTTAAGAAAAGATCCAGTAGTAGAAACTGTTACCATACCTGACTGGAGAACAAAGAGTTTGGTACTATGACAGGGAGCTTCTCTGGATTGATCAAGGAAGTAGAAGTGAGTCCAATTTCAACCACCCGGCCTTCTATTGGCCCCGCCTAAAATGTAAAACTCCTATTAGAAAATGCGAAACTGCAACTATAGAATATAGCGAGAACACAAAAAGGGATGGAAGATAAGTATCACCAGTCCAAATTGACCATTTATTATTGTTTGCAAACACAAGAGTGAAGGATGAAGTTTCCTGAAATTTCTCGTGCACATAGATTAACATGTGCTCAAAGCATAAAACACATTAGAGGCATTAATCAAACTAGCTATTTAGGAAAAGCATACGGCATCCTGTATGCTCACAATTATTTGAACAATTCCCCACATCTGTGTTTTCTTCTTATAAAGCCCATTAATAACCATCAGTGGGCATCCATTAGGTGGAGACATCTTTATGATTTTTCAGTTTGGATGATTACTAACTGTACTTTATCTCAGTATATGAACCAAACTACAGTTTACATAATCCTCCAAGTAAAGTATGTTTGTCTTAAGATGACCACATCCTAGCAACGAGCAATGGCTTATCCTGAACTCAGGATATCATTCCGTTGACTTGTAATATTCCTTCTCTTCTCATCTTTTACAAATTACAACACAATCTTTTTTACTCCACTATCGCACAAGTAATTGCTTGAGAATCTCACAGTACTTGCAAGTCATGGCACAAATCATCTTGTTATTATTACCAACATCTATCATGAACCAAGAATTTAATATTTTATCCATAGTTCCACACTGTCCGCAAGTGAAATGAATAAAATTTAGAATGAATCCTTCGTCAGCAGGTGTCAAATAAAAAACATCAAATAAACATGAAGGCACCTTTATGTAGTCGTTAACTGAAAATGGCTTAGAAAATTGCAAGGAGAACCCACTCAGAATGTTACCAAGGACATCTCTAGCAGCAAAAGCAGTAGCAACACCTAAAGTATAAGAAACACAAGATAATTTCAATACTGTTAAAAAATCAAAAGTATTATCTACTTCAGTAAAAAAAAGTAATAGGAATAACTATACAGAGCAGTCAACGTGCTGAACAAAAAATTTCAAACCACTATATAGGAGTCAAAACTCATAACCCTGACATAACTACTACTGTTTTCCTTCTGCAGTAACTAATTGCAATAATGTAATATGGATGAAAACAAAAGGATTGTTTACTTAAAAATGTACTGTAGTTGAGTAAGAGATTCTTTTAGAAACAAGGGCAACACAAGTACAATATTTCCCCGAGCACAACGTTTTTTCTCTCGAATAATGCAGTTAAAAAATAGCACAAGGATAAACCAAGAGGCCTCCCCATGACCCAACCCCTTACAATACATTGGCATCTATTACAAAACTGCGATACAAAACGACGTCAACCAAAAGACATCTCAGGACAGAAGGTCCGGGAGGAGCAACCTAGAGAGGAGTTCGCTGAGAGCTGAGGCTCCAGTAGAGCACCGAAGTACACATTCCCTCTCCCACTTCATGCAGCGCACCGCCTGGACACAAGCGCTTCATCAAAAACACAATAATTCCTATGTTTCCAAATTTCCCAGGCTACCAGAATGATCAAAGTATTGAGTCTTTTTCTAAAGACTCTAGGTAGCCCCTTGATAGCATTGCACCACCAACTAGAGAAAGAAGAGAGAAGGTTCAGGCGCTCAAGCAGTTAGACCCAGGCTTGGAAAATGACTACCCAAACCTGCCTTCAAAGAATGCAAAGAGACGAGGGTGTGCTGAATTGTTTCATCCATTTGATCACAGAGGGGGCATGCTGCTAGATGTGGCAGTCCTCTCTTAGCAAGGCAAACAGCTGTCCAACATCTGTTGTCAATAGCAAGCCAAATGAAGAACTTGCAGCGCAGCGGGAACCAACTTTTCCAGATGCATTTCCAAGGTGCAAATCAGATAGTCCCCATGCACAACATTGACCTATCGAGCTATTTATATGTCATCTGTTCTAAGTTGAAAAGATCTAGGAATTGTTTGGTGTAACAAAATCCTGAATTCTTGATTTACCAATGCAGGCAGTGAAATGGACATACTTTTGGATGGAAGACAAGAGATCTAGCTGAATTCCAGCAGTAAATAAGGAATTTAATTGTGAAAACTAGTATATTACCTCCCACACCACCCACAGTTAATATTGATTGAACAGCAACACCACAAGCTTCAGCAAGACCCATTACTCCTAGTCCAATCAGTCCCAATGAAGAAACCTTATCAAATGCTGAAATCCTGTCGCGGTCAACACCTGAGGTATCTTGTTTAGCCATAGCTTTAGCGATGAAGTTGGTTTTCCACCTCTGAAGGAACCATATAAAAGACAGAACAAATGCACCCCTCCATGCCTGTGGAAGATAAGTCGATATGCTTGGTGCAATAAGTGTGGCCCTATGGAAGAGAACCACCACAAACATAAGCATCCAGAATACAACATTATATGTGCCACTTTTTCACCAGATCATAATTACTAACACCATGGTAAAGAAAAAAAAAAGCATTTTGTGCTCTGGCATGGCAGCATTATTAAACAAACAGGAATCAAACAAGGTAAAAAAAGCAATGTATATTGTGATGGAACTCAGACAACATTGAAGAAACATCGATATTCAAAATGCTTATATTCTATAAGTGTAGTTGCATATCTCTAGTTTCTTCAGAAAAGTACAAAATGACTGCAGCAATTATCTCTAAAATAAGATATGAATTCGACATTTGATTAGCTCTAAAATGCAAATGTCTGAAGAAAATATCCTTAGCACAGAACCCAACTATCAGGAGTTCAGGACACAGAAAAGATAAATTTCTTTCATAAAGTTAAATAGAAACCTACATTTCTGAAAATGCCATGAATGTGATCAGATATTTTGCAGGATCCTCTAATGCACACCAGAGACTAGTTTGGTACGAAACATCATTCCTGGTTGAGTTCCCCAGAAGTGCTGCTATAGGACTTTGTGATGCATACTTGTGAAACCTCCTTAGAATGATAGGCATGACCAACCATGCCATCACTGTACCACATAGTGTTCCGCCAAGTGGAACAACTACCTTTTCAAGGTTTGGATATGTATCAAATAGCTGCTGGACATGAGGAGCAACAGCATCAGTCAGCTCCTTGACTTTCTTGCCTGCATCAGTAGTAGCATCTACAGTAGACTTGCGAGCATTATCCAAGATCTCAATCCATGAACCCCCACCACCACCTGCAGTGCCAACCTCAGAGATTTCTGTAGAAGGAAGATTAGAGACAGCACTCTGCAAAGCTTCTGGCTTGATTCCAGTATCTGATGAGTATCTACGATGGAAGCTTGAAACAACTAAGAATGCTGGCAATGCACCATGTCTGGACTTCGAAGCAATCAACCAATTAGTGGCCATACGGCGTGAAAGGGGCAACCTTCTGATCTTTGACACGTCATTAACTGCAGAATACCAATCCACCACCTTAATCTGGTTAGCAACAGAAAAGTCATGCTTTGTTGAGTGCTTAGCGCCACTGCTGAACCTCCTCAGAGCACCAGAAGATACAGACGGACCAAAATATGTCTCCAATAGAGTCTGACTAGCAGCTGATTGACATGACCGACGACAAACTGTTGCGATCCCTGACATAGTACTTCAGTACAAACTTGACACGAATATTTCTGAAAACAAAAAGACACCAGGAAAATCAAATTAATATGCAAGTTTTACAGGCCCACATAATGAAAGCATTAATATGGTTATAATTTTTTTTTGCGCAAATGAAATTTATGCTAGAAATTGAAGATAATATCAAAATTGTTAGCAATGATGGCAAACAAAGGATGAACCATATCTACTTATCACTTATATTTTCACTATCCTTATAAATACCTATAGAAGCGTACACCTGAAATTTCCTCCAATGGCAATTGCATTTCCATGGATCCAAAGATACCAAGCTGATAAACTAAGGGATGCAAAATCTGGCTACAGAAATTTCAAATCAAATGTTCCTCCATCTGCTTCAGGAAATAACCAGGGTGCCAACTATCGCAGCATAATAACAGTTTCTGTGGTTGGCATCGTAAAACTGGATTCGATCTCTACTGGGCTAACACCAAAAATAACTAGCACACCAAGTGTCTGGACACAAAACTACAAAGGTAAACCACCACAATTCCATTCAGCTGCAAAACGAAAACATCACCCAAAAGTGCACATACCCATCACGCCCAGCATACAGAACAGCGACCGCTCCAGCTGCTAAGGAGCAAGGACTAGTGCCGCTACCCCAGCTACTCAGGGACGAACTCAGAAGCGACATTGATGTGTACAACCTGATAGTCTTTGCATAAAGTTCTACGCTAGTAGGGATCATCAATCAAATAGCCAAATAGCTTTTCAGTTAGGGTTTGGGTGCTCGGTTTCGCACAGCGGGAGGGGAAGGGGTGGGAATACCTGGTGGTTGCTTGTCACCGGTGCCCACGAAAGCCTCGTCACCTGGCGTAGGGCGGCGGAAGCGGCGGAGAGAGGGGCTGGGTGGCGGAAGAGAGACAGAGCTCACGCACCATCACCAGTTCACCACGCAGGTCGCGGCCTCGCGGGGTAAACAGTGATCTCCTGAACGCATCCGTGGGGGCTTTTATATTTTTTCCGACTCTCCCGAACCACGGACATCCAAATAGCACCTTTCCAAACTTTGTTAAAAAATTGTCATGGGCGAAAAGTGATTAGTTTCAGTTTTACCAAAAAAACAGGATTATAACTTGCGTGGCGTGCCATGTAAAGCAGCCACGGTGAACATCCACGGCGCAAAGGCACTAGTGCCCCCGTCCTCTGCAGCCTCTTCTTCCCTTTGTCACCGCCGCCCTGTCGGCCCCCTCGCTTCTCCAGCCACCAGCACCGTCGCACCGCTACCAGCTCCCTACAGCCACAGTCGGTCTCGCCTCGGCCGTCCCTGCGACTGTTGCTGCCGGCCGCAGCCGCGCCGTGCCGCGCTTCCACTGGCCACTGCGAGCACCACCACTGCTCCACCCTCCCTGGCCAAGCCGAGCCGCTTCCAGTCAGCCATGGCCACACTGCAGAAGCCTCAGCCGGCCTCCACGGCGCTAGGCCAGGCTGACAACCGCCGTGCACCCAGCCGCAGCCGGTGCCCAGTTGGCCGGAACCGCCATGGGACGAGCCCGGCCACCACGCTCGCCTTGGACGCAAGCAGCTTCGCCCGCGTCACCGTGCTTCTCCCTCGCCGGCAACCAGTAGGGCCATGATGTCATCGTCCTCGCCACGCTCCGGCCAGCTCCAGTCCGATGCAGCCCCGAGCCCCGTCCGGCCAACCTATGGCAAGTTGTGGCCAGCCGCAGCTGGCCGGAACCAGCCACGGTCGGCCAAGAGCCAGGGTGGGTTGCGGAGGGCCACGACCGAGCCGGAGAAGCCACGCCTCTCCGAAGTCCGTTTTCGTCGCCGATGAGCTTCCATTATCCAAGCCCCTGCCTTTCTCCCTCTTATTTGTCACCATGTTGCTGTGGCCGGTCTTCACGCCGTTGTCTACACCACTGCAGGGAGCAGCCGCTGATGCTGGACCATTGCCGAAGCATCGTTAGCCCTCCGGCACACTGGTATACCGTGCATCTGGAGAGGGGGGGCCGCCGCCGACGACAGCTGGGCGGCGGCGGACTAGGGCGGCAGCAAGGACGACGGAGCCGGCGGCGAGGATGGTGACGCGGTTGCGGCCTGTTCCCCGCCCAGCTCGAACGGACGGCAGCATAGGAGAAGTGTCGGGCTGTAGGCGTGACTTAACGCTGCTGGGCAGGGGTAGTCCAGTCTTTGGGCCTTGCTTGTCCACGTTGGCTGCTTGACATGGCAAGCCACGCCAGCCCCAATCGTTGGATTTGGCAAATCTGATAGGAATTGCCTCCTCCCGGTGGCAAATTTGTATGAAAGTTCGGAACGGTGCTATTTTGATGTGCGGCATCAGGTAGAGTGGCAAAAAATATAAAAGCCCCATCCGTGGAGTCGTGAGTCGCGTGACCTCGTGGGGACAGAGACAGACAGAGCGCACGCGGGCCTACGGCGGAAGGCGGTAGTCCTGGCCCACTAGAAGGCCTCCAGGACTCCAGGGAGAGGCAGCCGCACGGGCCTTCTAGTGGGCCGTTTTGTTAACGAATTTCTTTTTTAATTTTTTGCAAACTATCATTGTAATTTGAATTTTTTTCCTCGACTCTAAAACCATGTTATTTCTAAAAAGAGACATCTTAGTAGCTCCTAAGCTTATATCTTTTTATTTAGTTTTGAATGTGGCTTTGCCCTTTATATTAAAAAAAGTCTAGTAAATACTTGATTAAGATTTTTTTTATATCAAAGAAAATGTCTCTAAACTTCTAAAAATTCTAAAAAAACTTAGAAATAAATTGGAATACATTAAATTCAAATATAATATTTAAATATAATAAACATATCTTTGTAAACCTCAAAATGATAGATTTATCTCTAAAAAATATTTTTTTCCTTTTTTCGTTTCATGTGTTTTTTCCTTTCTTTTTAAATTAGGGTAGAAATACTAATCCTAATTTATTTGTACGTGGACTCCTGTCAATATTTATTTTATCACCCTGTTCGGTTGGCTGGTCCAGCCAGCACCAGCCAGCCATCTAGCAAGTGGCGGGGCTAGAGGGTATGCCGGGTATGCACCGGCATATCCTGTAATTCCTGTATGTATTGTATACTGTGTGTACGTATTTTCACATTAAAAAGAGAAAACCATCACCTGTGACTCACGAGCGAGAGTATCGCCGCGGCCGCCAGCGAGGAGAGACAGTAGCGACTAGCGAGCGCCAGGCCCGGCCCACACGTGCACGCGGCCATGCTCCCAGGCCCAGCGGCCCAGCGGACACAGCCAGTACACATATACACAGCCACTACACATATACACTAATACACTTGTTCATGCGTCATGCCCTAACAAGGCTGCCGCCGCCGGTAGTCAATAGGTACAGGATCGGATCAGATCGAACAACAATCTATACGGATTGAACAGCAGTCAACAATATTTTGATCGAGGAACCTGGAAGCACATCGGCATTCGGTAGTCAATACGGATCCTTAATGCCGTCGGCTGTTGCCCGCCCGCCATTGTCATCCTTGCCTTTTTTACCAGATTCATTGTTATTCCGCTTTTTAAAAATTATATGTACTTTAATTGCTAATTTCTTATTAGCACTAAAATTATAGAATCATCTATCATACAGCGAAGCGAAGGATTTCTTTTGCATCATTAGAGTCGATCTCAATTGATCATTTGTTCAGTGCTCTTATCATGTGAGTGATCCATAGTCACAAAAATAGCATTGTAAGTCTTTTATTCTCTTTTATGCCTTATTTTAATTAACAATTGCTTTTGAGCTATTTATACTATACTTAGGGGGTGTTTAGTTACGCTCATTTTGCAAAATAGGGTACTGTAGTAACGTTCTAATTTTTGCAATAAGTGTCCAATCATGACTCAAGTAGGCTCAAAAGATTCGTCACTGCATTCAGCAGTGTTTTTCTCTCAGAACAATCATCCAGCCAGACGTACCGTACCAGCCAGCCGAACAGAGTGTATATCTATTTATAAAAAATAGTCTTTCTATTTTATATCTATTTATTTTTCTATTTTTATTTATTGTACTGATCACGAGAGACAGAAAGGAAAGATCTGAACGTGTTTCGCACGCTTTTGGGGAAAAAGAAGATCTGAACGTGTTTTATAACAGTTGCCCTCTGCCCCCCACGACCGGGACGCCCTCGAGCTTGCGACCCGCAGCGAGGAGAGATCGAACTCCCCAAGCTTGTAACCGTCACCGGCGAGGGTTTAGGGCCTCTGCCGGCCGGCCAGCCTCTCCCCCGCGCTGGATCTGTCGATCCCCGCCCGTCGAAGATTCGCTCGCGTCTCCCTTCCCCTGCCGCGTGTCCGGCTGTGCTCTGCGCCGCCGGCTAGGGTTGCAGGGGAGGTCGCCATGAAGGCCGCGCATGATGGTAACGGCGGCGAGCATGATGCCGCGGCTCTCTTAGAGGATCACAAGGGTGGTCCTGAGGATGGCTACGGTGGCGAGGAAGATGCCGCAGCCCCCTTGGAGGATCATGGCTACGGTGGCGAGGAAGATGCTGCATCTCCCGTGGAGGATGATGGTGACCAGGATGATCGTGGAGCTGCCTCGGAGGATAGCGACGATGACATTGTGCCATTTGGCCAGCGCGCGGTGCAGCTGTTGGCCATTCGTGCAAACTTCCACGTTTTCGCTATCAACGGCTACGACTGGCAAATGGGCCGGCGCATCTACCATCAACACGACAGTGAAGTGCAAGAGGTACTGTATTATCTACTAATAATCGTCTTATATATGCTTCATCATGTCTATGATACACGCTATAATAAATTAAAACCCTTCACGTTCATGCTTGCAGGAAGGAATGGTCGATTTGGTCCCTATTGGACCCCGCGGTGTTTTCATGGCTTGCGGCGCCTTCACCTTGGAAGTTTTCCCTTCCATTACTAGAGCCGGCAACACTACCACACCTGGCAACAATCAGGGGAGACAAGATTTTGATGTATGTGGTCTTCCCATGATATGGGAATGGGATGTTTGTGGTGAAGTTGATGACGAAGAACCGGAGTAATACACAGAAACCTTCTTCTGTGGAGGCGCTGACCGCAAGTTGGAGATCACATACTTGGTGATTCCCAACGCCATTGAGACCGATGTTGAGGTCAAGTTGAAGCACAAAGACCTTGGTTCTAGAAGCCGTGCAGTGTATGGTAAAATCAAGGCGAGCAATGCTGACTATGGGAATAAAAGTGTGCACCTCTTTAGCCGTGAAAAAGGGAGGAGTTGGTATGTTCCATCTGGCCCCACATCGATTCTTCCACTGAGTCCGTCTGTGATTGCCTTGCCATATCGTCGGCAGCTAGAACTCCACATAGAGGTGGACCTAATAGTAATCACAATCTTTGACAGCCAAGAAGAGTGCAAGAATTTGAAATTCAGTCTAACATTCACTCGTGGAATTAGGAGTCAAGAGAGAGAAGTTGATGACGATCAAGTTGAAGTGAGCATCGCCTTCCATCCAAAAATTTGATACACCGTATGACGAACTGAGGAGCCAAGATGACTATGAAATAAGTGAAGGGGTGATGTAGTAGTCGCAGGGCCAAAAATCTGGAACTGAACTGAGACGCCAAGATCACTATGAAATAAATGAAGGTGTGACTTTGTGTACGTTTGCCAAATCATGTTATCTATTTCCTTTTGTTTTACCTATTCATGTCGTTTTTATCAACTTAACTATTCGGAAAAGTGTGTACTAAGATACTCCCTTTATCTCGAAATAATAGTCATTCTCGCATTTTGAGAAGTTAATATTTTTAAACTTTGGCAAATTATATAAAAAATATGAATATTTATAATATATAATTAGTATCATTGAAAGATCATTCGTTGAGTATATTTTTCTTAATAAAATTATTTGGTGATATAAATCTCATAATAAACTTATTTGAAGATATAAATATTGTATGTATTTTTAGTCGGTACTTCCTCCGTTCCTATTATTTATTTTAGTTTTCTAGATTCAAATTTTTAAAAGATCTAGATGTATTTATGCCTAGAGATACATAGATTTTGCCATGTTTCTAGAAAATCAAGACAAATAGTAGTTTGTGACGACGGATGGGGTACTTGTGTTCTTGGTAATATATTGCTTGATGCACATAGGTCGTACAAGTTCAGCAGAAAGCTTATTATTTGCAGGCAAGTGAACCTTATCTTCTGACTAGCATAGTGCCCGTGCGTTGCAACGGATTATTTTGGAGGGATGAGCATGAAAATTTAATTACCATATCTATCATAAGTTTAAGTATCAAATCTCAGACAATATTACTTCACATCTCGATAATACAAAAATTTATAGTGCCTTAAGAAGATCTCTGATTCAACTCCTTAACTAGATCATTGATTTCTCTGGGGATATTAGTTGAGATTTCATTTTGATCGCTCTTCAAGATGTCGACCAAGAACTTCATCCTTAGTGGTTGTGATTCCTGTGTTTGTTAGAACTTAATATTTCTCTATGTACTATGCAAGACATACTTTAAATTTTTATATATACACACACACATACTTACACAGTTAAAATGCGAAATTTTTTGACCATTCAATGTCTTCGTGAAGTTGTAAACAAGGAAACCTCCCAATTTCCTGCCGAAGAAGAGCAAGCCTTTTTTTATTTTTGACAACTTAAACGATTAAATTGAATATACACGACCAATGACGTTTGATATGTCTAACAAGGCAGGGCGATTTCTCGCGTCTCCCCAATGTCAGATGACAAATCAACCCCCCATGGTCAGATGCCCTAACATGCAGTTGGGATTAGTGAACATGGATTGAACATGGAATTGTAAAACAAGCCAACACACAGCAGCTAAAAGAAAGAAAGAAAGAAAGAAAGTAAACCATACTACTCTCACCATCCCACTACTAAACAACAGCCAATGTGTCGCTATGAAATGGACATAGGTGGTTGTGGTGATTTACCTAATACTGCACTTCTAATCAGCAAAGGCAGTAGGCTGAAGATTTTGTCCTTTTGCACCGCTTTTGACCAGTGTGAGGATCACTGCATATTGTCAGTTATCTCTACATGTGATTTCATCAGAAACTCAATTCACAACACATCACATATATCGAACAGAAACATGGATATAATAGTAGTTTGCTAGTTTGCTAGCTAATATGTTCTGTGGTCCATTGGTTAACACAAAAATGGTGGCTGGCTGATGGCCGGCTGGTGCTGGCCAGGGCTGGCTGGTGGCAGGGCGAGTTTCTCGCGTCTCACCCATGTAGGCTGAAGATTTTTTTTTTTTCCCTGCATAGCAATTGAAAGAAACTTCCCGGACCATGAACAGGATGTTTCATATTCTTACCGATGGCTCACATGAGGACGCAGGATATGACCTGGCAGAATGCCTACATATTCTCTATTTTTTATGGGTGATAGTAGTGTTTCACATTTTTCTGTATGGGGACATAATCTTAGCATTGACAAATTGCACTGCAGGAAATCCTTTTCCTGTCCAAATACATCTTTTGCAGGGACCAATAATTGCGATACTTCAGTTTTATTGATTTTATTATCATTTGCAAGATAACATTAGATATGTGATAATGTTAAGTTAATTACTTCCTGCCTCTTATGAGTTTGGTCAGGTAACCAGCTACAGCTGTGGTCAGGCAATTACTTCTTGCCGGACCATGAACAGGATGGGAAGAAAAGGAATTATGGACACACACACACCTCATTATGGAACTCCTCCCTTCAAACAGACTGAGCATAGTACATGGCCAAATAGAATTTGATCCCTTGAAACAGCCTGAGCGTACTACATGGCCAAAATAATTTGATTTGATTAGGTGAAAGAAAATTTCCAGACCATGAACAGTGAACATGATGAAAAAAAGAAATCACACACACACACACACACACACACACACACACACACACACACACACATTATTATGGAACGCAAGCAAACTTAAAGTGGCAGTGTCGTATTACGGAGACCGCTCGACGGCCATGGCAGCGACGCTCGTCACGGGCAGCGGCCGTTTATTTTTTTTCTTTTTCACGTCTCCTTCTTCGCGCGGTAAGGAGCGGACGTCGTCGTCGAGCGGTCTTCTTCGCAGCAGGGAGTGGTGATCGCGGCGGTGGCGAGCGGGCTTCTTGGCGCGGTAGGGAGCGAGCGTCGTCGTCGAGGGATCTTCTTCGTGCGGCAGGGAGCGGACGTTGTCATCGAGCGGTCTTCTTCGCGTTAGGGAGTGGTGATCGCGGCGGCGACGGCGGCGGCGACAAGCAGGCTTCTTGGAGCGGCAGGGAGCGGGCGTCGTCGTCGAGCGATCTCCGATCTCTTCGCGGCGGGGAGTGGTGTTCCCGGCGGCGTCGTCACGTGGCCTTTTTTGCGATAGGAAGGAAGCAGGCTCTTTTTTCGCGTGGCAGGTCGCGGCGATCGCGGCTAGGGAGGGGGTTGTTTTTCGGGTGGGAGGAGGCAGGGTGAGTGATGACGTGTGATTCGGAGACTCTGGCTAGGGAGGGGGCGTTGTTTTTCGGGTGGGAGGAGACAGGGTGAGTGATGATGTGTGATTCGGAGACTCTGAGCCATTGGATTTGAGTAAGAGAATATAGAGGTAGGGGTGCCTTTGGAGCGTTGGATTAAAAGGAGTTGGATTCCTGGGTACATGATTTGGGGTGCGCTTAGTGAAGTTTAGGAGAGATATAGACTGGAGGTTTGTTTTGGTGAGGTGCGCTTAGAAGAATTCTAACAGGTGCCTTTTATATTAGTAGAGACTAGCAAAACATGCCAGTACGTTGCAACGGGAATAGGGCGGGAGATATGGAGTGAAAAGCTAGAGATTCATTCAAAACATATAACATTAACTCAAGATGCATAGAGTCTGGTGCAGATGTTGGGGGTCTTCAATTTTATTTGGAAAATAATGGAACTCTCAACTACTTCTCAATATAATACGAAAGATGATTAACTTAATAGTGGACTACCAATTTTCACTTGGCCAATCCATGTAATATCCAATTGAGCAAAAAGTGACACCATCTTTACATCTGTAAAGGCTTCTTCCAGTGTTTCTCTAGAGGCTCCTTCTGCAGCAGACTCCCCTGCCTCTAAATAGCCAGCAAGAAGTGTCCTATTAAAGCAACCTCGATTAAAATGGAGAACTGCAGTACATGATTGCTATATTCGGCAATAAACTTGACATTTACTCATGGTCCATAAGACTGAAAATTTTGACAAAAAGAAGTTGAAAACATGGTACTGGTACAGTGGTACGTAATCATTGGTACTGCATCAAAAGATAAGAAAATTAGAACCTTGTCAGCTAGAGAGTTTGTGGAATCAATGTTTGTTGTAGCAGGAGGGCAATCTCAGAGATGCCTTTGCACAAACCAGATTATTGGATGTTTGTCTTCTTTAGCTTTGCTTAAGGAATTAAGGAACTCGTCTAAGCTATTCAGTCAACTTAACACACTCACCAACATGTTCAGGTGAACAAACTCACAAAGTACGATGTAACTTCATTGCACTACTGGACAAATTAAGATGGTTTAATCACAATCAGTATATTTACCACCACACTCAAAAGAACCAAAAAAATTCACAGCTTGGTTGTCATGCTATTAAAGCTCTGCTATCAGTTAATATTGATCAGAACAACATGAAAAAAGTTATTAGAAAAAAGAGCAACCATTAAGTCTCAGCAATTGGCAGCTAGTAGTCACCCGATGGAGGCTGCTACTACCATAGTAATGAAGAAAGAAGGGTATGCTCACCTCTATACTTGTGTTGACAGGAGCAATGGCAACATGCAGCTGTTGGCTTCTCCTTACCCGGTCATATGCATCATAACTTGCAAAGAGAGCCAATGAGAGGATCAGGATGAGTAGTTCGCGCACGTCATGATAATCTATCAAACATGTCAGTATAGAATAAGAAGGGAGCATCTGCTTACCCAATGTGCAGTGCAACAACCATCAGAAACATGTGTCATGTGTGTACCATCTTGACGCAAGTGCAAACATGTTGTTCGACTTGGCGAGATTAGAATTCGTAGCCGGCGAGATGAGGAGATTCCAATGTTAACCTTCAATTGTAGTTTCAAGAACGATCTCTAATAAATATTAAATAGGAAAAAACAAAAGAATTTGTGTCGAATCGTACCATTATTTTCTCTTTGATTCAATTTCGATCTGATTATGGAAAGCAGACGCATTGCTATTGCTAGGAGTTGCGGAGGTGGCGCTCGTCCTGCTGCATCGTGGCGTGGCCGGCATCTGCCGCGCTCTCCCACTGCACCTTGAAGTGCCGCCGCTCCAGCCGCATGACGCCCTCACCGAAATCCTTCAGCACAGCAAGTGCTGCGCGCCGGCTCCTCTAGCCCACACAAAGGACCCAACGCGGCGGGCCGTCTCCACGAGCTCATCGTCGTTGTCCTTGGCCTTGACAGAATGAACTGGGAGTAGAAGGGGAGACTCTGTCCGGGCAAGGAGAGAGGGACCGGCTAGAGTAGGAGAGGTAGAGGGAGAGGGAGGCGCAGCCGGCGCGAGAGCCCGCGCCTGGTTTGCGAAAGAGACGAATCGTCGGGAGTTTATTCTCTTTTTCGTCCTTGGTCTAGATCTAGGAGCGGGGGAAATCTAGTTGATTTCGGAGCGAGGGTGAGGGCTTCCGTCTAGCGCAAGCGTCCCTCGCCAAGGCGTGACCCGCTGGGCCCAGCGTGCTCTGCCCCACGGCAGAAAAAAAGAAGTTGACGAAAAAAGAGGGACGAAATCTTCCCTCTTTATTATTAGGTATATAGATTGCAATTATGGAAGTCCTCACTCCCTTTAGAGGTGCTAATTGGGATTAATGAGTCAACTTTACAACTCACTAGAAACCACGCGCGGCATTGCCGCGCGCCTGTCTGTGCTGTGCTAGCCCATCTCCCATGTGTGAGTATATTGAGGCCGTGTGCTGTAACCCATGCTCGTTCGGCATTTCTATTAGATAGAAAAGAATTACAGCTACATATTAATATATCACGATGCACAAAATATAAAGGAGGTATTGTTAACTGTGTATTGAATTCTTAATGCACTTCCGTTTTCCTTTTTGTAGGCGTGAAGTGGTCAGCAAAAAATGAGAAACAAATTGACAAAAAGCATCATGTCGTCACAATTTTTGGGGGGAGGGAGTAAGGAGAGGTTTAGAGACAATAAATACAATTTTATGATGAAACATTAGCATGCCTTCGAAGATCAATCATAATTATATTCAGGAAATGGAGGCGCTTCAAAGGAGGTAAAGGGATATACATGATACTACATAATTATCACATGGAAATCATGCTATCATCAAACCTTAAAAATTGTATAAAGAAAAGTCAACGCTTAAGGTGTGCTTGTACAGTTGTACTTCAATACATAGCATAGCATCTTTTCTGAACTACATATTTGAGATAGTGTTTTCTGGGTAATAAAAAAGGACAACTAACAGAAAAGATAGGTTCTCTATACGTACTCCTCAGATTTTGGTATGGATTGGCCACAAATTAGAGATAACTGTGACCACTGATGCTTGTTAGAATCAATATGAGTCTATTGACCTGTCTTTTTATCCAACTCTTTGCTCGATTGGAAAACGATGATGCATTGCTATAGGTGGCAAATATTTAATTTTACCTTCCAACTCTTTGGCATGGAGCACAAAACCGGCAAACAAACCAATCATCACCAGTTGCCTGCCACGAGCAATAAGGCCATGGAAACTTCATCAAATAGAAGAGATATACAATGCCTAAAGTAGGATATGGGCATGAAATCTATGTGTCAAAAACTAAAATAGAAGCAGCAAAATGAAATTCACTGAACATTATCCCCGCGTCGTGGACTGTGGACTAACATGGTTAGAACAGTCACTTTGAAATTTAACTTGTCATCTAAGAATAATTTTTTATGCTGAGATTCAGGAAGAAATGTGTTTGAAAATATCAAAAAGTTTATATGATTCCTTAGTAGAAATTGTACAACACTTTCTTATGTTAACTTAACCAAAACCTGAATTGAACAATGGACAGTACTAGATGTCTTCAATTGTAAGGAAAAAGGGTGAGACCTTGTTGTTGTTATTGCATAAGTTATCTCAGAGATAAGGTTTAAAAAATGATAAAAATTAACATCTAATCTTATGCTATTACAAAAATAGTTATAAATTAGAGCAAAACAAATATGATGTGTATGCCAGATAAAGAGGCTATAAGCTAGTTACCTCTTGAAGTGAGTTTAACATTGAGCTTCTCGAGCAAACTGTGTCATAGATTTAAAATAGTCAGTATCATGGGTTATATATATCATTATTTATGATATATAATACAACTGAGATCATTCTCACTCAAAAGGGGCAGTATGCTATCTAGAGTAATAACATGTATAACTGCTGAGTTCCATCCCACAGAACATCTCGTGCAGCTTAATCATCGTTCTTCTTAGAGTAGGAAATCGATCATTTTCTGCTTTAGAATTATGCATCTTGAGCAGTAAATCAGTTGAAGCACTCTATTCGCATCCTGGTATGTTTTGAGCGAAATACCATGAATTTCTACTGGCTTAAATTCTCTAAAGCAAAGTAAAGGTGTGAGACTGACTTTTCTTTTTTTGCTGTTGTATATTCAGACTTTCCATTATTTCTGATTACTAAATTTCCTAATTACTTACTAAATAGCATAGTTAAAACAAGATGTTTGGACTTCACTTGTTTCTTGTTCCTTTATATGCAGTGTAGGTTAAATAAAATAATATGAAGATTTGATACAGGCGGATATATAATGATAGGCACACCTCCATATTTTGTTGCTTATGAGCTAGCATGTGAAATCTATAACTTTTTTTTTTTGTTTGTAGAAAAAGTTGGAGTTCTAAATTTTGGATCCTCATAGCGGTATATAGTATTTGTGAATTCCAAATCCCTTACTAAAAAAATATGCATATTCTTCTCATGTTCATTGAACTAAATATGACTATATGAGTGTTGATTCAATTGGCACGTACATGTATTGAAATATCCATTAAAAAAGAAATTTTAGAATTGAAACCTAGCTGATATATAAAGCTAAAATAGACATCAAGCACCTACGTTTCATGAAGAACTGTCTCAATGAGGAACTTGAGAACTGCGGCAAGCTTCTTTGCTGTTTGGTCGGAGCACCTACGATTTAGCACATGGAAGAGTACGAAAAAAATGGAAAATTTGAGAAAGGCAAAACTATATAGGAAAAAGTGAAGCCACGGACAAGCGAAAATGAGCACTTAGCACTTAGCAGAAACTACACAGCAGACGTAACCTTCTTTCAGCTCCTCATTCTATCGAACACGTCTCGGACGCAATCCCTGGAGCTGTGACGACGGAGACGCCTGCGTCTGCCACTCTGCCGTGAGGCCCATTCACTTGACCCACCTCTCGAACGCCGCAGCTGGCCAGCTGCCCCGCCATGTGTCGATCCTTGGCTTCCGCCCCCAGCTACGGATCGTCCTCCGCTGCATTGTCGTGTCGATCCAGGAGAAGGGAGCGGGAGCGGGAGATGGCGGTGTGCAGTGATAGGATGGATGGCGCTAGCTAGAGAAAGGGGGAGGATTGGGTGCAGCAGGCGGTGGAAGACGGCAAGAGAGAGGCACAGGCGGCGTGGCCGGCAGCAGGAGCGGCGGCGTAGGGACGATTTCGGGTTTGCGGCAACTAGTTCTGGGGGTGCCAGCGTTGTTCTGTGGCCTGTTGCGGCTGTGCTGCATCAAGGTACGGGGAAGAAGAAAACGAAGACGGCGCGAAGAGAGGAGCAGGCAGCACGGGCGGCGGCGCACGCCACTCTCGCGAAGAATCACGAGAGCACGTTGCCGTGGAAGACCCGAGGGATATCTTGATCAAAGGCAGCACATGATCCAACGGCCTAGCTTTGCTAGTGACGTGGCACAATATATTGCCAGAGCTTGAACTCTTTTTTTGTGAAAATTCCAGAGCTTGAACTCTGGTTTCGAAAGTGAGAAGATGCCCTTCAATTTGCCGGTCACCACCCTAACTTTTGTCTCTCTCTTTTTTCTCACCAAGCCAGGGGTGTTTTGATCTTTGTTCTGTCTTTTTTTATCCTGTTAACCCCTGCAAACGACCAGCACTAATGTCGCTGAACCAGCCATTCAGGGGCGGACCCAGTTAAGCAACATATTGTAGACAGTAGACCTAATAGTCTTTTGCAAAAAGTTCTAAGTTAGGGCTTGGGTGCTCGGTTTCGCACAGCGGGAACGTAATAGAAGGGGTGGGAATGGGTGCTCGTCGCCGGTGATAAGAACATGCAAGGCATCTGTGGAGTCGTGGAAGGAGGACACGGCACATGCGGGCCTGCGGCGGCGGACGGCGGAAGCCCAGTCCCGCGTTGTTCGGTCCAGGGAGAAAACTTCTCGTGGGCCGTTCTGTTTCTCGTGGGCCGTTCTGTTTCACGTGGGCCAACCCGTCGATCCATGCGGCCCAGAATAAACTCCTCCAGAGTCTAGTGTTGATTCTTCCCCGTCGTCGCTCGCACGCTCACGACTCCTCCCGTCCCGTGTCGCCTCGCCCAGGAAAGCTGGCGGCTAGGGTTTGAGCGCCGCAGTCCCCATCGCTTGCGCCAGCCGTCGTCGTCCCAGCCCCTCGTCACGACGCTGCCGCCACTCCCGGATCCTACTCCGACCTCGATCCGTGTCCTCTTCCTGGATCGTCGCTGCTCTCGTCGCACCACCACCGCCGCCGCCTCCAGCTGTACGTGCTACGTCCCCGGCCAGCCGCGTCGTGTGTGGTCTTATAGGTGCAGGTTGGGCACCTCATCCTCATCCTCTTGTTCTGTATTTCTTCTTAGATCTGCTGGTCTTCAGTCTTCACTTCTTAGAATCAATTTGAATGGATGGATGAACTAGGTGGCAGTTCTTGAGGATGTCTGGTAAAAAGCGGCACCCAAAAAGCGACACTTTTCTAAGGTTGTCATTTTTTTTCATTCATGTTATGTTTTAGGGTTAGGAGGAAGAAAGAGCAACCGAAACAATGGCGGCAGACTCTGGCGCTCGCAGGCAGCCAACCTTCACCAAGGTCGACCAGCTGCGCCCTGGAACCCACGGCCACAACCTCATTGTCAAGGTTGTTGACTCCAAGATGGTCGTCCAGAGAGGCCGCGAGGGAGGGCCCCAGGGAAGGCAGATGAGGATTGCTGAGTGCTTGGTTGGCGACGAGACCGGCATCATTGTCTTCACTGCACGAAACGATCAAGGTTCTCCCAACTCTTTCCCCATGCCCTGACAATACCTCGCAGTCAATTTTATTACAACATATGACTCTTTGTATATGTGACTAGTACCAATCCAGTCAATTTAGCAACATATTACTCTTTGTAAGTGTGACTAGTACTAATCCTTCTAGTCTTGTAGTAGTTCATCACAGTGTCACCTGTTCTGTCTGATGTAGTTCAGTAGTTGCATTGTGTACAATCTTAACTTTTTGGTCAGATTTTACTTATTTAGTTTCCAAAGATCATAAGCTTTGTTTGCTCGTACAGATCGATAACACATGTTCTGTTCTATTTTCCTATGCTGATACCAGTAACCCTATCAGTCTGACCTTGCTTCTAATCTGCTCAAACTTACAGGTTCCTTGGCCTGAATTTTCATATTATTGTAATCCTGCATACCTTTGCTTTTAGTGAAATGCTAAGAGACATGTCATGTTCTTTATCATCATCATTCAATAGTTACATTTGTTCACTCCAGGCATGCATCCAATTTTTTTTTAACGACTAGTTGGTACTCATCCAATTATTAATATAATAATATCACTAGTTGGATTCTCCGCGGTGACTATTTAGTTTATACCTTTGGTGATCATCTTGAGTCTTGACATACCTACATGAAATATGTGTGCTTGCCTAGTCCAAAGAACTGATCATGTCACATTCCCACCTTCCTAGTATAATGTGGCTTTGCATCAGGGGACAAGTGTCATGCACACGAACACTTAGTTTTCATAAGTTTGAGTTGGTTCCTTGTGCTTCTATGCGTTATGTTGCAAGCGAATCACTGTAGATGTAGAAAAGTAAATGTAGAAATGATGGCTGAAGATGGTGTTTTTTCTTGGCTTGGTAAACTACAAGAGAAATGTTTTCCAAAAATGAAACACTGAAAAATTGCTGAGTTGCTGCAAGCACAACTGTGATGTATTTGCAACATCTTGCTATTCACTTTTATTCTGGTTCTTATCTGATCCCAATCCAAGGGATTGGATCTAACTGACCTCCATCTATCCGAGCAATAAATCTTTCTTTTTTGTGCAGTGGATGTAATGAAGCCTGGAACAACTGTTGAACTGAGGAATGCAAAGATTGACATGTTCAAGGGTTCAATGCGGCTTGCAGTGGACAAGTGGGGAATTGTGAGAGCTGCTGAAAGCTCGGCTGAGTTCACAGTCAAGGAGGACAACAACCTGTCCTTAATTGAGTTTGAGTTGGTGACCGTGGTGGAGTGAAAACCTTCCTTTGCTTTGGAGTATTGTTGGTATGCTGTGTTCTTGAACCTATTCATCATCACCAATCAATAAGGAATCATGGTTGATGTTCTCCTCTGTATCAGAGGGTGGCGTCCTGTTTAGTTATCAAAGCCAGTGAGTCATGGGATGATGGAAGGTGATCGGCATAGCTGAGATACATTGTAGGCCGACGTAGACCGTCCTCTGTTGGACCTGTTGTAATGCTTTCAGTTGCTTTTTTGCTGCACCATTACTTACTGTTCGTCGTGGCTACTTTCGTTTTTGCGATGACTCGATTGCTATGTTGAATAATAAATAAAATTGGTGTTGCGAAGTGAAAAATGTCATGTGATAGCGGTGGAGACTTTTGCCGTGTGGCAAATGCTTTTGTTGTGCCGCACTCTGCAGCAGCGGCTAAAAGCAGCTCTACTTTTTGAACCGTAGAACAATGTTTTCTCTCGTAATAGATACAGTAGCTTACAATACTTCTCAGTCTGAACTTCTTACAACAGTAGTCACCAGTTCAGTCACTAGTTATCTAATAGTACAGCTTAGTAGTTTGTACAATCTCCTGATGGAGCTGCTCAAGTAAGATCGGCCCTCTCGTGTGAACCTCATGTCCACAGGCGATGCTGCAAACTAAACGGATAACTCATTTGTTGTCTTCATCACCGGATGACATTTCGAAAAACGAGAGCACGGCCAATGGACCAAGAACTGGAGGCAAAGGAGGTGGCCTGCTAAAGGCAACAAGGGGCTCAACGTTTTCGTCTTTCGAGACGACAGATTCACTGGAAGTGTTTTCGTTCCCATGCCTATGAGGAGTAGTAATTGTCATCATCCCTGTATAAAGGTTTTCAAAGGGCAAACATTAGAAGGAAATCTCAGGCATTCAGGAAAGGACTCTACCGTTGGAACTTCAATCAAACTTTGGAGGAAGGAGTTGCCATACTCGCTAATCCATTGACAGCTTTGGTTTGCTTGGTTTTGGTTGCACTCTGCGCCAGAAACCTTGCTGCGCCCCTCATCTGATCGTAACTCGGCAGCCAGTAATCTTCAGATGAATGAAGAAGCAAAAAAGTTTAGTTTCTCCAAACCTGTCAAACATGTTATTTTGCTTGTCAGTTTCCTTTCACCGTACAGATAAATCCCCATTGTTCATCCTAAATAAGGTTTGCAACGCAGTTAGACCTAGTGTGCATTTTGCACCGTTTACTCTATTTCTATTTGATTAAGATTCTTCCTACGTTTGATCAGGTTCAGTTAGCTCATACTACTGGTTGTTCAATTGCATAACCTGAAGTGTTTGGCTTCACGATCTTGGGATCCTACAGATTAAATATGGCAATGAAGCCCATCAAGTCATGAAAAGGATTTTTTTTAGAAAGAAGTCAAGAAAAAGGATTACTGAATCAAGTTTGTTTCTGGAGTAAATTGTGCTACGCATCAACGGAATTACGAAAGCCATTCCACGGTTTTGTAGCTAAATAAATAGAGAAGGTGGTTTACTTCTCATGTCAGGGACAGAGAAGCTTCTTAGAGTTGTCACCATCAGAATTTTCATAGAAATGACAACAGATCCGTGCATTTCTGCTTCAGTTTGAAAGCAGACAATTTGTGAAAGCCTTTTCTGCCTCGTCCACAGATCAGAAATAGACGACACAGTATGTTCAGGCAACGGTGAACCATGAGAGAAGAGAAGGGGAAACGAGAAGAGAAACAGAGAGCTCGAAGGTCAGCAAGACATACCTTGAATGCCGATCGCTGAGCGGTTAATTCGCGAGAAGGATGGCGGCCTCGGAGAGGAAGAGTAGAGAACAACGGGCTGCTTTGGATCGTCCAGGGTAGTCGATGGGCGAGCGTCGAGCGCTCTGGAAAGTTCTCGCGACGAGCAGCGGAAGTCCGGAATCATCGCCTATTCGCCTCTGTCGCTCGACGAATTATATGTGGGCCGTTGCCCAAAAGCAAATGGGCCTAATCAGCTCGGACCCCATGATAGATGTGGGCTCCTTGATTCCCCCCCCCCCCCCCCCCCTTTTATTTCTTTCTTTATTCACGGAGAAATTGACACCTCATGTCCACAACATCATCACTACGTAGTAGCAAAACGACTCACATGTCAATTGTCTAGCACTCAACACCACCACCTTTGACTGAGGTAAGAGATCATTTGCAACGTTTTGCTAGTCACTAGAGGAGCATGAATGTCTGGTTTTACATACACTGGTTTTGGCTTGTGATAAAAATAAGTGTTGATTTTGACTTGTGCTGATTTATTAGGAGAGGAAAATACTGTTCCGCGGTTGAAAATAAGCGGCTGATTGAACAAGCGAACTGTCGGGTACCAAAGTTAGGGGTACCCAACTTCGATGCAAAAACGCTCATTCCCAACATGGCCTGGCCCAAATAAGGCCACTGGAAACCCACGAAGGCCGCGTCTACAGAGGCCCACGACATCATTCCACTAATGACAGCCTCCTCGGAAGAGCTCGGGAGAGCGGCATCCTCGGCGCCCAAACCTCCGATTCGCCCGAGCCTCCTCGGGAGAGCGGCATCCTCGGCGCCCAAATCTCCGATTCGCCCGAGCCTCCTCGCGAGAGCTCGGGAGAGCGGCATCCTCGGCGCCCAAACCTCCGATTCGCCCGAGCCTCCTCGGGAGAGCTCGGGAGAGCGGCATCCTCGGCGCCCAAACCTCCGCTTCGCCCGAGCCTCCTCTGGAGAGCTCGGGAGAGCGGCATCCTCGGCGCCCAAATCTCCGCTTCGCCCGAGCCTCCTCGGGAGAGCTCGGGAGAGCAGCATCCTCGGCGCCCAAATCTCCGATTCGCCCGAGCCTCCTCGGGAGAGCTCGGGAGAGCGGCATCCTCGGCGCCCAAATCTCCGATTCGCCCGAGCCTCCTCGGGAGAGCTCGGGAGAGCAGCATCCTCGGCGCCCAAATCTCCGATTCGCCCGAGCTTCCCTATCCCCCTCGAGCGCAATCTCGCAAAGGCATCCAAGGCACAGGTGATGTCAGCGGAGCAATCTTGGACCACAAGAGATCTCTCTGACCACTTTACAAGCACTGTCCCGTCAGGCGAGACTCTCGACGCGACTGTGCTTCGCACGCCCCTGACGGCCATACCACCTGTCAGGATTTCCCTGGCAGCGGATTTGATAGGCCCACTACGGCCGTCCTCCACGGTATGGTCTACGGTGCGCCGCCCCGTTTTCCGCCGGGATCTATCAACTCCGACTGTGACAGTCCAACCTCCTGACGACGGGCTACGCAAGAACGAGAAAGGCGCCTACTGCGCTGTCCACTCGAAAGGACGAGCACGCCTTCAATCCGGGCCCGCTAACCCTCGGGAGGTACTGTTCAAAGGCCAGAAATATTTATCCCCCGCTCCATCCCATCACGCCTTCAGAGTCCCGAGCCTCGAGAGACAACGCCCTAAGGTGACTCACCCTCTTGTCACATCGTACGGAAGGATAGCCGGTAGGTGTGACCCTATGGCACGTCGTAATCCGACGACTGCTGCCGCCCTGGAACTCACCAAGGTCGGGCGAACCACGACGGCCATATCCTGGAGACCCAGAGAGAAGACCGTAGCTGACGACATGACGTAGTCAGACGACTGTTCCCACCTTGGAACTCACCAAGATCGTGCGAACCAAGACAGCCATACCCCGGAGACGCGGAGAAAAGGCAGTAGCTAGTCAAACGGAGAACAGCAGCTCTTCACTGTGAAATAGGTAGCATTGTAAGCGCTACCCTTGCCTCTCCCTTGCGATTATAAAAGGAAGAGCAGAGACCAACTTTAGAGGGACGACGGAGAAGTTCTAAGTTCTCACCCACACAAACGTACCCATAGCAAACGACTTGTAAACACTTAGACATACACAAGAGACCTGGGAGCGCTTCCCTCTCTCGCCTAGCTTGTAACCCCCTACTACAAGCACCCTGGTGCAAGGCAACACGACTCTCCTCTCCACTGGACGTAGGGCTTGCTTGGCCTGAACCAGTATAATCCCTGTGTTTCCCCTTGCACACCATCCGTAGCCTCAACCGCAAAACACATATTTACTAGCCGGTGTTAGCCCCGCTAAAACTAGCACCGACACGAACGGGGTTGAAAGGTTAAATAGACCCTCGCAAAAAAGAAGAAAGGTTAAATAGACTTCCTTTTTGTCTTATAAGAATGAGGCATAAATTCAGTTATGCTTGCCACGCGGCTATATATTAAAGGCATACCAAACTTCACCTTAGAAATATCTTGTGTTTTTGGATAATAAGACGACGCTTTGAGAGATCTAATGGCAAGCCACTGTTGTGATCCCTCCTCCACAAAAAATAAATTTAATATCAATGTGGATACATGGTCCACATATCAGATATTAAACTGATAAGAACAGATACTACATTTGATCTTAGCCAAAAGGCCGAGAAAGATATGAGTTAAACTATGGACGTAGGTCTGATTTTATAGCCTTCTTCTGGCTCAAATTACTCTAAACTGTCGAGGTGGGACTAAATTGATGGTTAAAGCACGGCTCGGTGCAGCGCTAATGCGTTGCTCTGCTGTTTGTTTGCTTCATTGAGCTGTTTGGGAAATTATTTCCCATCAAAACATGTGGGCTGTGGCCCGAGGCCCATTAATCGCATACCGAACTTCACCATCGAAAGTGTTTGTCGTCAGGTCAACGAATGCTTTAGAGCATCTTTAAGAGTTTGTCAAAATTTACTTGGTAAATCTTAGAATTTGGCAACTCTCTAAAATATATGTCAAGTAAAAAAACATCATCTCTTCAAGAGTTTAGTATTTTAGACTTGACAAAATGAAAAAAGAGGCCCATTGCGGAGTTGTTTTTTCTGGGCCGTTTTCTGTTGGCCACCGCCGATGACGTACGAAGACTTCACATACTATTACTTTAATTTTGTTAAGATTAGATATTTGTTGCACTCGTTATTTGTTGAGATCAGAACTTTTTTATATATATTTGTATTACGTATACAGTATTATTAATTTGTTGAGAGTAGAATTTTTTTTTCCACAATCATTACGTAGTACACAGCAGCAGGCATCAGGCGGCAAGTGTCGCCAAAAACAGCAGCGGCACAACCATTCCCATCAGTCATCAGGCATCAGGCAGCGGCAGCAAGTGTCAAATGCACAGGCAACAGGCAGCGTCAGCAACTGTCGGCAACAAGAGGCTAGCTTCGCGCGCGCGGCAAGAACGGCGACGACCGGTGACATGAGTGGGATACGCGCGCGGAAATATACGCGCAGGGAGCATAACAAGTTGATAAAAATATCAAATTTATTTGTCAATATGTTAGAGAGATAATTTTTTTATTTTACCAAATTTTAAAGGATGATAACCTCATTTATCAAATTCTAAGATGCTCTTACTCAGTGGAGCCCATAACTGGCTTAAATATTTATAGGACTTCATTTGAGCTTCATAACGATATATAAAAAAAAAACTCAAATAAGACAGTTACAGATTTCGCGCGAAACTCCCATTGGTGGAAGTCAGTCCATGAAGATTCTCCCTTCTCTTACAGTGAAATTCCCCAAGTGCCGCTCGGGTTCGTCAGCTAACAGTAACAGCTTGTGCAATTTTTGTTCTGCTCGGGCTCGTCAGCTAACAGTTTCAGTTCGTCAGATACAGGTAACGTAACAGTAGCTTGTGCTTGTTTTCTGTCTTTCTTTTTTTTATCATACTAGTCTGTATTAAACGATAAGGAAAACGAATAAAGACACATACAGACTAAAACATACTCCTACAGAGTACGCAAAGAATTCAGAGCATAGCTGATCCACCCGGACCTGCAAAGGAGCCCCAAGAAAAGGAAAATAAACAACAGCCCCATGAGGCCGCCCTGCTTGCTTGACTCACCGTCACTGACTGCCGGCCAATGCCGAAGAACACGACGTCGAAGCCCACACCAAAGGACCATGGAAGGCAACATCGCTTGAAAGCTTTGATGAAAGCCGCAGTAGTATCCCACCCATGAAGGCGAGAAGATGACCATCGTTGATGTCCATCGGCCGGGATCTGAGGTCGCCACCAGAGGATGGAACAAGGACCCAGATCCACACACCCGCATACCTGAAGACCCACAGCCGCTCCTCCCTTCGCGCTGAACCATGTCGCACTCCTGTACAAGAGGACCCCAACCACAGGGGAGAACGGAACCTCCATGGAGGCACCAGATCCGGGAATCCCCACCCTCAGACCCCTTACCAGCAACGGAGCAAGCACCAGCAAGGTAGGGACGGGGCCGGAGGGACCTATTCCACAGCGCCGCCGCCGCCGCCTCACCATCACCGCAGGAACCAGAAACCTAGACAACCTAGGACCTAAACTACCTACCCGGACGGAGAACGACGGTCTCCCCCACCTCCTGACGCCGTAAAGAGATTCATATCATTATAAAAAAAAAACGTATGCACACGATACAGAGCAGCTAATCTTGCATGGAGCTAACGACGGAGTCTCCAGTTAAAATCGGGTGCCGATTATGTTTGTGTTTGGGAAACGAGGATAGGGAAATCAGGGATGAGATAGATCAGATTCCTTGTTTAGATAATGGGAAATGAAGATAGAAATAGGAAAATAATAAAGACTAACATTCCTATCCCATGCACTTCTCTTTTACGCCAACCCATTTCTAATTCCACATCCTCATCCAATATGTGTTGAATCAGATATGAAGCGTTTTTTTCTACTTGTAGCAACACTGCACGCCAGTAAATGAATGTATGTCTTCTCATCCTTCCAACATCTAAACTCTGAATAACAATGTCCACTGGAATCGATGGCTTTTGCCAGCACTGATGACATGAAAACTGCGAGTCGATGCAAATGAGTAAATCACAATGTAAATGGATTTTCGGACTTGTATCCAAAATTCCGAAGTAACATGGTTCACTAGAACTGAATCCGAAAAGATTCCCGGCACAGGCAATCAGTAGCTGCATTCCCGGCACAGGCAATCAGTAGCTGCGGCCCCAGAAAGACCACTTCTTTGCTGGCTTTCCAGATGCAAAGCACAGGGTACCTGAATTTAGGTTGTACAAGACAGGTCAGCATGGCAATATTTGAAAATATAATAATGCAACAATCATAACATTGGAAAACAAAAGGTAACTTGCATTCAGGCCCTCATCGAGCCATACCTTCTGGAAGTTCTGGCTGCTCAAATGGAGTACACAACGTTTTCGCAGCTCCGAGTTCCCCTTTTGTCCGAGCTTTTACATCTTTCTCAACTTCCTGTATGGGGAAAAGAAATTTACGGTCATGGCAGGCGGAGGTACAATAGAATTAGTAGGTGGTAAAAGAACCACCAAGAAAGGCTAGTAGGTAAAAGAAGCACCAAGAAAGGCTAGTTCATGGTAATCACTGACTGATAGACTTCCAATTATCTCTCATCTGCAACATTTCTTGATATACTTATAATTGTGTGGTAAGCAAGGACCAAAGGTGATGACAATGATGCAAACTTTTAAGTAAAAGCTTCCCAATTATCTTCTATGCATCCCCCACTTCTACTGTAGAGTTAGAAATATATGGTGGCAATAGTGTTGATAACTCTTATTTGTTAATCGTTGCCAAGGTTACGATGAACGAATTCGAGGCAGGAGGTAAATCTGATAAACAAAAAAGTGGACAACTTCAAGTACCTCCTCATCACACCATGGAGCCAAGATCAACTTTTTGTTATTTAGAGCAGTTGTGAATTCATCCCAAGTGTTGACGACTTGAACACAGGCATCTCTCTTTTCTTGGGCTGATTTGAACAGATTTTTTTGAATCCCATCCAGTAACACTTTAACCTCTTCAACCAAATTGGTCACAGGAATGTCAATCTTTGCACCGTTGTCCCGGCGGACAATGCGCACCTAAAAAGAACAGGATATAATTTCACAAACATCATAGGAATTGTTGTATACAAAAGCGTAGTAAATTGCACATTGCAGCAAATAAAAGAATCAGAACATTGTTGCCACTGAGCAGCTTTTTTGCAGAGGCCAACAGATTTGACAATTAGTAGCTGGAAAAGAAGTATAAATTGAAAAGGTCAGGCTTTGTATGTTTTGAGGAAACAATTATTTGTCAAATGATATGCAAGCTTAATGACTATAAAAGTTGTAACAATGTGTTCATATATCACATGTTTTTTTAATATGAAACTGATTTTGAGTAACACATTTTATGAGATAGTTATCCTCAAGTTCTAGTTTTGAAGAATCAAATCCTAATGCGCCCTATGTGAGGTAAGGAGATATTATGATAGTAGTATCAAAGAACTATTGGTAATACAAGCAAGAAGCAATGACAATAAATAAAAAACGGGAAGAGTAACCAGCCAACCCACAAGGTCGGTTTTCTTTAAAAGGCTTTGAAAATTATTATACTGTTAACTAACTGCAGATAGTCCTAGAGAAAAGAACCAAGATTACAAGAATGATAATGATTCACGTGGCACATTAATTTATATAAAAAAACAAGAACCAACAAAAAAAATGCGACCAAATTTAAAATGAATAGTGATCTGCGAGATATCAGTAGTCGGTACCTGTTTGTTTGCCAAATCTTTTGGACCAATCTCAATTCTCAATGGAACACCTTTCATTTCCCAGTGAGAATACTTCCAACCTGGAGAGTAATTTTCACGGGTGTCCAGATCGGCTCGAATCCCAGATTGATTGAGTGTGTAAACAGTTGATTCACAGGCTCCCTTTATGGCAGTTGTGTCAGCATCTTTATAAGGCACAGGAATCACGATTACCTGGATTGGTGCCACCATTGGTGGTAATACTAAGCCTTTGTCATCACCATGTGTCATCACCATCACTCCAATCTGCAAGGGTGTAGGTTCTATATATCACAAACATCCGAGGTGCAATAAAAACATTATTTAAATGCAACATATGATGTTTTTTCTTCTTTTTTAAAAAAACTTGCATGCCATCACTAGAATTTCCTATTTTTCTTTTCCCTTCAATGAGATGGGAATTTTTCTGTGTTAGGTTGACTCTAGGAGGGAGAGAGGGAGAGATCGCGAAGGAAAGAGAAGAGGCTCAGAAAGGAGAACACCGGTCTCTCTTCTATCATATACTCCCTATTCCCCATCAACAGCAGTTTTCAACATGCCCACTCCACCAAACCTACATTCTGTGTGGATTAAGCTGTGTATTGCAACATTACACTTGCAATGACCTGCAAAGCTATAATGTGAAGCTTGTTGTATACATGTTTTCAGCAGTTCTTCATCCAATTAAAGCTAGCTACAGAACAAGGGTTCTGCAAAACGGAAGGCAGTAAGCCAGGTACGGTCAGCAAACAAAAATGACTACCAGGAAATAATTGTCTCGGTGAGAGCACTTCAGGCTATATTTGATGATTATATGACTTTACATGCTGGTTCCATGTTTCTACTTGACCATTGAGATTTTAAGAGAACAATATGAAAAATATGCAATGTAACAAGGATAGACCAGCAAACAATGGTTTCTGGCGCTCAGCCCAGGACCATGGCGTTTAGTGAATTGTTTTCAAAACCAAGTGCAAACAGAAGTTACCCCCAATGTTTTGATCTCAGAAATTGATGACGTGGCAGATTGAACATGTTCAAACTAAATTTTAAGTATAAGCTTCCTCAGTTATTAACAAAGAATAATTCTTAAATAAATTTACTGAGCTGATTCTGTTCAAATTCACTTTCCATGGTTTCACTCGACAATCGTATCATCAAACAGCAGTTTATATCAAGTAAAGTGGTGACCTTACAGGTGCAAGTGTAGAGGCACCAGGATCAGGTGCAACTGAACATGACCTGAGCCACTGATTTGCATGTCTAAACTCTGAGATTGGGTGCTTCAGTGAAATCTGTATACTGCTTTTCCCGGTTTCCCCTAAAATAAAATTGCTACGATGCTGTGCAAATGAACCATAGATTTTGCATCCTGTCGTGTTAGTGCAACTGCTTAACTCTAAATGAACACTTGTGATTCCACATGATAAAAGTCCATGTATGATGTTACAATTCACTTTGTTGACTACCTATGGACAAAAGTATCAGGTGCAGCATAAAAAAAATGAAAGCATCAATTCCATCCCCACATCAATTTTGCATTTTCAATCAAAGGGATGTCAGAATTACCGAGCGGGTTGTGTAGGCCCAAGAGTTTTGCCAAACCATTTCCCTAACACCCTTCTCATTCTCAAAAGTGATATCAAACATCTTGGCGAAGTTTTGACCAAGACAATGTGAGGTTGCACCTTGTATGCCACGACCAGTGTTTGGAATGAAGGCCTGGTAAAACAATATTTAGCAACAAGCATCTTACAATAAAATAATAGAATTAATTTTCTTTTACATCAGGATAGTTAAGGAAAGGCTACAATGTTTCATAAATGTATCAATATTCAATACCTCAACACTGGTGGTATAAAGTCCACCTGCAAATTTTTCCATCTCACTTTTCCTCCCTTTGGACACTGGAACTGCTAAAAATTCTTCATATATCCTTCTGTACAGTTCCAATATTTGGAGAACCTGAGAATATAACCATGGGTCAAAATAACTGTGCGTTCCCCATTCAAAAATGTTTATGCAATCATAGTACAGCATTGAACTGTCCCTTTGATACATCATAGAGGCTCAAACTGTTTTCTGCGCAGAACTACCTAGTTAAATACATGGAGCTTTAAATACAAATGCAAAATGAGGGTATTGGTTTGCAATTGAATGTAATATAAAAACTAAATTGCTACTATAAACAAAAGTCTATAATCTAATCTAGCATACTACATTAGGCCAGTTGTGCTTCAGACTCTCAAGATCATCAAACATTCACAACTTAATTCTGGGAAAACCAACTCAAAAGTTAGGGTTATACTTAGCAATGGACTCACCAAAACCATCACAATAATAGTTGACAACAGAACCATATCAAGACTGTGCAAAAAGATGTACTTCTACCTCTTCATCTGCCTCTTCTTTACTCGCAAAAGCAGTATGCCCCTCTTGCCACAGAAACTCACGGCTCCTGAAGATAGTTGCAGAATGTTTAGCAGGAAAAAAATCGTGCAGGGCAGGGGGTACTGGGTAAAGGCATATGCACAGAAACAAAGGGCGCATGAAATATATTACCTCGGTCAATTATATAACGCACATGCACACAATTCAAAAACTCTAGACCAACAATTAGGCTATCCAATCCAAAAGTGAGTTAGTAACACACAAGCAGAGCCACTAGATTTATATTCCAATGTACATTCTGGTGGTTACAATTTTAAATATAAGTTTGAGAAATTCATTGTCAAAGTTTAATTTTGAAGACTGTAAGTCAAAAATAGATGTAGGCAGTTCTCAAACTTATAAGAGGATCAGCTCAAAGCCTCAAATGGTGAATGTTGTGGATACTATAAAAAAAAATAGCGCATTGAAAATTTTAATTACTCAGGGACACAATTTTGAAGACAAGTAGTCAATGCCTTTATTACCAATCTTTCCATTGGACCACTCATCCAAATGTTCCTGAATAAGTAACAATGCTTTTAAGGAATGCTGACAAATGAGGCAATCATCTGGTGCTCTAATCGCCAACACATTAACATGCAATCAATGAACTATGCAAGACATGAGGTAATAAGAGGAAGGCATGGAGAATTGCATAAATACATTGGCAAGCCAACAGATGAGGTACCTTATGAAAGGAGTAGGATTGCTAAACTCCCATCTGACAACATTACACCATTGATTACACCTCAAGGGTAAGTCTCGGTGGCTTCTTATCCATTTGGAGAAGTATGGATACATGACAGTCTCACTTGTGGGGCGGATTGCAATAGGTGCTTCCAGGTCAGATTTCCCTGACCTAGTAACCCAAGCTACCTGCAAGAAGAATATATTACTTTCCTTTTGACCTTTTTTTTTGGCATGACCATGTGAATTTTATTTTTTTTTTTGGGGGGGGGGGGGGGGGGGGGGGGGTTGCTGGAAGCATTCAATTAACAAACAAATTTCATGAAACTATTGCCTGTCTGCAACTCTTGCAAAAGGCGGATAACATGCACTGGCTTAGTGGCTACTACCAATTCAACCCATAGCCAGAAAAAGAGCTTACTTTACGGTACAGAGAAATTAACATTATTCTTTTACAAAGGAACCATATATATTCATGAGTGTGCTTGATTTTTTTTTTTTTTAACATACACTGAAATATGCCCGTTCTTAAAAACATCCATGTGTGCCTATAGCACAATAAACATGGCAAAAACAAGACAAAATTACAGAAATTATTCATATTCAATTACGTTGAATCCCAACTGTGAAAATCAAGAAAAGGAGATGTGAAGGAAAAAGTAAAAGACACACCTCAGGTGCAAAGCCCTCAATGTGGTCCTTTTCCTTCTGTAGAACATTCTCAGTAACAAACAAAGGGAAATAATATGGTTTGAGCTTCAGCTTTTTAATTTCTGCATCAAAGAATTCCTGCACCAAATCACAAAGCAGTAATCAAATTATCAAAATTACAGTAATGCCACTATGCTTCACAAATATGTATAGCAATAAACGTAAAGAACCCTGATGCTAAACATAGCTTCCTACATAATTCAGAGTCAGAGCATATGTTACGGAGAAGCTTTGAAAAGTTCTACTCCTACACCACACTAGAAATCAGTCTCTAGATACAAGGGTGGCTATTATTTAGCACTAAGATAGTTGCAATTCCATAATTGGCAACAATGGACACTTATGGTTTTTAGATCGTATTGACAAAAACTTACTTTCAGTAGCTCCCAGATTTCCATCGCCCATGGCCTCAATATATAACAACCAGATATGTCATAGTACTCGATCATTTCACTGTTAACAACAACCTGGAGGAACATATTACAGAATTAGCACCATGTAAAGAAAAGGTATAATTTCATCATATAAAAAACAACGACTACATTTCAAGGAAAAATAAATTTTGTCAAGTGTAAGAGAGCAATAAAGGAATAGCAGTATGAATCTTAATGGAATCACGGCACCTGAAATAATATAGCAAGCAAACTAATCCAGTTTCTCACAATTAAGGTGAGTTTGTGATTGCAAAGACAAATTTTGCAGCTTTTTCTGTTGTCCAAGTAATTTGGGCAATAAATTTAGCTAGGCCTTGTTTAGTTCCAGGGCGTAAAAATTTTGTGATGTCACATTGGATGTTCCATAGAGTATCACATGGGTCATTCGGATTCCAACTAAAAACAAATTACAGTTTTCCCTCATGCGAGCAGATCTCGCACTTTATTTTCGTGGTGTATGGATCCAGGTGTCGGGGCATCAGGGACTGAGATGGCCATAGACTCTTGTCTCCATTCCTCACTGGCCGAATGAATAATTATAATTCGTTAATTACCATACTATCAATATGTGAGAAAAAATGGATCATGCATAATTTTCTAACTTTGTGAACTTTGTGAAATGGGTATGGTTATAATTATATATTATTTAGCTTTCCTGATTGTGAATTGTGACTTAGTGTAGTGCTAAGATGGTGGCGCTGTAAGCCAGTTCCATCTTCATGTTTGTGCTGACCAGTCGAAAATTTTGAAAGTCAGTTGTTCTTGTACCGAAAAGGACATGAGTTGTGGATTAGTCTGTAAACTGTTTAAGAATCAGCCTGTTATTTTTCTCATGCCTTTTGTGTTTGGTAGGAAGGTTGTGCTTTTACTTCTAGCGAGAAGTACTTATTGCATCCTAATCATATATGGAGGAAAATTCAGATATGAGATAAAAAACAGGAAGCATTTTTCAGGAAGGGATTCAAATTATCTTCTAGAAATCAAAGTTAAGAATAATCACATCAGCAGTTTCTTGTATGATTTAGAGGCCGAATATGTTTGAAAACTTTGATGTTATGTGTACATACCACATTATATGCTTTCCAATTTGTTTCCAAAGTTTCAGATTCTACTGTAAATATCACTTTATAAGCTAGAACAGTCCATGCATTTGACTAAATAATGTGTTCAGATATTTGAAAGAATCTATTGAAATATTTTGAATTTTATGAAACTATAACATAATCAAATATATGAGGTCTGAATATTACAAAAGTTATTTTAAAATATTTTTTAACAGAATTCTAAAAATTGTGTAATATAAAGTTTGTAGCATAGAGGGTAGAGGCCTCAGGAGAGCAGACAGTGCAGAGGTTGGACGTGGACGAGAGGAGATAAAGGAAAGAGAGGACGTGGGATGTGGCATGGAGCGTAGTATTTCCTTGTATCTAATACAATTATTATTTTTTTGGCGTATTCAGTGCACAGATCTCAAAAAAAAACATCAAACAGCTACAAAACGCTACTTCCCACGAAGTTGCCTTCGGCGTACTACTATTTCCCCCCACTTCCACCAGTCCTCTGAAAACTTCGAATTTAATCCCCTCTTATCGCATACAGAAAATCCCACCACAGCCCCAACATCAATCAAATTGGAACTACCAACATGAATCAAATGGGATCTAAAAACATGAATCAAATCGGAACTAGTTGCCCTACCACAGCGAAACAAACTAACGCTTAACCAACCTCGGAGTACCACTCCCCGAAGTTGTCGTCCTTCTTATACGCCATCCCGAGCTTCGTCTCCTTCTTCACCTCCTTCTTCTTCCCTGCAATCCGCAACCAAGCAAGTTCAGATGCAAAAAAGAACCCATGGGTGACGGTGTAAGACGACAGCGAAGGAGGTGTTCGAACCTCCGCCGCCCTTGGCTGCGCTGCCCTTGTTGGTCGACATGGCTCACGGATTTGGTCCTTGGTCGCGCAGCTGTGTACAGAGGGGATCAGGGAGGAGGAGGCGGCGGGCGCGACTAGAGACTGAGAGAGATGCGGGAAGATGAACCGGCGGCGGCGGCGGCGGCGGCTGGTACGCGGGAGAGACTGAGCAGAGCACAGTGAAGACCTAGATAAGGTGTTGACGAGGCGAGAGGTAGTACTTCGACTTTGGGCTGTTTGATTTGATGGGCCCTTTTTAATGAGGTCCAATTATTTCTACTTTCCTTTTGTTTTTTTGATACTGCTCCCGCCAACTTAAAAGAAAAGAGAGTGTTGTTGGATGCGTAATTGGTAGAAAATACGTTCAATGAAAAAATATTTAAAGATCTATCTAATAATTACTGATTATATATTATAAATATTAATATTTTTATATATTTGGTTAAAATTAAAGATTGATGATTTTTTGGTAAATGATAATGGATCTTTTTCATGGACTCTAGACGTAAACCCTTATATATCATAAATTTTTTAAAGCTTTGAGGCTATTTGTGGATCAGGGTCACTACCTAGTGGGTGTACCCGATCCATTTCCATCCTTACATGTAGACATTTTATGCAGCCCAAAAGAATATCAGAATCTCAAAATTAATGAAATATGGAGGTGTATATAGTAAAAATAGCTTAGAATTTTAAAGCGATAGATGAATCCCAGGTAGTAGAATTTAGATTGTATTGCACAATTTGGATGAAAAATGCTAACTTTTGTGCCCTACGCAAACTTTGGAGGAAAAAAAAGTAAATAAGAAAACAAAAGGCCACGTTTTCCAGCCCAGGTTAGCAGAGTTTGTGGGCCTTGTTGTGGCCATGGGCCAACTGGCATGTAAAGGCATCGCCGCGGAATCACCATGCCAACAAGCCTATGGACCTAAATGTGCAGTCCCACTTCATTCTTACCCCCTTTTTGTTTGACTTTTTAGGTTAGTCTTAGTGAAAGTTATATTATAGTTTTATTCACGTTTAATAAGTTTCCACATAAACACTCTTAATGATGTAGAAGTTTTTTAAGAAGTGAGTTTCATGTGGATCAAAATCTCTTGACATTATTACCATAAGGGTTATGAAATTAGATGTCCACGAAACTATATATATATAATGAAACTTATCACTGAGGGTTGGTGTTTTACATTTCATTGATATAAAATTCATAAAAGTAATGCTATAAAACTTTTCACTGAGACTGACCTTATTAAAAAAAACCACAGGCATTGATCCCTATATATATTGATTTTGTTTTTGTGCCCTCGTTACCCGAACTATCCCTTCCAAACTACTCTTCCAAATTTCATGTAGCTTAGAGCTTTCTACAGCTTTATAATAATTATTATTTATACGGTGCCTCTCATTTTAGGTTAAAGTAGAACCCTTCCCTATTTCAGTTTTATATAAAAAGGCTTTGGAGCTTTCGCAGTCTGTCAAGTTGAGAGCACTTCTAATCGAGAAAGCTATAGGTTGCCCGAGCAATTCTCGGCGCTCTGTCACCCAAATCTGTGGCCGTTGAATGCAGCTTCCGTGTGATCTCTGCCACCCATGAATCCCGTGTTGTTGGTGAACGCTAGCGCGGATTCCTCCTCAAGGCTACGTTCCGTGCGTGCCCGCAATCAGCTCCGCGACGGGCCGCCAAACGAGCTCACGCGTTCGTCTCGCGAGGGTCAAATCTAGCGTGGGTTCATAGTGATTTCTGTTCTGTATCAGGCTTTTTAGTATCTTCTTTTTTGATTGCCTATTTTAATTTGGTCCTTTAATTTGTTGGCACCATAAAAATTTACATTTCTTTTCCTCTTACATTATGATATTATATTTTTTACATTATAAATGTAGGTGTAAATTTTGTATTTTAGTGGTGTAAAATTTGGTTTCTTTGATTGCTGCTTATCTGAATTATGTAATTTGTTTGTATTTTTTGCTAGCTATCTGAAATTGTACCATTTGCCTTCTATAGAATAAATCTAGCATTTGGCTCCTTTTGTTTGATACGTATGTCATTTTGTTGCTATTTGAATTTCTTCCAATTTGCCTTCCATAGAACAGATTTGCCATTTGGTTTGATTTATGTTAAATTTGTAATTATTTATTTGGATTTCTAAGAATTTGCCTTGCTTTTTATTTGGTTTTATTTTTTCTGATCCATTTGATGTATATATTATGGTATTAGATTTTTAGGTGTTGAGTGGACTTTTGTCACCCTAATCCTAGTGCTTTATAAATTCGGGTGTTATAAACGCTTTTGTCACCCGGGTGACATGAGGCCATAAAACACCCAAGCAAGCAATAGATAGATCCCTTCTAATAGTTCGTTAATCCAATCTTTTATAGTCAAAATCAAGGTTTAATTAGTAAGACCTGTTTGTACTCTTTTTTTTTTACCAACCATCCTTTTACAAAACAACTTCGTGAGAGAAGCTATTTTTTCTCTATTCATAAAAGGATGAGTTGACATGAAGATATAAAAATAGCTTATTGTAACTCTATCCCTCATTTCTCTCACAACTACGCATAAAGTGCTTGGTGAAACTGTTCACCAAACAACATTCTTGAAACAGGCTAGCTTCATCTAACAAGTTATTTTTAAGTTATTTCATAAAAAACAACTACATGAATAAAGTTGAGCTATGCTAAACTGTGAAGCCTCGAATGCTAAGAGGGACTTGCTTTCTTGCCCTACTTTCTTCTTCTCGATTTTTCTTTCTCCTTCCTTTCTTCTTCATTCTTTCACAAATATCGAAAGAGTAAAGGGAGCTCCATTGTGCCACAAACGGTAGTGGGGGTCGAGTAGTGCCACCTGCCTCATCGTTGGATCCGCTTCTGCTCCAACGGCAAACTATGCATCAAATATCTCATATTTGGTGGTATCCTAAATTATCCTTACCTTCTCACAATTTTAGGGAAACATTTGTCTGGACAATTATGTTATTTGAGATATACGAAATTCTTGGGAGAGAGAAATCTCTAGGAGTTTTTTTTTTTTTGGGTAGTATACACTATACAAGGGATATATGGAGATCAAAATTAGAAAGACTCTTTCTTTATTAAAAGAAATAGTTTCGAATGAGACTTTCTGATATGTTGTTAACGATCAAGTGGTTAGTCGACACGTACCTGACGGAAACCAAAACACCGCAAATTAATACTTCTCGTATTTGCCACGAAATTTAGGACTGTTTGATTCTCGTCTTCTAGGCAGCTTCTAGCCCATGCAGCCATTTCAGACCTCCGATTTCAGATGCCTATGGCTAGCATGGCTTGCCTAGCTAGGCAAAACCTGCCAAAGTACCATCCAAACTAGCCTTTCATCTCTGTCACGACCGCCAAAAGTGAGCTTTAACTCGAATCCATACGTCTTTCGGTCTTGATTTCGACCGCAATTAATATGAATCCACGTCGCACGATAGATCTTGTGGAATGTGACGTGGCCGTGTATAATATAGTTATTCAAAAGCTAAGTAGCTGGAGCTTCCTATCATTCGGTTCTGATGACGCGGCGCACGCATTCCGCTTTCGCACGATCTAATTGAACCAACGAGCAGCGCGTGCGCATTATTATAAGCAGTTTGCTCCGAGCAAGCCAGCCAGGTGTCGCCGCGCCGAGCTCCGGCTGCGCATGCTGCGCTTCATGCAATTGACGTAGGCAGTGGCGCACGCTTTGAGCCGGACAGCCGGTCGGTAAAAAAAAATACTACTCCCTTTGCCAAATTGTGAGTCATTACAAGAATCTTGAAGAGTCAAACATCTATACTTTGACCAAATTTATATAATAAAATAATAATATTTATAATATCAACTAGGTATCATTAAATTCTTTGCCAAACATATTTTCATAGTAAACTTATTTGATATCATAAATCTTTGTATTTCTTTCAATAATTTTGGTCAAACTTGAGATGTTTTGACTCTCTAAAATTTTTGGAATGACTTACAATTTAGGATGTAGGGAGTATATGCTTAAAAGTAAAATCTAGTGCGCAAAAGCCACGAGATATGGAGAATGTTGGTTATCTCTCAAATAAAGCTGAGTAGAGTGTTTGATCCTTCGTACTTCCCTTCGTGCGCGTGCCTCGTGCGGAACGAAATTGGATGTCAAAAGAACGTCATATCCATATAAAGCGTGTTACAATCTATTCCTAAGAAAGTCTAGCAACAATGCACGGTTCCAGTTTTACTTAAAGTCAGACCTATACCTAGTTGCTAGTAGCGTGCCTGACGTATACAACACAAGTTCATGTGCGTTCCTTCAATAATGCTGAACGGTATATTCACTTGTCAAAGCCAACAAAAACACAATAAGCGCTTATACGTTGAAGCAAACAGAGTCAATAAAAGATATCTCCAACCTACCTTACAGTTTTTGTGAGTATCACATCTTCACTTAGAGAAGACTTTCGATTACTATCCTGCGTTAACAAATAGCTTCTTTTCCTTATGAAATGATGCTAGAATGGTCAATGTGCAACATTTTATCATTCGCTCTGTTCGGCTGCCTGGATTGTACGGCTGGCTGGCTGATTGTTCTGAGAGAAAAACACTGCTGAATGGCTGGCTGATGCTGGCTGGTAAGTTCTCTTCTAGCACATCTATCGTTAGCTTAGTTAACATTGCAATATGATAAAGAAATTTAAGATTTAAAAACAATTGTGCTCTTAAAATCCCAACAGTTAACATACCACTAGAGTCGATTGGCAGAGATGAATGTTGCTAAAAGTAACCATATATATGACCAACGGTTTTCAGTCCCTCATGGTTACCAAAGTATCAAATTAATTATAAATCCCAAGGGTGCAACAAATCATCCAGGAACAAATCCCCAACTAAGGATAGCAACGGGACGGGTTCGGGATGGGTGGAGCGTCCGCGGACCCGCACCCGAGACCCGAAAACAAAACCCGAACCCGCCCCGAACACTATTACGGGGGAAGATTTACACCCGCCCCCGAACCCGCCGGGTCCCCGAAACCGACGGGTTCCCCGGAACCCGGGGACTAACAGCTCCGTTCTGGACTCCTCGTCGAGGTCACGAACAGGCACCTGGTGGCGTGGGCGCAGAGGCCGCGTCGAACGGATGGTGGCGGAGGCGCGGAGCCGCGCCGACGCCGGCGCATCCGCTAGTCCTCGTTTGCTGAGCCGCGTCCTCGTCCTCGTCAGATCTAACACCTAGCAGGGCAGCGGGGAATCGGCGTCCGCGGAGGAAAGCAGGGAAGTGGGCGGAGCGGCGGATGGCGGCGGAGGAAGGACGCGGACGAGAGACCGGTGCAGAGGGAAGCAGGGAAGTGGGCGCCGCCGCGCTGGGCCAGGAAGTGAGCTCCGCCGCCGTGCCGGGCAGGTCCACAGCCCAAAGGGGTAGCACATGGCACGCGGCACGCTGTGCCACTTCCTCGTGCGATGGCGGCGCTGGTGGTTAAGCTGCCTGGCTGCTGTTTGGTGAGGGTAGATAAGGATTGGCATCTTGTAGGATCACGGACTGGCCTAAAAGGGGGTTGAATAGGCCTGTAAAAATTTTTCGCAAGCGAAGGTCAGTACCTAGCGCGGCAGTGTCGGCCTGGAGGGCAGCACTGCCGGGCAGCCCGGCACTGCTGCTCTCAGAGCGACAGTGCTGGCTTCCCAGATACAAATCAACACAGTTCAAAATCTACCCAATAAAATTTAGATCGAATAAATTAATGAGGTTCCTGAGGTTGTGTAGAGCCTAGAACACCCTTTCTTTGCAGCTAAAACACCACCAATTTGTAGATCGGGACCAAACCCTAGAAATCAAGAAACTTAACAAGTAGAGAGTAAAACAAGCAACACAAGTGACACAAGATTTGTCCCGTGGTTCAGCTCGCCACAAAGGCTTGCCTACTCCAAGTTGTTGAGGTTCTACAAAGGAAACTTGGGTTCACAAAGCCCAATCCTCGTTCTCAAATCAAGAGAGTTAACTCTTGAAAAGAGGGGGTGATTCCACTAGCTTGTGAGGGTGATTACAAACCTCTCGAGGCTACCACAAGATTGGCAAGCTCACCGGGCGACGCTCTAGCCGGCTAGAAGCAAGCTCCAAGAGTAACAAATGCAAACCACCGGCTTGAACGCGAACCAAGTGCTTGAGGAAGTTGAAGATCAGTGAGAGAAGCTTGTTCTTACTGAGATTCAGCTCACACTCTTCTAGATTCAAACTTGGATTCAAACTTGAGAGTGGAGAGCTTGTTGAGAGTGAGAGAGAGCAAGAAAGAGGCTTTTCTGGTCTAGGAACTGAGCAAATGGCAGAGATGACCGTTGGGGGTGACAGGAGGGAGACTAAGAAGCCCCCTCGAGTCTAACGGTCGAAACAAGTCGCGACAGTGCCGGGCTTGGAGCGGCAGTGCCGCTCGGCCAGCAGTGCCGGGCCTAGGGCCGGCAGTGCCGTGCTGCCAAACCAGGACAGAAAGATCTGGAATTTTGTGGCTGGCTTTGGCAGTGGAAGTGAGGATGTTTGGTGTAAAGATTTGCACTTGGTCACACTTTCAAACCTGTCTTTTGCATCCCCCTTAATAGTACGGCTTTCCTATACTCAATATCAAAATAAAAAACGAATTTAAACCTCCGTTGAGCCGGATGCTGCATTCTTTAAATGTTAGGGGTCCACCTGCATAAGATTACATCCTCCTAATGCTTTTGCCTGTCCATCATCTCGATAAATCTCATTAGTCTTCTAATCGCGTGGTCATTATAACCAAAACCCACTTTAGGGCTTGATTGCACTTACAATCTTCCCCTTTTTGGTGATTGATGACAACACGATTAGAGAGGTAAAAGATAAAGTACAACGAGATTTAAATGAGATTTTGAATGTAGAGTCTCCCCCTGAATGTGTGAATGGAATTTAAATTTTCAAACTTAGCATAAAAGGCTAGTTTCACACACTAGAGTGAAATGGGGTCTCCCCCTACATCCATGATCTCTGTGGGGTGCAGCACATAGTGTCATAAAGATAAACGTGATGCGAATGACATGTGAGACAATCAGAGTTAGCTTCTGCCGTCAGATAGGGCGGCACTGCAGCACTGCCGCTCTGCCTGAAGACAGAAGCTTCACGGAAGCAAAGCACCTACACAGAGTATATGAAAAGTAGAACTACTTTACGCACAAACACAGACTGGTTCTCAAATAAAGTACTGAGGTTCACAACCAAATAAAAATAGAGGCATCAAAGTACTTATTACAAGCCAAATGAGTTTGAGAAACACTCTCAACTCTACAACTACTATCTCTCACAAGATCTAAACATTAAGCTCACAAGCTGAACACTAGTAAAAATGATGAAAAGTTGTTATACCCCTCTCTAATCCCCTTCTTCCCCTTTGGCAACAAGCACCAAAAAGGGAGAAAAGAGAGAAAAGTGAAGTATAACTACTCGTCATCATCCTCACTAGACTCCTACTCCTCGGCGTCATCGTCGTCGTCGTCATCGTTGCCTTGGTCTTCTTCCTTCTCATCGTCATCGTCGGACTCGACAACGGTGCGTCCCTGGCGGTGAGTGGTGGCGGTGAAGTGTACGTCGCGGGACGATGTGCCGGGACGGTCTTCCTCCTCCTCACGTGCAAGCTGGTCCCAATCGACGCCCTCAACGTCGGAGCCAGACATCTCGCTGAACTCTGGAGGTGGTGTAGGAGGGTCAATCTGTCGCAGCCCCAAATGCTCACGTATCTCCCTGTTCTCCAAGCGAGCCTTGTATGCAGAGTCAGACGCATGCATATAAGCCCCAAAGATCCTCTTCAGTATGCGGGAGAGACGGCTCTTCTTCCTGTGGCGCTGCTGTGAGCCTGAACGGAAAGAACTGGGAATATCTGAAGACGGGGCAGTCCTCCTGCTGGAAGACCGGGTGGCTGCCCTGCTCTCACCAACGCCTGAGTGGTGAGTCTTGTCAACCCGAAACGGCTCATGGGACACATCCTTTTTGAATATAATGCCAGACATGCGCTCAATCACAAACATCAAGTATGGAGCATAAGGTAGGGCCATCCTAGCTTCCTCAGAAGTGATAATCAACTCGCGCCAAATGAAGCGAGACACTGAGAAAGATCCACTACCTGGCTGTGTCCTGACAAGTATGTTCCTCGCTGTCCCATATAGGTTGGAAGCGGATCCAACCTTGGGATGAAGAGTTTAGTGGAAAAGGTTGTTCAGGATGTAGTACCGACTCTTCAGCCCCTTCACCAAACCATTTGCCTGACTGGGATGATCATATAGATGGGCCAACTCGCCGTCAGTGAGTGCCCGCTCATCATAAAGATCATAAGCATCCCGGTCCCATTCACCAAAGCAAGGATCCGAGCAAAAGTAGTAAAATCCACTCGATAGTGGTGAACATCAGTCATCCAGTGCAACTCATCATCCTCTCTGTCAAAGTAACAGGTGGCTAGGAACTGATATAGAATCTCGGTGTTCCAGTCATACTGAAACCCATCAAGTCATAGATGCCTCTGTTCTTGCAAAAGGCAATGACCTGGTTGCACACTCTGTCATTCTTGCTTGCCAAGTGCTCCCAATCAATATACTACATCGAAACAATCTTGGGTTTCTTGGAAGCAAAGAGGATGGACTCATAGAAGTCCGACTGAAAGGCAGACCAAAACCTGTAGTCAAGCTCAACATCCTTACGCCTAGCATAAGGGTTGACCTGTCTCTGCTCCTGCATAGCCCTGAACTGGTTGTAGTAGCTGATCTTGTGCCTTTGCCTCCTCTCAACGGGAGCATGCACATGGTGATCATGCTCATCCCACTGTAGGTATGCCTCATCAAACATGGTGAGATCATCCGGAGTTTCAGGGCAAGCACCATCGGGAATGGTCCTGCCTGCCTGCTCCAGCAGCTCAGCATCACGGAGTGCCTGTCTATCCGTCCTGCCCTCAGTGTTCCGTCCACCTCGACGGGCTGGCTGCTTCGTACGTGGGGGATGCGGGTTGCTAGACCCAGCCCCAGCGTCGAAACCACCCTTCGTCCTTACTTTACGCCTTCCTTCATCCGCCATCTACGCAAATGTGTGAAAACTGTGTCAAAATTAGGAAGAGATGAGTGCTGACTGAATGTATGGAATGAATAGAACCAATATGGTGAGTCAAAGAGTGAGGTGAAATTTGGAGAGCAAAGGCTCATTGCACTGGGCCCGGCACTGCCGTGCCTGCGCAGTGAGGCTGCTCTGCCTCCAAACTTCCTCATCCTATGTATCAACAGACGATGTCCAACCCATAGACTCGATGCAATACACATCAAACAACCCTAAATGGCACTTTTCTTCAACCAAAAACAACACATTTCATAGATCGGAGAAGTTCTTCGATTAGGGCTTCGCATACCTTGAGAGAGGGAAGGAGAGAGGAGATGCCGCGCCTTCAAGGGACCTGGACGCCGGTGGGAAGAGGAGCACGCCCTCCAACACACCCAGCAGCAGGTCCAACAGGGAAGGGAGCGCGTGGCAGGGAGGAGCGGCGGTGCTGGGCGGCGCCGTCGCCCCCTTTCTCACGGTTTGAAGGATAGAGAGAGAGACCGAGAGAATGAGGGGAGAGAGAGGGAGAAACGGTCACAGGCTCGAGATAGAGAGGGGAAAACCCGACCGTTCTGACTAAGGTGGCCCACGGGCCGCCAAGCTGGCAAGGTGCGTCACTGCCGGGCAAAGGCCCGGCACTGCCGGGGCGCGGCACTGCCGCCCTGCCTTCCAGCAGAGAACCTAGACCATGGTTATAGGATATTATTTGTGCAATAACTTGGTCAGAAAGACTAAGAACTAAGAGCAGTGACCAAGATTGCACAAGCACACATTCAAAATAGTTTTGAAAGACATAATTGAACTTTTTAAATCCTTTTCAAACAACCTAGCTTAAGCAAACAGTTGTGTGCTAAGTTTCAAACCACATTTCGAGAATCAAGGATATTTATTTCACTACGCAAAACGCAAAACTGTAGGATCACGGACTGGCCTAGAAGGGGGGTTGAATAGGCCTGTGAAAAATCTTCGCGAACAGAGGTTAGTAACACGCGCGGCAGTGCCGGCCTGTATAGCGGCACTGCCGGGCTGCCCGGCACTGCTGCTCCCAGAGCGACAGTGCTGGACCTCGCAGAGCAAATTCTACACAATTCAAAAACGACCTGGGGAAATTTAGATCGAACAAATTACTAATGTTCCCTGGCATGTGTAGACCCTAGCACACCCTTTCCTTGCAGCTAGAACACCACCAATTCGTAGATCGGGACCAAACGGTAGAAGTCAAGAAACTCAACAAATAGAGAATAAAACAAGCAACAAAAGTGACACAAGATTTATCCCGTGGTTCAGCTCGCCACAAAGGCTTGCCTACTCCACGTTCTTGAGATTCCACAAAGGAAACTTGGGTTCACAAAGCCCAATCCTCGTTCTCAAGTCAAGAGAGTTAACTCTTGAAAAGAGTGGGTTATTCCACTAGCTTGTGAGGGTGATTACAAACTGTTGGTATTTTTAACATCACTGCACGTTAAGTTGTCATCCCTAACATGATGCCAAAAACAAAAGGTAAAATAATCTTCACTTGCCTCCTAAAATAATACTATACAATATATCCGCAAGCGCACAGATAATTCTCCTATTGTAGCACTTCACCCGGTAAGTATTCCGAGTATCGTTGATTTGTTTTATGCCAAAAGTATAAAGAGACATTCTACTCATTAGGATAATCTACTATAATGATTGGAAAGATAAATATGCAGACCTATGATAACCCATAACTCTAGCGCTTTACCGATAAATAAACCAATAATAAATGGTAAATGATAACTGAGTAAATTAGGTAAATGGTATTCCAGAGATAGAATATAGAGAATCACTAATGTAGTAAGACAATCTCGAGATTCGGCTAAAATAAAGAAAATCTATGTAATTACTAAATACAAAGTCTACAGCCTACGCCACATTACACATCTTCATCTATAGTATAACCAACTCAGAAAACATCATAAGGAGCATCATCTAATGAGGTTATTAAGACACAAGGGTCACCTCCTTCGCGACCGCGCTCTACTCGTCCTAAGTACGGGGGGTGGACTACAGAGGAACCAACGCAGCTGTCACCTACGCGGACTACCACACGACCCGGCACGTCAGGGTGCCTCCGTAGGTACACAATATATCTAGACACCACGTCTACATAATGTATACCACCTAACTCACTCGAGTACTGAATTAGGCGCTTTACGATCATACGACAATAATCATCACCAATCACAACTATATCGAATATGCAACTAGAATAAACTAAGAACTAAATAAGTAGCAATATATTAAAATAAAGCATAGTCATAATGAGATACAAGATAAGATTACCGATCTCCAGACGAACAGATCTGGAATCCCGAACGTAGCGCCCAACTCTACTTGAACCTTGCTAGACGCCTAAACTATGAACTTGAAGAACTAGAGCCCTATTTCTAATCTCTGGAAACCATAACTTCTGTCTACTCTTGACAAATGAAGCAGGAGGAATGAAATTGGTGCTCTGGGAGGGGGGGTCTGCCCCTCTATTTATAGGCCGGTGGGATGAACGTGCGCCGTGGGATCAAACCGACTTGAACAAAGGGCCCAGATGACTCCAGAGAGGCGGTGGAAGAAGACTCCAGAAGATGGGCCGAAACCCTAGGGGGGCGCCAGCCGGCCCCACCCTGGTGGGTCTCGGGCCCCGGTGCTTCGGGTGTGTTCCATATGCTTCTAGTGTTCTTGCGATGATGTTTCCTTGGCGGTCAAGTTTCGTGGTAATTAAGCACTTTAATCCTTCTTTTAAGCCTTTCTAGAATAATCCCTGAAAAATACACAATTCACCAAAACTCGTGAAATTTGTCAGTAATAACCCCTATGCTTCTATTATTGATCTTCCCTATACATTAGTTGACGGTATAAAATTGGTACTTAACGACCGTCAACAATACCCCCAAGCTAAGTCTTTGCTAGACCCTTAGCAAAGTTGACTTGAAATAATTTATTCAGGGTTCCATAAAAATGTATAACTCCCAACAAATACTTAAATATTTAAACAAAAATTCTTTTCCGGATTGAAATTCATTAATCCACCTTTCAAACTTATTCCTATTCTTTACAATCGTGGGGCTTTTAAACTAAGTCTTGGGTAATTAAGAGAGAGAATAATCAAGCAAACACTAAGTCTTTCATCCTTTGTTTCAACCATTGCTCCTGAGATTTTTTTTAAAATAAGTATATAATTTTTATTTAGAAAATAATAAGAGCCTACTAATAAGATTCCAGAGGACTATTAAGCTATACATCACGATTGAATGTGTGATTATGATTAAATTTTATTTTTGAACTCCTATGCATTATCCTTTCTTTTCTGTCTTCCTTAAGAGTGTGGGTTATCTTCCCAGTGGATACTTTTTGTACCTATTTTTTCTCTTAGGCGGGTGTCTTTGCACCCATTATTTTTCTCTCTTCTTTTTTTTTGGCGCATACCCTTTTGATAAGGCATCTTTCAGGCTCATACTTCTTTGGTATGGCATCTTTTAATTTTATAACCCACACTCTCTGTTAGACTTCTAAGAGAGAGACTTGTGCATAGAGCGAAAAACTTTTTGTGCATGTGAATTCAATCATGAATGCATAACAGAATAGTCTACTTAAATCATATTAGCAGAACAAATTATTATATTTGTTTTGATTTTGATTGTTTGAAATGTCTGGAGCTTAGGTGTCACTCAGAATGAAATAAATAGTAACTCAAACCTTCTTATATCATATCCATCAATTACTTAGAAAAGCTTATGCTACCCACTGGTATCAAGTTTTAGAATAAATTTTCATGGTAGATAAACTTCATGTAATTCGTAGGAGAATTTAAATTTAAACACTAAGCAATCGCAAGGAATTATATTTAAATAATTTAAATATCTTTTTTTATTTTTCTCTAGTTTCAAGTTCTAATTATTCTAAAGACAAATTAAATGCGGAATTTAAAGCAAACTTAATTATACAATCTATTTTTTTTGGATTTTCATTTTTTTACACAGGTAGGAATTTAATGCAATAACTAAAGAAAGCGATAAATAAATTTTTATTTGGTTTTGTTGTTGTTTTTAGCAATAATGAAATTGACAGAATTGAAGACTGAATTAAATACTGAAATAAAAACCATATATAAAGGTGAGAGGCACTCACCTAGCGGGGATCTCCCCCAAGCTGGATGTTACTCAGTAATGTGGTGGAGGTGGCGGTGGGTATCCCATTTGATGTATCAAATACTCCAATCCGTTCTGCGTCTGCTGCTGTCCCTAATATATCTGATCCAGTCGTTGGTCCGTGCTGTGCTGCCATTGTTCATGCTGGTAGAACCTATTGTCAACCTGCTGCTGCCACTGTTCGTGCTGCTGCAGTGTGTCGCTTATTACATTCTGTCCCTGTTCAATGTTAGTGAGACGCATAGATAAAGTTAGGAAATCGTTAGCGGTAGTTGTAAAGTGCTGCTCAGGCGGCCGATAGTAATCATCTTCTGATGGTACATGAAACGGATACGGTCCACCAGCGGTGAAATCCGTGTTCCCGCGTGTAGAAAAAGATGCTCGTCCTCTCTGAAATTCAGTTGCTCCCCAACCCGCTGCTGCTGCTGCTGACGAAGATTCTCCTTACTGAAATGTGGGATGTTCCTCCCATCCTGCATGTGCAGTCCATTGCTGGCGTGGCTCTTACGTCGATACCTGTTCACCAAAATTAACATAGTAGGAATAAGCTGGTCCAGATGGTGCTGGGTCAGCTCCAATGAAATTAGCTCTCGGCGCCCTGCTGATGCGCGCGGACGGACACCTACCAATATTTGCTCTGAGAGCTGAAAAAATAAAATTCTGGACAGAATAAATTCCTAACTCCCTGTGTGGCAGTTCGTACTCATTGTCATAATTTTTATAAATCATAACTATTTTATTATTTCGGCGTTTGAGCATGTGAGCACGAAAGAAAAAAAATCATAACCAATAATTCTGCGGGCATCAGAAATATAAACAAGTGAAGCATTTGATAATAAATCTAGCCCTGCAGCTAAACGAGTAATCCAGAAAGTAAAAGAAATACTTCACTTTCTCAAGGAAGGGACAGTTCTCCAATAAATCAACATCATTTTTACAGGTGACGCCTTCCTCTTTTTAATCATGATATTTAACAAATGTAGTTCATCTTGTTTAATAGTATTTAACTCCTCTCTAGGAAAGAATGTAAAAGCTATCCATTTAAGCATAAATCTCAGTTTGGGATGATGAACTTCTTCAGTAGTATATTTTTGTTTTCTCTCTAGTTTCTTTGTAGTGATACTCTCCCAAAAATCATCTTTATCAAAGTCTTGGAGAGTTTCAGAAATATACACACTGATTCTTGAATTCTAATGCTAAACTAAGATTTTTCCATGAGAGGGTGAAAGGTTTATTAAACATTCTAAAATTAACATCATCATCATTAAAGTGTAGGGTGCTAATAAATTCTATAGTGAGTAAACTTGCTATCCTGCTCATTAATTTGCCATGCATTTTTCCATCCAACATTTATAAAAATAAGCTCAAACTTGAAATCCATTCCGGTTTCATGGAGCAAAGTGGCATAAAAAATTGGAGTATGCGTAAATTCCTTATTTTTAGCCACATTTAAAATTTCTCTCTGGGGTCTAGTTGATAATGAAATTTGAGTTATGCTTGTGAGTTCATACCTCTCTTCCGGTTGGGGAGAGGATGACGGATTATCCTACGCCACATTACACATCTTCATCTATAGCATAATCAACTCAGAAAACATCATAAGGAGCATCATCTAATGAGGATATTAAGACACAAGGGTCACCTCCTTCGCGACCGCGCTCTACTCGTCCTACGTACGGGGGGTGGACTACAGAGGAACCAACGCAGCTGTCACCTACGCGGACTACCACACGACCAAGCACATCAGGGTGCCTCCGTAGGTACACAATATATCTAGACACCACGTCTACATAATGTATACCACCTAACACACTCGAGTACTGAATTAGGCACTTTACGATCATACGACAATAATCATCACCAATCACAACTATATCGAATATGCAACTAGAATAAACTAAGAACTGAATAAGTGGCAATATATTAAAATAAAGCATAGTCATAATGAGATACAAGATAAGATTACCGATCTCCAGACGAACGGATCTGAAATCCCGAGCATAGCGCCCAGCTCTACTTGAACCTTATTAGACGCCTAAACTATGAACTTGAAAAACTAGAGCCCTATTTCTAATCTCTGGAAACCCTAACTTCTGTCTACTCTTGACGAATGAAGCAGGAGGAATGAAATTGGTGCTCTGGGGGGTCTGCCCCTCTATTTATAGCCCGGTGGGATGAACGTGCGCCGTGTGATCAAACCGACTTGAACAAAGGGTCCAGATGACTCCAGAGAGGCGGTGGAAAAAGACTCCAGAAGATGGGCCGAATCCCTAGGGGGCGCCGGCCGGCCCCACCGTGGCGGGTCTCGGGCCCTGGTGCTTCGGGTGTGTTCCAGATGCTTCTAGTGTTCTCGTGATGATGTTTCGTTGGCGGTTAAGTTTCGTGGTAATTAAGCACTTTAATCCTTCTTTTAAGCCTTTCTGGAATAATCCTTGGAAAATACACAATTCACCAAAACTCGTGGAATTTGTCAGTAATAACCCCTATGCTTCTATTATTGATCTTCCCTAGTGTTGACGGTGGATAACGTCAACTTTTATTAGAACTTTAGACACCAAAGGTACATGAATACACACTAGTCTAGGGTTTTAAATGACAGTTTCCACGAGTTTTGAATGTTCTGCATTTTACAGGGGCTATTCCAGAAAAGCATAAAAGAAGGGTTAAAGAGCATAATTACCATGTAACTTAACCGCTAAGGAAAAATCATCACGAGAACAATAGAAGCATCTGGAACACACTCGAGGCATCGGGACCCGAGACCCCCCAGGGTGGGGCCGCCCGGCGCCCCCCTACTAGGGTTTCAGCCCAGCTTCTGGAGTCTTCTTCCGCTGCCTTTGTGGAGTCATCTCAGCCCTTGTTTCAAGTCGGTTTGATCCTACGGCGCACGTGCATCCCACCGGGCTATAAATAAAGGGGCAGACCCCCCTGGAGGCATCAACCCATCATTTATTCAAGGCATCAAGTCCTCAAGCCATCAAGAGCCTCCTAGTTCATCAAGAGCCTCCTAATTCATAGTTCTAGCCTAATTAGATTAGGGAGTAGAGGAGTTCTAGTTCTTCAGTGGATCTGGAGCCCCGGCGTCTGTCTGGAGCACGGAGTTCGGTATAATTCTAGTTCTTTCTCTATTATTGTATTCTTCATTATGATTAGGGAAACATTGTTCTTAATAGTTCATATGTTCTTGATTACAATAGTCTTTGTCTACTTTGATTATATGTCTAGTATAGTTGGTTTGATCTTATTGAATTCATGTAATTGCTCGTACAGCTTTTATTCATGCGTACGATGGATAGATGATGAACGATATGTAGACGTGGTGTCTAGGTATTTTATTTATCTGTGAGTGCACCCTGATGTGCCGGGTCATGTGGTAGATCGCGTAGGTGACAGCTGCGTTGAGTCCTCTGTAGTCCACCCCCTGTATGTAGGCCAGCAGACACGGTCGCGAAGTTGGTTGATGACTCTGTTTCACATCCTTCCTAGATGATGCCCTTTGCATGTGATCATGATATAGGATTAGTTTAACAATGATTGCTAGATGTAATTGCACTAATTAGAGTTATTCATTGATGTAGTTATAGAATTACCTTTGATATTAATTCCTTAGTTTATCCATTGGCTAGCTATTACTATGACTAGAGAAGTGCTCTGATGATTATCTTTTATTTATGATGCTTAATCATACTTATCACCTTTATCTTTATTTACCTTGTGACCTCTACCTGTTATGAGTAGAGTAAATGACATCGGTAATGTCACTTATCTATTGTATACCATCACTATCAATATAATAGATTAAAGTTTATCCTAGTCCTTCCCAGTGGTATAAATATAAATCGACAACCTGGTAGAACTCCCTAGGTAAAATGCTACAATGGTATAATTATCTGTCTGCTTGCAGAACTGATCTTAGTTTATATTATTTATATTTATTTCTGCCTAGTCACAGAGATTAATATATGAAACCTTTATTTATTCTTAGCATTATTAATTAGGGATGACAACCTAGTTCTTGCATAAGAATGTTGGTAATAGAAAAGTGGCTAGTTGCTAATGACAAGTTAATTAATTACCATTCATCTTCTAATCTCGCCTCTCGCATTAAAAGTTAAATAGTTATATTTGGCGACGTTAGTAGATGTCAACAAGTATTTTTGGCGCCGTTGCCAGGGAAGACACATTAAACTTAGGAAATATTGATAGCATATGTATACATAATGGATAAGATTGTATTACCGATTGATCTCTAACTCAAAAAGGCACACTCTTGTTTTTTATCATTTGCTTATCTTATGCAGGGTGATGAATGAATAGTTTTTCTCTTCCAAACAATTATGTTGACGATCCAGAGAAACTCCTGAAAAGAAAAAAGTTTGTAGAGACGAGGGAAGATCCCGAATCACTATCAAAAACACTCATCGTTTCTCGAGCTAGTTTGTCAAAGGAGTCAGCTCTAACATTGGAAGGAGAATATTTAGGAGAAGATTTGTTTGAAGACATGGCTGAGAAGACGCTGCGCGAGTTCTCTGCCCCAACAATCGAGAACATCCGGACTGGACCAGCAGTCAACACAGGGGAGAATAGATTCGAGCTCAAGTCTGCTCTTATCACCATGGTTCAAGCCAGCTAGTTTTGTGGAAAAGCTCATGAAGATGCAAGTGCACACTTACAACACTTTTTAGAAATCTGCAGCACCTTTACGATTAGAGGAGTACCAAGAGATGCTATTTTACTCCGTCTTTTCCTATTTTCACTTTTGGGGAAAGCCAAGCAGTGGTTCTACGCCAACAAAGATAAGAACACTACATGGGACCGATGCTCAACTGCTTTCCTGGCAAAGCTCTTTCGTTCAGGCAAGACGACTGTTCTGCGTGGGAAAATCTCAAGTTTTGAACAGCAACATTACGAATCATTCACTGAAGCATTGAAGAGATTCCAAGATTACATTGAAGACTGTCCTCATCATGAGATAGAGGATTGGCTACTATTGCAGACCTTGTACCACGGGCTTATCTCAAGAACCCGTGAGTCCATAGATGCTGCAGCTGGAGGAGCTTTCCTGTCACTTAAGCTTCGAGAAGCTCAAGCACTTGTTGAGAAGATGGCCTCAAATTCAAGCTATAACGTACTCAACCTCGCAAGAGAGGAGGAGGCATCCATCATCTGAAGGAGACTGACATGGTCACTGCCAAGCTAGACCTCATTATAAAGAAGCTCGACATAGAGAAGAAAGAAGTCATGCATATCAATGATTCCCGCATGACCTGTGAAGAATGTGGAGATTACGGGCATTCAGCTATCAACTGCCCTACGTTGCAAGAGAATGTGAACTTCATCAACAACAACACCTACTATCGTTCTCAGCAAAATCAAGGATGAAACCAGCCAAACCAAGGATGGAATCAGTAACCTCGATAAGGTAATTACCAAGGTAACAACCAATGTAATAATTACAATAATTACAATCTTCTGCCTTTAAGAGATTTAGTTGCTGGTCAATCTAAATTGTTAGATCAAATGTCTAGAAAGGTAGCCTCAAATGATAAATCTTTAGAAAATATAAATACTAGAATGGATATCTTTGCTTCTGCTATAAAGAAACAACACAGCTTTAATAAAATGTTAGAATCACAATTAGCTCAGCTTGCTGCTGCTGTCCCTCCATTTGAGAAAGGTAAGATTCCGAGCCAGCCGGAGGATTTAGAAACTGCTAACCTTGTTGATATTCACAATGCAACACAATACCAAATTGAGTCTGCAGATATACAGTGGATAGATCACTCACTACCTGAGAAGATGGAGACTCTGGAAGACCTATGATTCCTATCTCCATATGATGTCACAACTTTCCAGAGGCTATCTGCGATTTCGGCGCAAGTGTCAACATAATGCCTAAGGTAATCTATGAGAGAATTTTAGGTGATCCTTTGTTGTACACAGACATGTGTTTGCAGCTTGCAGATCAGTCCATTTGCTACCCCGAGGGAGTACTAGATGAAGTTGTTATCAGAGTGGGGCAATCATATGTCCCAATTGACTTTGTGATCATGGATACTGGAGGAGATGAGAAGGCACCCATTATCTTGGGACGACTATTCTTATGCAGAACCAAAGCCATCATCTATGCGGAACATGCCAAGATTGTCCTCTCCATCAAAGACAAGAAGGAGAGATTTTCATTCAAGAACCGCATCTTCAAGAATCCAGCAGTCCCGAAGTAATTCCATCAACAAGAAGAGCAACAACAACAACCAGCACCTAAGAATAAGAACAATAGAAGATGGAGGAAGAACAAGCCCCAGCATGTACCTGAAGGAACCGTTCAGCTAATGAATGCTATCAACACAGAAAATGATCATATGCTCCCAAAGCCATTTCCAACAAAGAAAAGTGACCCAGGTGTACCAATCATCGAATGCATAATCAGATACATCACTTTTCCCAACACAATCTGCGACACTGGATCAGGCGTCAACGTAATGTCCAAAAAGGTATATGATGAATTATTTGATGATTTACCATTATACCCAACATATATTCAGTTGCAGATGGCAGACGAATCATTGAGATTCCCTGAAGGCGTAGTCAAGGACGTAATGGTAAGAATTCAAAATAAATATATACCCGCAGATTTTCTATTTCTTGACACGCAGGGAGACGATGAATCGCCTATTCTTTTGGGAAGACCGTTCCTCTACACCGCCAATGCTATCATCTACATCGGGTCCGGACAGATCCACTTCAACCTACCCACCGAAAAGGTACGCTGTTAATTTAAAACACATCTTAACCATGAGCAGATCAGGAAGCAACGCAACAGGAGGAGACGCCAAGCCCGCTGTCAGACTGCCCAGCCTCACTGTGGATGGGAGGAGTTCCCTGGTAAAATTGTGAAGTATGAAGACTGCTACAAGGAGCAAGAAGAAACCGTACAAGCACCACGCTGGAGTGAGTGAGAAGCGGAAGCTGAAAGGATGGACCAGATTGTTAAGACAGAGAAAGAAGAGATCCAGACACAAGTGGAAGAATGGATCAAGAGAGATGAACAATCAAGAGAAACTTACAAGGAAGAGCTGGAGCTAGAAAAGAGAGAAGCAGAAGAGACATAAAAGAGATGGAAGGAGAAGGAAGAAGCACCTGCTGCACCACCACAAAATGGGGAATTGACTGAGGTAACCTCAGACAATGAACCTACTGAGTAAGTACTCTCCTCCATCTAAGTCATATCGGTAGACTTTAAATTCCGTACCCTAGCCATAAGGTTAGAATGGTAGTTATCTAATTAATTTAGCATTCATTAGTAATTTTGCTTAGCATATTTATTAGCATAATCATTTTTGCATATTAAAAATAAAACAACAGAAATATTTACTGCTTTATTTACTACATCATAAATATTAAAGCCCCATGTGAATGAACCTATGGTAACCCTGTAGGCATGTTTACTGTGGTGGCATAAAAATAAAATAAAAATAACAATCTATATTTACTTTGTTGCATTATGAAAATCTTAAGCCCCATAAGAATGAATATCCCCTGTGATGGCATAAAAATTATTATTAGCATGCATATTTGATTACTACATAAATTTAGAAAATCCTAAAAAGAGAATCCTTTTAGAATCCTGCTAAAATCTATTAATTAAAATCAACTGAAAGAATAATCAAAGTGCTCATTGGCTGACCGCTAACCCCTTGATAATTCGAGCCCCGAGTTTTAGTTTTCTTGTTGGAGTATAATTATGCTGGAATAATATTATGACTAAGGAGAGAGTCTATTAGTGGCACCTATCAGGACTGCTACTAACCAACTCACTCTGAAGATCATTCAAACACCAAGTATTGCAAACATCAAGCTTGGGGGAGGAGCATCCCTAGTTACCTGGTAACTTTATCTATGCGCTTATTAAGTCTATTTTATAAAGTCATAAAATACCAAAAATATGTGGGCACATGAAGGTCCACATCTTTTAGAAAAAAATAATACCAAAAACATGTGAACACATGAAGGTTCACCATAGTATCATATGAAAATCTAAAAATACCAAAAATATGTGGGCACATGAAGGTCCACACCTTTTAGAAAAATACCAAAAACATGTGGGCACATGAAGGTCCACACTCTTAGAGAAGTTTCCAAATTAGGAAAAGGAACTTAAACTTCTGCTAGAAATATAAAATCAATTACTTACCATGGAGTGGTATTAAACCTAACCCCTCTCCATGAGATTTGGTATTTTTATTGGCAATTGAGTTTCATTGGACAACACAAGATCAAGGAGCTAGTCAACCCAACGCCCTTACACTGCTGATACACTGCTCAGAAGGATCACTCAATTTGCAACATCAAAGACCTTGTCAAACGTCAAGCTTGGGGGAGGGCACCCTCCAATTAAAATCTAGCTAAATATGAGTTTCCTATCCTATTTATCATTATTATTATATCATTTTTTGCGTGAGTTAGCTTGTAAGATAAAAATTTGAAAGCCAAATAAATATCTATCTAAGAGTTTGTTTAGAGTCAGTCTAGGCTAGAACTAAATTAAAATTGATGAACATTAAAATTTTGTCTTGGAAATGATAAATAGTTGCTCTGTCACAATACTTTTCAAATGCCTAGTTATCAAACTTAAAATTCTCCTGAGTTTAAGATATTTCTGTTTTAACTTAAGAATTTACTCTGAATCTGAAATTTATGGAGGCATATGTTTGAGCTAAGTCTAGGTAATTGATTGATATGATTCATGAAAGTTGAGCTACTATTTATCTTATTCCTAGCATTACTAAATTCTGGAGATTTATTTTTGAAAACTTACATGATGAGCTCTTTATGACAAATGTGAATTCCTACCAAAGCCATATGTATGATACATCTAGATAGGAAAACTTTTGCACATTCTTGCTGCTTGCTTTACATTGAGTTTAGTCAACCTTTGTTGTATACCATATGAGAGTCTTGTCATGCTTTTAAAACTAAGATCACGTACACGTTTCAGCACATATGTATTATTCCTACCCTGAGAGTAATCACAACCATTTCCACTTTCACCAATGTTCATCATGAAAATGTTTTCTCCTACACTAGGAGTGAACACCAAAAATATATAAACCCCATAGGACAGCCTTGATATCATTGCTCTAAGTTCTTATTATTATTATCTCTCCAGTTATTCATATTCAAAGGATACATGTGGCTATGCAAAAATATAAAAAGGGAGTAAAAGATGGACAAGTGTCCCAGCATTAAAACAATGGGTACTAGATGCCTGCCTCCCAAATGAAAAAAAGAAAGAATAAAGATAGCCCATATGTTCCTCCAAGTTACAAAGGAGAATGAATCATTTTCAAAGAGCAAAAGTAGAATTAGGAATAGCCACTAAATACCACATATACACATATCCACCATATTTCATACACATGCACATCTTGGTTTGATTGTATGCCTCGATTCTCTGTGGATCCATTGTTTGACTTTACAACATATGAATTGCAAGTATGCTTAAACCTTGTTATTGCCACTCCTATAAACTCCACTATAAATCCTTAGTTATAGGAAGGCGTAACATTAATGCCTTAAGTGAGATCCACAAATACCATATATACTGAGAGACTTGAGGGTGTCATACAATTAAAGCTTTGAGTTTTATTTTGAAAACTTGCAAAACTCCCGGATATTGGTACTGTGAAGAATTTGTTACATAGTGCAAGACTTGATTATTCTTTCTTTCAATTACTCAAGACTGAGGCAAGGACTATAAATCCCCATAGTTAAAGGTAAAATGGGTAAATTTAAAAGTTAGAGCAATTTTGTCTAATCCGAAGGAGAATCTATGTTTGCAGCATGTGTACATGGGATGTATGAAAGCATTGTAGTAACTCCTGATCCAATTACATTAGTAATTAGGCTTAGTTTGTTTGCCAAGGGATTGGCAAACAGGTAAGTTTAGGGGTGTTGTTGACGGTGGATAACGTCAACTTTTATTAGAACTTTAGACACCAAAGGATACATGAATACACACTAGTTTAGGGTTTTAACTGATAGTTTCCACGAGTTTTGCATGTTCTGTATTTTCTAGGGGCTATTCCAGAAAAGCATAAAAGAAGGATTAAAGAGCATAATTACCACATAACTTAACCGCCAAGGAAACATCATCATGAGAACACTAGAAGCATCTGAAACACACTCGAGGCACCGAGACCCGAGACCCCCAGGGTGGGGCCGGCCGGTGCCCCCTGCTAGGGTTTTGGCCCAGCTTCTGGAGTCTTCTTCCGCCGCCTTTGTGGAGTCATCTCAGCCCTTGTTTCAAGTCGGTTTGATCCTACAGCGCACATGCATCCCACCGGGCTATAAATAAAGGGGCAGAGCCCCCTGGAGGCATCAACCCATCATTCATTCAAGGCATCAAGCCCTCAAGCCATCAAGAGCCTCCTAGTTCATCAAAAGCCTCCTAGTTCATAGTTCTAGCCTAGTTAGATTAGAGAGTAGAGGAGTTCTAGTTCTTCGGCGGATCTGGAGCACGGAGTTCGGTATAATTCTAGTTCTTTCTCTATTATTGTATTCTTCATTATGATTAGGGAAACATTGTTCTTAATAGTTCATATGTTCTTGATTACAATAGTCTTTGTCTACTTTGATTATATGTCTAGTATAGTTGGTTTGATCTTATTGAATTCATGTAATTGCTCGTATAGCGTTTATTCATGCGTACGATGGATAGATGATGAACGATATGTAGACGTGGTGTCTAGGTATTTTATTTATCTGTGAGTGCACCTTTATTTATTCTTAGCATTATTAATTAGGGATGACAACCTAGTTCTTGCATAAGAATATTGGTAATAGAAAAGTGGCTAGTTGCTAATGACAAGTTAATTAATTACCATTCATCTTCTAATCTCGCCTCTCGCATTAAAAGTTAAATAGTTATATTTGGCGACATTAGTAGATGTCAACAGTGGTCCTTCTCCTTCATGAATTGCAAACCGATTGAGCTTGGACATCAATATCTCAATCTTGGATCTTCTCACCTTGTCAACACCCTCATGTGCCATGTGCAAGGTATCCCATATTTCCTTGGCCACCTCCAAACCCATCACCTTGTTGTACTCATCACCATCCAAAGCACCAAGCAAGACACTAGTAGCTTGGGCATTGAGATGAATGTTGCGAAATTCAGCTTGTGTGGGCTTCTTTAGATCATCCGGTGCCTCCAATCCATGATGCACAATCTCCCAAATCCCGGGATGAGGACTTACAAGATAAGTTTTCATCAAGTGCTTCCACTTGATAAAGTTTGTCCCATCGAAATAAGGCAACTTTCCCGCGGGCACATTGATGACACATCTAGTGTCAAGGTTAGATAAAGATGAATAATCAAAGGATACGGCTCCATAGTCGGTGTAGCCGCTGCCTTTCTTGTTCTTGCTGCTCTTGGTAGGTTGATAAATGCTATCATCATCTCCATCTTCGGTGCTACTTGAGTCATCATCACTTGAGGCCTTCTTCTTGCCCTTTTCTTTTCTTTTCTTCTTCTCTTCTTTTCTTTTCTACTCTTCTCAGCCTTCTCTTCTCTTCTTTTTAGCTTTTCTTCTTTTCTTTTCAGCTCTTCCTTCTTTCTTCTTCTTCTTTCGCTTCTCTTTTCAATCTTCTTTCTTCTCTTCTTCTAGCTCTTTCTCCTTCGGAGATATCAGCTGATGGCAGCGTGGATTGGCTTGCCGTCGACACGCTGTCACTGCTGCTATTGATGGTGTGAAGATCATCACCACCACTACCAACACGAACCTCACGAGCTGTACTCGCCTCCGCATCACCGTTCTTTGCCATACCTCACACGGTTAAGCATAATCCTGAGGTAACCTGCTCTGATACCACTTGTAGGATCACGGACTGGCTTAGAAGGGGGGTTGAATAGGCCTGTGAAAAATCTTCACGAACAGAGGTTAGTAACACGCGCGGCAGTGCCGGCCTGTATAGTGGCACTGCCGGGCTGCCCGGCACTGCTGCTCTGGGAGCGGCAGTGATGGACCTCGCAGGGCAAATTCTACACAATTCAAAAACTACTTGGGGAAATTTAGATCGAACAAATTACTGATGTTCCCTGGTATGTGTAGACCCTAGCACACGCTTTCCTTGCAGCTAAAACACCACCAATTCGTAGATCGGGACCAAACCCTAGAAGTCAAGAAACTCAACAAATAGAGAATAAAATAAACAACACAAGTCACACAAGATTTATCCCGTGGTTCAGCTCACCACAAAGGCTTGCCTACTCCATGTTATTGAGGTTCCCCAAAGGAAACTTGGGTTCACAAAGCCCAATCCTCATTCTCAAGTCAAGAGAGTTAACTCTTTAAAAGAGGGGGGTGATTTCACTAGCTTGTCAGGGTGATTACAAACCTCTCGGGGCTGCCACAAGATTGGCAAGCTCCCCGGACGACGCACTAGCCGGCTAGGAGCAAGCTCCAAGAGTAACAAATTCAAACCACCGGCTTGAACGCGAACCAAATGCTTGAGGAAGTTGAAGATCAGTGAGAGAAGCTTGTTCTTGCTGAGATTCAGCTCACACTCTTCTAGATTCAAACTTGGATTCAAACATGAGAGTAGAGAGCTTGTTGGGAGTGAGAGAGAGCAAGAAAGAGGCTTCTCTGGTCTGGGAACTGAGCAAATGGCAGAGATGACTGTTGGGCGCGACAGGAGGGAGACTAAGAACCCCCCTCGAGTCTAACAATCAAAACAAGTCGCGGCAGTGCCGGGTTTGGAGCGGCAGTGCCGCGCTGCTAAACCAGGACAGAAAGATCTGGAATTTTGTGGCTGGCTTTGGCAGTGGAAGTGAGGATGTTTGGTCTAAAGATTTGCACTTGGTCATACTTTCAAACCTGTCTTTTGCATTCCCCTTAATAGTACGACTTTCCTATACTCAATTTCAAAATAAAACGCATTTAAACCTCCTTTGAGCCGGATGCCGCATCGTTAAAATGTTAGGAGTCCACCTGCATAAGATTACATCCTCCTAATGCTTTTGCCTGTCCATCATCTCGATAAATCTCATTAATCTTCTAATCGCGTGGTCATTATCACCAAAACCCACTTTAGGGCCTGATTGCACTTACAAAAACCTTGACTCGTCGAGAGGCTTACTGAAGATATCGGCTAGTTGCTTTTCGGTGCTCACATGGCGTATTTCGATATCTCCTTTGGTTTCGTGGTCTCTCAAGAAGTGATGTCGGATGTCAATGTGCTTAGTTCTTGAGTGGCTTACGGGATTGTTTGTAAGCTTTATGGCACTTTCATTGTCACACAACAATTGGATTTTGGTAAAGTGACATCCGAAATCACGAAGGGTTTGCCTCATCCAAAGTAGTTGTGCACAACATGCACTGACTGCAACATACTCGGCCTCGGCGGTGGAAAGGGCTACACAATTTTGCTTCTTAGAACTCCAAGACACTAGGGACCATCCAAGGAATTGACACGTCCCCGAAGTGCTTTTTCGATCTACTTTGCAACCGGCGTAATCGGATCCGAATACCCAAGCAAATCGAACTTAGATCCCTTAGGATACCACAAGCCAAGGTTTAGAGTGTGCACTAGATATCTCAAGATTCTTTTAATGGCCATCAAATGACACTCTTTCGGGTTAGCTTGAAATCTAGCACACATGCACACACTAAGCATAATATCGGGTCTAGATGCACATAAATAGAGTAGAGAGCCGATCATGGAGCGATATACCTTGATGTCCATGACTTTCCCTTCCTCATTAAGATCAAGATGTCCGTTGATTGGCATGGGAGTTTTGATAGCCTTTGCATTCGCCATGTCAAACTTCTTAAGCATGTCATGGGTGTACTTGGTTTGACTTATGAAAGTTCCTCCCTTCAATTGCTTGACTTGAAACCCGAGGAAGGACTTGAGCTCACCCATCATGGACATCTGAAATCTCTTAGTCATGGTCCTACTGAATTCCTCATAAAAGACATTGTTAGAACTACCATGTATTATGTCATCGACATATATTTGGCACACAAATAAATCTTTACCAACTTTGTGAGTGAAAAGAGTAGGATCAGCTTTGCCTATTTCAAAGCCTTGTTTGACCAAGAATTCTTTAAGGCATTCATACCATACTTTTGGTGCTTGCTTAAGCCAATAGAGCGCCTTATGGAGTTTGTAGACATGGTTTGGGAACTTGGGATCTTCGAAACCTGGTGGCTGCTCCACATATACCAACTCTTGTATTGGGCCATTAAGAAATGCACTTTTCACATCCATTTGATACAGCTTGAAGTTGTGATGGGCAGCATAGGCTAGAAACATTCGGATTGCCTCTAGTCTTGCTACCGGTGCATATATTTCTTCAAAGTCCAAGCCCTCTACTTGAGTGAATCTTTGAGCCACCAATCTTACCTTGTTCCTTGTCACCATTCCATCTTCATCTTGCTTGTTTCTGAAAACCCACTTGGTGCCGATAATGTTGGTGTTAGGTCTTTCAACTAGAGTCCATACTTGGTTTCTCTCGAAGTTGTTCAACTCTTCTTGTATGGCTAACATCATGGCTAACACCCAATCCGGATTACCAAGTGCTTCTTCTACCTTGAGAGGTTCCAAAGAGGAGACAAAGGAGTAAAATTGACAAAAATTTACCAAATGTGAACGAGTAGTTACCCCCCTTCGAAGACTTGCAAGGATATTGTCAACAGGATGATCCCGTTGAATGGTTTGACGTAGCCTTTGATGATCAATGGATTCTTGTTCTTCTTCTTCTGGCCAATCATCTTCATCTACTTCAAGAACAGGTACAAGATCATTCCTCGGAAGCGGTGTTCTCTCAGCTGTTGCAGGAGTTGATGGCTCTGCTGTCTGGAAGGCATCACTGCCGGGCCTGAGGCCGGCACTGCCGGGCCCCCTGCAGCAGCAGCTTCTGCAGTGGCCTTCTCTTGAGGTCCTTCCACCTCTATAGCCTTGTCTTCTTTTGCTCTTATATCACCGATTGCTACTTGCTTGATTGCTTCACATGGTGGATCCTCCTTTGCTACAACACTTAAATCAATTTGCTCTACTTGAGAGCCGTTAGATTCATCAAATGTCACGTCCACCGCGACTTCAACTCGACCGGTGGTCTTATTGAAGACACAATAGGCATGTTCATTTGATCCATAACCAAGTAAGAAACCCTCATCAACTTTAGGTGCAAACTTAGAGGGTTTTGGGCCTTTTGTTAAGTATGAAACACTTACACCCAAACACTCTAAAGTAAGACACCTTTGGTTTGTTACCGGTGAGCAGCTCATATGAGGTTTTCTTCACCTTCTTGTGTAGGTAGAGACGATTGATTGCAAGGCAAGCGGTGTTGACGGCGTCACTCCAAAAGAGATCCGGCGTCTTGTACTCATCAAGCATTGTTCTTGCCATGTCAATTAGAGTCCGGTTCTTCCGCTCTACTACACCATTTTGTTGAGGGGTGTATAGAACTGAAAACTCATGCTTGATGCCCTCTTCATCAAGGAAGCTATCAACTTGGGTGTTCTGGAACTCGGTCCCGTTGTCACTTCTTACTTTCTTGATTGGAAGCTTGAATTCCTTTTGTGCCCTTCTAATGAATGTCTTCACTTTGTCTAGTACCTGGGACTTATCATACAAGAAGAATACCCAAGTGAAACGGGAATAATCATCAACAATAACAAGTCCATATTTGTTACCCCCGATGCTTAAGTAGGCCACCGGTCCAAAGAGATCCATATGAATTAGCTCCAATGGCTTGGTGGTTGTCATGATGCTCTTTGGTAGGTATGGTGCTCCTACTTACTTTCTGGCTTGGCACGCGCTGCATATCCTATCTTTCTCAAAATGAACATTCGTTAGTCCAAGAATGTGGTTGTCTTTTAGAAGTTTGGCTAAGTTCCTCATCCCAACATGAGCTAGCCGGCGATGGCACAACCAATCCATGCTAGATTTTGCCACTAAACAAGTCTCAAGGTTAGCTTTAATTTTGTTGAAGTCAACTAGGTAAAGCTTCCCTTTCAAGCGACCCGTAAAAGTAATAGAGGAATCCTCCCTTCTAGTGACTTCCACACCCTTATCCGTAAAGGAACAATTGTAGTCCATCTCACACAATTGTGATACGGATAACAAATTGTAACTCAACGAATCAACATGTAAAACATTAGTAATCGAATGTTCATGAGTTCTAGCAATTTTACCAAGACCGATTACTCCCCCTTTCGAGTTGTCTGCAAAGACTATGTTTTCACTTGGATTCTCGATACAGGAGTATAAGCTGAACATACTCTTCTCTCCGGCCATGTGATTTGTGCATCCGCTATCAAGTACCCAACTTGATCCTTCAGAGGAGCATGCCTGCAAAACAAATTAGTTCCTTGATTTAGATCCCCAAGTAACATTGGTGTCTTGCATGTTAGTCACAAGTATCTTAGGAACCCAAATTGCCCTTCCTACATGCTTGCTGGCCTCTTGACCAACAATCTTAGCAACAAATTTAACATGGTTGTTGCACTTCAACACATAGCAAGACCCCAAGCTTTCATGAGTGACACTAGGCTTTGATTGATGTATGAACTTGTTTTTGGTCACCCATATTGATTCCTGTGGCTTCTGAAAAACCTGCTTCTGCTGGGGCACCATTTGGTCATGTGCTTTGGAATGATCAGTCTTCAGATTTGTGACCTTCCCTTTCTTGGGGCGTGGCACTGCCGCTCTAGGCCTGGCACTGCCATGGTCCGGCACTGCCGCCCTAGGGCGCGGCACTGCCACGGTCTGTGCAGGCCTGTCTGTACCATTCTGAGCCTTCCTCTCAAACCCGACACATTTCACTCCATTTTTCATGTATCTTCCATTGGTCTTACTCCTAGCAACATGGCCTAAGCCACTCTTGATGTGAGGAGGCCTTCCATCCTTGTATTGCACCTTTGGTTACTCTCTAACCTTGCTCTTGCTGTTTTGCACCTGCAAGTTCTTGCCCTTACAAGCGGCTAAGGCATTGAGCCTTGCCACTTCTTTCTTCATTGTCTCTAGGTTGGCAAGGTTAGTAGCATGAGCATTTAAATCAAGTTTGGTGCATTGTTCAGATACTTGACTAGTGGAAGAGTTAGATGCACCTTTGCTTTCGAGGAGGAGTGTGTTACTATCAGTAAGAAGCTTATGTTGATCCTCAAGCTCATTGTGCTTTTTCAATAAGCTATTTTATCTTTGGTTGAGATCAACATTAACCTTCTTAGTGATAGTGTGGGCTTTTTCCTCTTTGGCCAATGCCTCTTGCAAAGAGTCCACCTCACTATTCTTCAAAGCAAGAGCTTCTTTGCTAGCAATATAGAGATCTTCTTGTTTGATAAGAGTTTTTTCTCTAGATGCTAACTCAGCTTGGGTGCTTTCTAATTCTTCCATTAGTCTAGCAATGAACATTTTGGTTTTGTTATCCAAGTTCTTAGTTAACTTATCAATTTCTTCATCACTAGAGCAATCACTTGAATCACTACTACAGATGTCACTAGGAGAGGGAGTTTTGGACTTGGATTTGTTTCGTACCTTCTCACCCTTTGCCATGAGACAAAGGTGAGTGGAGTGCTCATCATCATCATCGTCGGACATGTTGTTGAAGAGCTTCGGTGTAGAGGATGGTGCATGAATGGCAATGGTTGCAACCTTTCTATCCTCTTCACTTGAGCTGTCCATAGTTGAGTCCCATTCATGTCCAATGTGAGCCTCTCCTACATCGCTCTTGTATCTTCTCTTGCTGCCCTCTTTATAATTTTTCTTGTCTTATGTCTTGTCTTTCTTCTCATGAGGACAATCGGCTATGAAGTGCTCTGTGCTGCCACAATTGTAGCACGTTCTCTTTTTCTTGTTTGGGAAGGTCCTCTTTACTAACTTGTAGCCATTGCTTTTGATTTCCTTGCGAAACCTTCTCATGAACAAAGCAAAGTCATCAATTTTCTCTTGTTGTTGCTTACTATTACTTTCTTCTTCATTAGATGATGAAGTTGTTGGCACTTTTTCCTTCTCTTTCTTGGCTGCTCTTGACTTGAAGGATGCACCTTACTTGCTGCCCTTGGACTTGCTTGAGGTAGGCTGTTTGCTTGCTGCGGGCAGGAAGCCCTTCTTGCTTGCTTTGAGTGCTACATCCTTGATCTTCATGTCTTCAAGCTTTGTTTACAGCTCCCTAAGCCTTTGCCATTCAAGTGCTTTCCCTCTATGCATATCATGTGTTAAAAGCCTTCCCAGAACATCACTAGGAGTGAATTGCTCAAATATCTTCTTCTCTCTAATCAAAGTCACAAGGGTCTCATTTCTAGGTGAGTGTTGGTATAAATTAACTGCACTCTATTAAAGATTATTAATATCAAGGTATCCGCAAGCGCACAGATAAAACACCGATGTAGCACTTCACCAAACAATCCCGGTTTTAATATCAAACCCAAAGGAACAGTAGGTGATACTGACTAAGTCTATTGGCTCTTAACCTGATAATACAATCAATCCAGAGAATATCAAGAATGAGAAAATAACAAATGATTATCTAGATCCGACAACCGGTAAACTTTGAATAATATAGTTCTAATCGGGCAGTGAAATGAATAAGAGCGAAAATCAGAGTTCCCTCCTACCAAACACTTATACACCTATCGATCCTATCAACAGGAAGTAGACTACAGAGGACTCAACGCAGCTGTCACCTACGCGATCTACCACTATCCGGCCAATCAGGGGACATTCACAAGTAATTATAGCCCAGACACCACGTCTACACTACAAACTACTACTTCAACCAAGGAGCTACCAAGATCAAAGCACTCAAATAGAGTTGTAAACTTAAGAACGAATAAGAACAAATGCTTATTTGAATCAGGATGTTGAATAAGTAACTCAGAGCGCAACTCCGGGCGAGGGAGCTGAATCCAGACGAACACAGCTACGAAGAAGCTCCGACAGACCGGGACTCCTCCGAATCTCTACTCATCTACTCTATCTTTCTAATCTCTCTCTTGATTGCTAGCCTAGATCTAGTGGATATCTATCTAATGCTTCAGGGTCTTCATCTCTTGATCTGGCTCTCCTCCAGGGGGTCTGGCCCTCTATTTATAGACTGGTGGGATGCACGCGCGCCGTTAGATCAAACCGACTTAACCAAGGGCCCAGATGACTCCTAAAAGGCGGTGGTAGAAGACTCCAGAAGGCGGCGGGAGGAAACCCTAGGGGGCGCCACCCGGCCCCCCTTGGGGCCGGCCGGCCCTACATGGCCAGGTGTGGGCCTCTGCTTGCTTTGGGTGTATTCTATACTCTTCCAGGGTCTTCGTGATGATGTTTCCTTCGCGTGCAAGTTTCATGGTAATTATGCTCTTTAATCCTTCTTTTAAGCTTTTCTGGAGAATCCCTGGGAAATAGACAATTCACCAAAACTCGTGGAATCTGTCAGTAATAACCCTATTCTACTGGATATTCATGTTTAATGCAGGGATATTTGATAATAAAATTTGGACGATAACAAGTGTCAACAATTACCCCCACACTTAGGCTTTTGCTCGTCCCGAGAAAAAGGTTGGTTTTAAGATGTAAGATTCTTAGAGAGAATGGAGCATTTAAAACATAACTTGAGAGTGCATTATATAAAACTAGTCTAGTCATACATGTACTATGGAATTCAAAGTGTCTACCATGAATCTTTGAGTAGTTGAAGAACAGAATAGCTTGAAAACAGATCACTCTCTTCTTTTAGTTAAGTCAATTGGAGGGTATGTAATTTTGCAAATAAACTTAGCATTACCTTCTCCTTTTGTAGTACTCTCAAATCACTGATATATCTAGTATTTTTGTATCCTTACCAAGGCATTAATGAAATTGCCCTCTTTATCCTACTTCTAAAAAGCTTATGTGGATCTCAGGTAGGTAAAATGTAAAAACATACTTGCATTGTATTTATTGTAAAGTCAAACACTGAATCCACAGAGAAATGAGGCATATAATCGAATCAAGCTTTATTTGGTGAAATATGGTGGAACCTAATTCTACCTTGCTCCTTAAGAAAATAAATCTCTCTTTTAAACAACTGAGCTTATTCAGAGAGTATGAGCTATCTCTCTTCTTCTTCTTCTTTTTTCAAGGGAGACGAGTATCTAAGTACCCATTGTTTTAATTTCTTCGGACACTTGTCCATTTTTTATACTCCCTTCTTCTTTTGCATAGCTCATACCTCTTTTGAATTTAGTAGTTGAGAGACTTTAACAAAATATGGAGCAATTATTTGGTGACTATGCTATATAATTATTTTTGGTGTTTTCTCCTAGTGTAGGAGAGAAACATTTTTGATAGAATGACTCGCTATTACTCTGGATTAGAGTAATGCTTATGTGGAATTGGCACTTGATTCGAAAATATGACAGATTTCTTCAAAGGGTTATAAAGGTTGACCAAACTCAATACAAAGACAAGTATTATATGTAGCAGGCTTCTATCCTATATATGGCTCTGATAGGATAGTGTTTTTACCACAAAAGAGAGGTATAACTAATCATTTAAATTTTTAAAATAAAATCTCCAAAGACAAAACATCAGGGATTGAGTTCTCATTATTCAACTATATCATGTTTCACAACGACTTAAGCAATCATGGGGTCCCTATAAATAGTTTCCAATAGTAACATGATTCCTAGAAAAGTGGTATATAATTTATTCTTAAGCCATGAATTAAACAATCTTCTTCTCTTTTAAAAGTAATTTATCATGTGAATTTTAATTCGGATCAAAACAGAAATCGATACATATGCAATTATATTGTATGGGGATTAAACCTGACCATGACCGAGAAGGGGATGCAGAGGATGCAGAGGGGGGCCAGCCGGCCCAGGTAGGGCGCCGGGCGACGTGCCTCTATGGTCCCACGAGGTCCACTTCGGTGCGCGAGGTCCTGGTTCGACTTTCTTTCAAATTACGTGATTTCCCCGAGCGAATTGATTTCCATAGTCGCCATGTGCCTCCCTCACACTTATTTTCCTGCATACTTTTCTGCGCAACATGTGGAGACAACATACGTACCAAGAATATAGAGAGTAGAGTAGATTAAAACATTAATATTGATAAAAAAGAATAAGGCACTTTATTCATTAACAATACTAGATAACTCTAACAACTGACCGAGCTAACGACTGCCCTAGCTCATTAGGCTTGCCTAACACACTTAATATTATAAATCAAACCTAGCACACTTGATAATATAATCAAACCTAACACACTGGTGCCTTATTACATAGATAACGAGGGCAACTTAAGGCTGCCCCTTCTTTGCGAGCTTCCTAATCTCTTCTTTCAGCTCACCAATCTCTTCTTTCAGCTGATCTTTTATGCTTGAGACTGCGAATTAACTTGACATTGACTTCTATCTGCTTAGTCATGTCGCCCATAACCTTGTTCCTTAAGTCTCCATTCCTCTCTATACCCCTAACGGTGCCAGAGAGAGCTTCCACCTTCTCATTAAGGATTCGTAGAGAGAGCGGGGGCTGTCTAGGGACTTTATCTAGTGCTGATGTAGATGTAGCCCGCTGTCTCTTGGGCGGAGGTGGTATGAACTCGGTGTAGCGGACTTGGCCTGGATGTGCACGAACTCCTTGGATGGCAGGGCGAACAGTGGTGTACTTTGCACATACCAGCGTTCCATTCTTGTCGGTCTTGACCGACAGGAGTCGCTCATTATCTCTAGGTGGAAAAAGTGGGGTGCCTCGGGGAATAGCGATCTGCTTCCCCCTGGTACCATCTTCTAGCAGCAGGTGGCGATGGCAGAGCAGGCTGAGCATGCGTGTAGTAGACTTGCTCGAACTGCTGGGGCACCGTAGCAAGATGCTTCGGTGGCACGATGGCGAGGTGCTTTGGTGGCACGATGGCGAGGGGCCTCGGCTGCGCGAGGACGATGGCCTTCGAGTCGTCGCCATGGATCTTACCGGAGTCAGCGCCGACGACCGCTTCGCCTGCCATTGCTACTAGATCTAAACTCTCGGAGAAGAGGAAGGCAATGATGATGGGATGCCATTTGAGGGCGGTATAGGTGCGTATTTATATGGGTTTTCAGGAGACAGGATAAGATCAAATCTAGGTTTTACAGGATTCGAACGAAAGATTATCCATACGCATCGGGAATCTATGTGATTGTGTTTAGGAAAGATACAGAAAGAAAAGGAAACTAGAGTCGGGACGAGAGGGGACAGGGGGCGCCGCCCGGCCCTATAGTGGTGCTGGCCAGCCCCACCTAGTGTCCTCCCAGGGTGGCCGTGCTCGTGAAGCCTCTAGACTCTTTCTACTTCCTGATAGTTGCGATGCGCGATAATTTTTCGTAACGGATAATGACGGGACTAAAAAGTGGGTAATTGGACAAAGTCCAGCCCGTCAACAACTTCTGAATTAAATGGTTCTAAAAATCATTTAAGTCGGTGACCATTTACCTTGAATAATGTACCTTCGTGTCATTGTAGAGTTACCGCTCCATGTGGCGATGCATTCACAACCGGAAATGATCCTTCCCATTTGCTTCATAGTTTTTCAAGCCCGAATAATTTAAACCTGGAATTAAAAAGTAATACCTTATCTCCTGGTGCAAACTCTTTCTTCTTGATTCTCTTGTCATGCCATCTTTTTTGTTATTTCTTTATAGATCTTTGAATTGTAATAAGCCTTTTCTCTCCATTCTTCTAAAAAGTTTATGTTCCATCTCTTAATAGCCTAATGAGCTTCATGCTCTAACTCCACTGGTAAATGACAGGTCTTACCATATACTAGCTGATAAGTTGACATGCCCAAAAGTGTCTTGTATGCGGTCCGATATACCCAAAGTGCTTCGGGTAATCGGTCCTTCCATGCAGTACCCATCTCATTTATTATTTTCTGTACAATATTCTTGATTTATTTGTTTGATATTTCTGCCTGGCCACTTGTCCGAGGATGGTATGGTGTAGCAACATTATGACGGATGCCATGAGCTTGCAAGTATCGGTGAAACTTTTTATCAGTGAAGTGTGTTCCTCCATCACTAATGACCATCCTTGGTGTTCCAAACCTTGGAAATATAATCTCTTCGAACATCTTCTTTGAATGTTTGGAATCAGCATTCATACATGGCATAGCATCTACCCACTTGGATACATAGTCAACTGCCACCAGAATGTATTCATAATTTCTTAATTTCACAAATGGTCCCATGTAATCAATTCCCCAGACATCAAAGAGCTCGATCTGGAGATTGTTGGTGAGTGGCATAGCATCTCTTGCATTGATATTTCCGTGCCTCTGACATGATCCACATTTCCGGATAAAATCTTTGGTGTCTTCATACATAGTTAGCCAAAAGAACCCACTCTGCCAGATTTTAGTATGAGTGCGGAATGCTCCATAATGACCTCCATATGGTGATGCGTGGTATTTCTGAATGATCTGCATGCCCTCTTCTACGGGCACACATCTTCTAAGTAATCCATCTGAACAAATTCTGAAGAGGTATGGTGGATCCCATATGTGGAGACGACTTTCATAAATGAGCTTCTTTTTATTTTCCCCTGGTGGTACATAACATGCAACAATAAAGTTGACAATATTCGCGTACCAAGGGTCTGACTTGGTTACTTTAAATAACATGTCATCTCTCAATGAGTCATTAATAGGTAATTCCTGAGGATTCTCAAAGTGTGTTCTAGACAAGTAATCAGCAACTGGATTTTCTATTCCTCTTCTATCTTTAATTTCAAAGTCAAATTCTTGGAGTAACAAAATCTATCTTATCAAACGAGGTTTAGCATCTTTCTTAGTGAGTAAATATTTTAAAGCAGCATGATCAAAACAAATAATTACTTTTGCTCCTACTAAGTAAGATCTAAATTTATCAATAGCAAAAATAACAGTCAGGAGTTTTTTTTCAGTTGTTGCATAATTTAATTGTGCTCCTGTCATAGTTTTACTAGCATAAGCAATTGCATGATGGTTCTTATCTTTAGTTTGTCCTAATACTGCCCCTACAACATAATCACTAACATCACACATAATTTCAAAAGGTAAAGACCAATCAGGGGGTTGAATGATTGGTGCTGATGTAAGTGCTTCTTTAAGAATATTAAAGATTTTAAACATGCATCATCAAATTCAAAAGAAACATCCTTAGTTAGCAAGTTAGTCAGTGGTTTAGCAATATGTGAAAAATCTTTTATAAATCTGCGATAAAAACCATAATGACCAAGAAAACTTCGGATTCCTTTTATATTAACAGGTGGAGGTAGTTATTCAGTTACTTCAATTTTTGCCTTGTCTACCTCTATACCTCTTTCAGACACTAAATGTCCTAGCACTATTCCTTCTGTAACCATAAAATGACATTTTTCCTAATTAAGAATAAAGTGCTTTTCTTCACATCTCTGCAAAACATTATCTAAATTTTCTAGACAATCATCAAAAGTTTTTTCATAAACTGAAAAATCATCCATAAAAACTTCCATGATTTCTTCTATCATTTCAGAAAATATAGACATCATACATCTTTGAAAAGAAGCAGGTGCATTACATAATCCAAAAGACATTCTACGATAAGCATAAGTTCCATAAGGACACGCAAAAGTGATTTTGCTTTGATCATCAGGATGGATAGGAATTTGGTGATATCCAGAATAACCATCAAGGAAGCAAAAGAAAGCATTATTTGCCAAACGCTCCAACATCCCATCAATGAAGGGCAGCGGAAAATGATCTTTCTTAGTTGCTTTATTAAGTTTTCTATAATCTATACACATTCGCCATCCTGTAACAGTTCTCTGGGGTATCAATTCATTTTTATCATTTTTAACTACGGTCATACCACCCTTTTTAGGTACAACTTGAACAGGGCTTACCCACTCACTATGCGGAACAGGATAAATAATCCCAGCATGCAAAAGTTTCAAGACCTCTTTCTTAACAACTTCCCTCATCGCATTTTGAAGCCTACGTTGGGGCTCTCTAGAAGGTGTAATTTCTAGGTTGGTTGAAATACGATGGGTGCATAAAACAAGACTAATCTCCTTAAGGTCTTGGATTAAATAACCAAAAGCAGCACGATGTTTTTCTAAGACAGTTATTAATCTAAAAGACTCTTGATCGGAAAGTTTATCACTAATAATCATAGGAGAATTTTGATCATTATTCAGAAAAACATACTTAAGACCAGAAGGTAGTTGTTTGTTGACGGTCCTTAACACCCTATTTTATACTGTCAATAGTGCCTAATTTGGTCATAAAAATGATACAAACCATAGTCATAAATTTTTATTTCTAACCATTTCCACAGGTTGTGATGGCTATGTGACTGTAGGTGCAAAGTAAGTACAAAACGACGATATATAAGGAGAAAAGGCTTCATCCATGCTTCTTGTGATATACCAAGTCAAGGAGTTTGAAATGGAGTTTTGGTTCACCCAAATCGGAGGCTAGACAATCAAGTTACACTTTCTGAAGATCGGAGAACGGGCTGCAGGAGCAGTCCCGAGTAAAATGGATGCCCAGAATGCATCCAGACTCGGAATTAGGCAAACGACCAGGCGTTGGAAAGCTAACTGAGAGGCCTACATGCTCACAAAATATGAGCACAATTGGCCCAAGTTGGAGGGCACCCGCCCTGTCTCTGCCACGTTCCAGGTCAGCAATCCGTGGGAGATGTCGAATCAAGTTTGTCCTCCGTCGATCCAAGGTCGGTGCAAGATCTGCGATCCGATGGCCCAGTAAACAGGGCGCCTGCCCTACCTTTATCGCCTGCCATGTCCACAATCCATGTGAAGGTCCCTAGAAGCCATCCTAGCCATCAATCGAAGTCGGTTTTCAACTAATGGTGCAAGATGGAGGTGTCAAGGATCCATGGACCCACATGTCATCCTCTAAGGGTCACAAACCGACTCTACAACTGCAAAACGGGCATCAACCGACCTTACAACCGCCTTTGGGGAGGAACCACGGTCGTTGGATCGCAAGTCGGTGAAATCGACCGGGCCCCCGCCCTGTTCCCGGGCGCCCGCCCTACCACTTCGGGCCACCGACCTCTGGAGCACCTACAAGTGCCCCTAGAGCTCCCCTGCACAATAAATAGGACCCAAAACCTCACCTATAAGGAGAAGAACCACTAGATACACAATCTCCACATGAGAGTCATAGCCTTAGAGCTCTCCTAATGAGGAGTAGAAGAGAGGGAGATAGTGGTAGGTTTTAGGTGGTGACAGCCCTAAGATCCTCTGAATTCCACCATGTTCGGTTTAGTTTATTGGCGTAGGGCTTTTCTGGATGTGAGTAATCCCAATCTTTTGGGACCGCGCATTCGCCCCGTAGTGGCAATTAAAGTCTTCCTTAGTTTTGCCTTAGATAAAGAAATCACACTGATCCTCTCTACCCTGTTTATCACCTGTCTTTGGATATACTTAGTTTGACTAGTCTACTTCACGTTCCATGTGAAAATTCGATACCTACGAATACTCCTTGGTAAAAACTACCTTGACATCCGTACGCTTGCGGATTTCCCTGGGTGCTATATCCAGTGTCAACAAGTTTTCTGGCGCCGTTGCCGGGGATATCTTTAGCCTTGATGATTGCGTTAGGAATTGTCAACATTGTTTAAGCTCAATGGAAGGCTTAGATGGCTCTAGTAATTCATCCAGAGGCTCAGGATCAATCGGATCCTCCTCCTCTTCATTAATGAAGAACTGAGTATCATCCTCTAAATTAGGTTCAATAAATTACTCAAATGATATAGCCTTAACTTCTTCTATCGAATCTAACTCAGGAGGTAGCTCTGCCTTAACTTTTAATGCATGAGTTATAGGCACTGAGAGATTAAATCATTTCCCAAGTTTAATATCTAAATTGCCCGCACAACCTTCTCGTAAAAGATTTTCTATTGGTAATCCAATCATTACATCAAAATCCCAAACATCAAAGATATAAAAATTCAGCAAAATTCGAAATTCATTAATCACAATAGGAAGAGAACATAAAACACCTGAACTAGGAATAATATGTCCTGAACGATTTTTCAATAATTTATTTGTAGGAATTAATGGCATATCTTTCAAGAATTTTTCAGCAGATGTAAGAGACATGATATTGACACCTACTATTGGATAATAAAAGACATCAAAAGGATATGCATCAATTTGACATTTAATAGTAATGGCAGGGGAATTTAAATGAATTATATCATTTGAAAGCTCAGATTCTATCAACCACTCATTACTCATAACAAAAATTAATTCTCTTGTTATCTCTCTAAGGAATTTTAAATCAGCAGGATACGAAGTATTAAAACTTTTAAAATTCAGAGATTCTTGTGGTTTCATAATTTTATGATTGCGTGAGGTGTTTCCATAATCATCAAAAAGTTCATCCTCAAATTCAAGCATAAAATCAGAAATAGAAATTATCTCCTTCTTATTAGATAGTTCAGGTAAAGGTTGAGATGAATCAGACAAAAGTTTAGAATCGAATGACAAAAATTCATCTTCTAACAACTTTTCTTTTTCTTCATAAAGATCAATTAAGATATTAGTAAGAATAGTTTTAGCATGTGAAGCAGTAACATGCATAAATGCTCCTCCTGCGGCCAAATTAAGGTATTCTTTATTTTTATTATCAAGGCCTAAAAAGAAATTTTGCAAAAGCATAGGTTCTGGCAAAGCAAGATTAGGTCCAGAATTTATAAATCCATCAAAGCGTTCCCAATCCTTGCCAAATGATTCGTTATCTAATTGTTTAAACCCAATAATTTCAAAACGAAGTTTAGCTACCCTTTCGATAGGAAAAAATTTAAGACAAAAATTAGCACGCAATACTTCCCAATCTTCTTGGCTACTTCCAACATGGCGATTATACCATTTCTTTGCTTTTCCCGTTAATGAAAACGAAAAGAGTTTCCATCTTAAAGTTTCATCTGCCATGCCCTTAATGTGCAAACATTGACATGTCTGCTCAAAATCAGCTAAATGGGAATAGGGGTTTTCACTAGAACTATCAGAAAAAATGTGATCCTGAACTAACTTAATTAATCCCGGGCGTAACTCATAGCCAGATGATGTGATGGGTAAAGATGATTCTTTTGGCTGGAGATACGATCCCTATGGTGCTCCATATTGATATAAAAGTTGGAACGTGGGTTCCATACTTTAAAAGGTAAAAGATAAAAGATAAAAGTATAATACAAGACTAAGATAGACTAAGCCAAAATCAGCAAACCGTTCCCCTGCAACGGCGCCAGAAATGCTTGTTGGTATAAATTAACTGCACTCTATTAAAGATTATTAATATCAAGGTATCCGTAAGCGCACAGATAAAACACCGATGTAGGATTTCACCAGACAATCCCGGTTTTAATATCAAACCCAAAGGAACAGTAGGTGATACTGACTAAGTCTATTGGCTCTTAACCCGATAATACAATCAATCCAGAGAATATCAAGAATGAGGAGATAACAAATGAATATCTAGATCCGACAACCGGTAAACTTTGAATAATATCATTCTAATCGGGCAGTGAAATGAATAAGGGCGGAAATCAGAGTTTTCTCCTACCAAACACTTATACACCTATCGATCCTATCAACGGGAAGTGGACTACAGAGGACTCAACGCAGTTGTCACCTACGCGATCTACCATTATCCGGCCAATCAGGGGACATTCACAAGTAATTATAGCCCAGACACCACGTCTACACTACAAACTACTACTTCAACCAAGGAGCTATCAAGATCAAAGCACTCAAATAGAGTTGTAAACTTAAGAACGAATAAGAACAAATGCTTACTTGAATCAGGATGTTGAATACAAAAGTACCTCAGAACACAACTCCGGGTGAGGGAGCTGAATCCAGACGAACATAGCTACGAAGAAGCTCCGACAGGCCGGGACTCCTCCGAATCTCTACTCATCTACTCTATCTCTCTAATCTCTCTCTTGATTGCTAGCCTAGATCTAGTGGATATCTATCTAATGCTTTAGGGTCTTCATCTCTTGATCTGGCTCTCCTCCAAGGGGGTCTGGTGGGATGCACGCGCGCCGTTAGATCAAATCGACTTAACCAAGGGCCCAGATGACTCCTAAAAGACGGTGGTAGAAGACTCCGGAAGACGGCGGGAGGAAAACCCTAGGGGGCACCGCCCGGCCACACCTGGCCAGGTGTGGGCCTCCGCTTGCTTCGGGTGTGTTCTACACTTTTCCAGAGTCTTCGTGATGATGTTTCCTTCGCGTGCAAGTTTCGTGGTAATTATGCTCTTTAATCCTTCTTTTAAGCTTTTCTGGAGAATCCCCAGGGAAATAGACAATTCACCAAAACTCGTGGAATCTATCAGTAATAACTCTATTCTACTGGATATTCATATTTAATGCAGGGATATTTGATAATAAAATTTGGACGATAACAAGTGTCAACAGTGAGAAAGCTTCCAACATAACCCTCACAACCTTGTGATCATTCACCTCGGTGCCACCAAGACCTCTAATCCTACCAACTATTACCATCAACCTATCAAACATCTCTTGTGGTCCTTCTCCTTCATGAATTGCAAACCGGTTGAGCTTGGACATCAATATCTCAATCTTGGATCTTCTCACCATGTCAACACCCTCATGTGCCATGTGCAAGGTATCCCATATTTCCTTGGTCACCTCCAAACCCATCACCTTATTGTATTCATCACCATCCAAAGCACTAAGAAAGACATTAGTAGCTTGGGCATTGGATGAATGTTCGGAACTCAGCTTGTGTGGGCTTCTTTGGATCAACCGGTGCCTCCAAGCCATGATGCACAATCTCCCAAATCCCGGGATGAAGACCTACAAGATAAGTTTTCATCAAGTGCTTCCACTTGGCAAAGTTGGTCCCATCAAAATGAGACAACTTTTCCGCGTGCACATTGATGACACGTCTAGTGTTAAGGTTAGAAACAGAAGAATAATCAAAGGATACGGCTCCATAGTCGGTGTAACCGCTGCTCTTCTTGTCCTTGCTGCTCTTGGAGGGTTGATAGGTGCTATCATCATCTTCATCTTCGGTGCTACTTGAGTCATCATCGCTTGACTTCTTCTTCTTCTTTCCCTTTTCTTCTTTCTTATTCTTCTCTTCCTCTTCTCTTCTCTTCCTTTCTTCTCTTCTCTTCAGCTTTTCTTCTTTTCTTCTCAGCTCTTCCTTTTCTTTTCTTATTTCTTCTCTTTTATCTTCTTTTGCTTCTCTTCTCAACTTTCTTTCTTCTCTTCTTCTAGCCCTTTCTCCTTCGGAGATATCAGCGAGTGGCAGCGTTGATTGGCTTGCCGTCGACACGCTGTCATTGCTGCTGTCGGTGGTGTGAAGATCATTATCACCACTAGCAACACGAACCTCATGAGCTGTACTCACCTCTGCTTCACTGTTCTTGGCCATACCTCACGCGGTTAAGCGTAAACTTGAGGTAACCTGCTCCGATACCACTTGTCGGATCACCGACTAGCCTAAAAGGGGGGTTGAATAGGCCTGTAAAAATTTTTCGCAAGCGAAGGTCAGTACCTAGCGCGGCAGTGTCGGCCTGGAGGGCAGCACTGCCGGGCAGCCCGGCACTGCTGCTCTCAGAGCGACAGTGCTGGCTTCCCAGATACAAATCAACACAGTTCAAAATCTACCCAATGAAATTTAGATCGAATAAATTAATGAGGTTCCTGAGGATGTGTAGAGCCTAGAACACCCTTTCTTTGCAGCTAAAACACCACCAATTTGTAGATCAGGACCAAACCCTAGAAATCAAGAAACTCAACGAGTGGAGAGTAAAACAAGCAACACAAGTGACACAAGATTTGTCCCGTGGTTCAGCTCGCCACAAAGGCTTGCCTACTCCAAGTTGTTGAGGTTCCACAAAGGAAACTTGGGTTCACAAAGCCCAATCCTCGTTCTCAAATCAAGAGAGTTAACTCTTGAAAAGAGGGGGTGATTTCACTAGCTTGTGAGGGTGATTACAAACCTCTCGAGGCTACCACAAGATTGGCAAGCTCACTGGGCGACGCTCTAGCCGGCTAGGAGCAAGCTCCAAGAGTAACAAATGCAAACCACCGGCTTGAACGCGAACCAAGTGCTTGAGGAAGTTGAAGATCAGTGAGAGAAGCTTGTTCTTGCTGAGATTTAGCTCACACTCTTCTAGATTCATACTTGATTCAAACCTGAGAGTGGAGAGCTTATTGAGAGTGAGAGAGAGAGCAAGAAAGAGGCTTCTCTGGTCTGGGAACTGAGCAAATGGCAGAGATGACCGTTGGAGGCGACAGGAGGGAGACTAAGAAGCTCCCTCGAGTCTAACAGTCGAAACAAGTCACGGCAGTGCCAGGCTTGGAGCGGCAGTGCCGCTTGGCCGGCAGTGTCGGGCATAGGGCCAGCAGTGCCGCGCTGCCAAACCAGGACAGAAAGATCTAGAATTTTGTGGCTGGCTTTGGCATTGGAAGTGAGGATGTTTGGTGTAAAGATTTGCACTTGGTCACACTTTCAAACCTGTCTTTTGCATCCCCCTTAATAGTACGGCTTTCCTATACTCAATATCAAAATAAAAACGAATTTAAACCTCCATTGAGCCGGATGCCGCATCGTTTAAATGTTAGGGGTCCACCTGCATAAGATTACATCCTCCTAATACTTTTGCCTGTCCATCATCTCGATAAATCTCATTAGTATTCTAATCGCGTGGTCATTATCACCAAAACCCACTTTAGGGCTTGATTGCACTTACACATCTTATGGTTGTGTTTGGTTCCCTGCACTACCCCCTGGACAGGCGTACCCAAGCCAATTTGGTTGTGTTTGGTTCCCTGTATAGGCTTCTTAACCAGGCTTCCACAAGCCCAACTGAGGTCCGTGGCCAGGCTTTCGTGTTTCCACGGAGCCTGGCTTGCCCAACCCCGCGCGCTCCCCGTCTCGGCCCCCGCAAGCCATCGAACAAAACCCGCCCCCCTCACTCCCATCCGCTAGGGTTACCGCAACCATTCGACACTCCTCGCCGCCGCTCGCTTCACGGCTCTCTCTCACAGCTCTCTCCCTCTCTCGGCTTCCTTGCCGAGAGATCCTCGGCGGTGCGTGTCGTCGCGCCTCCCCTGGTCTTCGAGGTGAGGTGGTCCTCGGTCGCATACCCATGGACGAGCGGTGCATCTCTTCCCTCTTTGTTCCCTCCTTATTCTATTTTCTTGCATGTTTGAGATGTTGTTTCCCTTTAGATCCAGCCGTTTACCGTCTTCCCTGACTCTTATTGCTACTGCATCTGCAGCGCAATGTGATTTTTAAGTCATTTTTTTATTATTTCTTGCCTACCGGTGATTTACTTGTCCTTTTCGTGCATAGGGTTTAGGATTTGGCTACGATGTTCTTGGATCTCGATCTATTGGGTAGTATTGTGTGCTTTTTTCTAGTAACCAGTGATGACACCCATCTATTTTCGCTGAGTCCATGGGATTTGCCTATGATGTTCTTGGATCTGGGTGGTGCATATCATTTGTCATAGCTGATCCATTTTTTGCACATATTAGGGTTCATTCTTAGTTGAGCACCGTCGCCAGTACTAATTTTTGTGCCCCATGCCTTGCGAAACAGCATGGATCTGCCACTTAGGCGTCGTCGGCTTATCCTAAGGGGAGCGTCCATGGTAGTAGTCATCAACGCCTGGCATTTTGTTAGATTCAAGCGCATGTCACACACCAGGAGAGGAATGGGCTATGGCCCTATGATTGCCAGGGACCAAGAAAGGTTGAACAATCTCAGGTTCATCTACCACAGTGACGATGCACGCTGCGTTGAGCTCCTTTGGATGAGAAGGCCTCCTTTCTTCCAGCTTTGTGACCTATTCAGGCAACGGGGACTTCTTAGGGATAGTATCAACAGCTGCATTGAGGAGCAGGTTGCCATGTTCTTGCATGTAGTCGGTCATAACCATAGGTTTAGGGTTGTCAAGCTGACTTTTAGGAGGTCCATAGAGACCATCAGCAGGTACTTCCAGCAAGTACTATTTGCTGCTGGTGAACTCAGGGGAGAGATGATCCAGCCACTTGCTACCTCTGTCCACCCCAGAATTCAAAATAGTAGGAAGTGAAATCCTTTCTTCAAGGTTGGTAGCTTTTCGTATGCTTTCCTACTATATTATCTTCTCTAACAACCACCTAATGTAATAGGGTTCCTAATTTTAGGATTGTATGGGAGCCATTGATGGTACACATGTCCTAGCTAGGGTACCAGCTAAACAAAGGGCTGCTTTTATGGGGAGGAAGCACACCACAACACAGAATGTGCTAGCAGCAGTAGATTTTGATCTAAGGTTCACCTATGTTCTAGCTGGCTGGGAAGGGTCTGCTTATGATGCCCTTATTCTAGCTGATGCCCTGGAGAGAAATGATGGCCTAGCTTTGCCACAAGGTAATAGCAGCTTGCATTGCCTGCCTCTTTAGATATCGATCCTCCCAGGATTGTGAGAAGATTAACTCATGTTGGCCTTCATTCTTTTTAGGAAAGTTCTACCTAGTAGATGCTGGCTACGCAGTGAGGCCCAGATTTCTGTCGCCTTATCAAGGAACCAGATATTACTTGAGGGAGTATGGTGTTAGGAGACCTCAGAACGCTAGGGAGCTTTTCAATCTGAGACACTCAGCCCTTCGGGTTACAGTTGAGAGAGCTTTCGGTGCCTTGAAGAATAGATTCAGGATACTGTACAACAAGACATTCCACCCCTACAAGACCCAAATCAAGCTCGTTCTTGACTGTTGTATCCTCCACAACTGGATACTTAGGTATGGAGTTGACGACTATGTGCCATTAGAGACCGAGTGGCAAGCAAATCCCACTGATGAAGCTGCACCAAACGATGTCATCATGGATAATGCTACCTGGGTAGCCAAAAGGGACACTTGGGCACAACAGATGTGGCCGAATAGGCATGGGGCCAACAATTAGTTAGTTTGATGTATGGTGCTTTTACTTTAATGTAACCTGTGTGATGTAAGGACAGATGCTTCATACTGAGGCAAATCCCTAAGACAATGATGTTGTTCTCTATTTGACTTTTAATAATTAATGTTCTGTTCCTATGTTCATGAGCTATTGGTTACTATTTTCTGGTTTACTGTCATGTGAGGAATGTTATGTCATATTATCCTGTTTTACTATCATGTGTGGGATGCAGCTGTTCTATTTTCTGTTTTACTATCATGTGTGGGATGCAGCTGTTCTATTTTATGTTTTATTTTCATGTGTCGGATGCAGCTATTCTATCTTCTGGTTTACTGTCATGTGTTATTTTCCCTATGACAATAATGTTCTGGTATTCCTCTTTCTGTTGGTAGTCATGGATGGTATGCAAGCTGGTGAGGAACCAATGGAGCAGGCTGCCGAGGATGTGCCTGCACAAGCAGCAGCTAGTGGCAACGCTGCAGCTACTCGGCTGCAGTGGACTCCTGCTATGTCTGGGTTCATCCTTAGGCGGTTTGCAGAGCTGGTAGCTGAAGGGGTGAGAACTGATAAGGGTTTCAAGGATTGCCATGTGAACATGGTAGCAAAACATCTTTCTGAGTTCACACAACTGCAAGTCTCCTGGACTCAAGTGTACAATCACTTGCGCAAGTGGCGAGCTAGGTGGGTGAAGGTGTGCAGGCTGAAGGAGATGAGTGGCGCCAATTGGGATGAAGACCTCTGCATGATCACCCTGGAGGAAGAGCACTACGCTGAGCATGTCAACGTAATGCTATTCAGCTCCTTTGCATTTAATTAAATCTAGACTGAAACATGTTTGTTGACTGGAACCAGCTCCGTCTATTCGTCTATGCAGGATCATCCCAAAGACGCTGAATTCCTCAATGTGCCTTTGGTGAACTACAGTCAGATGCAGACAATCTTTGGATGTGGAGTTGCTACAGGAAGGTTTGCAATGGGGTCAAGTGATTCATTGGGGCAGCCGGTCGAACAAGACACCATTGATCTGGATGCTGATGCACCAGAGGCTGTGAAGGAAGACCCTCCCGCACCCAAGAGTGATGAGAAAAAGAATGGCAAGCGCAAGAGGGCTTTCACTGATGAAGATGCTGCTCTGATGACTGCAATGACTGATGCTATTTGGGAGTTAAACCATGCTGTCAGTGAGGGGAACTACAACGAAGTTGCACCTGGGATTTACAAAGCTATGATGAGTGTGCCAAACTTCAGTAGAGCTGAACTCATGAAGTGCCTCAACTACCTGATGCAGAACAAGGGCAGTGCGATGGTGTTTCTGACTATGCAGCCAATGGATCAGGAGCTATGGTGCAGCGAGCATCTGAGTGGCTAGAGTTCCAGATCAATCTACCTGACTACTTTTTGATGCCTGACATGACATGTCCTGACCACCTAACATGCTTTTTTGTAACTATTAATGTCGGTTAGCTAACTGGTACATTTGGTTGTGGATCCCCTTCATAGTAGGGTTGTGTAGGCATTTCCAAAACAATTGAGGGTGCCTTTTATTGGTGGTTGGTATAGGCCTTTCTAAAACAATTTAAGGAAGCCTATTTGTGGGCAATGATTATTGGTTGATGTTCTAAAATCCCTTTTAGCTGCTATGCTTCGTTTTCCATTTCTGTGAAGTATATTTTGTTTGTTATGCGTTTGATGATCTGGCATGTGTAATGAGAGCTCTGAACAAGCTGTGCATGTCTTTGAAGGATGAAATGGTATGTCATCTTCAAGGGGCACAAGCCTGGAGTGTACGACACCTGGGACGAATGCAATGAGCAAGTCTCAGGATTCAACGGCAATATGTACCAGGGCTACAGGTCGAGAGAGGAAGCTCAGGAGGCACTTGCTAGGTACTTGGCGTACCAAGATAGGGCGGAAGCAATCACCCAGGCTGTGAACGAGGCTACTGCACAAGTTAACAGAAATAAGACCAAGGAAACAGCTGAAGCAAAAGCTTGGATTAGTTTGAAGGATTGTATCATTGCAACTTTGGTGCTCATAGTTGTATTCCAGTTCTTTGTCATCTGTAAAATGTTCTAGACCCTTTTAGCTGTCTCATTTGTACCGAGCGAATAGGGTGCACACTCATAAAATTTGGCAAACACTTGAGATTGATGAGACCATTAACAGCAGCAGACTGCCTTAGTTCATTGCCTTCCATGCATAATGTTCTAAGTAATATTACACAGATCATGCACCACGATGGGTGCAATGCAAAATCAGTGATCTTCTGATTGTTTCATTGCCTTCATATGACAATGCCCAGAGACACTACCGAGGACTACTACTTAACGCATGGCAAGCGGCAATATCAAAAGCGTTAGGCCTTAGTTGGTTAGACTAACTAGTCACCTAACTATAGTATTCACACTACTGGAGCAGTCTCAACCTTTGAGGAAGAGCATCACCACCAGCAGATCCAGGACAAGCACCATGAGGCACCAGGAGAGGTACTTGCTCTTGTCCATGTTGATAAGAAGGGCCTTCTTCTCGTAGGCAGTGCAAACACGCCGAGCAATACGCTTGGTGTTCCGGACCTCAGCCTCCATTGCAACCTTGGCATTCAGTGCTTGAGCAGTCTTCTGCATTGCTTCATACAGGGCACCTTTGGCTAGTTTCTCAGCACGGCGAGTTGCCACAAGCTCTGTCCTTAGACTGTTGAAGCTATCTGTAGCTCGGTGTGGCCACTCGTCATCAACCCACTGTGCGAACCCACACTGCTCCTCTTCATCCTATTAACAGTATTGGCATAGCTGAAAACATCAAAGTCTGTCTATGCAGCACAAAATGGTTCAGTTTACACTTAACAGCACACATTGATGGGACTGGAAAAATGAACTACTTTCCTTGCGTAACAGCACATATGGGCAATGATCAAGGAACTACCAAAATACAGTAAGTTCAATAGCTACCAAAATTGACATAGATGAAAACCTATCGAGTCACACAGTTTTGGTGTGTTCAAACAATTAACTATTTTTAGTAGTTTGCATCGAATATACACAATTGACAGAACTGAATCTCCAAATTTTCTTAAGCAACTGAAAAATTTCTGAATTTAAAAGGTTGGTATGGGACGTGTGCTCAACTTACTTGGATTGGGCACCCCAGGAATCGGCGGCCAGTGTGCTTCCCACCCCAACAATTCTTGAGCGCGGCATGTCACCCGTGGTGGCATTTCAGGAGGTAGACAGTCCCCATCCTGGCCCAATCGTCCTCAGGGAAAAGCGCCTGTATACAATGGATGAGGCTAAGGATTCCTATGAAGCAACGGACTCGATTCCGACCGAACCCTAGGTACATGATAGGACATTGGATGAGGCTAAGGATTCCTAACCTGCAGATCCGAGGCTTCCTCGCGGGAATGGCTGGAGTCAGACGATCCTGAAGACACAAGGGAATACGCCTCACGGCCGGGATGGCCATGGAAGCGAGCACCACGAGACGCATCGCCGCTCCGCGACGGGGACCTGGCGGTGCGCCCGACGGAGCCGAGGATGCCACGGCGAGCCTCAGATCCAACGACGCCACGCTCACGGGAACCTCCGCTAGCACCTTCCATTTGCGGTGGCGGCCTCCGGGCCCGGTGACGAACGGCTAAGACGGCGGAAAAGGGGGAGACGAAGCGACGCGGGGGTGAGGCAGTCGTACGAAGGAGGCGGCCTCGTTTTTATTCGGCGGATGCGAGGGGGTAAGGGCACCAGGTCGGGGAAAAGCGTTGATGGAAACAGACCGAAGTCCACCAACCAAACACCGCAGACGGGCTTCAGCAAGCCAAGACGGGAACCGGGCCAGGAAACCAAACAAGATATAGCTCAGGCCAAATTTGAGATTGCAGGAAACCAAACAAGGCTTGCCTGGGTTGTGCAAAGCAGGCCTGGGCTGCCCTGGCTAGAATTGCTAGCCATGCTTCACTACGCCCAGGGAATCAAACATAACCTATATATCTAGGGTTGGCACTTGTTATTTGGGCTGGACCTTATTTTCCCATGGGCTAAATTGGATGGCACAGTATATTTCGGGTCCCCGTGGGCTCCCACGGGGCAGAGACTAAACCCGCCCCCGCACCCGCCCTGAATCGGGTCCCTGAACCCGAAACCTGCGGGGGAGAATTAGGACCCGCCCCCGCCGGGTTCAAAACCCGCGGGTTTCGGGTCCAGACCCGCCCCGTTGCCATCGTTATCCCCAACCAACATCCGGGATCATTGACCATCGACTTGCTGACCGCTACCATCGGCTTTCGATATATCGACCGGCCGTTGGCTAAAAGGCGAAGCCCAGACCAAGAGTGCTAGACGGGAACTTGCCGATGGTATACTCTCGGCTATTGTATTTCCCAACCGTGCAATGTAATGCCCGATGGTTTAAAAATCGTTGGCTATTATTATGATCCCTTAGGTCATAGATCATGAGATGTCCGTTCAAAAACACTCGTAACACACACTCTTATACCACCTCTCTTTATGCATTTTCTAGCACATTCGGTGGCCATGATAACATGTCAGGTTCTGAACACAGGTCATATAGCTATGGTTTCATAATTTCTCAACTTCGTAGCAGACTTCAGACCATTATCAGCAGTGGTGAAGCTAGAACAAATTAGAAATGATGCACTTAGTTTGTGGGTGCATAGACGTATCTCATAGGGGTGCATATATGGTGAAATTCTAACCGAACTCACCGTTTTCGTAGTAAGGTAGCCCCCTAATTCTCCGTGCGGACTTAATGGTCATCTAATGTCCACCAACAATTACGCAATGTTACTAATACTCCGCCATAAAAATTTACTTCGACACTTGGTTAGTCATATCATTAATCTAAAATTTTCCGAAATTAATTCCTGCAGGAACACCCGGGATTAGAATTTATCTATTTCATGAAATGAATCATTGATGAAGGATACATCTAAAGATATTCCAAAATTTTATTTGGTTTGTGGAACCCACGAAACATAAACATCTGACACTGTACTACGAGTCTACGAGAATATTAGGTTGCAAAAGGCCCTCATCACGCCAGCGCTTTGCGAAAGAGGTGAGCTTCTGATTTTTCAGCGCTGTTTCCAACCACCAAATTTTTAGCTTCATTGAATTGAAGTGGTTCATACATGTCCCTACAAGTTATACACAGAATCCTAGCCAGAAGAACAATAATAATACAGGGGGGCAGAACGGCAGACGTCTCCACGAAGACGCCGACGCGAAAATGGCAGCAAAGAAGAACAGTAATTCATGAGCACCGGACATTTCCATGTACTACGAACTGTGCCTCCGACCCCAGACGCATTCGAAATGCAGGACAAAACAACATCTACTATGCCCGTGCATCCAAATCGAATCCCTCCTGGAGTTCTTCTGGCCGTCGGCTCCACAAACCTTGCAGTACCGACAATGAAATCAACATATATAAGCGACCAAGAACAAAAACCGCGGAGAGCGGAATGGAGCTCGCCGCGCCGGAATCCGGGCGAATCCCTCAGATGGTCCGGCTGATTCGCGCGAGCTCCTTTTCCAGCTCGTCCAGGCCACCAACCTCCTCCAGCTCCTGAAACCACAGCCACAAAACCACAAGCGGCTCAGACGTCAGCGGGATTAGATTACGGACGGATTCACAGACAAGGCGAGGACAAACGCAGGGGCACCGCTCGCTCTCGCTCACCTTTGGGCCCAGGAAGAGCCCATACGGGACGCCCTCGAACTTGTCCATGTGGTGTATCTGCTCGTGACATCGCCGAGGAGCCCAGCCACACACGAGGGTGCCGTGCAAAAGGGCGGTAAAAATATCAGCTCAAGTCGGTACTTGCCAGTACGGTAGATATTGATGCACGCTACAGAAGTTTCGAGAGTACAAGGGGTGAACGAGAGGTCGGTAGCTGGCTGGCCTCGTCGCCGTCGTGCGTACCTTGTGAGCGGCAGCCACCCGGCGGAAGTAGGGCACGTCGGCGATGGGCCCGACGGGGAAGCGGCGGTGGACCAGGCCGTCGTGGACGAACATGTAGGCCATGCCGAACAGCGTAATCCCGAGGCCCTGTGGGAGGACGACACGTGGAGGGTGAGGTCCAACCAACTAACCAGGCACAGACACAGCGAGGAGATGGCCGGCGCCGGCAAGAAGCATGGGCGGCGGCTAGCTTACCGCGCCGAAGCATAGGCCGGGCAGGAGGCCGCGGTGGAAGAAGCCGTAGGAGAGGAGGCAGATGGCCGGCACGGCGTTGACGATGGCGAAGACGTCGTTGAGCTCGAAGGGACCGTCGCGCGGCCGGTGGTGCGACTCGTGCATGTGCCACAGGGAGGCGTGCCACAGCGCCCGGTGCGCCCACCGCGCCCAGAACTCCATCCCGACCTGCACGCAGGCGCCCGCCCAGTGAAATCAGCTCAGTTTCGCGTCAGAAAAAAAAGGGTTGGAGATTAGAGCCAAGGACAAGGTCAAGGAGCGCCGCGTACGTACCGCCGCGCCGACGGAGAGCGCAAACGTGCCCAGCATCTCGCTCACCGGCACCTGGCCGCCCTGCAGTGCACCACGGAGGCGTAAAATTCCAGCATTGCGCTTCAACCACTGGCATGGTCTGGCACACTCGTGGCGACGTCGTGGCCACATACCACTACTGTATTCTCTACTCCTATAGCACTAGCAACGAGAGAGCAACAGGGAAAACAGAAGGAAACAAAACGGAAGTTAATCAGTAAAAAAGTTGGAGTACCTCCATTTGCCAGCTGAAGCGATAGTACACGGCGGCGACGGCCATGGACGTGAACCCGAGGCTGGACATGACGGCGGCCACCAGGTACGTCCGGCGCTCGGACCGCTTCCGCGCCTTCTTCTCCGCGACGCGCCGCGCCGCCGCGGCCCTGGCCTCCTCGTCTAGCGCCGTCTCCTGCACCGGCACCGGCACGGGAGCAGCCGGGGCCGGGTGCTCCTCCGTGCCCTGCGGCACGAAGCACGTGACGGTCCCGAGCCCGCGGAGGCGGCGGCGCGGGGCCCTGGTGGTCGTGGTGAGCGGCGAGAACGGCAGGGCGCGCCCGGCGAGGCGCGGAGGCGGCGCCCTGCGGCGCGCCGCGGCCGCGGCCGCGAGCAGCGGGTTCTTGGCGACGAAGCCGGTGCCGGTCATCGCGGCGCCGGACAGACCGGCGGCCATGGCCCTGGGCTGGCGCGGTCCTTGCGATACGTACGCCGCCCCGGCCGCTCTCCCCTGCTTTGCACTTTCCGGGGATGTGGAATGGAACGCGGTAGATGGGCCGGACAAGGACCGGGTGAGCGGGAGTGTGACAGCACAGTGGGGGAAGGCCGGAAGGCAGACACGCTACTTAAGACCTCGAGAGTCGCCCAGAGGCTCGCTTTGCGACGCGTACGCCGCGGGGACGAAGAAGTGCCGGAATTGGGATGTGGCTCTCACTGGCTCACAACTGTCCATGTCACTGGTAAAGCTCGGCTCCTGCCGCCTGCCGACCGATTTTGATCCAAGGGCCGGAACGGAGTTGATTGAGCATTTATCTCTTTTCTCAAATGCTGTATGGCGACTGACTAGTCGTCGCATGCCAGTTGCCAGGCATGATGTACCAAGTGCAGATGCAGGTTACCAGGAGGCAGCAACCCGCCCAGCGGCCAGCACCACACTCCAAACGCACAGTCAGGGCCTGCAGGATCCGGCCAGTTTGTACAGTTTTGCACCGTGTACAGTGGTATCGCCTGTGAGCTGTTGTGTGGCCGAAGGCGGCGACACGCTCTTGCCTCCCCCGCCCTTCCCTCCTCCCCTGGACGGACGGACGCCAACCCACGACAACGAGGGCTCTCGGCTATCGCCGTTGGGTCAGCCGTCAGCAGGATTGTGTCCCCAGACTTTCGCAGGTGTCCGCCGCCACGAATTGGGTCGGAAAAAGTGCACGGGCGAACAGAGAAAAGGAGGAGAGAAAAAAAAAACTCGGTGCAGAAGCAGCCCCAGCGGTGCAGAACGAAGGGCGGCCCGCGGCCGTGCTGAATTGTGATGAAGAACCTTCCCCAGTTGCCCTGCACTTCTGTCGCTGACACGGAATGCTCTTTTCCTGTAAGCATCAAATAACACGACCGGCGATTCGGCATCAGCTGAGGTTTGGTTTTGGTAATCATCATACTAGACCTCAACTATGAGCTGTCCACATCTATAAGAGACTACGACACACATTCGACGATACGAAACAAATGAAAGGAAGCTGCGGCGCCGGCGCAATGAATTTAGACCAGTGGGCCTAGTGTTATGGCCCAGTTAATTTAGAGCGAGGCACCGCCATTTGGCCCAAGTTTAGGCCCACTATACTAAAATCATTCCAATCCTAGCGGCAGAGCTCCTGGGCTTATTAGATCAGAAAAAAAAAAAGCGTGTGTATTTATAATCAGGTACTGTACTTCATTCATTCATTAAGGAGTGACAGTATTACATTCTTCAGTCACCTGACGATCGATGCAAGTAGGAGTTAAAAAGCCACTCCTCTGACCTGACCTCATCTGAGACTTACTTCGCTAACTCCATTCCAAAACAAATTAATTCATATGATCATCTAAGTTAAACTATCTTAGGTTTAATCATCTTTACATGAAAAGATAACAAGAGTCTCCAAATAAATATAAAAATATATTTAATGATGCGTTTTATGGTACTAATTTGGTGCCATAAATATTGATGTTGTTTTTTTATAAATTTGTTCAAAATTAAAGTAATTTGATTTTATGATAATTCTAGAAGTTGATTCGGTTTCAAGCGGAGAAAGTATTTATTTACCAAAGCCAATTTTTTCATCTTTAGTCTTATGCAAAAACACTTTAGGTACACAAGAAAAAATGTGTTAACTTTCACATAGTCAGGAAAGGTGAGTGGTTGTGCGCATACTGATCAACCGACAACCTAACTGGTGTGGTACTCTTGTCAATCTATCAAAATTGTCATGATACTGGGCTCCCATCGGAAAAATGGTACTCTATACCGTCGGTAGACCTACGACGAAAAATCTTGTTCTCACATGATGAATATCATTGTCTATTCTTCTTAAGTTTATTTGTTGATTCTCCGCGAGAGTATCATGAGTTATGGTAGGCCAACGAGCCACAAAAGGAAAACCCTCCGCATCATAAGGTCCTTCCTTGATGTTTATTTTGGCATAATCTTTTGGGATATTTCTTGTATCCTTTTGTTTTAAATGGGATATCTATCGAAATTGCATATATGCTAAAATTATCATGAAAAATCTGGGTTCAATTGGTTACACCTTGTTGCCTCTTCTATTTACTCATGCTCTGCCTCTTGGATTGGCAATAACATCATATACCCATGCCCCATTCAGGGCAGATCAATAGAAATAAGGTTCAATGCCACATAGAATGTTTGGTATGGAACATATGGTTTGTTATATCGAGATTAATGTAAAATCCTTGTATCTCCAAACAAAACAAAACCTCACAAGAGACAAATGGGCCGTCTTCCACCACATGATGGAAACTAATGAATTTTTTGTCCTTTTTTTGTTCTTAATAGTAATGAACAAGATGTGTTTAAATGACCTTAGACCTTCTAAAATAGAGTACAGAGGTAAACCTGGCTTTTATAGAAAGCAATTGTCCACTGATACAAACTCACAGCAACCCAAGCTAGGAACACCAGCTAAAACTGCCTCTCTCTCTCTCTCTCTCTCTCTCTCTCTCTCTCACACACACACACACACACACACACACACACACACACACAAATTGCATATTTTGTTGCATGGATTTATTTAGTTACGAAAAACTTAAATTAAATTAGTATCCAATTCATTTTCATTTCCATTCCCTTTATTAGCTTCATAGCATAGGTTATGTCATGCTCTGCCCCCCCCCCCCCCCCCCACCCCCAAAAAAAAATTGTCACCAACAAATTTAAACCCAGACCATATGAACATAAAACTATACAAATATATGTTTTTTGCTCTCTTTCCTTGTGTGTGTGGGGAGGTGGTGATAATGTACTATATGATATGATTATAGTTTAGATTGATTGACCGCATGTAATTAATGTGTCACTTATCTGTGACTCAAGAGAGTATATCCATTCATTTTTCCACAGATAACTTATACCTGGACAGCAACAATTTTACAGCAAATATTTTGCAACACCCTTGCAATCCTGCGTGAACAAAATAAATATGAAGATGCACAATTGCATAAATATACATACACACGAGGTAAAAATCAGAACACTGACTGTGCAACACAAGCAGGTAAAAATCAGAACACTGACTCGTGGCGGTTCTAGTGTTACGAAACCCAACACTAGCGGTTCATAGGCATGCAGTCAAACTGTCTTGTAGATTAGACTGAGGGGGTGTTTAGATTCTAAAATTTTTAGGATTTTGACATTGTAGTAGCGAGAAATCTTTTGCAATAAGTGTCTAATTATAGCTTAAGTAGACTCAAAAGATTCATCTCGCGATTTATAGGCAAACTGTGCAAATATGCAAAAGTTTCATCTATATTTAATGTTTTATGCATGTGCCGCAAAATTGATATGACAGAAGTTTTGGGATTTTTGAGAGGAACTAAACACCCCCTGGGAATCCTCTATTATTTCTCATGCTCCTCACCGAACAGAAACCCAAGCGACGATGCCCCTCCTGGTGCACAGCCTACCCTCGTGGAAGGTCGGTCCTAAAACACAAGGACATAAAAACAAGGAGCGATCATATACATGCAGCTCATGTTATGCCATATCTTAACTCCACAATCTAGCTAGCTACATCATATGTGTTCAATCATCCAATCTGAAGCTGCAGAAGTTTATAAATTTTATAAAAATGAGAGTCGATCGTAATTTACTCACAGTGATAAGAAGCCCGGAATTATTGTAGCTTAACTGGCTGGTATGGTAGATGTTGCAAGGAGGTTTGTGAGACGAGAGTATCGGGTTGGAGACTTCTCTCTTGGGAGGGGGAATGAACTACTACTTCGGTTCCGATCGCCTTGTTCTTGTCATCCTTGACACTGCTGCTGTTGGTATCTGCTAGCGCCTTCTCTGTTTCCTGGTTGGATTTGGCCGTCGTGCGAGTGCGATACAGAATGGTTTCCTCCGGCTCGAAGAGGTAGCTGAGAGAGCTCCGGCCACCCCCGCTGCTCCCTCCTCTGCTCATCTTCCTCCTCCTGTCCTCTCTTTCCTGCAGGTTGCGCTGCGCTGAGCTTGTGTTCTGCCTCTACTCTCTAGCGTGCCAAGTTGGGGTGGGACTGTGGGAGTATCAGCTATACTTATTATAGAGCTTTGATAGTGAGCGTGGAGCACACTGGACACATCACACGATCGGCAATATCGATGGGCCAACAATCACATAGCTGAGGCCTGAGGATGTGTGCAAAAAGGCATGATAGTTTCTTCTCTTGTTGATGAATTGACATGCAATCTTCCTATGTGCTCTCGAAAAAGGGTGAATCAGCTCAAGGTCGTCGTTGCTAGCATCTCCAAAATTACTGTAATCAAATTCCTTTCGTTTGCTGTTTGTACATGATTTTCCCTTTGGATCTATTATATCCATTATCCAGGAATAAGAAGCATTTTGATCTACTATTATGGGTGTGAATTGCATCTTTCAGAAAAAAAGAGGTGTGCTTCCTCTAGTCTCCATCGACCATCTTTTATTTAAATTTAATTATTATTCAGCCTGTTCTTTTGACCAATCAGCGCTTATTTTCAGCCACGAAACAGTATTTTTCTCTCACAATAAATCAGCACGAGCCAAAATCAGCGCTTATTTTCAGCCAAAAGAACAGGCTGATTTAGTGCCACTTCTCCAAATATCTATGAAAAACTAGTACTCCTTTTGTCCTCAAACTGATCAACTACTAAAGTTTTCTTAAGTCAGGTTTTTTAGAAGTTTTATCGAATTAGTGGAGAATGCGCAACCAGCAATATTTATGAGACTATTTTCTGATTATTATCATTAGATACATCATATGGCATGTCTTCATAATGTGCTTATTTGATGTTATAAATATTAGTGAGGAAGTTCTAACAATTGAAAATTTGAAATAAAAAGGGTCGGTGGAAGGGCCACACCGATTAGTTCCAAGTAAAACACTACAGTTTCTCTCGGTTGGTGCATGGTCTTGCCAACAGAAACTATTTTTGAACAGTACAATGAGTTGATTAGTTGAGCCTACACAGACAGAGACTAAACCAAACCATAGCGGAATCACGAACAGTAAGCATGTCCAAATCAAAAGTATTATGAATCATGACTAGCTAGTGTGACTGGACAGCAAATCTTCAGAGAACCATCTTACCCTGTATACTTTGATAGGCCATTGATGTTTAAAATTTAAACCCGCTCCTTATTGCCTCATAAAATGAGTAGCAAACTGCTAATGCCTTCATAAACTTACGCTGCAAGCCTGCAACTGACAACTGGAGCTAGCCTGTATGTGCCATTCAATCCTTGCTAATAACCTTAAAAAAAACCCCCGCGACTACAACCTCGAAAACCCCCTCACTGGGAGTACGATGGTGTAGTTACTTGGTTATATCAATCAGTATGGTGAAGGGCACTGTTTTACAGCTTGAGCCTGAAGTCTGAAAGGGACCATTTGATTTCGGCCGGACAGCAGAAAGATTGCTTTGCCAGAACGGAATGTGCGACAGTTGAGAAACGGTGGTGGTGGTCGGAAGCTTTCGGCCTGTAGCATTTCCGGACCCGGCACCTCTCCCGTCACAGCCAAATCTAAACCTAACTTTGTTTTGCCACCGCGTCTGTTAATATCGATATCTATTTATTAGATTATATATACACAATTAATATAAGACTTGAAGGAGTTAAGAAGGTCCATCAACTATGGCTATGTTTAAATTCCTTTCAACTTACAATCAAACTAGTCACATCAATTCTTGGACACGTGCATGAAATATTAAATGTAGATAAAAACTGAAACTAATGATAGTTTTGTAAAATGTTGTTTCACAAATCTTTTGAGCCTTACTTAGCTCATGATTGAACAGTTATTGTAAAAAATAAAATTCTGCTACCGTGTTTTCAACTTCCAGCTGAGTAGATTTGAACACACCCTATGTTTAGAAGTTAAAACGGAAACAAACTACAACGGTTTTAAATGTAACTTTATCGTGGCCTATTCGATGTGTCCCTGTTACAAGCCCACCAAATAAAACAAGTGTCCCTTCTATAACCCTTTTCAAATAAAATGAGTTGAATGGTTGAGATGGTGCTAGGAAGTTTTAGAATATTCAACCTTTGAAATACTTCCTTCGTCCCAGAAAGATCATTGTTTTAGACTTTCCAGATATCACGTTTGACCATTCGTCTTATTTAAAAATTTTATATAAATATCATTTATCTTATTATAATTTATTTTATCATTAAAGATACTTTAATAATTATTAATCAATTTTATATTTTGTACAAAATTTTTGAATAAGACGAACGATCAAACATAATTTTTAAAAAGTGTAAAACGACAGTCTTTCTGAGACGGAGGGGGTATGCTATTTACTCCCTCTGTTCCGCTGTCTCCGTCGTTCTAAAGTTTCTCATGGTTCAGCAGGAATTAAATGAACTAGACAATAGAATGAGGTAGGTAAACGGTATTTTTTGTGAACCTGACCACTAATCAAAACGAATGAGACACGGATTTGGAGATAGAATTTTGCACGTGTTTGTTTATGGATAAAACTGTATTCTTTTTTGTTAACTGAAGAATTTCATGTCGTTCTTGCATTTGGTACACCAAGGGTGTGTTTAGATCTCAGTTGCAGTTACAATTCTACACTGTAGCACGTTCATTTGTATTTGACAACTTTTGTCCAATCATGATCCAAGTAGGTTTAAAAGATTCGTCTCGTGATGTACGTGCAAAAAGTATAAACATGCAAACATTTCGTCTACATTTAATACTTTATGCATGTGCCGTAACGTTGATGTGACTAGTTGTAATTGCAATTTAAAGTGAATCTAAATAGGGCCCAAATATCATGGGATGGACAGCGTTTCTTGACTCTTTGCCATATAAGGATCAAGACGAAAAATCAGAACAAACAGGTAAAAGCATGGCCATAACTTTTTTACTTTCAGAAAATTTAGTTTATTTATTATCCAAACGGTACATACAATACTTTCGTAATCGGCACCTTTGAAAGTTAGTGGTATTTCTCTGATTTAGGAATAATTCATTATAATTTTTAGATTATACATACTTTGAAACAAAAATAAAACACCTTTGAAACCAATCAGAAGACACGTTAAAGAGGACGGCATCACTGCTGATTTGCCCAAAGCAAGCACAAGACTGCTCCGAATTTAGAGTGGGCAAACGTCACCATGAAAGGCTGCGTTCGGTAGCGCTTATAAGCGCTTATTTTTCAGCACTTCAGCAGTATTTTTCTCTCACAAGATTTCAGCGCTTATCTACAGCACTTCAGCTTCACCGAACAGGGCCAAAGTCCGGATCCCTTTTTCCTCTTGGAGTAGCTGCAATAACCCAAATCCCACCAAAAGACAAAGCAGGTTAGGCGCAATCGGCACAACGGTGCCCGCACCAAACACCACGGAGACACTGATAGCATAAATTGGATAGCCACCCCTGCGACAAGCTTATCAGCCACGAACAGCCTGATGCTGCTCGGAGCAGAGGGTCTGTGAAGAGCTTGATACTGAATGCGATTGCTCAAGCGGACAGGCTAGCTCATCAAATTCCATCAGATAAAGCATGTCTTTTACCTGATTGCATATTTTAATAAATTATAAATCTAAATTAATGTGATTAACAATCGTCCGTTTAGCTACAAACATTCAAATTCAGTGCGAATACTACTATACTGTTATAATTGTAAATGACCATCACCAAGAACAGTTCAAATTGTCGTTTTTTGCAAGTAAGATCTGCATTGCTCAGTTGTATGAATGATCTTCTCATTAATGCCAGAAGCATCTCCGAAGTCTGACATGCGAAGTTTGTTCACAATTCATCACCGCAATTCGCAATTGAAATGGGGGCAAACGTTCGAAGAGAAAAAACTTATGACCGAAATTTGCAAACGAAATGGGGGTAAACATTCGAGAAGTCCATCAGGTTTCGGCAAGCACTGCTCGCGATCAGAAGGAGAATAGAGATGGCTGTCAGTCACTGAAAAATCAGAAACACGGACCAATCTTTTCTTCATCACATCCAGCGCAGTTTCAGACTCACAAACGAAAACAAAAAAACAAAGAAACGACAAAGACAGAAGCCTTAACGCAGATTCAGATTCAAAAACGAAGGTAAAAAGGAAAACAGGCCGCAACAGAAGAAGCATTAGCCATGGCGGTAGATAGGTCATCAGAGACTTAAAACTAGGAATCAGATCATGGATCATATTGTTGCAGTTTGCTCTAATCATCTGACCAGGAAAAACCATTGCAGCCGAGAGAGGCAACCTACCAAAGCAAAAACTGCGAAGAGAAATAAAAATTGCACCAAGCAAAAAAGAAACAAAAGGAAGTAGGGAGAGAGAGATCGCCGCCATTGCAGCCAGGCGCCAGCGCCGCAATTTCCACGACTGCCCGCTTCCTAGTAGCTTCTGCTTATAAAGACGTCGAGAGAAGAAACCCTAGGAGCCTCCTCTGTCAGTGAAACAAGGGCCAAGCCCAATAAGAAATACGGCCGAAAGTTCCAGAAAATGGGCCGTGGTGGGCCTGTATATGATAATTATTTTTTAAAATCCCATATATTTCATATACTATTGTCCTTAATCGTATACTGTTCCTCCTTCCTAATTTATAATTCATTTTACTTTTTTAACATTAAAATTAACCACTTGTATCATTCAAAATATTTACAAAAAAGAGTTAAATTTAAATCACTTTTATAGAACTTTTATCAATAAAGCAAGTCATAACAAAAGAAGCAATATTTTGCACAGATTTTTTTAAATAAGATGAATAGTCAAACTTAGAGAAAAAAAAACAAACAAACGACTTATAAATTGAAACGGATTCAGTAGATTTTAGTCGTTTGGAGCATAAAACAATGGCCCCCGCTGGCTTTAGCGCTTCTCCCAGACCCATCGACTCGGCCTGAAAATCTGCCGAAGGAGTGCCATCTTTGGAACGTTCCAATTTTCGACGTGCCTGTTCACAACAGAAGGAGAGGGCTGTCAGTCCTCGCCACGTACTTACGCTTACGCGTATAGAACATCGTCCGACACTCCGACTAGGTACAAATAGGATCGATGAACAGAAGTACAAATAGGATCGATGAACAGAAGTATATCGAAGTTTTCGGTACCTGCACACCTTCCCTGATTCACCATCGAAGTAGTATTCCGTGTACCCGGTTGCTGAAACGGCAAGTTGACAGTAAACACCATGTCAGGGGAGGAGCAAATATATAAACAGCCGGTGGGCCGGCTCTGTTCGCTTGATAAATTGAAGCCCTGGTTCAGCTCACTTCAACTAAAGTAAATCAGCAGTTCATTACAACGTACTACAAACCGCACATGAAATAAACTGGAATCACCTGACAGGATAGGTCTCCACGGGAACGACATGACGCAGCTGAAACGCCAGTGCCCGATTGACTTATCCTGCAACCGGATGAAATGAGCAGCGGCACAGATGACAGATCAGTGGATTTTTTTATGTGGCTTTTTTAGTACCAATGATTAACATGATAACATCACCACATTACAAAGTTATAAACTTTTATTATTAGTTGCTGGAGATGCAGGCATCCAGCCCATACGTACGTACCTCCAGGTCCTCCCATTTGGTGAGCTTCATGTTTGATTTCTCGAGCAGAGACCCAAAATTGGTGCAGTTCCGTTTGAATCGACGCAGGCCTCTGAACGATCCCGCCGGATCGGCGAACTCGCAGTCCTCCTCGTAAGCTCCCAGCGTGAGATTCCCTGCGCAACGAACGCGCACGCGTGTTCTGTTCTCAGATAACTAAGCTCTACCATGCAAGCTAGCCAGTCGTTCGTCTTCGTCAGTTCATCGGAGAAGAGATTCGGACCTGTGACGAAGTACGACCGCGCGAAGTCCGCCTTGACGGCCTCTATCACTCCCGCGCGGTCCAGGGCCGCCGGCGCCGCCGCGCCTCCCTCTACGTCACCGCCACCGCCGGACGACGGCGCGGGGCGGAACAGCGACGCGGCGATGCCGAGGAGCTCGGAGCCGTACCAGGCGGCCTTGAGGACGGCGTTCTCCGAGCGGGAGGACGACGACGTCGCGGTCTCGGTTCCCGCGCCACGGGATCCGGCAGCGGGTTTCTGCGACTGCGCGTGCACCCTCAAACGGCTGCCAGAATAATCCGCCGGTGGCCGACGGAGAACGGCTGCGGAGCTCCGGCCATGACAGCCGGTGGTCAGTGTAGAGCTAGCTGTGCTTGCGTGCTGCAAGGCCATGCGATTTTTTTTTTGCGCGCTCGCCTCGCCGGTGAGGAACTCGGGAAAGCCACTAGTTTCTCGTTGCCAGTTTGTCTTGAACAGAGCCAGAGAGGACAGAGAAAAGGACTCAGCGAGTGTGACCATCACACGTGCGGCTAGGATTAATTGGGACGAAAATAAAAAGGCCTACTCCTACTTCGCAAAAATAAATAAATAAAAAGGCCTGGTACTGGGCCTTGATAGGAGCCCATGTACTCAATCAAGGCCCATGGATAAGCCAAAAAAAATCATGTTGGGTTATCTTGCGATCGAGTCGTAGATTCGTGGGCCCAACTGGTGCGATCATGATTTGCTCAAAAAAAAAAAAAAAAAAAGGTGGTGCGATCACGACCACGTGGAAGAACTGGAACGCAAGTTGGGCTACTTGATTGGTTGGAGAACAGGGGCGGTCTTCAACACAACTGAACCAAGTGGAACGCGAACAAGAGAGCTGATTCCAAGTTTTAATCTTTATTTTTAGAAGAATGGTGTTGGTGTTCAAAGATACAAATCAAAGTTTCGCGAAGGCACATGCGCACGTATGTTAGGTTCTGGAGAGAAAGCTGGCATTGTACTATTTCCTAGTCTCGTCAATATTCTCTGTAGAACCATTATTGAGCCCTTTTTCCATAAAACGCATGCGCATGGTTCCATACACATGCGGTCATGCAGAATTACTGACGGTCGATTGAACTATTGTGGAAACAGGACAGGAACTGCCATGTGGAGAGATGCTACTTGACACAACCGCGCGCTGCCGGAGGGAGGCAATGCAATCTACAGTAACTTGCTCGGCGGTTCAGTAGCGCGCACGGTAAGCAAGACTAGCATGCGAGGTCCGAGTGTACGAAGAGCTCTACAATTGGTACACTTCTTGTTGACAGTTGACACTCGTCATCACATATGTGTATATATATGGGTTCGAACTTAGAACCATAGACAGCAACAAATTGAAACGCTGTAGTTGCCTCTGCTTTTGCGCAAGAATGTCGTGAAACTGTCGAGCACCCACGAATTAAAGCATGTTCGAAACATGAATCGAGCGGCCGGTGGCATCATATCCGTGCCGTTGCGGCATGTGTGCGATGACCTAAGAAATGACCGCATGGCCAACTCCCGGGGCACCGACGACCGACAGACCGAGACGAACGAGCAGCGATCCTTCAGGTCACCTCGCGCAGTCGCTGTCGACCAGCGTCATATGAAACGCCACCCGGCCATGCTGCAGGCAAAAAAAAAAAAAAAAAAAAAAAAAAAAAAAAAAAAAAAGGGACAAAACAGAATGATCACCTACTCCGTATTCATCTGAGCAGATGGAGAGTACTAGTAGTTTACGTAATCGTTAGTTTTTTATTTTTCTTTTTTTTCCGAGTCCTGCTTTCAGCAGGAACTGGAAAGACGGGGGCTGCTGTCAACGCGAAGGAGAACTGGAGAAGGCACATCGTAAATTCGTAATGTACCACACCTGTCCACAAATCATGTTCTCATGGCCATATTTGCAGACCTCATTACTGTCATGGGATGATGGGAAGACTATTTTGTCAATCCATGATGAATGAGACAGACGTGAGGTTTTTGGATATGCAGTGATGCTTGCAGCCTTGCAGGCTGGCCTGGACCGGCGCGCATGCAATGCAGCTATGCAGCTGGGCCTGTATTTCAACGCGGCGGTCGGAGCCTTGTCAACCCCCACCCGCTTTATTACCACTGTTTCACTTTGCCCTTTCGGCTGTCTTAAAAAACAACTGCGCGCTAACGGGTTGGTTGAATTGAATCGACAGCCAAGTTTTTTTTTTTCATCCTCGTTTCACATATGCAGTGATGCATGCATGACACAGCATCTTGGAGCATCGTGTCCCTGATTTAGGCATAGATACATAAATCCCAAAAGTTTCATCACATTAATATTTAGACATATGCATGAAACACTAAATGTTGATAAAAAACAAAACTAATTTAACAACTTCGTCAAATGTTGCGAGACGAATCTTTTAATTAAATCATGATTAGACATTTATCGCAAAAGTTAGCATATTGCCACAATAAAAAAATTTATATATAAATACCCCTTATGATGATTGTTCAAAAAATCAGCCAAAATAAATAAAAAAAAGAAAATATAAGCCACTGATCAAAACTGCGTGCACTGTAACAAAACCACTGTCCAAAACCGTTTGGGTAGTCAGTTAAGAAAAGTTGCGGGGATAAAATAGTTGGTTTCATAGTTTGAAAGTGAATTAGTCCACCCTCTATATTTGGGAGTGATACTTTTTTCACTGCAAAAGCATTCTTAAAAGCCTATTTACTTGAGCGTATCAGTTTGTTTTTAGGCATAAAATGATATTTTTATCTCACATCAAATCAGTTCAAGACTTATTTTTTATCTAACGCAACATAGCACAGATGGCATATACGTACGATAGTCTACAACCCACTGCTCGAGCCCAAGATTTCGAAGGAAAGCACATTTGCTTTGGTTGGAGAAGTGATGGTTTCAGCAACTCTGACGGCACGTGGACACGCGGGTGCTTGATAGATTTCACCAGACACCAATTGGTGGGACTGGGAAGCAGTTACCAACCGAGCTCTCTCCTACAAATCTACAATACGCATGGTATCGCACTATCGCTCGCTGACGCGGCCTGTCCATCTCATGCTAAATGCGAGATTCTTGGGAGACAATGGATGTCATATGTCAGCATGTGCGGCGCTGGATCGGATCAACAGCTCATCGTGGTCCTGCGCGTTGCGTAGTCTGTACTGTAGACGGGACTGCTCAGTCAGTCCACCACACGGTTTACACTTGACCGCCCAAGTACAACGGGACTCCGCCCACTGGCGGCGCCAGGGGTATGCACCGGTTTGCCAAGGCATACCAATGATTTGAGGAAAAAAATTAATAAGTATACATATTCATATATGTGTTTGGAGAATTATATTACGTGTCTTATACATTCTGGCTTCCGTCGCATCATATGGCCATGGCCCAATTTTGCAGCCCACAAAGGAACAAACGAATGAAGCCCAATTGCTGATGATGTACACGGTTGCCCCAATTCTCCAAAATCCTCAACCGTATTCCTCTGCCTCCTCGCGTCGCCCTCATCTGTTCAGCGCGCACGGGCGTAATGTGGACGGCAGCACGCTGCCGGTGGCCGGCCCACCGCCAGTCCGCCACCACCTCCCCAACGCCGACGGGCGACAGCAGACCCCCACTCCGGGTTACACTTGCTATAAAGTTTTATCCTAAGGATTTCACAACTGAGGAATTTGGGAAACTTCCGTATCAGCTTAGTATGTATATTTCTTATGTTCGTAAAGATGAAAGGTTTAAAAATTTGAAGAACCTATTTGAACTTTCAGTTAAGCTTGTGGACACAGTGAAAGATGAACAATATTATGTTGTTTACAAGCTTCTTAAATTGATGCTAATTCTTCCCGTAGCAACTGCTAGTGTTGAAAGAGTGTTTTCCACAATGAATTATGTGAAGAACAAGCAAAGGAACAAAATGGATGATGAATATTTGAACAATTGCATGGTTATATTCATTGAGAGGGAATTCTTCAGTCAAGTGAAAGATGAGGATATCATCAATCTCTTCCAACAAGGGGATCGTGGAGTTATCCTGTAGTAGCTAACATTGTTTTGTAATATTTTTTAATTATTTAGGTCTCAAACTTGTACTTTAGTTATTATTATGAATTTATTATGGTACTTTTGCACTTTGGTTACTATTGTAGATTTGTTATGGCATATTTGCTTCGAAATTTTGTGTATTTGGCATACCCAGTCACAAATTCCTGGCTCCGCCACTGACTCCGCCATGCGGAACAGGTGAAACGGGTGCGGGTGAGGGACACCGAACCCTTCCATTCATAAGCACCGCCAACCCTGAAGGTCAGTGATGGGGCCGCTAGATGAACGCCCGTGCACGCTGACACGGCGACACGCATATCCCTACCCCCTGGAAATATCTTGCTCTGTTCGTGCGACCACAGACCGTCCCTGGCTCCCTGCATCGCTTCATCATGCACCGCGTTACGGATGAATGGTACTTGATAGTTGGTACGGTCTCGTCCCGTCCAGCCGTCCACTCAGTGGGAGAACACTGACTTCGTCGCCGTCATGTACGTCTAGATGAATCGATTATGGCCTGATCCCCCGGAGCCAGGTTTGGATCATTTGGTTGCTTGCTTTTTTATGTTGGGGGCCAACCTCCATGGGACCAATAAGCAGGCCTCTTAGCCATGCTCCAAAAGAACGTGGGAGGTAGACGTTTTTAGAAGCCAGGTCTGCACCAGCCCCTTCGTTAATTCTAGTCACTTTCTCCGATCACATCTACTCACCTTCCCCTTGCCACTGCCTGGCGCCTCGGGGCCCGCTGGCTTCCCCAAAGGCGACGACGCCACCATGGCGGAAGCTGGAGGCAGTCCCTTGCCGCAGACATGTTCACCGCCGCAGCCAACGCGAGGTGATCCGTAGCGGCGCACCGAAAGCTTGCGCTCCTTCCCCGCTCCTCGTCCTATCGAACGGCATGAGCTGGGGCTCTCCGCTCCACCGCCCGTGCAAACCGTCATGGAGGCCCCACCGGTAGGCCTACAACAGGAGCGGGTCGATCCATTTGTGAACCCAATCAACCCTAGGATCGCACCGTTTGCCGCCAACGCTTCACTCGTGGACTCCACGGTCGTTCATTGCCGGGCATCTTTGGGGCCACCGTGAGGAAGGCAATAGGCAAGACGAACTGCAGGCACGAAGAGCGAACTGCAGGTAGGACGGGCGAACTGCGGCAAGATGCCTAGACAATTACCTTGCGTGAGCAATTGCCACGATCTCCTTGCATGAGATGGGCTCAGTGTTCTTATGTTTGCATCTACATTGTAAATTCTGAACAAATACAGAGGGATGTGAAATTGTATTCGCTTCAATAAATTTACACAAGCTGGATTTGCTAGCCGATGCTGCACTGAGGAACATTTGATTGGTTGACCGATGCATGAATTTGGTAGAACGCGTAATCAGGCATGCATATAGTCAACAACAGACTACGGTTATGAAACTCAAATGTTACCCGTATACGCATGCATGGGCTCCAATTTTACTTAGCGCGTATGCTGACCAGTAACGTTTCACGTATGGGCTTCAAAATTACATGTCTTCGAATTAAGTACTCTACGCATTTTACCATTTAATAATAGTTGTGCTTTCACATCTCTTATTTTCTTCCACCCTCCTCTCCTTAACTTTAGTTCATGGTTATTTTCTTTCTTGTACGTCTATCCTCCGCTGCCACACCTCTTATTTATTTCTCTCCCCCTGTTTGACTTTAGTGCAGTATCACTTTCTTTGTTGTACACCGTTGCTCCTATATCTCTTATTTTCTCCCTCTCGCTTTTTGACTTTAGTCTATCGTCACTTTCTTCCTTGTATGTCTATCCAATATCCTTGCATGTTTTATTTTCTCTCCCCGCCCCGTCCTTAACTATAGTCTCCTTGTACGTCCGTCCCTGTTGTCACGACTCTTATTTTCTACCCCTCCTTGACTTTAATCCATCGTCACTTTCTTCCTTGTACATATATCCCTTGCTCTCACACCTCTTATCTTCTCCCACCTCTTTGACTTCAGTTCATCATCACTTTGTTTCTTGTACGACTATCTCTCAATTTCTCTTATCTTCTTCTCCTCCTCCTTATCCTACATCCACCAATCCTACACTTTTTTTCATCCCTCGATCAAATCTCTCTTTTTAGGTGCAAAACCATACCTTCGCAAGTGTTGTGCCACTCATGTGATGCCTTGGTCGTTCGAGCTTGTGCACACCACGGATTCACAGAAGGTGAGCACAGGAGAGGGGGAGGGGTGTGGTGGCTCGCCTTTTGCCATTTCACAATTTTAACCCCGCAATATTGCACAAGATAGTCAATTTCTTTAGAGGATTAACTATTTATTGCATCTATTATCTAAAAAAACTATTTATTGCATCTATCATTCCTTGGCCTTGGCTCATTATAATAGGCTTCGACAGATCCAAGTGACCACATAATAAGTTATATTCATTGCCACACGCTGGCACGTTTGCCATATTGTATATTAAAGTCAATAAATTTATTTTGTCTGCATTCCACTCTTACCCCTTCCAGTCCTGACTCTCTTCCCTGTTCGCACAATGCTTGCTTTTGCTCAGCGTTACAGTCTCAATGCCTATTGCCTTGGTTGCATTTGCCGCACTGCACACCGAAAACATTGAGCTTTATCAGCCTTGACTTCTTTCTGTGAACTCCTCCGGCCATTTGTCAAAGACAATCTCCCACCATTGGCCACGTCCACATTGCAGTCCTTCGAAGCTGTCTAGCCGTTCGGACTTCGGAGAGAGCCAGTTGGCAAGTTGGCATTTGGGAGCTATGAAGGCTGATGGACTGATGATTCGCCAGTCCGCCGAGACCACCGCTGCACCGCACTAGCGCACACGAAGTCACAGCCAGAGTACACGGAGAAGGAATCAACCTCGGCAGCAAGCGGCAGCACCGTACTACTTCTGGTGCAAACGCCGCCACCCATTTTCTCGCAAGCAGGCCGTTGCGCCGGCGATTGATTGAGGTTGAATCTTTCGTAATGGTCAAACCCTGGAAGTTCAGTGCGGGTCCAAGGCACATTAATTGCCGCCACAAGCCGCCGTTAGACGTAGAACCTCCGCCGCGCACGCCGGCTGCGGCCGGCGGCTAGCTGCCTCTTGGACCGGCGTAATTTCCGTCACCATCCATCGCCTGGCCGCTGCGTCGCGCGAAACTGCTAGTGCCGCACTAGTAACTCTTTTCTCCACCCAAAAGTTGAAGCAGGTTAACCTGTCCAATCTAACCTCATATTGCGAGCAGAACATCGCCCGGCTCAACCGAACACCCACCGCTGATCAATTTCGGATCGGCGATTCGAACGGCCAGGCAAAGGGTCAGACTTCAGACAGGCCCCCACATGTCTCCCGGTCGCGTTCGCATTCAATCTTAGTCTTAGCCACCCTCTGCGTTTCAAGGAAGTTTCCCGAACGCGCGCGCGCAGCTCTCATTATAAACCAGCGGGCGCCCCCAACTCGGGAGACATTCATCACCAGAAGCTGCAAGCTCTCCTCTCCTTCCAAGACTCCAAGGCCTCTTCTCCAGCAGCCCAAGCAGCCAAGCACACAGCTAGCTAGTAGTAGTGATCTCTCTCGGGAGGACACGAGCTAAGGCACAGCGCCTGAACGCGGGCGTGTGCGCTAAGCTTTGTTTTCCCCTGATCGATCGATCGCCCTTGTTATTAGCTCGCCGCGGCTGGGCCTCCTGATTCTCGGTAGGAAAAGGGCAGCCGACGTGCATATGGCCGCCGGTGGTAGCAGTGCCGAGCAGCTCCTCTCCAGGATCGCCACCGGCGATGGCCACGGCGAGAACTCGTCCTACTTCGACGGGTGGAAGGCCTACGAGATGAACCCTTTCGACCTCCGCCACAATCGCGACGGCGTCATCCAGATGGGCCTCGCTGAGAACCAAGTACGTTACACGTACCCCTGCCGCAGCTACGCCTTAATCATCATCTCTGATCTGTACACTGTGACTCCATCTGTAATACTGCCCACACCTGCTGCTGCTGTCGATCGAAATCGAATGCTCATATGTGTAAACTACTGGCGTCTTTTGCAGCTGTCGCTGGACATGATCGAGCAATGGAGCATGGAGCACCCGGAGGCGTCCATCTGCACGGCGCAGGGCGCGTCGGAGTTCAGGAGGATAGCCAACTTCCAGGACTACCACGGTCTGCCGGAGTTCAGAGAGGTAACTACTAATTAACAGCCTGCTGGCTAATAAGCAAAACGCCAGAATCATTGATTAGGTTAATGGCGACTGCGAAAACGACGGAGCAGCTACCGGCCGGCAGTCGCCTTCCTGACAGATCATGCATGCCAAGTTCATGGGGCAGGCGATGCTGACGTTTTGATGATGATCGACTCGTCGTTTGTTGCAGGCGATGGCCAAGTTCATGGGGCAGGTGAGGGGCGGGAAGGTGACGTTCGACCCGGACCGCGTCGTGATGAGCGGAGGAGCCACCGGCGCGCAGGACACTCTCGCCTTCTGCCTCGCTGACCCAGGCGACGCCTACCTCGTGCCGACGCCATACTACCCAGCGTATGTCCTGACGTCGTCCTTAATAATTCATTCAACCAACAACGTACTCATCATGTGCTAGTCATCCGTTAGACTCGACTCGAAAGTTTGTCAAAAGCACGGAAAAACTGAGATAGTAGTTCGAGTACGTGTCAATGTCAACTAGCCAATTGTAGCTCCCTCATCATCTTTCCTTGTTTGGATAACGTTTCAAAAATGATTACCTCGATCGGGAACCTCTAAAAGCAGCAGCCTATTTCCCCAATCCCCATAATAAAATCAAAGTAATACTTTTCTTTGTTAGTCGCATGGACGATTGTCGTCAAGTGGACAACGTAGTAATCTAGTCACGCAAGGAAAAAACCATATGCACGTTGTTCCGACACGGTCTGTTCCACGCGACTTCCAATTTCCATGCACGTTTGCACCGTTGACCATCCGATCAACCGTGCCGTGCCTTATAGGTCCGCACACCAACGTAAGCATAAACAGTATGCATGCACGCACGACGTACGGCGCACTCTCTCGACCCCTGAGCCGTCCCCTGACACGCCTTTTGGTTGTATGGTGATCACAGCTTTGACCGTGACTGTTGCTGGAGGACAGGCGTGAAGCTGGTGCCCATCGAATGCCACAGCTCGAACAACTTCGCGCTCACGCGGGAGGCGCTGGTGTCGGCATACGAAGGCGCGCGGACGCAGGGCATCCGCGTGAAGGGCATCCTCATCACCAACCCTTCCAACCCGCTGGGCACCACCACGGACCGCGCCACGCTGGCGATGCTGGCCGCGTTCGCCACGGAGCACCGGGTCCACCTCATCTGCGACGAGATCTACGCCGGCTCCGTCTTCGCCAAGCCGGACTTCGTGAGCATCGCCGAGGTCATCGAGCACGACGTCGCCGGCGACGTCGTCAACAGGGACCTCATCCACATCGCCTGCAGCCTGTCCAAGGACTTCGGCCTCCCGGGGTTCCGTGTCGGCGTCATCTACTCGTACAACGACGCCGTCGTGGCCTGCGCGCGCAAGATGTCCAGCTTCGGCCTCGTCTCCTCGCAGACGCAGCACTTCCTGGCGAAGATGCTCTCCGACGCCGAGTTCATGTCCGGCTTCCTCGCCGAGAGCGCCCGGCGGCTGGCGGCGCGCCACGGCCGCTTCGTCGCGGGGCTCCGCGACGCCGGCATCGCGTGCCTGCAGGGCAACGCGGGGCTCTTCTCGTGGATGGACCTGCGGGGCATGCTCCGGGAGAAGACGCAGGACGCGGAGCTGGAGCTGTGGCGGGTCATCGTACACAAGGTGAAGCTCAACGTGTCGCCCGGCACGTCGTTCCACTGCAGCGAGCCCGGGTGGTTCCGCGTCTGCCACGCCAACATGGACGACGAGACCATGGAGGTGGCGCTCGACCGGATCCGCCGGTTCGTGCGCCAGCACCAGAAGAGCAAGGCCAAGGCCGAGCTCTGGGCGGCCGCGCGGCCCCTGCGCCTCAGCTTGCCGCGCCGGGGAGGCGCCACCGCGTCGCACCTCGCCATCCCCAGCCCCCTCGCGTTGCTGTCGCCGCAATCCCCGATGGTTCACGCCAGCTAATAATTTCGGCAAGACTAGCTCTAGGGTGTGCCAGTGTACATCCGATCCGTACATGTGCACCCTTTTTTTTTCGATCACATGATGACTGGAAACAAGTCTATGTGATCGTTACCCGTACATACGTACATACTCCGTACGTAGCTAGCTAGTTTGACGTTATACAGGCGTGAGGCGTCAGCAGGTATCGGTAAGCACCTAGTAGTCAACGAGGACGAATTAGCTAGTCCTTGATTCTTTCGTGTATATTTCTTTCTTTTTTGCGAAATTCGCGTGTATTGGTTTGGTTTGACTTCAGTATAAAGCATGGTAGAATAACGATCGGATATGGTAATTTAGTCATCCCGATCAATTGTTGTTGTGAACCTCTGAGATGGAAGTTTAGAACAGAAGCTGTACCACAAGAGTGAATAAAGACCAGTTTACCAATCATGATTAATTAAGTATCTATGTATAACGAGTTAGTCCTACAAGATTTCTGGTTTTTTCTTTCGTTTTGGATACATATATATACACTACTATATTAGCAAGTGGCTTGCACACGTAGCGCAACACGGGTGAATAGGTTTATTCAACCCTGTCCGCTTCGGCTTTATCAGCTAGAATCTACGACCATTATAAGCTCTGCCTAACATATTGTATTGGTTCTCATGGCGATAAACAACACTGCCTAGCTAGTATATGCTCGTTAAGCACGTGGCTATTTAGTTGTGACACCAGACAACTAGACACAAGATCACTGCATAGCTTAAATGCATCCATACCATCTTGGTGAATCAAAATCGTAAAACAACATAAGTGAAATAAAGTGTTATTATTGGTCTTAGTGCTTCATTAACACACTATGGTGGCGTACTACCCCTAATTTCCACATAAATGCCGAGTGTTCATGCCACACCTTATAGTGGTTTTGTAGTGTGATATATTGTTTTTACAAAAGCAACAATAGTCTGATTTAACAAAAAAAGCGAAGGCTATCATTTAACGTGTGTGGGGGTGGGGGTGGGAGGGGTGTAGAACGAGTTTGGCAAGGTCCATATGCTGGAGCAGTGGCCAAGTAAAGATGTGGATGAGCTTGTGGTTCCAAATACATTTGAGAAGTTATGAAAACTGATGCATAAAACATTAAGATCGGACGTCGCACATGTTTCTCGGTCGACGTGACGTGTCTTTTTTATGAAACCAAAAGAGAGTGTTAACCTTGCCCTTATTTGGTCAACCTTCAAAGTATGAAAGTTGTGCACAAGTGATCTATTGATTGACTTTTGACTTCAACTTTTTTCCTTTCTCGGTTTTGCTCCAGGTCGCCTAAAAAATGAGTTGCAAGCATTTTAATTTTACACGCAGTGTATGTCCTGGTCAATGTACTTAACCAAATTGGTAAAATACAGTGACGTTGTTTAATTTGGGAAGCGATGTAATATCGTTGCCATTTCCAGTACGTGGACTCTTTTCAGCTACTTTTGGTGTTGGAGTTAAGAGTTCAGTCGTCCGAGAAAGCAAATCCTAATGCTAATGCTGCTTGAAGAGACGTGCCAAGCCCTGTTGAAGCGTGCAAAACCATTCGATGAAACGTGCACCACAACAAAAACAAGAGGAAAAGGGGAAAAAGAGAGGCCCTTTTCCACACACAAAAAAAAGTGATTTTGTTCTCCCACCGCAAATCCTAAACTGAAGCAGCCGTCGACCGTCATCAGAGATCAGACTACCGTGGGATAGCGAGAGATAGAGCGGCAAGCACCACACACCACTCGTCCCTGATTCAGGCCACGGACAGGGACAGCGACCGCCGGAATCCGCATGCTGGCGCTGATGTCCACCTCTTCCGCCTTCTCCGCCACTGTGCTTTGGTTGCGGCCGCCGCCGCCTTTCCTCCCCGTTGCCCGCCTGCGCCTGCGCCTCCGCCGTCGCGCTCTGGTCCGCTGCGACGCGGTGTCCGAGATTGCCCCGGCCGCCTCAGCCGCCTACGGCGTCCTCCTCCTGGGCGGCGGCGCCTTCGCATGTACGACGCTCGTTCCCGGTCCCCGGTCCCGGTGCATTTGCTAGTGTGGCTGCTATGGCCTGTCGGTTGATTACGACTTTATTCGCTGACCACTGAGTTTCTACTTTCTGGTGTTCAGATGCGAGGTCGGGGAGTAAAGGCTCCATCTTCGGAGGCCTGGCTGGAGCTGCACTCATGGGCGCTGTGAGTGGACCTCGAATATTCTCTAGATTTCCCGTGCACTGCCTTTTCGTTTGATTAGATTAGAGGAGTCTACTTTGCGGTTTAGATGTTGAATGCCTTGTCATCGTGCCATTATTCCAGCTACAACAGTTTATTCTGAGTCAGCTATGACAGTATGCTTGGACCAAATTGCAGACCGGATTTTGTATTTTGATTATGGGTTGGTTGGAACCACTGGACTCTGAAGTCTTCAGTTGGACCAGAGCTGTTAAGTCCCCTGTAGAATCTAATTGCTAGGTGCTGCAAAAGACTTCCAAGCCCTCTAGTTTATTCGATGGGCAAATGGTTGTATACTCCTCGTCTTTCTTCGGGCTATTCCTTTGCGCATATGGTTTTAGGAAATCTAATGACATAACAGCTACTACTCGAATGAACATTATTAGAAGAATTTTTCTCTCCTTTTTGCCTAGTCATGGCACGAGCAATAAGAAATGAGATCCCTGTTTTTATTCTTAGGAAGATAACCTAAACACCTATATTGAATCTGAACAGTAGGCATTTTTCCAGATGGCAATATCTCCTGTGGAACAGTAACCACTAACCCGGATTCTTGTATAAAAAATATTGCTGAGTTCAAAATTCATCTGCTGTTACTAATTTGGACTCTGATGCTTTGTAGAGTTATGCGATGGAATTTGTGAAATTTAATGGGAACTGTTACTTTGCAGTGAACTATCATCATCATCCAATTCATACTACTACATCAAATTGATCATGATAAGTGGAACGATGAGGCTGGTTTTTTGTTTTTTCCTTCTTAGGAAGAGATTCGAAAAGAACTACTACTACTTTGAATCTTAATAGCAATAGAAAGTTTTCTAGATGGCATATCATTCTTGTGGAACAGTTAACATGGATTCCTGTGGAATATGTTTCCAGGTTTGTTCATACAGATTAGGACTCTTATGCTTCTAGAATTATGGGATCGAATTCACAAAGAAGTCTTGGAATTGTCATTCTGCTTGCAATATTACTACACCAAATTGGACATTGAATCAGATTCGTAGTCATTTTTCATCATTTATTCCAGCTATCTTTTTGGTGAAGTCTTTCTCCCCAAGTTCCGCATTAAAGATTGAAAAACAGTAAACCATGAATGAGATAAGTATGAAAAATATGTAGCCTTGGCAAATCAACGAGCTTGTTGAATTTACCTTTTGGTTTCAGAAACTTATATCGTCAAAGCAATCCATGTTCATGATTCAAGTTTTATGTAAATTACTGAAACCTTGAGCTTATTTATGACATTGAGAATCTCAGAACTAATAACCCTACTCTCTTCTGTTTGCAAGGAGATGCCCACTACATTTCATGGCTAATTTTAGCATCATATGGTTAACATTTTTTTTTTCTTACAGGCCTATTATCTGATGCAGTCGCCTGAGACGATGGCAGCAGGTGATGCTGTTGGATTTGGATCTGCCTTTTTATTTGCCTGCGTGTTCGGTATGTTCCACATTTTTTGTGCTTCAGTTCCCATGAAATAAGTCAAAACATCCAATCCATCCTCTCTTTCAGGTATCAGGTTGTACAATAGCCGGAAACTGGTGCCATCTGGCCTTCTTCTAGCCCTTTCTCTTGGTGCCTTGGGTGTCTTTTACTCTGCTTACTTGCAAGACAAGGTGTAAGCCAACTTGATTAGTAACCGGAAAATATGCACCATCTGAAGCTTCCTTGAAGGCGTGCTCTGTTGGGTTGTAGATGTATAACTTTGGATCAGCTGTCGGTGCACCTTCCTTTCGTTGTAGCTGTAACAAAGAGCTTTTATCTACTAACTGCCTGTTTGTTCGATACGCAATGAAACCAGCAGGATTACGGTGCAGAAAGGTATGGGAACGACATGTCGAAGTCGAGAGATATTTGTTGCCCATTATCGTTCATCTTTTCTGTGGCTTTGTACCAGTGTGGCAGTGTCACCTTCGGTCGATCACTTCTCGTACTTTCATTACTTGGAACAATGATCAGTTGAACAGGTAGGCGGACGAGGATCTCGTAGATAAGGTCTTCAGATATCACGGGGATTGTGTGCCGACGCCCCCCCTCTTGTATGTTTTCAACCCTTTCATCTTGGTTGGTGGTTGTTCTTCGCGGCAAAGCCCAAACACACCAACAGATAGCAGAATAGTTAATCTGCGTGCAAAGCTTGGACAGGCAAAGCAATTGATGCACTCCCTGTTTTGGCTGTGCATTATGTAAACGCAATTCAAGACCGATTCCCACGCGGGACAGTGAGGAGGTCGGCCTCATTCGAGGCATGCACGATTTTCTTTTTCATAAAAGAGCTCTAGTATGACAAATAAAAATACATTACAGGTTTACGAGTATAAAAAAAGCGAATACGAAGCTAGTTTCTAGAAATTAGGGGACGGATGGTGCCAAAGAAAATCTATATGGGAGTATAGCAGAGGGAATAGAAAGAATCTGCAAAATTGAAACTCATCGGAGATTGAAGGTGAGGAGGCGACTGGCAAGGTGGTGTGCGGCGCCTATGCTTAGCAGCGCAGGCACGCTTGCAGTTGCGGTGGCGGCCGCCGATACCGCCGACTCGTCGAGGCGCTGCACTGACGTGCGGTGTGCGTGCGGTGCGCAAGCTCGGGCATGGCCCGCCGTGCTGGACATACCAGAGCTGTGCGGTGCTCGAGCCGGACATAAGAAAGCGGGCCTTGTGCCAGCCCATTAAACAGGGTTCAGTGGGTCTTTAGGAAAGATGATTCAGCCCCTCTCTGTGTTTTTTACATGCTACGCTTATTGCAGTTATCAAGCGATATTACTAAGCCAAAACCGTAGCCAATATGTTTCCTTAAAAAGAAGGCAAAAAAAAAAATCGAACGGCAATTACTAAAAACTGAATCATTCGTTGTGAGCTAAGTTGCCCAGCAAATCGTTGTTGCACCTTCTTGTTCTGTTGGCTGTAGATGTAGACCTTTGGTCTCTTGGATCAACTGTCGGTGCACCTTCTTTTCGTTGTAGTTGCAACGAAAGAGCATTTAGTGTTCTGCATTAGTTGCAAATAATGATAAGTTTGTTCGAGAGTGGTTAATTAGTTCGCACTGACTACGTTTTTCTTTTCCCGAGTGTTGGCGTACGAATGAACTCTCAGCCTGTTGTTGCCTAGGACATTCATGGGTGCACTGTTCTGCATTAGTTGCAAATAATGATAAGTTTGTTCGAGAGTGGTTATTTAGTTCGCACTGACTACGTTTTTCTTTTCCCGAGTGTTGGCGTACGAATGAACTCTCAGCCTGTTATTGCCTAGGACATTCATGGGTGCAGAGTACAGCCGTACAAGAACGTTTGGTTGGCTTTTGCTGTCTCGACAAGCCGCTCGACACTCCGACGGGGTACATGTACAACTATTTTGTTGGCAGTGGAGGTCTGGATGATGGACCGAAACCTGCAACGACTATCGTTTACGTACTAATCTAGCATCTGGTGCATCATTGCTTTGGTCTCCAACCAGAATCAGGAACTTAATTGGTACGGAGTGCGAACTAGCTTGTAGATATAGAAGAGCGTATCTGCCATTGGCTGTTTCAACCAGCATGATTGGGGCCCTTGGCAGGATATGCGAAGGAAATTACGTCGAAGTCGAAAGATGATGTATGTTTTGTTGCCGTTCATCTTATCTGGTGGCTTGTTCTTGCAGCTTTGCATCTGAGATGATCGTTGGTATTTTGCAATGATGTACCTACATTACATAGTCCATTTATTAATACTACTAAAAGCATCTGTGAGTCACAATGGGATCTAAAATCTTTATCAATTTCTATATATAGAATGAAGGATAGTTATATAGAGATAGATATCGATGAGCGGGTATTTGAACAAGGAATGATCAATGATTCGATTACTCTGTCAGAAAGGTAGGCCGGGCACACGTTGTTGTGCAGTACTCCAGCAGTAGTAACCTGCTGCCCCTGGCACAACAGCGGCTCCTTTGTCCCTAGCATGACCACTACTGTACTGGGCACCAGAGAGACGAACGAAAAATTGGAACCGCGGACGAGCCGGGCTCAATATGCCAGCCCCAACAGACCGGCCCCGCAGCGTCTGTTCCCCTGGGCCATGGCCCATGCGCGGATGCGCCTCCTTGTTCGACTGGCCCATACACCTTTCGTCTTTTCAGGCTAGCGCACGGCGAGCCCCCCCACTTCCATGGCTCTGTATGACTGACTGTACTATTCGTACATCATACTATTATACAGTAACACTGGGAGCGCATTAGCTCCTCAACTACCCGTCAACGAAATTAGGCCGAGCAATTCACGAAACATCTCCCTGTGGATGCGGACGCCGTGAACCCCTGTCATTTCCAGAAGCTAAGCGCAGATACTCCACGTCCTAGAAAGGACACCACACAGGTTGCGCATTGATGGCTCATGCTGCCTCTCCTTTGGCATCGCGACGCTCGCCGTTCCGGCTGCTCCCGCCTCCCGCCTCCCGCCTCCCGTGCGTCACTTCAACCCACAGGCCACAAATGAAACTGACAAGCCCACCACCACTACTGCACCGTCGCCACCACAATTAACTCCATGCACGGGCCCTCCTCCACTGCCAGCCAGCCATCCATCCAATCCAACCACCGTCCCTGCCCCTCCCTCTCCCAGCGATGCCGCCGACCGAAGCGCGCCTTTCCGCCTCGCCTCCGGCCTTGCTTGCATAGTTGCATTGCAGTTCCCCGCAAGCGGCCACGGGATTTACGGCAGAGGACGCTCTCCCGTGTCGGCTTGCCTCGTGCCCCCTTGCGCGCGCGGAATAAACGACACAGCCGTTCACGAGATCGCTTATCCGTCTCGTATACTCGTTGGAGATTGTCCTACATTCAGAACTCAAACTCGAAAGCATTAACAAACTACAAACAGATCCGGAGAACATCTGCATTAGTAGTAGTTTAAGCAGTACATGCGGTGCATTCGCGGTACGGCCAGATTGTACTGCTAATAGCAACAACTAAGTAAGTGTGGTGACCACGTACGCGTACGTTAGCGCCACGCACGCGGAGGCGGGGCGTGCCGGCGGCGCGGCGGCGTCGGCGCCCTGGGCCGCGGCCGCGGCGGAGTCGCCGTCGTCGTCCTGGCCGCGGTGGCGGCGGCGTCGACGGGCTCGCGGCGACCGTGGGCCGTCTTGGTGGCGGAGAACGCCTCGTCCCAGATCTCGGTGAAGGCCCGGAGGATGGCGTCGTGGTGGCGCGGCGCGTTCAGCGCGAGGAAGTGGCGGAGCAGCTCGCGGAGCTCGTCGCCCGTCACGATCCGGTTCTCCACGATCATGTTCACCATGGACCGCCGGAAGTCGCTCAGCGGGTCGTCCGACTGCTTCACCACCGCCACGCTCCCGTCGAGCCTCGCGGCGCCGGCGTCGAAGCTCTTGGCTTTCCGGTGGTTCGGGGCCTGCGGCGTCGGGAACTTGTTGGCGTCTCCTTCTTTCTTGCCGCCTTTGTCGTGAGTGCTCTTCTTCATCTTGAGCTGCTGCGGCTGCTCCGGCGGAAATGGCAATGGTGGAGGTGGCGGTGGCGGCGGTTGCTTGGCGTGGACCACTTCAACTTGTCTGTCTACTTTGTCCATGCTCTTTGACTTCCGGTGCTGCTGCTGCTGCTGCTGCGTAATCTGAAACTGGAAAGAAGTGGTCGTCGTCGGCGGCGGGGGCGGGGGCGGGGGCGGGGGCGGGGTCGGGGAGAAGTCGCCGTGACCTTCTTTGCTGTCGCCGCCACCTCTATGCACAGGTCGTTGCTTCGCTGGCCGCGCTGGTAAAGGCGGCGGAGGCGGAGGCGAGTGATCCTTGCTGGTGCTCTTCCGCCCCCACGACACGATGCTCTGCTCGAGCTCGTTGAGCTGGCGCAGCAGGCCGGAGAAGTTCGTCGTCGCGGCCGCCGAGCTCTCCCTCTTGCTGCAGTCCACCTCCTCGCCGTCACCCTCGGCGTCCCCGTCCTCCCACGGGAAGAAGGACGACGACGACGCGGAGGGCAAGGTGAGCGTGCCCGTGGACCCGGACGCCGACGACGGGTGCGTCGTCGTCGTCCTCGCCCTGCGCCACGTCGTCGCGGTCGTCGCCGTGGACGTCGTCGTCGTCGTCGTCGCCGTGGCGGAGTAGGGCGACGCGGATGACGACGACGCCACCGCCACCGCCACGGACTTGGCGTCCCTGCACCCGCACCCGAGCGCGAACCCGCCGCCGGCGACGACGCCGGCGCCGAGACGCTTCTTGGCAGTACCGGCGCCGGGGCTCATCTCATCCCCCTTGGCGTGCAGTCGTGTCGCGGTCGCGGCTCACAGGAGTCTTGGACGGTGGCCACGGGCCGGCTGCCGCGGGGACCTTATTATATGCTGGGTCGTTTGTCTCGTAGTCCTCGTGAGCTGGTTAATGTAAAGCGACGACCATGCAGGTGGGCTAAAGCTAGTACTAGTTCACATTCTTTTTTTTTTCCGGCGCCTCTTATCTGGGTGGGTACAGCAGGGACATACTCACATCAACCCTACACACGCATACCACACTCACACTACATGTACACAAACAAACCTACAACTACACTTAGATTATCAAATCGCATCCTTCTTAAGATCACCGGGTCCATCCATAACTCCGTAGACGATAGACACGTCGCATTTTCTTTATGAATCCACGTGTGAAAGGCAACGAAATTTATTTTGGAACAAATATTCCCGATGGGAAATCACGAGTCTGAACAGCGCTCCAACTCATAACCGGCGCTTCCACGACGGGAAGACGATCGAGCTACGGCTCGTTCCCCCAGTAATAGTTCACATTCGGAGAGGCCATCGGAATTGAAAAAGATCCTACAGTAGTATGTACTGTAAAAAACCCTCCTTTTTTCAAACTTTGCCAGCCCGTTTGAAAAAGGTCTAGGCTAAAGCGATGCCAGTTCGAGACACTGTTTCGCAGACGTCGACCGAAACTGTATTGGCGAACTAACAAACAGTAGAACAGAACTATAGAAGTATAGAACTGATCAACTTGATATCGGCCGGTCGGCCATCGTTTCGATTTGTCCTCGTTAACAGGCGAGCCTCGAGCCAGTGGAGGGTGTATCCTTGTGGCGCGATTGTTTGATAGATACACGGGAACCACTGGTGATTAAATACTCGTCTCGCATGCCCGCCCGCATGTGCAATCATACACTAGGCGCCGCTAAGGAATTTTTTTTCCATCACGATGGTCCCTCAACTGATCTTCTGGATGGAGCGACGATGATGCAAGATCGACAGTTGCTACTTGCTACTGCCTGCAGTGCTACTGAGATCGGGATAGGAGGAAGCGGAATTGTTTGCTTGCTGCAATGACCGTGATCCGATGATGGTTCCTTTTTCCCGTCGGATAGAGCGGTTGGCTGTGAGTTCCGAGGTGCTTGTCCATATTGGGATAGCCGAGCTAGCAGGCAGCAGCCATGCCCATGCGCTGCAAGGCGTGTAGGATCGATCGATCATATCCTAATTGCCAAGGCTCACATGAGATCGTAGTATTACCACATACACACACTTGTACTATACGGTTGTACCTGTGGTGGCGTAACCCCCCTGTTCGCTGAGCTAAAAATTATTGTTGTGAGAGTAAACTCTGTTTATAAATTGCTGATTTTGGCTCATAAGCTCAAGTAGGTCCCTAAGCTCAAGCGAACAGGCTTGCGAGAAGACCAGCATAGCAAACAAGACGCACGATGCCAAGAACCATTCATTACCTTTGCTGTCCGCCTGTCCCAAATCCCAATCCCACGTCTCGGTCGCGCCTCCTGTTTCCAATCTGGCCACTAGGGTCGCAAAGTAGAGGGCTACTCGCGGTCTTTCTTCTGGATTTTAGGCCTTCGGATAGAGCCCAAAGGCCCAAGCACATTGCGCCGACGGAGGATTTGGCTAACCGGGCCAACGCATTCCATCCTTTGCCCCTTGCTGGGCCAACAGCGAAACCACGCACGCCGGCACGCCGCCTATCACTACACTATCAGGCCACCGCCGCACCGCCTCTACAGCAACCGCTAATCGCCGGTCATGGCTCAAGCTCCGGCGCGCGCCGCCTCCGCCGTGCGGCTCTTCGACGCGCACTGCCACCTGCAAGACCCCCGCGTCGCGGCCGTCGCCCCCGCCCTCATACGCGCCGCTGGCGCATCCGGCGTCGCACGCTTCGCTGTCAACGGCACCTCCGAGGTGCGCCCGCCCTCCGCTCCATCTATCTCGTCTCCAGGGTCGCGGGCGTACGTAGCTACTTCCCTTAATCGACACGACACGTGCAGAAGGACTGGCACCTGGTGAAGGAGATGGCCGAGGATCACCCAGCCGTCATCCCCTGCTTCGGCCTGCACCCATGGTGAGATTGCCCTGCTTGGCTGCTTGCCTCCCGCGTTGCTCTGCTGATGGTGTTATGTGGTCCCATCACTTTGGTAGGTGGGTACCCGAGAGGTCGCCGGACTGGATGAATTCGCTTTGGCGGTTCTTCGCTGAAACCCCGGAGGCGGCTGTTGGAGAGGTGAGCTCTTCTGCCATCCAAAAGTTCCAAATCCACGCTGCATAAGTGGTGTTTCGCTGATAGTTGATTTGTCGTAATTATCTAGACCTCTGGATCTTATAAGCTGTAAATTAAGGCTTCCATATCAGTAATTTGGTTGTTTTATTATGGTCAGGTGATTATTAGCTTCAGTAATTTGCTACTTGTTCTGGCGCCCCTAGGCCCTCTCGTTACTTCTTCTGATCTTCAATTCTATAGTTCGAATATCCATTTCTGGATTGACATTTCGAGTATCCATTGAACTTCCCATGAAACGTAGTCTTCTTATGTGCCTTTAGGCCCCCCAGACCCCCTCATCAGCTCTATTATTTTGTTTAACCCTTGTCGTATGTTCACAACTAATGCAGATTGGTCTGGACAAAGGTTCACATGGAAAAGCCATCGACTTTGGAGAACAGGTCTGTATTTAGCAGTAGCATGAATATTTTTTTTCCAATTGAGGTGAGCCCCATTTCCATTTCTGATCAAACGGAAATACAGGAGTTTGGTTTAGCAAAAGAGAAGACAGAAACAAGCTAACACCTCCAGCTCATCTGATCTCTGTCTCAGATATAGATAGCCTACCAGAAACACTAGTTTAAGAACTTGAGAACTAACGTAATGAAAGTACTGAGCGCCCTATTACAGACTACTCAGGCCAAAATAGCAGAACGTCCAGAAAACTCAAAACCACTCACCCTGCACTTCATGTTGCATGCTTGTGTAGCAGTTTTGTTAGTAGCTTCAGTTGCATGGTAAATATTGCTATTCAGCTATTAATGATCTGCTTTTAGTTGTTTGTACACAAATGTGCCCTTTTAATTTTTTTATATCCATGGGTCCATAACAACAGCAAATTCACAGGTTGAAGTGTTCCAGCGACAACTTGAACTTGCTAAGGAATTGGAGAGACCTGTTTCTGTTCATTGTGTGCGGGCATTTGGTGATCTTCTGGAAATACTGAAGTAGGACATGCTGTTTGATCTTCATTACCATCTACATCCAATTTGAATTTCTAAATGGTACATGCCGATTTGTATGTAAGGGATATGGAGATTCTCTACATTGAAACCAATTCTGTTTGAAGCTTGCCTGCCTTGGACACAAATGACTTGCTGGGTGAGATGCCCATGTAATGCCTTGTTGCTATTATATACTAATATACTTTCTTGTGTAAACATTTGATCGCCAGGCAAACTGGACCTTTCCCAGCAGGCGTGTTGTTACATTCTTATTTGGGGTCTTCAGAAATGGTGTCTGGCCTTGCGAATTTAGGCTGTTACTTTTCACTCTCTGGCTTCTTGATAAACATGAAATCCACTAAAGCTAAGCAAATGTTGAAGTCAGTAAGTAGGCTGATTGTATACTAATGATATTTCATCTCAGATGGGTTTACCCGTTAACAGTTTTTTTGGTCTTAGATACCCTTGGATAGAATTCTCTTAGAGACAGATGCACCTGATGCATTACCAAAATTGGACAATGTTTCTGTATCACCAGTCCCTGTTCCAAGTTCAGATGCAGATACTGCAAAGCGTCACATAGATTCAGAGTCACATGCTGCTAATGCATCGAATGGGTCCTTGAACCATCCAGAAAATATCCATATCGTAAGTTTTTTTTCTTGGATGCTCTTGTCTAAAATTTCTTTCCGGAAGCTTTTTCCTGACTTATTTTGTTTTATGTGTTCGTGTACTTTTTCAACAATAAAGTAGTCTTGGAGGCAAAAGCAAGAACCAAAAGAAAAATATACAACAAAATATGCTATTATGCTTGCTCTCCTTCCTGTGTGCAATTTGAAAAGCATAATTGTTTATTAATAATACTTAATTTACTTTGTTTAAATCGCTGAAGCAATCCAGTGCCAGTTTCAAGCATTGAGCTTTCCATCTTAAAAAATAAAAAGAGGCATGTTTACTTCATTAAGCAAGAATGGGATGATAAAATCAAAATACTTCTAACAAACTGTTGGGGTCCCTTATTTTCCAGGTATTGAAGTATGTCGCATCACTCCTCGAAATGCCGGAGTCAGAATTGGCGGAGCTGAGTTACAAGAATGCTACCAAGCTGTTTTCTTATCCTGGCTCCAAAGTTCAACATGAAGCTGAAGCTATATAAATAGGGTTCAGCACTACCTTACTGGTCATCAAATCTGAAACCTGTTCATTTGAGGTTTGGCACCTGTTTTTTCTCCCCCTCCTCCTTAATGCTGTTTGTGTACCGGATTGTAGGGATCCCAGAAACAATGCTTGAAAACTGAAATGGTTGTACGACACTGTTAATATTGGTGCAATAAAACGGGTATTATTGAATAAAAGCAGTGCAACTGGTATCCTTCAAACATTTCTCTGTGCATTTTTGTTTGATGAGAAGTATAGTATTTAGCAGCATGACATCCAAATCAGTGGTATCACTTCATGTTGCCATTGAATGATGAACCATAGAGAAACAGCCAGTGGTTTTGACCTGAAGGCTAGAACAGATAGTAGATACACTGATTTTTTTTTTTTCCCAAAAAACGTGGTAACATGAAAACAGTCTGCGTAATGAGGATTTATTTCATACTATATTGTAGGTTTCAGTGGCAACATATGAGTTCTGACTTTGATAACCTGTTAGCAGAGTTGACTCCCTACAGGCTACTTAGTGTACAAGGGACATAATTTGGTCCCTTGTATATGCTGAATTGCTGATGGCTGTCATGCCGCTTACAAAGTTGCACTCAACGAGTTTTAATTTACCGTCAGGATTGTAGTGTGTCAAACAATGGACAAAGCAATTACGACTTACGAGATATACTCCTAGGTTGGTGTTTCAGGCACTGAGAAGAACGCATTCTTCTATGCTAGGATAAGCTCAGATCCGAGCCAATCAATCAACCGGTCCAGTTTATCCTTGTCTTATCGTTAATCCACTGAGGAACTACCCGGTGAGAAATATCAACAGCCGGGCCCCATGGCCACATAATGCACGTCTACTTCTTGACGAGACGCCGATCAATGGAGTACACGATTCGGCGGCTAGCAGCCTAGCACACACAGTCACACACACACAAGCCTTGGACTTGAGAAAATCTGCAGAGAGGTCGCACTCACCGGAGGAATCGAAGGGAGGAAACATATCATGTCGATTGTCGATGCTTCCCCGCTCTATCTGAGAATATATCACGCGTCTTCTAGCAAGAATACATATTGTTGCAAGATGGAAGTACCCAAGATTAACCAGTGGAAACATGTACATGTGAGCTTAGGTATATGTACATCCGATTACAAAATTGTGAAGAAGCAATACGGAAACTAAACTACAGAGGTGCTCTGATCAAACATGTACGTACAAGCAAGCGCGGAAGAAACTGAGCATGAGAATGAGCATCAGCAAGCTAAGCTGACGCGTACACGCCGGCGTCGGGCGGTGGCGGTGGCGCCTGGCGGCCGCACGCGCACGGGCCGGAAGCGAGGAGGGAGAGCCAGGCCAGGACGGAGGTGCCGAGGAGGACGAGCCCCGCGGGGACCATCCAGAGCCGCGCGTTCGCCGGGTGGAACGCCAGCGCCCACCACACCAGCAGCGCCGCGCCACCGAGCCCCACCGCGACGAGCCCCGCGGCCGTGGCGGACAGCCACGACGACGACCACGGCGGCGCAGACCTGCGCCGCAGGCAGCCGACCTCCGTGCGCGTGGCTGCGGGGTGGTCCGGCTTCTCAGGCCCCGCGGCCGTGGCCGCGGCCTCCATGGTGGATCGGAGCTCAGCTCAGCTGCTGGGGAAGAGCCGACACGCGGCCAGCATGGTCCGAGCTTTGCGTTGTGTGCATATATAGCCGGCCCTGCGAGCGAGTTTCGTTGCACCGGCGGCGGTCCTGCCGTTGGTCAGTCAGGCTGCTAATATATTAGATGTGCAGTGCTTGTTGCTTTTGCTCGGTTCTTCTTCCATTTTGTTTGGCTCGCCGTCGTCGAGTCGTCGTGCGCTTCTGCAGCACCACTCGTTGGCCTGGACTACCGGGCTCGACGCCTCGACCCGTCGACCGTTCAAAGACAGCAACTAGTCGTTGCCTGAGATGGCGCCTATTTCTTTCTTTCAGACTTTCCAACACCCACCCCCCCCCCTCCCCCCCCCCCCAAAAAAAAAGTAGAGCAAGAGGACATTGTTCCAAACCCCCGGAAAAAGTAGACACAGAAAGAAGAAATTGCACTTGGAAAGATGGAAAGGACGGATTGGCCGCGTTCTTCACGTCAACAAGGAACAAATTGACCAATTTGCAGTCTTAGTCAAAGTCGACCATATACGAAACTAAAATCAGCCTACGAGAAACTCGACAATACAGACGAAACTCCAGCAAGGACACAAACCAATGAAAATGAAACATTGAACCAGCTTGCACTTCACGTCGAGGTGCCAGTCCGTCGATATCATCATTTGTGCTCGTACTGGGACAGCTCGCGGACATTGATAGGCCAAGCCGCAGCGGCGTCGCCGTCGAGAAGTCTGCCGGCGACGATGAGGTTGGCGGCTTCGGTCGGGTGGAACGCATCCCAGAACACGTACTTGGAGCGGTCACTGCACAACGAGGAGCTCGAGTTGGCGGCGCCAATGCAGAGGAATGGAGGGAAGCTGCCGCCGCAGCACGGGTCCAGCGCGTCATCGAAACCTGGCGGTGTCAGAGAACCAAAGATTTAGTTCACAGTGACAGCAGGAGGCGTGCTGTTTGGAGTTCTGAAATCTGAAAGCGCTGCATTTTGCAGGCAGCCGAACTAAGCACTAATTAAGGAGCAAAAGGAGAGCGTACCATACTGATGGTGGTTTTGGATGATCTCCATGACGATCTTGTACGTGTCTGTGTACACAAATTTACTCTCCGGGCCCATCTCCTGGTTCATCTTCGCGACCATCCTCTTCAGTTTCTTGTTGTAACCTTCAGTGATTCGGTTCGCTGATGCTGAGCACTCCCCTGCAGGCATGAACTCCAGAGCACGAACATACGGTATACAACCAAGCGGCCCAACATCGGAAACAATAAACTTCCTAGCACCCAGCTCATTTAGCCTCTTCATTTCATTGAGAAAAAGAAAATGTATGTCAATTTCGAAATAAGAGCAGTAGGCTGAAAACTTCAGTAGACGTTTAACTGCGACTGAGAAGGTGGTAGAACCTTGAGATAAAATGTCAGGTTGGAAACCAATGCATCCTGGAAATGTGATGGATCAGGCTTCTCTCGTCCGAAGAACGGCACTGAAGGTGACAGATACTCCAGGATGTCATTGGATCCTGCTGCTATAATAAAGAGCGCCTTCTTGAAGAAATCAGTTGCAGCTTCCTCGTCCATGGTTTCCAGAATCTGTGATCTACTATTTTCGAAGTAGCTGATTTGCTGTCTTAGCGGAATTCTTCCAATCTACAATGATGTTTTACATAGATAAGAAAGAAACATTTGAAAAAAATTGGAAATAGCAGCCAAGTAATTAACGAAGCCGCGTACATAAAAAGAACCAGTATCATCAAATATGCCAGAAGAACCGGAGCCATAGTTGATCCCGCTGTTGGTCACTGCAGCACTTGAGTTTGGGGCCAAGAAGGGTGGAGGAAGAGATTTCTGCCCCAGGGATTCACCTGAAGGCATAGTGCCTGAAACGTTAAATCCAAACATATATGCAATCACAGTTATCCATGAAACTCACACTTGGCATTACCCATGATATCTGCAATGGTCATCCCATTTGTGAACCTTCCGGTTGGCTTTCCACCGGAGAATTCAAAATCGACGCCGTATGGTGGTGCGTTGGCCTTGGAAAGTGTCACGAGATAGTCATTGTTGCCTGCATCAACAAGGGAGTCTCCAAAGATGAAGAGAGCAGGCGGCACTGCAGCGGATGAAGGGAAAATGAACAGCAGCGCCGTAAGGAGGAGAGATGAGCAGAGAAGGGCACCGGACACAGTCATCTTAGCATTGCATACTTGAGACTTGGGAGACATCTCTAGAGTTGCATATATTCACATGCACTTGTGGCATTGTCATGCCTTTTGCGTGTGCATACGTTGCCTGCACAGGCTGATGTACACTTTCACATGGACATGGTCACTGGCCTGACTGCTTCAGCAAAAGAGACAAAGCATCACGACGGTTCAGGCTTCAGATGCAATTGAGGTGTCACTCAGTAGTACAGGAAGGCAGCCATGCATTCTTGTCCTTTTTATTTGAGGTGTCACCCAGATGTACACTTTCGCTTTGAATGCATGCCTACTCAAAAAGGGGAGATGCATTTATACAACAATTTGCTGATAGTTGTTGTAGAGGCCGATAGTGCTACAGAATAATGGACTATCAAGAGATCACTAACGTTTGAGGTATGCAGCACAAAGCCATGGAGCCTGAATTCACTTCTCAAGACACTTTCGTCAGAAGTAAACAGAGATAATATACACCCAGATAACCACACTTTTGTAATACCTAACAGGCTAACCGGTTCTACTCACACAAACTAGGGGAATAGCTTATCAGCTAAACATAGAGGTGGCAACGATGGAATTACCAACTACATAGTACATACACTGTCGTTATTGTATCATACCCAAGCTTGTCTTGCTTCTCTGGGGGCATCAAAGACCACGACATCTGCAGACTTCTTCATGGACCTACTCAACTGAAACACGGGATGCCTGCAAAGCCTCTCAACCCCTTTCCTAAAACTAAATCTGTCGAACAAGCCTTCCCCATTTCTGTTACCAAATTCTCTTCCAGAACTGTTGAATCGATTGTTTGAATCGCTGCCAAGAGAGGAAACATCACTCTGGCTTTTCTTGTGGTCCATACCAATTCCAAACTTTTTTGGCCCATCAGAACGGATTTGTGAGTCATGATGGAGGGCTTTCTCAGCTCCAAGGACTTGAACAGGAGTGGCACTACCAATCATGGGAAAATCGAAGTCCTTCTGACTTGACAGAACTAAAGGTTTCTCTAAATCACCTGACATCTGATGTTCATTTTGGTCATTTGGAGAACCAGAGCATGATTGGAATGCCTGAAGCGCTCCACCTTTCTCGTTTCGTTCCTTTAAAGTCTTCAATATTAAAGTCTTGAGGAAATTCATCACCTGAACTGCATGTATCAGGGCAGTTAACGGATCGGCCATCTGGAAGAGAAATACCCCAGGATTAGAGTATGTGTAGGTATGAACCCTGTATAATCTGCAGACATAGTAAGATGCATGTCAGTTAACCTGAGTCATATTGGGTGCAAAAACCATAGCGATGTTCCGGGCATTCATTTTGTTGTAGTTTTCTTGCTCTACAACATCGGCCATCAGATTAATGGCCCAATCAAGTAATGCTGCTTCCACTGGTGGTAGCATAGAAGCAAGGAGAGCACACTCCCCTTCTGTGTTGCAGTGCATTACTTGTTCTGGTGTCAATGCATCCAATACACCCGAAGGAAGCTCCCGAAACCATGCCTACAAAAAGGAACCACAGAAATCATGGAATGGTGTATAGGGAAATAATGGGAATATGGGTACCTAACAACCCACTTCCCACAAGAAAAATAATTACATATAATTATTCTAACTCCTAATTGTTTGATATTTCGTAACACTTGAGGTGTTATCTGCAACTGTGCATCATTGGCTGTCATTTTCAATTCTTTCTGAATCTAGAGGTCAAAGAAAGAAATCACATGGAATACCAGGCCAGTGGTAAATTGAGGAGTTCAAAATACCTTTATCAACCCGGCAAGGCAGTGCAAGTCAACTTCATTTGGAACCACTCCACTGTTTAATTGGTCCCTGACATAGACTTCCTGGCTATTTTCTGCATTAATCCTAAAGATGCCTTCGATCTAAGACAAAAGTGGGAATATATAAGTGTCACCACTCACCACAGTGTTGAATACTGACATTCTTGTTCTAACTTAGTTAGCTCGGTTGAGTTGGGTATACCTTAAGTCCTTCATGCTCATATAACTTCCTCTGCATCATTAGCAATATTGTGGGCACACTGTTTCCTCTTCGATCATATGAACATTGCAGAGAGGTAGGTGAAACCCCAAATACACTTACACTGCATGTAGAATTTGAGCTGGGAAAAATTAGAAACTGGTACAAATAGTGAACGGGGACACATATTTAAAGGCCTCATGTCATTCAGGTCACCATAACAGCTAAACACTGTATTGGCAATGACTAGTAGTAAAGAGAGAGAATGTAACAGCAAACACGTCCTTAGCTCAGCCGAATAGGTCAACTGAAGAAGATCCTGATCTTATTTCAACAACCTAAAAGTACCATGCGAAGCCATTTGTGAAATGGAAAAATGAAAAAAAAAACATCGGAGACCATATTGGTGCAAGTACAAATGAACATACCCCAAAATAAAAGATAGGTCAGAAGATTCTTTATTAATTGCCCGTGTTGCCCAACAAGCCAACCACCTCAAACAGCCAAACTTGTTGCTTCAAGCTCAAGCACATGGGCACATCAAGTTCGGCGACAAAATTCACTTGAGGGCTCAATATATCATTCGCCATGTACGTATGTCCTATAATCATTTTTTTTCATAAGCACGCATATATCTTCCGAACTATACGCCTTCAAAATTCATCTTCAGAATTTGTTCTACGCCAGGTGCAGAGCAGAGTAATAAACAATAAAAAATAACTAAATTCTGATCTGTACTTCCTGATGCAGAAAACAACAACTTGTATAGTACTTTAAGACAAGTACTGCCTGTCGTCTCTCTTCACGAGATCAACTTGTTCAGTTACTACTAATTAATTCGAACCCCTTAACAAACCACCTTATTACACAACTGTACCGTTGCTAAACACAGAGAAGAACAAAACACAGCTCACTTCTGCCAGCTTGCTTAGGAGTCAGGACCATGCATGCGGCACTCAAACTGAATTTAGGAACACCGAACACATCATTTTTCACGCACCGTGTTTTGGACAACGGCTACTTCATCAGAAAGCTACAGTTTCGTCGTCACGGAAGCAGTCGACAAATCAAGGCACACAATGCTACTACAGTTGAAGGGAAAACCCCAGAGACAAAAAAAAAAGTAATCAACGCTTAATCATTCGCACGGCACGGCAGTGGCGAGCTGCTCACCTGGCACTGGGCGTGCGCCGCGGCACGTCTGGCTCGAGGTCCGCGGGGAGGCCGAGGAAGCCGCCGAAACGGTCGAAGGTGACGTGCGAGACGTGCCGCACGTCCGTGGGCCGCCCAATCTCGATCCCGCCCTCGTCGCTGCCCACCTCCTCCTCCTCCTCCTCCTCGTCGTCGTCGTCGACACCCACGGCGCCGACGCTGCACATCACCAGCGACCTCCGCAGCGCCCCGACGACGGCGCCCACCAGCCCTCCCCCTCCACCTCCTCCTCCTCCCCTGCCTGCCCGGAGCATCGTCGGCGGCGAGGCCGTCCCCTGGCTCTCCATCTCGTCATACTCCTCCTCAAGCTCTTCCTCCTCCTCGTCGTCGTCGGAGCGCGCGGGAGAGATCTGGAGCCCGAAGCGCATCTGGAACGGCGCCATGACGGCGGCGGTGGCTGGGTTCCGTTGCGCGCCCGGCTCGGGATTCGGGAGGCGGGAGCGAGTCAGCGAGGGCCGAGGGGCTCTGTGGCGATATATGGCGGGCCAGGTAGTTTTCCTCGCGAGGTTGCCTTTGGTAGCCTCGCGGTTTTTATACCCGGCTTCAAACGGCTCCGCACTAATCCCCCTGCCTTTTTAACCCCGACATCAGATTACCTGTTGATTAATCCCACGTTGTTTACCGCTGCTGCCCTGCCCTCGGCCCTCGCGGCTCGCTTTGCTGTGGTATGGTGTGGGGGTGTGGTGTGGCTGATTTTGAAATGCGCGGAGGAAAGCGGGCGGAGTGGTTGGGTTGTGGCGGGATTATTAAAAACTCTGCCTGGGCGTTGGTTAGTGGAGCCGAGTGGGGTGGGCCCGTGGGGAGCAGCCGGTGTGGCGTGGTGTCTGGGCGTGGGCTGGTTGCCTGGCTCAGTGGCTCTGGCCGCGCCCGGTCCGTCTGCCGCCTGCGCCTCGTGTGCGTGCGCGCGAGCGGGAGGAGACGAGGTCTTTACAGCCTGGGGTTGGGCGGAAGCCAGTTGTGGTTAGTGGTTACAGCCAGAGGCCGGCCGGCCAGTCCCCAGAGAAGATTTACCCGCTACCACGTGCGGTCGTGCGCGGCGGGTGGGTGGGGTGGAGCCGCCGTGGGTGCAGCGGCCGCCTCGCGCGGGTCACCCAGGAATGGTGGCACACCGCACACGGATCGGGGATGCCGGGATGGCGAATACGCGCGCGCCGATTCCGCACCGTGGTACGGAGCAGTTGCCGCGGGTAAATGCGGCGGTCGGGTGGGATCGGGGACTCGGGAGGTGACCGTGAGTGACCGTACGCCTGCGGGTACGCACGACGGCATCGGCCGGCGTTTTATCCGCCTGGTTTTCTCGCGTCCGATCGGGGAAACGAAACGACGGGAGGAAGGGATCACATGCTTTCCCCCCGGTGGCCGCCGGGGAAAAGGGCCTTTTCCGTGCCGGGGACACCGGCCGTCCGGGCGCTTCCGTAGGAGCCGAAGATCAGTTGCCTTCCGTGCCGTCTGCGACTGCCATCGACGGACGCCTGGCGAGCACCAAGTACGGCTGGTACACGTACGTACGCGCGCAGTTATTCCGATACAGTGAGCCAGTGGCAGCACACCGTGCAGCGCGTACTGTGTGATGGGTCGTTTCCGGTGTTCGCCGTACGCGGAGGAGGACGGAGGACCTGCCTGCTAGTGCATGCATATCGATCGGTTTAATTGTTGGCGCCAGCCACGCATGATTGCACACCCTATCTGCTGTAGGACGGAGACGGAGAGAGATCGGCTAGGAGACATGGTGATGGCGTACATCTATCCATTGGTGCATCGCTGCGTGTGTGGGTGAGTGATTGTCTGTGTGTGTTGTTGCTTCGTGTAAAAGGCAAATCGTCTCAGGACCACCGTGCTTCCGTGCCACCTTTCGATCGATTTCTCCGGCTAGCTCGTGTTTATGGTGGTTTTGCCGTACTCGCGCTTGCAGTTGTTCCCTTGCCTAATCCGGTCTATCTGCCCAGTGCCTCGCGGAAACCAATATATGGACCACGCTCTTCCCGGTACTGCCTTCTCGTTCTTCAGCATATCAATATCTGCGACCGATTTTTGGTACCTGCTACCAGCGTGTCGTTTTTATCTGCAGCTAATATCGCCCTCAATTAAAGCTTGCCCCCGTTATAGCAACACGTATAGCGCTGATCAGTAGGTAGCCAACATGTAATGAATGATCGTTCATTTCTTTCATAATTAGCACACTGGCTACCTAGCTTCTCCTAATAAGTAAGTATGCATTACTGTAGAGGATGCATGAAAGCATCAGTTGTGACCTCGATTCGCTCTCATGTGATGCACTGTTATTATTGATTTCTCCCTAATAATATATATGAACACCAGATTTTGGTAGCCTCGCGCTCTCACCGAAAAAGCTAGCAACAAAAGCCTTGATCTTTTTCGTTCTAAAATAATTAAGGTGAATTAACAAGGACAGGCTGGTAACATTTGCTTGATTTTCTTCCCCCTTTTACCGAGTTTGACATTTCATCCTACCCATGCATGCACATGCACGCATCATATCGGCTGCTAGGCAGTGTTATATCATCGTCGTCGTCGGTACTAGTACCTACGTAGAGGTGGCGTGTCAATTGCATTCTGTTATGCGGTGCCACCTCGACAAGACAGCCCAGGATAATAGAATCCATATATACACAGTAATGATGGCACAATCGGGATGGCATCCGATGGCTCCTAATAAACCTTTATTTTCTCTCCCTAATTTGCATTGTTTATTACTCCCTCCGTCCGGGAATATATGCAATTGTAGTAACAGTGGTGTGTCCGGGAAAGCATGCAAATGTAGACCTGCGTAGGCTATAGGCTAGCAGCAGCTGTGGAACCGGTGGATAAAAAAACGACTCCTCACGCAGTCGTGAGTGGTGAATGCTCGGCCAGTCTACTCGCTCGTCCAGACTGCAGCCTATTAATAGTGACAGTAGGGGCTGCTAATAGGTACTTCTGTTGGTAGCTAGCTTTGTCTCGGTACTGCCGATTGCAAGCTTTTCGGGACAGAGGGAGTATATAATAAGTAGGGCTCTCTCCAACGCATTTTACTTGGGTTTTAAGCATGGCATGCCGGTCGATCGATCAAGCTCAAGGATCCGATGTGCTTTTCTGCGAGCTATCACCTTCCCTCACCTGCACGTCGTCTGTTAGGGCATCGCTTTTCGGCAAAGAAAGGACACGGTCGATGATACTGGCTACGTGTGTTCTTCGCCATGTTCTGCGATTCCATCCTCGCTTCGCTATCTATCAGGTGTCAAGTTTCTCCGTATCGACAGTGATACACTGGCCGTAGCGTACTCAAGCAGTATGCGAACCTAGAAATTTCGAGCTGCTAGCCTGGCAGCCTGATACAGTTCTGCTATGCATAACAGAGCAATATATATGCCAGTGGTTGTGCCAACACGGTTTCAACTTTCAAGTATCCAGAGCGAGAGAATGGGCAGGTATTGCGCTATCGTCATGGAAATAGAGTTTAGAATGGAGAACTTGGCAAGCATCGACCCTGTTTGTTTGTTCAGATTTTATCTTTCTTTTAGACATAAAAACATGTTTTCCTATCAGAACAAATCAGTGCTTCTTTTTAGACAAATGAACATGACCTCGGTTTCAAAGGATGGAGTTCAAATATTGATGCTCATCTCCTAGTTAGAATTTCTGTAAACTTATTAGTAGGTAGACAATTGGTTCTTGAAGCCTCAAGATGGCATGTGTCTATGTTCCGAGTTTCGTTGAATGGATAAAGACAGTGCTCCACTAAAAAAAAACAGAGCAATATGCCCATATGTATTGCAAGAGCGAAGAGGTCGATCTGTTCGGGGGAAAAAGGAACCTTGCTGGAGACGAAATGAACTAGGTCAAATAATGTCATGCAAACTGACATGGAGACGACACTGAATACCTGCTGCGAGTCGCATGGCCCATGTGTCTCCTTAGTATCCAGTTGGTTACACCAAATTTTCTGTGCGCACCTGACACGTTTGTACACGTACAACTATACGATGACCCGCAGGGTGCATGATAGCTCCTTTCGCATGACGTGTGGTAGGTCAGAAAACAAAACATGCATGGTTGTGACCGTTAATCAATAATTATGATCACGATATATAGCTAGGATAGGAGGAAAACTAGCCCTGCTGATGCTCAAGATGATATGCGTTAGGCTCTAACCAACATTTTCCCACTAACTTTCCAAATTAAACCCAGTGGAGAGAAGCACCCAAACAGAGCGGAAGACAAAGCTAAAAGCACCCAACGCCTACGTGCTACCTGAAGACGATGTGCACCCAGAAAAGACGAGCAAACGCGGGAGGCAAAAGCTGATCGAGAGGGCAAAGTGCGCCTTGCTTCGCCCACAAACATTTCGATTTCGGTTCTTGGTGCACGGCGCTTTCTCCGATTTTGACAGGCGGCGAGGAGCTCAGCTTTGGACTCGTCGCCTCGTCATTTTGGTGGCCACTGGGAACTGGCCACTCACTAACGGCAACTGGACCGACGCATTCAGAGCTGCAGAAGGCAGCAAGTGTTGCAGAACCCATGCTGCTGCGACGCCGTCAGAGAGACGTTGCTTTGGTTGGTTGCAGCAGGCTTGCAGTTTGATGTGAGATCAGGATGGCGTTGTCCTCTTCTAAAAAAATCGAAAGATGGTGTAGTACCAGTACATCCTTCAGTGGAGCACTTGAACACTTGATGGCATTATGGAATGATGATGTGCTACCTTTTCTGTGTGGGCGTGTCTGTGTGGGTGTCGTCGCCGCCGACTCGTCGGCACTGTGGCAAGTTAGACAGTTCCCACTCCCAGGCATGATAGCGGAGCGATACTGACAAGTATATATGCGTTCTGGATTTAGCACTTTATTGTAGTGGAGAGTAGTATTATTGTTGTGTGTTGGTTTGGTCAGAGACTGGTAAATTAGCAGATACAAAAGCGGTCAGATTCTTCTGCACGTTACTCCATATGGTTATGGGATAAGCACGATACAGTTTCTTGTACTGACTAGTGTCCCATTGGACTTGGTTTATCACTTTGTTAGTGCTTCCATAGTCACAGTCAGTAAAGGAACCAACGGACCTGTTTGCTTCAGCAATAATCGCTTTCCTAGTCTCGGAACAATATTTGGCTCAAAAAAAGTATCAGAACAATATTTTCTTCTCACAATAAATCAGCACAGACCAAAATCAACGCTTATTTTCAGCTGAAGCCATGTGTTGCCTGCCCATTTGCAGTTACTTTAGTTTAGATACTGCAATGGATGAGCGGACAAGGCTAGTATAGTTGTGTAACAGACGTTTGTAAAGCTGGTTCAATTTTTGTTTTATGACAGAGACATGGACTTGAAGGAGTTTGTTTACTTGCTCCTCAACACAGCTTATCGTGTAGATGACCAGACTGCCAGGGCCCAACAACCATGGCATCTCGTCTGCCGCTAAGACCGATTGCTGATATGTTCAAATTTGCAGGTTGAATCCTACTTTGGTCAACGAATCTGAAACCATGACTGAAAATTAACAGGAGCTGATTCAAAATTCACACTGGGTAAGGAAGGATAATAGCACTGTTTTAAATTTTTTAGCTTAAATAAACAGATGGGTCATATTTCCATCAAGATAAGCATACACATAATTCAATACATATTTACATGGTGGTGACCAGGTGCCAGAACCATGCACGAAACGAAAGGGTAGCAGCAAATCTGTAAGGCTAACTGTAGCAGCTAACGTTTCAATGAGTAGCTCTTCCCACTGAACGCTTGGAACCTGGGTTCGTCCTTTTTCGAAGGTTCCTCCTCTTTAACAGGAGCCTGTTACAGTAATTTAAAAATATCAACAGCTCATATAGTGCGACTCATAATAACTTTGCTGACTTAGCATGGACCATGGAATCAATTACCAACAACTAAATCAGATTTGATAGATTTTAACTTGTACTTATATACCAAGTACTCACTCGTTCCAAATTACAGTTCTCTTAGCTTTAGCTTTGCCCCAAGTCAATTTCCTCCAGTTTTGACCAAGTTTATAGAAAACCCACCAACATCTCGAACATCAAATCAGTTTTTATAGAATTCGCCATGGAATATGTTTTGATAGAGCATTTGTTTCAACTATGATAATGTATTGTTTCAACTATGATAATGTATTTTTCTTAAAAACTTGGTCAAAGTTGCATAAGTTTGATTTAGGACAAAAGCCAAAGTGAAGTATAATTTGGATCCGAGGGAGCACCAATGTTAAGTCCAAATATCAAATCTATAGCAAAGCAGAGTACAAAAGAGCACCACATACTCTTTAGAACAATAGAAAAACAGAAAATTCTAGAATCAACATTTGTCAGCCAAATAATGAAATAACTCGTGAAGCATGTGAAATATTTACACCTAAGATCTACTTTTTAAAGAAGGCTTGCTGATAATGCACATACTGTCACGCTCAGTAACTTCTTTTTTAAAAGGAAAATATTCAATGCTTATGCTATAACAGGTAACAGAAATGTTGACAACAATGAATCAAAACTTTGCTCAGTAAAAGCATTCCCAATTAGAAAAATGTTTGACAGAACCAGAAACTTCAAATGAATTTGAGTTCCTGAGCACAAATAAATGTTAAATTATTTTAGCATGTTTATTTTCTATATAGGCATACGCCATACACTAAAACATACTCGATTAAATCTTTGGTTATATGGATTGTCAAGATTAATACAGAAGATTCATCAAACATATTCACTAGATTTATCAAAGCAAACAGCAAACACTTGGAAGGATGAAGAATTGAAAATAGCAAGGATTCATTGCAGTAGGATATACCTTCTGTAGTTCCTTATTGTTGCTTGCACTTGAACCAAAAACAAGCTTTCCAGTTTTCTGCCGACTGTAATTACTAGCTCCTGAAGCTGCCGGTGCTGAGATTTGCTGATTTGCTCTTTTGTTAGAATCTGAATGTGCAGAAAGTGCAGTGGAAGGAACCCCAGATGCATGCAGTTTTGAGGCTTTTCCATCCAATCGCTTTCCAGAACCAGTAAAAGGTTTGAATTTTGGTTCATCCTCCACTACGGTGTTGACATCTGCACAATGAAACAGTAAGCAGCCATTTTAGGAAACAATATCCAAATAACATCAAACGTGGCTAGTATTACATGCATGTAACAGTTTCATGGATGTTAAATGCTAGCAGCTCAGCACAGGATCAATGGAACTCGGCACTCTTAACCCATACATTCAAGCTATAGAGATTAGAGAAGCAGACAAGCAGTAATATAAATAAATGCTAATTTGCACGATTCTAAGTGCAACTCCAACAGCTTCTTCAATTTTAGATCTCTAGGCATTGCCATCCTCTATTCCTGGTCTCTCACTTAGCAAAAGATAGACAGCAGGGATGACTCACTAGAGTACACACAAGATAGAGAAGTAGTAGGAAGGTGAAAAGATATAGATAACTATTTTTGTTCAAAAGGTTCTCGAAATGAAAATTTAGATAGTGAGTTTCAGAAAGACTCTTTGAGATGCTCTAATAGAGATAACATAGAGAAGGAAAATGGGATGTGGCAATTAAGACCATGCACATCAATTTCCTTTTCAAATATTCCTTTTTTCAATTTATTCACAGTTAAGCTTATACATAATAGAAACAAGTACAAAATGCTAATTCTGGCCAGAGGTTCTCCAAATGGCAATGCTAGAAACAGAAAGGCAGCTACTGGATTCTAGTCTATATAAATAGAAATGGTCAGATCAACTGTAAAACAAGCATGTAACGAGTCAACAGAATTCATAGGCCGCCCAAAATTTCTCCAGGACGCTAAATACAAACCTTCAGCAGGTGCCTTGCTTGCAGGAACTGTTAGTTGGCGTGGTTTCTCAGGTTCTTTATAATCAAGAGGAGGTGCAAAGTCCACTTCACAGTCAGTCTCAATAATGCTAACTGCTGAAGCAGGCTTTGTTTCAACAATATCAATATAATACTGTTTGTTGTTGTATGCTACCATGATGCTGTCTCCCGTGGTTAAGCAGGAGAAATTTCTTAAAGTTTTTTCCAGGCTGGAAAATCACAGCAAGTGTGAGAACGATAATGCAGAATGCGAAGAGGAATGAGGCGGATTTTCAAGATAATTATAGAACAATTTTATTGGTTTACTTACATAGCTTTCGGATTTGAAATATCCAGAAAATCAGTTGTGTGAGGTTGCAATTTCACATATGTACCCTTGGGAAGAGTTGCATTTTTGACATGGACAGTGTCACCCTCTTGAAGAAGCATGTTTTGCATCATCTAAACATGTGAGAATACATAAAATAAATAAGTCTAGCCGCATTTCTTTCACCATATAACTGAAGATACAAGTGAACAGAGCTACCCTTTTATACATACCCAGTAGGGCATGATGATCATGCCTTCTTCTGCCACAAACTCCAAAACACCACAGTGTGAAATTCGCTGGGTTGCATCATTGTGCAGCTCAAATAACATAGGGTACTCGATGTGCAAGGATGCTATTACAAAGAGTCCAAACAATTACTGAGACTAATCTCTATGACTAATCAAGTTGACAAAGGGAAGTTACATAAATCATTCAAAGGAGAAAGTAGTTAATTATGCCTGAGCTTACCAAGACGATCAAGGGCAGACGGTGGCATTATTACTACATTTGACAATGGAAATACAATATCAGATGTATGTCATTAATTCTGTGCATGAAAGAAACAACAAGCAGCCAAACTGACCCCACCCTTACCTTTATCACCACCTTCCAGGTGTGGCTGAAAAAGAAGTTTAAATCCAACTTAGCTATAAGAACAACAAAGCGCTACATATGAGCAGATAACATTTATTGCACCAAAGGATAGCATACCTTATCAAAAAAGGATGCTGGATAACAACGGTACGTTTGCTCAAACGAGTTGCCATGGTAAGCATATCCTCCATAAAACTACATGAAAAAAAACATGCTATGTAAGCATATACCAGTTACAGAATTGAGGGAAGTCAAATATAATGGTGACAGTGCATGGAGAATAAACACAACTAATGTTTGCATCACTGGAATCAGCGCAAATGCCTCGATCTCAAGGAGTATACCATAAAATATGGAAATTTGTATCTACAGCATTTGATATGAAAAAATAGCAGTTGGAAGCTAAGAATGAAACAAGACTGCAACATAAGAAACTTTGTGTGCTGTAATGTTCAGTATGAAGTTCATTTTGTGGGGCTGAACATTCTTGACTTAGCTTATAGCTTTCTAATCAAGTAGTTCAATATTTTGGTCTAACAAGTAATGACTTGTATACTTTAGAATAAGGATCATAAGCATCATCTACCAAATACTAAACATTTTTCCACTGAAGCAGCATGGACAGGCACGTTTGTTGTGCACGTGCAGACCAGCTAGGAGCCAGTATTGATCATAGAGTAGATGAACTATATGACAATGTGGGAATCCCAATGTCCCATACTAGGTAAACGGTACAGCATTACAATCCTTCAAACAACAGAATGCTTTGAAATAATTGCATGACAGTGAGTTGTGTGATAAACAAAGAAGTAAAAATATTGCAGAGCTACGTTATGCATACCATTTTTACTTAGACTTTTGCTTCAACTTCCCTCGACCTGATATGAACAAATAACACAAAGTTGTGTGAGCACAGATGCTAGACTTGAAAAGGAGCAACCATTGATGTAAATACACAGTAAAAAGGCGCAATGATAAAAAAGAAGATTGTAATCAATAACCAAACAGTGCATAAAAAGTAGCATAAATCACAAATGATGCAAGCTTCGCTGCAGTGTGACCATGAACAGATATTACCATTGTCACAGTATGCACTAGTAGGATTTCAGATGCAATGAAAATGAGATGCAGGGAAAAAATAGTTAATTACTAAAACACACCACTTTGTCCCCAATCACTGTTTTTTTTCTTTTTTCTCACGAGCGAGAAATTGGATAGGAAATTTGATACACACCAGGTACCCAAATCACTGTTTTCACTACTTTCCCTGACCAAACTCAAAAACTCATGAGCAAGCTCAAAAATCTTCATGTTAGAACCAGAACAGCAACAGCGATGCTTGTATTGAGAGTTTGAGACAATGCAGTGGACAAGTCACCAAAACCTAGAGCCTCTGCGATGCATTAAGATAACTAACAGCATCAACAAATTCCAAACCTAGTCAAATCAGAACAGATATGACGGATGCCGATCAGAATATCTGCATTTTCTGACAGTGAGAGGACGCAGCTAAGTTTGTGATGTTAAATTAAATCCGCAAACTGCACGCCTACAGAGGCTACGCCCCAAACTTGAGATCCGTAAACAACTGGGGCGAGGACCTGCCGTTGCGTGTGCGGAGCAACCACTCGGGCCGCAACTGGGATCAAGCTTTCGTGCACCCAAGAGCAAACCACTAATCGCACGGAAACACAAACACGGATGGATCGGATAGCGAAGGAATCACTAGCAAACGATTAGAGGGAAACTCCCCTCATGGATCCATCCCGAAGCAAGGTAGGGTTCCTTACCGACAGAAGAACTTGGAACCTTGGATGGATCTCAGTTCCTTCGAGATGGCGATCGCGCTTCCCGGAATCCCGGAGGAGGTTGCGGAGCACGCGCGGGCTCTAAGTGTTCGAGGCCGCAACTCGCGAACTCGAAGTGTTCGTCGGCACGCGCGGGCGCAGGTGTCAGCGACGGTGCGGTGGGCGCATATATGCCGCAGTCCCACCGAATCCGATCGGAGTGGGAGCGGAATGGTTTCGATTCGATGCGACAGGATTGGGGGCTTCGAGAAACAGAGAGCCGCCGGTATGGTTGGGCTCAGGGGACCGGGTTGGGTTCTCGACACGAGCATCCATGGGCCCAGGAGAAGCATCAATCTTCTTGGGCCTAAATTATCTGCCTTGGACTGGATTTTCTGGGTTGGGCTACATGTTTAGCCACGAGTTTCTCTCATAAAAAAGAAACATGTTTAGCGACGACATTGAAATGAAAAATGACTGAAGGCACCCTAGGTAAAAAAAACAAATAGGTACTTAGAAAATGGAAAATGACTCTTTTTTTAGTTTTTCTACGTTAATTAAGGATCAGTCCGGTACTCCGGTATAGCTCCTCGTGGTTACGGGTCCTTCTTTTCTTTTTCCTTTTTTTTTTTGCGACGGATTACGGGTCCTCCTGACGCAAACATGGTAAATTGGTAACTAGAGCTATTTGTCTCTTGCCGATATGAACTATAGGAACTAATGAAGTCCTTTTTATTATTAATCACAGGCTTCGTTGCTTTGATTCCTCCTTCCTGAATCGAACCAAAGGTAGAGGAAGGCAGGAAGTCCTCCAAAGACACCAAGACTGTGTAATGTTCAGTTTGTTAGGGATCTTTGTCGCTTTGTCCCCATGATGCTACTCCCTCCATCCCTAATTGTAAGTCATTCTAAGAATTTTAAAAAATCAAAATATTTCAAGTTTAAACAAAATTATAGAGGAAAATATAAAGATTTATGACACCGAATAAGTATATCATGAAAATATGTTTGGTTAAGAATCTAATGATACTTAGTTGATATTGTAAATATTATTATCTACCTTCTAAACTTGAATAAAGTTGAGATATTTTGATTCTCTAAAATCCTTGAAATGAATTACAATTTAGGATGGAGGGAGTACGGTGTTAGAAGATCTAGAGCCAGACGAGTCAGAAAATATGGCTTCTTCAAGCCTCCAGTTCAATTCACCAGAAAAAGAACTTTTATGAACAGTGCAAGCAGTAAATGATTTAGAAGTCGAAACCACGAGAAATGACGCCAAATATGTACCACAAAAGGAGTCGACATAAGTCTTGTGTTGGTCGAACTTTCTTAAATTTAACTAAATTTATATAAAATATGAACAACATTTGCAATTCCAAATAATTTATATATATATTTAGTAAAGTTACTTTTTTAAAAAGGTTTTCCGTACTTTTCGAAAAGCAACAAAGTTCTACAGTTAGAGTTTGTTCATAGCGCCACCAATCAAGGGCCCGAAGTGATACAAAAGCAGCATGACTCCCAACATATATGCCAAAGCCTCGGAGTGAACCAAAGGAACACTTGTATCCAAACGCCAAGCATCTGATGGCGCCAACGCTGATGATGTACTCCCTCCATCATCCCAGATTATAAGTCATTTCAAGAATCTTGAAAAGTCAAAGCATCACAACTTTGACCAAGTTTGTATAATAAAATAATAATATTTATAACATCAACTAGATATCATTAGATTCTTTATCAAATATATTTTTATAGTATATTTATTTGGTGTAATAAATCATTGTATTTCTCTCAATAATTTTGATCAAACTTGAAATGGTTCGACTCTTTAAAATTCTTGGAATGACTTATAATTTGGGATGGATGGAGTATCTGCCACTGTTTTCACTGTAGTTGATGCAGTAAGTTTGCGTTGATCTTCAGTAGTCTTGAGAAGTCCCCGCCTTGAAGCCTTGTCTCCTGCTTGTGGTACACATCTCCTTAGCAACCGGACAATCCGCAGCAAAAACTTCGTTATTCCTGCCCACCTTGTATCCTTAAGGTAAATTTTTTTTCTTAAAAGTTAAAAAATATTCGGCTTCTTGAGAAGCAAGAATAATATTTTTTATTGGAACAAGGAGTAGCCCTAACATTTTGTTCTATCCGTCCTATCAATTTTGATGTCTCTTGTTAGAGCATCTCCAGCCACAGGCCTGAATTTAGGTCCCTACATCTCCATTTGCAAGGTGGCCTGCAAAATTTGAGGGTCAAAATCAAAGCCCAACTTCAGCCACAGGCCCGAAATTAGGCCAAAATGAGAGGGATAGGGAGATCCTGTATCTAGGGTGCTGAGATTATAATTTGAGGGGCATGCAAAATGAGGTCTAATTTAGGGACTTCACTGGAGTTTGATTTTTGTCCAAACTTCTAAATTTTAGAGTAGAGGACCAATTAGGGGCTTGAGCTGGAGATGCTCTTACCCCTCCCCCCCACCACACACACACCCACACACACACCAAAAAAATGAGGCCTCATGTCAATCTTGTAGGTCATCTTCTTTGTCTTCAAAAAAGTAGTACACAACATGATGATACTTCTACTTCGTATATCCCCTGACCAGCATCATATCTTGCCTCTCTGGGGAAAAAAACTGTACAAAGTATTCATACATTTATCAAAAGAAAAAAACAAATGTGAACATGTGCATATAGCAGGAAAAGGAAAAAAAAAAGAAAGCAAGCGGACATAATTAGGACCTATAATAATAATGGCTTACTCCTTCCTCCCCTTTTATCTGTCGATGGAGCGACAGTAGTTTGTCTCAAAATATCTCGCCTATCAACCTCCTAGCTCGTAACTAGACGCTTTGTTGTTTGGTAACTGGACGTTTAGTTGTTTGGTGTAAAAAATGTGTTTGCCGCCTGTGGATGTAAATTTTGATTTGTTTATTGTGAGAAATAAATGAAGTGGATGAGCAAAAGGTAACACTAATGACATATCATTCCAAAACTGGAATGTTGTTGACGGTGGATAACGTCAACTTTTATTAGAACTTTAGACACAAAAGGATACATGAATACACACTAGCCTAGGGTTTTAACTGACAGTTTTCATGAGTTTTGCATGTTCTTTATTTTCCAGGGGCTATTCCAGAAAAGCATAAAAGAAGGGTTAAAGAGCATAATTACCACAAAACTTAACCGCCAAGGAAACATCATCACGAAGACACTGGAAGAATCTAGAACACACCCGAAACACCGTGGCCCGAGACCCACCAGGGTGGGGCCGGCCGGCGCCCCCCCACTAGGGTTTCGGCCCACCTTCTGGAGTCTTCTTCCGCCGCCTTTGTGGAGTAATCTCGGCCCTTATTTCAAGTCGGTTTGATCCTACGGCGCACGTGCATTCCACCGGGCTATAAATAGAGGGGCAGACCTCCCCCGGATGATGAACCCACCATTCATTCAAGGCATCAAGTCCTCAAGCCATCAAGAGCCTCCTAGTTTATCAAGAGCCTCCTAGTTTATAGTTCTAGCCTAGTTAGATTAGAAGTAGAGGAGTTCTAGTTCTTCGGTGGATCTGGAGCCTCGGCGTCTGTCTAGAGCACGGAGTTCGGTATAATTCTAGTTCTTTCTCTATTATTGTATTCTTCATTATGATTAGGGAAACATTGTTCTTAATAGTTCATATGTTCTTGATTACAATAGTCTTTGTCTACTTTGATTATATGTCTAGTATAGTTGGTTTGATCTTATTGAATTCATGTAATTGCTCGTATAACGTTTATTCATGCGGACGATGGATAGATGATGAACAATATGTAGATGTGGTGTCTAGGTATTTTGTTTATCTTTGAGTGCACCCTGATGTGCCGGGTCGTGTGGTAGATCGCGTAGGTGACAACTGCGTTGAGTCCTCTGTAGTCCACCCCCCATATGTAGGACAGCAGGCACGGTCACGAAATTGGATGATGACTCTGTTTCACATCATTCCTAGATGATGCTCTTTGCATGTGATTATGATATATGATTAGTCTAACAATGATTGCTAGATATAATTGCACTAATTAGAGTTATTCATTGATGTAGTTATAGAATTACCTTTGATATTAATTCCTTAGTTTATCCATTGGCTAGCTATTACTATGACTAGAGAGTGCTCTGATGATTATCTTTTATTTATGATGCTTGATCATAGTTATCACCTTTATCTTTATTTATCTTGTGACCTCTACCTATTATGAGTAGAGTAAATGACATCGGTAATATCACTTATCCATTGTATGCCATCACTATCAATATAATAGATTAAAGTTTATCCTAGTCCTTCCCAGTGGTATAAATATAAATCGACAACCTGGTAGAACTCCATAGGTAAAATGCTACAATGGTATAATTATCTGTCCGTTTGCAGAACTGATCTTAATTTATATTATTTATATTTCTGCCTAGTCACATAGATTAATATATAAAATCTTTATTTATTCTTATCATTATTAATTAGGGATGACAACCTAGTTCTTGCATAAGAATGTTGGTAATAGAAAAGTGGCTAATTGCTAATGACAAGTTAATTAATTACCATTTATCTTCTAATCTCGCCTCTCGCATTAAAAGTTATATAGTTATATTTAGCGATGTTAGTAGATGTCAACGAGCATTTTTGGTGCCGTTGCCGGGAAAGGCACATTAAACTTAAGAAATATTGATAGCACATGTATACATAATAGATAAGATTGTATTATCGATTGATCTCTAACTCAAACAGGCACACCTTTATTTTTATCATTTGCTTATCTTATGCAGAGTGATGAATGAATGGTTTTTCTCTTCCAAATAATTTCACTGATGATCCAGAGAAACTCCTGAGAAGAAAGAAGTTTGTAGAAGCGAGGGACAATTTCAAGCTACCATTAAGAACACCCGTCGCTGCTCAAGCTCATTCATCAAAGGAGCCAGCTCCAACATTGGAAGAAGAACACTCAGGAGAAGATTTATCTCCTGTATTTGAAGACATGGCTGAGAAGACGCTGCGCGAGTTCTCTGCCCTAACAACAGAAAACATCCGGACTGGACCAACAGTCAACACTGGGGAGAATGGATTCGAGCTCAAGCCTGCTCTTATCACCATGGTTCAAGCCAGCCAGTTTTGTGAAAAAGCTCATGAAGATGTAAGAGTACACTTACAACACTTTTTAGAGATTTGCAGATCTTCACGATTAGAGGAGTACCAAGAGATGCTATTTTACTCCGTCTTTTCCCATTTTCACTTTTGGAGAAAGCCAAGCTGTGGTTCTACGCCAACAAAGACAAGAACACTACATGGGACCGATGCTCAACTACTTTCCTGGCAAAGTTCTTTCCTACAGGTAAGACGAATGCTCTGCGTGGAAAAATCTCAAGTTTTCAACAGCAACATGAAGAATCATTCACTGAAGCATGGGAGAGATTTCAAGATTACATTGAAGACTGTCCTCATCATGGGATAGAGGATTGGCTACTATTGCAGACCTTCTACCACGGGCTAGTCTCTAGCACCCGTGAGTCTATAGATGCTGCAGCTGGAGGAGCTTTCCTGTCACTTAAGCTTCCAGAAGCTCAAACACTTGTGGAGAAGATGGCCTCAAATTCAAGCTGTAATGAAGAACGTACTCAACCTCGCAAGAGAGGAGGAGGCATCCATCATCTGAAGGAAACTGACATGGTCACTGCCAAGCTAGACCTCATCATGAAGAAGCTCGACATAGAGAAGAAGAAAGTCATGCATATCAATGATTTTCGCATGACCTGTGAAGAATGTGGAGATTACGGGCATTCAGCTGTCAGCTGCCCTACGTTGCAAGAGGATGTGAACTTCATCAACAACAACACCTACTATCGTCCTCAGCAAGGTCAAGGATGGAACCAGCCAAACCAGAATGGAATCAGCAACCTCGACAAGGTAATTACCAAGGTAATAATTACAATAATTATAACCTTCCGCCTTTAAGAGATTTAGTTGCTTGTCAATCTAAATTGTTAAATCAAATGTCTAGAAAGGTAGCCTTTAATGATAAAGCTTTAGAAAACATAAATACTAGAATGGATACCTTCGCTTCTGCTATAAAGAATCAGCACAGCTTTAATAAAATGTTAGAATCACAATTAGCTCAGCTAGCTGCTGCTGTCCCTCCATTTGAAAAAGAAAAGATTCCGAGCCAGCCGGAGGATTTAGAAACTGCTAACCTTGTTGATATTCACAATGCAACACAATACCAAGTTGAGCCTGCAGATATACAGTGGATAGATCACTTACTACCTGAGAAGATGGGAGACCCTAGATGACCTGTGATTCCTATCTCTATAGGATGTCATAACTTTTCAGAAGCTATCTGCGATTTCGGCGCAAATGTCAACATAATGCCCAAGGTAATTTATGAGAAAATTTTAGGTGATCATTTGTTGTACATAGATATGCGTTTGCAACTTACAGATCAGTCCATTTGCTACCCCGAGGGAGTACTAGAAGAAGCTGTTATCAGAGTGGGGCAATCATATGTCTCAATTGACTTTGTGATCATGGATACTGGAGGAGATGAGAAGGCACCCATTATTTTGGGACGACCATTCTTATGCACAACCAAAGCCACCATCTATGCGAAACACGCCAAGATTGTCCTCTCCGTCAAGGACAAGAAGGAGAGATTCTCGTTCAAGAACCGCATCCTCAAGACTCCTGCAGTCCCATAGCAATTACATCAACAAGAAGAGCAACAACAACAACCAGCACCCAAAAAGAAGAACAATAGAAGATGGAGGAAGAACAAACCCCAGCATGTACCTAAAGAAACCGCTCAACTAATCAATGCTATCAACACAAAAAATGATCATATGCTCCCAAAACCATTTCCAGCAAAGAAAGGTGACCCAGGTGTACCAATCATCGAATGCACAATCAGAGACATCACTTTTCCTGACACCATCTGTGACACTGGATCAGACGTCAATGTAATATCCAAAAAGATATATGATGAATTATTTGTTGATTTACCATTATACCCAACATATATTCAGTTGCAGATGGCAGACCAATCACTGAGATTTCCTGAAGGCATAGTCAAGGACGTAATGGTAAGAATTCAAAATAAATATATACCCGCAGATTTTCTAATTCTTGACATTCAGGAAGACGATGAATCACCTGTCATTTTGGGAAGGCCATTCCTCTACACCGCCAATGCTATCATCTACATTGGGTCTGAACAGATCCACTTCAACCTACCCACTAGAAAGGTACGCTATCAATTTAGAACATATCTTAACCATGAGCAGAGCAGGAAGCAACGCAACAGGAGGAAACGCCAAGCCCATCGTCAGGCTGCCCAGCCTCACTGTGGATGGAAGGAGTTCCCTGGTAAGATTGTGAAGTATGAAGACTACTACAAGGAGCAAGAAGAAGCTGTACAAGCGCCACGCTGGAGTGAGTGGGAAGCGCAAGCTGAGAGGATGGACTAGATTGCTAAGGCAGAGAAAGAAGAGATCCAGGCACAAGTAGAAGAATGGATAAAGAGAGATGAAGAATCAAGAGAAGCAAACAAGGAAGAGCTGGAGCTAGAAAAGAGAGAAGCAGAAGAGACAGAAAAGAGATGGAAGGAGAAAGAAAAAGCACCTGCTACACCACTGCAAAGTGGGAAATTGACTGAGGTAACCTCAGACGATGAACCTACTAAGTAAGTACTCTCCTCTATCTAAGTCTTGTCGGTAGACTTTAAATTTCGTACCCTAGCCATAAGGTTAGAATGGTAGTTATCTAATTAAATTAGCATTCATTAGTAATTTTACTTTAACACACTTAGTATAATCATTTTACTGCTGAAGCATCTAGGCCCTAGTGGTTTCGATGATTAATGACAACAAAGAGGTTATTATGACTAACGTGTGTTTTGCAGGATAACCTAGAGGTTAGGTCATAGTAACATGTAGGTTCAAGCCCCTAGTGATGGAAATCGATTTGGTTTTCAAAGGATGGATGACAAGATGGTGATAGGCTAGTGCCAAGTGTCGTGTGGTGTTGAGAGACACTTGGAGTAGTCTTAGGTTTTGTTTTTCACTTTGACCGTACTATTAAGAGGGGTTTGGATGGGTAGCTTGACTTAGGGTAAGGTTAGAGAGTGTAGATGTGATGCACACTTGTCCAACATAGCTCTAGACAGTCCAGGGTGTCTCTTGAGAGAGAGAGGATCAAACTTCGTTTTGCAAATTTTTTGATTCGGCGAAGTTTTGATCAAAAAGAGGGCGTCGGACTGTGGCTAGTATGGTCGTCGGACCAATGGCTAGCGTCCGACGACACGTGGCCGCCCCTGGGTGCTCATCAGCACTCCAGGGAGCGTCGGACCCTGGCTGGATGGGTGTTGGACCATCAGCCAGCATCCGACGGTGCCTTGGGGTTTCTCAGCGAGCGTCGGACCGCTGTGAGAGCGAGGGTCAGACTAAGGTTGCTTAGCGTCCGACGCTTCCAGAGAGGTCTAGAGAACAGTAAATGGCGTTGGATTGGTCCGACGATAAGCGTCGGACCATTGCTCCGTGTTATAGCCGTTGCAGGTCACTGTGCTTGTCGCTTGAGAGCGTCGGACGGTGGTTCGTCGGACCATTGGGTTGGGTCCGACGCCCCTCTGACATAGTTCCGTGCACAGTGCGACTGAGAGAGTCAGACCGAGGTATTTGGTCCGACGGTCATGCCTCAGCAGAGTCTGACGGTACGCAGGAAAGTGAGAAACGGCTAGTTTTGGAGAGGGTGAGTATTTATACTCCACCATTGCCTCCATTCTATCTCTCTTGCCACTTCTAACAGCTGAAGGAACCTTTGTGACTTTGAGAGATAGCAAGAGCCCTAGGGAGGATTTAGTGAACTCCATTGCTTGTGACCTTCTTCCCTAGAGTGTAATCAAGGGTGACTTGTGTGCATCCATCACCCTCTTTGGCCGTGTTCTTGGTCAACTGAGAGTCTAGGCTTGTTACTCTTGGTGATCGGCATTACCTAGACGGTTCGGTGGTGATCGGAGGCTTGGTGACCGCTTGGAGAGCTTGTGGGCAGCCCAAGCCAAGCTTGTGAGCGGTTGTGGGCGATCCACCATGCCGGAGAGGCAAAGGATCAGCCCGTAGAGAGCACTTGGTCCTTGCGAGGATCATGGGGGAGCTACACCCTTGCGTGGGTGCTCCAACGAGGATTAGTGGGGAGTGCCGACTCTCCGATACCTCGGGAAAAACTCGGCTTGCATTCTCTTACTCATTTACATTCCCGTACTCTCTTGTGTGCTTTACTTTCCTAGAGTAGTATACTTGTGATAGGACCCGGCTCTAGGTTGCATAACTTGTTTTACGATTAGAACTTAACACAAACACAAGTGGGTGATATTGGGCAATGGTGATAGGTTGATTTGATTTACAAAAAATTATTAGTTGCCCAATTCAGCCCCCCTCTTGGGCATCCTTGATCCTTTCAACTGCATCATAAATACTAAAGCCCCATGTAAATGCACTTATGGTAAAACCCGAAGAAGTATTTACTGTGGTGGCACAAAAAAAAATAAAAAATAAAGATAACAATCTATATTTACCTTGTTGCATTATGAAAATCCTAGCCCCATGGGAATAAATATTCCCTGTGGTGGCATAAAAAAACAAATATTTAGCATGCATACATTTTTTTTGATTGCTGCATAAGAAATTTAGAAAAATGCCAAGAAGAAAATCCTGTTAGAATCCTACTAAAATTTATTAATTAAAATGAACTCAAAAGATAATCAAAGTGCTCATTGGCTGACCGCTAACCCCTTGATAATTCGAGCCTCGAGTTTTGGTTTTCTTGTTGGAGTATAACTATGCAGGAATAATATTATGACTAAGGAGAGAGTCTATTAGTGGCACCCATCAGGACTGCTGCTAACCCACTCGCTCTGAAGATCATTCAAGCACCAAGTATTGGAAACATCAATCTTGGGGGAGGAGCATCCCCTAGATATCTGGTAACTTTACCTATGCGCTTATTAAGTCTACTTTATACAAGCAAAAAAATATCAAAAATATGTGGGCACATAAAGGTCCACACCATTCAGAAAAATACCAAAAATATGTGGGCACACGAAGGTCCACACTCTTAGAGAAGCTTCCTAATTGGATAAAGAAGCTTAAGCTTCTGCTGGAAATATAAAATCAATTAGTTACCATGGAGTGGTATTAAACCTAACCTCTCTCCATAAGATTCGGTATTTTTTTTGGCAATTAAGTTTCATAGGAAAATACAAGATCAAGGAGCTAGTCGACCCGACATCTCTACGCTGTCGATACACCTGCTTCTAGAAGGATCACTCAATTTGTAGCATCAACGACCCTGTCAAACATCAAGTTTGGGGGAGGGCGCCCTCCAATAAAAATCTAGCTAAGTATAAGTTTTCTATATTATCATTATTACTATATCGCTTTTTCGCGTGAGTTAGCTAGTAAGATAAAATTTAAAAACCAAATAAATATCTATCTATATATTAGAGTTTGTTTAGAGTCGGTCTAGACTAGAGTTAATAAAAAATGATGAACATTAAAATTTTATCTTGGAGATGATGAATAGTTGCTCTGTCACAATACTTTTCAAATGCCTAATTGTCAAACTTAAATTCTCCTGAGTTTTAGATATTTCTGTTTTAACTTATGAATTTACTCTGAACCTGAAACTTGTGGAGGCATATGTTTGAGCTAAGTCTAAGTGATTGATTAATATGATTCATGAAAGTTGAGCTACTATTTATCTTATTCCTAGCATTACTAAATTCTGGAGATTTATTTTGAAAATTTAAAATCTACATGACGAGCTTTTATATGACAAAATGTAAATTCCTATCAAAGCCATATATGATACATCTAGATAGGAAAACTTGTGCACATTCATGCTGCTTGCTTTACATTGAGTTCAGTCAACCTTTGTTGTATACCATATGAGAGTCTTGTCATGCTTTTAAAACCAAGATCACGTACACACTTCAGCACATATGCATTATTCCTACTCTGGGAGTAATCGCAACCATTTCCACTTTTATCAATGTTCATCATGAAAAAAATATTTTCTCCTACACTGGGAGTGAACACCAAATATATATATATATATATATATATATATATATATAAATATATATATATATATATATATATATATATATATATACCCCGTAGGACAGCCTTGATATAATTGCTCTAAGTTTTTATTATTATCTCTCCAGATATTTATATTCAAAGGATACATGTGGCTATGCAAAAATATGAAAAATGGAGTAAAAGATGGACAAGTGTCCCAGCATTAAAACAATGGGTACTAGATGCCCGCCTCCCGATTGAAAAAAAGAAAGAAAGAGAAAGAGAAAGAATAAAGATAGCCCATGTGTTCCTCCAAGTTAGAAAGGAGAGTGATTCATTTTCAAGAGCAAAAGTAGAATTATGAATAGCCACTAAATATCACATATACACATATCCACCATATTCCATACACATGCACATTTTGGCTTGATTGTATGCCTCGATTCTCTGTGGATCCATTGTTTGACTTTACAACATATGAATTGCAAGTATTCTTAAATCTTGTTATTGCCACTCCTATGAGCTCTAATATAATCCTTAGTTATTCGAAGGCATAACATTAACGCCTAAAGAGAGATCCACAAATACCATATATACTGAGAGACTTGAGGGTATTATACAACTAAAGCTCTGAGTTTTATTTTGAAAACTTGCAAAACTCCGGAATTTTGGTACTGTGAAGAATTTGCTACATAATGCATGACTTGATTGTTCTTTCTTTCAATTACTCAAAACTGAGGCAAGAGCTGTAAAGCCCCATAGTTAAAGGTAAAATGGGTAAGTTTAAAAGTTAGAACAGTTTTGTCTAATCCGGAGGAGAATCTATGTTTGAAGCATGTGTACTTGGAAAGTATGAAAACATTGTAGCAACTCCTGATTGTTGGTATAAATTAACTGCACTCTATTAAAGATTATTATTATTATCAAGGTATCCGCAAGCGCACAGATAAAACAACCGATGTAGCACTTCACCAGACAATCCCGGTTTTAATATCGAACCCAAAGGAACAGTAGGTGATACTGGCTAAGTCTATTGGCTCTTAACCCAATAATACAATCAATCCAGAGAATATCAAGAATGAGGAGATAACAAATGATTATTTAGATCCGACAACTGGTAAACTTTGAATAATATCGTTCTAATTGGGCAGTGACATGAATAAGAGGCGAAATCAGAGTTCCCTCCTACCAGACACTTATACACCTATCGATCCTATCAACGGGAAGTGGACTACAGAGGACTCAACGCAGCTGTCACCTACGTGATCTACCACTATCCGACCAATCAGGGGACATTCACAAGTAATTATAACCCAGACACACGTCTACACTACAAACTACTACTTCAACCAAGGAGCTACCAAGATCAAAGTACTCAAATAGAGTTGTAAACTTAAGAATGAATAAGAACAAATGCTTACTTGAATCAGGATGTTGAATACAAAAGTACCTTAGAACGTAACTCTGGACGAGGGAGCTGAATCCAGATGAACACAGCTACGAAGAAGCTCTGACAGGCCAGGACTCCTTCGAATCTCTACTCATCTACTCTATCTCTCTAATCTCTCTCTTGATTGCTAGCCTAGATCTAATGGATATCTATCTAATGCTTCAAGGTCTTCATCTCTTGATCTGGCTCTCCTCGAGGGGGGTGTATGCCTCTCTATTCATAGCCTGGTGGGATGCACGTATGCCGTAGGATCAAACCGACTTGAAACAAGGGCCCAGATGACTTCTAATAGGCGGTGGTAGAAGACTCCAGATGGCGGCGCAGGGGAAACCCTAGGGGTGCGCCGGCCCACCCCACCCTGTGGGGTTTCGGGCTCCGGTGCTTCGGGTGTGTTCCAGATGCTTCTAGTGTTCTCGTGATGATGTTTCCTTGGCGGTTAAGTTTCGTGGTAATTATGCTCTTTAATCCTTCTTTTAAGCTTTTCTGGAAAATCCCCTGGGAAATAGACAATTCACCAAAACTCGTGGAATCTGTCAGTAATAACCCTATTCTACTGGATATTCATGTTTAATGTAGGGATAATTGATAATAAAATTTGGATGATAACAGGTGTCAACACTGATCCAATTACATTAGTAATTAGGCTTAATTTGTTTGCCAAGGGACTGGCAAACAGGTAAGCTTGGGGGTGTTGTTGACGGTGGATAACGCCAACTTTTATTAGAGCTTTAGACACAAAAGGATACATGAATACACACTAGTCTAGGGTTTTAACTGACAGTTTCCACGAGTTTTGCGTGTTCTGTATTTTCCAGGGGCTATTCCAGAAAAGCATAAAAGAAGGGTTAAAGAGCATAATTACCACGAAACTTAACCGCCAAGGTGTAACAGAACTGCCTAAATCACATGGCCCACAGGCACCTGTCATTGTCACTAATGACCTCTGACAGCCGGACCCGTGTCCCAACTGATCTAGAAGGTCCTGTCGGGCTACATTAGCGCCTGATTTCCTCCGACAGGATCCCATTGCGAAGCCATTACAGAATTACAACATTTCATAACAAATTACATCAGAGTAAAAGCGCGAAAAGATTATAAGGTACCTAGATTACAAACCATTTGTCCAGATAAGATTAAGGTGCAAATATTACAGACCATAAATAAAATAAGTAGCAGTGGAATGACGATACAACATATTTAAGTATTTAATGATAAGGACCCTGTCCATGGGCTCAACCTTACTCCTCCTCACTTTCCTCCTGGACCACTGTCACACAGCAGGGGGCGAGACAAACCTCCTACTGCTGTATCCCTGCAACATGGGGTTAACAAACCCTGAGTACTGGGGTACTCCGTAAGACTTACCCGATTAAGAAAAAGGAATGAGGCTCAGGAATGCAGGCTGAAGGGAGTCAAGGTAAGGCTTGAGCAAGAGTCAAAGGTTTTGCAGAAAACCATTACTAACCTATTTCAACATTTTACTCAATTTTATTTTAATCATAATCCATAATTCCAGATTCATTCTCATATATCATCATACTTTCAAATTCTTTAATCATTCTCAAAACACCTAGTACCGAACCACTTTTCAGTTGTAGGTCAAAGGATCAAATCTCCATATCCGAGGAGCAACGACGATTCGAATCGGTTAGTAACCAGCTTGGGATCCCTATCCACACTGCATATGTAGCACTTAATCTTGCATATACCAACTCCGTCTACCACGGCTTTTCCACCCATGAACCGGTCCTGCGCCACCCGAGAACACAGTACTCCTCTCCTCTCCAGGCACGCTGGCCACGAGGGTACATGCTGCTCTCGCCATCTCTCCACTCCCAGTGCGTGGTTATCGGTTCAAGTAGTAGAGCCACCGGAGTCAGAGCTTTCCGTAGTATGTGGCTAGTTGCAAAGTCTCGATCACAGCGGGCCTACAATGAACGGTCCCTAATTCCTTTCCGCCGGCGACATTGCATTGGGACTCTAACCCAAATACAAGTGTCCTAACGGTTTTCAAATCCCTTTCCCGCCGATGGTCAAGCATTGGGACTAATGTGGGTTGTCATCAATCACCAAAAAGGGGGAGATTGTAAGTGCAATCAAGCCCTAATGTGGGTTTTGGTGATAATGACCACGCGATTAGAAGACTAATGTGGTTTATTGAGATGATGGATAGGCAAGGGTATTAGGAGGATGTATTCTTATGCAGGTGGACCCCTAACAACTTATGGATACGGCATCCGGCTCAAAGGAGGTTTAAATTCATTTTTATTTTGAATTTAAGTATAGGAAAAGCCGTACTATTAAGGGGGAAGCAAAAGACAGGTTTGAAAGTGTGACCAAGTGCAAATATTCACACCAAACATCCTAATTTCCACTGCCAAAACCAGCCACAAAATTCCATATCATTCTGATCTGTTTTGGCAGCGCGGCACTGCTGGCCTTAGGCGTGGCACTGCCGGGGTCCGGCACTGCCGGCCTCTGGCCCGGCACTGCCGCGACTTATTCTGACCGTTAGACTCGGGGGTGATTCAAAATCACCTCCCCGTCGCCCCCAACGGTTATCTCGGCCATTTGCACGCTTCCAGAACCAGAGAAGGCTCTCTCTTGCTCTCTCTATCACTCCCAAAAAGCTCTCTACTCCTTCCATTTGGAATCCAACTCAAATCTTGAAGAGTGTGAGCTCATCTTGAGTAAGAACAAGCTTCTCGCTGTGATCTTCATCTTCTCCAAGCACTTGGTTCGCGTTCAAGCCGGTGGTTTTCATTTGTTACTCTTGGAGCTTGCTCCTAGCCGGCTAGAGCGTCGCCCGGAGAGCTTGCCGATCTTGTGGCAGTCCAGGGAGGTTTGTAACCACCCTCACAAGCTAGTGAAATTGCCCCCTCTTTTCAAGGATTAACTTCCTTGACTTGAGAACGAGGATTGGGAGTTGTGAACCCAAGTTTCCTTTGTGGAGCCTCAACAACGTGGAGTAGGCAAGCCTTTGTGGCGAGCTGAACCACGGGATAAATCTTGTGTCACTTGATTTGGTTCACTTGCTCTCTACTTGTTGTAGTTCTTGGTTTTCTAGGGTTTGACCTCAATCTACCTTGTGGTGGTGTTTGAGCTGTGCAAAGGAGGTGTTCTACACTCTACACAGCCTAGGGAACATCAGTAATTAACCAGATCTAGTTTTCATTGGCTGCATTTTGAACTGTGTTGATTCTGCTCGGGGAGGTCCAGCACTGCCGCTCTAGCAGCGGCACTGCCGGGATCCCAGGCCGGCACTGTCGCCCTATGGTTTGACCTCTGTTTGCGAAGAAATTTTGCAGGCCTATTCAACCCCCCTTCTAGGCCAGCCCGTGATCCTACAAGTGGTATCGGAGCCTGGTACCTCAGTCTTGCGCTTAACCGCGTGAGGTATGGCCAAAGTAGGTGAAGCGGAGGCGAGCACGGCTCGTGATGTTGATCTTCACACCATGGAGAGCAGCAGCAGCAATGACAGCGTATCGACGGCAAGCCAATCCACGCTGCCACCTGCAGCTGAGATCTCCGAAGGAGAAAGAGCAAGAAAGAAAGAAGAAAGAAGATTGAAAAGAGAAGCAAAAGAAGCTAGAAGAGAGGAAAGAAGAAAAGAAAAGGAAGAGCTGAGAAGAAAGGAAGAGAAGCTAAAGAGAAGAGAAGAAAGAAGGCTCAGAAGAGAAGAAAAGAAGATAAAAGAAGAAGAGAAGAAAAAGAAAAAGAAAATAGCTTCAAGTAATGATGACTCAAGTAGCACCGAAGATGGAGATGATGATAGCACCTATCAACCTAGCAAGAGCAGCAAGAACAAGAAGAGCAGCGGCTACACCGACTATGCAGCCGTATCCTTTGATTATTCATCCTTGTCTAACCTTGACACTAGACGAGTCATCAATGTGCTCGCGGGAAAGTTGCCTCATTTCGATGGGACCAACTTTGCCAAGTGGAAGCACTTAATGAAAATTTATCTTGTAGGTCTTCATCCCGGGATTTGGAAGATTGTGCATCATGGCTTGGAGGCACCGGTTGACCCAAAGAAGCCCACACAAGCTGAGTTTCGCAACATTAATATCAATGCCCAAGCCACTAGTGCTTTGCTTAGTGCCTTGGATGGAGATGAGTACAACAAGGTGATAGGTATGGAAGTGGCCAAGGAGATTTGGGATACCTTGCACATGGCACATGAGGGTGTTGACAAGGTGAGGAAGTCCAAGATAGAGATATTGATGGCCAAGCTCAACCGGTTTGCAATCCATGAAGGAGAAGGGCCACAAGAAATGTTTGATAGGTTGATGGTCATTGTTGGCAAGATTAGAAGTCTTGGTGGCACCGAGGTGAATGATCACAAGGTTGTGAGGGTTATGTTGGAAGCTTTCACACCAAGAAATGACACCATTGTGACCTTGATTAGAGAGAAGAAAAGATTTGAGCAATTCACCCCAAGTGATGTTCTTGGAAGGCTTTTGACGCATGACATGCATAGAGAGGAAGCACTTGAGAGGCAAAGGCTTGGAGAGCTGCAAACCAAGCTTGAGGACATGAAGATCAAAGATGTAGCACTCAAGGCAAGAAAGAGAAGCATGCAGCCCATAGCAAGCAAGCTATCTACATCAAGCAATCAAAAGGGCAGCAGGCAAGGTGCTTCGTTCAAGTCAAGGGCAGCCAAGATAGTGAAGGAAGAAGTGCCAACAATATCATCATCAAGTGAAGAAGAAAGCGAAAGTGAGCAGCAACAAGAACATATTGATGATTTTGCTTTGTTCATGAGAAGGTTTTGCAAGGGGATCAAAAGCAATGGCTACAATTTAGTGAAGGGAACATTCCCCAATAAGAAAAAGAGAACATGTTATAATTGTGGTAGCATGGGGCATTTTATAGCTGATTGTCCCCATAAGAAGAAGGACAAGAGGTAAGACAAGAAATACCATAAAGAGGGCAGCAAGAGAAGATACAAGAGAAGTGTGGGAGAAGTTCACATTGGACATGAATCGGACTCAACTGTGGACAGCCCAAGTGATGAGGACAGCAAGATTGCAACCGTTGCCATACAAGCTTCATCCTCAACACCAAAGCTATTCAACAACTTGTCCGATGATGATGATGATTGCTCCCCTCACATTTGTCTCATGGCAAAGGGTGAGAAGGTAAAATCAAATCCAAGTCCAAAACCCTTTCTCCTAGTGACATCTCTAGTAGTGATACAAGTGATTATGCTAGTGATGATGAATCTAGTGATAAAGAAATTGATCAACTAACTAAGAACTTGGATAACAAAACTAAAATGTTCATAGCTAGGCTAATGGAAGAACTAGAGAGCACACAAGCTGAGCGAGCATCTAGAGAGAAAACTCTTATTAAGCAAGAAGATCTCTACATTGCTAGTGAGGAAGCTCTTGCTTTGAAAAATAGTGAGGTGGACTCTTTGCACGAGGCCTTGGCTAAAGACCAAAAAGCCCATACTATCACTAAGAAGGTTAATGTTGATCTAAATCAAAGATATAATGTATTGTTGAAAAAGCACAATAAACTTGAGGATCAACATAACCTTCTTGCTGATAGTAACTCACTCCTTATCAAAAGCAAGAGTGCATCTAGCTCTTCCACTAGTCAAGAATGTGAACAATGCACCAAACTTGATTTAAATGCTTATGCTACTAACCTTGCCAACCTCGAGACAATAAAGAAAGAAGTGGCCAGGCTCAATGCCTTAGCTGCTAGTAAGGGCAAGAACTTGCAGGTGCAAAGCAGCAAGAGCAAGGTTAACGGGCAACCAAAGGTGCAATACAAGGATGGAAGGCATCCTCACATCAAGAGTGGCTTAGGCCATGTTGCTGGGGGCAAGACCAATGGAAGATATATGAAAAATGGTGTAGAATGTGTCAGGTTTGAGAGGAAGGAGCATATTGGTACAGTTCGGCCTGCACAGACCGCGGCAGTGCCGCGCTCCAGGCCGGCAGTGTCGGATCACGGCAGTGCCGGGCCCAGAGCGGCAGTGCCGTGCCCCAAGAAAGGGAAGGCCACCAATCTGAAACCTGATCATACCAAGGCACATGTCCAGAAGGTGCCCCAGCAGAAGTAGGTTGTCCAGAACCCTCAAGAATCAATATGGGTGACCAAAAACAAATTTGTGCATCAACCAAAGCCAAGTGTCACTCGTGCAAGTTTGGAATCTTGCTATATGTTGAGGTGCAACAACCGTGGTAAAGTTGTTGCCAATATTGTTGGTCAAGAGGCCAGCAAGGTTGTTGGGAGAGCAATATGGGTTCCTAAGATACTTGTGACTAACATGCAAGGCCCCAATGTTACTTGGGGACCTAAAACAAGAAACTAAATTGTTTTGCAGGCATACTCCTCCGATGGATCAAGTTGGGTGCTTGACAGTGGATGTACAAAACATATGACCGGAGAGAAGAGTATGTTCAGCTCATACTCCCCTATTGAGAACCCTAGTGAGAATATTGTCTTTGGAGACAACTCGAAAGGGGGAATAATCGGTTTTGGTAAAGTTGCTATAACTCATGAGCATTCAATTACTAATGTTTTACATGTTGATCCGTTGAGTTGTAACTTTGTTGTCCGTATCACAATTATGTGAGATGGGCTGCAATTGTCTCTTTACGGATAAGGGTGTGGAAGTCACTAGAAGGGAGGATTCCTCTATTGCTTTTACGGGTCGTTTGAAAGGAAAGCTTTACCTAGTTGACTTCAACAAAAGTAAAGCTAACCTTGAGACTTGTTTAGTGGCAAAATCTGGTATGGGTTGGTTATGGCATCGCCGGCTAGCTCATGTTGGGATGAGGAACTTGGCCAAACTTCTAAAAGACAACCACATTCTTGGACTAACGAATGTTCACTTTGAGAAAGATAGGATATGCAGTGCATGCCAAGTCGGAAAGCAAGTAGGAGCACCTCACCCACCAAAGAGCATCATGACTACCACCAAGCCATTGGAGTTGATTCATATGGATCTCTTTGGACCGGTGGCCTACTTGAGCATCGGGGGTAACAAATATGGACTTGTTATTGTTGATGATTATTCCCGTTTCACTTGGGTATTTTTCTTGTTTGATAAGTGCCAGGTACTAGATAAGGTGAAGACCTTCATTAGAAGAGCATAAAAGGAATTCGAGCTTCCTATCAAGAAAGTGAGAAGTGATAATGGGACCGAATTTCGGAACACCCAAGTTGACAAATTCCTTGATGAAGGGGGCATCAAGCATAAGTTTTCAGTTCCATACACTCCTCAACAAAATGGTGTAGTTGAACGAAAGAACCGGACTCTAATTGACATGGCAAGAACAATGCTTGATGAGTACAAGACGCCGGATCTCTTTTGGAGTGACGCCGTCAACACCGCTTGCCATGCAATCAACCGTCTCTACCTACACAAGAAGCTGAAGAAAACCTCATATGAGCTGCTTACCGGTAACAAACCAAAAGTGTCTTACTTTAGAGTGTTTGGGTGCAAGTGTTTCATACTTAACAAAAGGCCCAAAACCTCTAAATTTGCACTTAAAGTTGATGAAGGTTTCTTACTTGGTTATGGATCAAATGAGCATGCCTATCGTGTCTTCAACAAGACCACCGGTCGTATTGAAGTAGCGGTAGATGTGACATTTGATGAATCTAACGGCTCTCAAGTAGAGCAAATCGATGAAAGTGTTGTAGGAAAGGAGGATCCACCATGCGAAGCAATCAAGCAAGTAGCCATTGGTGATATTAGACCACAAGAAGACAAGGCACCAGAGGTGGAACATCCTCAAGAGAAAGCCACTGCAGGGCCTGCTGCTGAAGGGATCCCGGTAGTGCCGGCCTCAAGCCCGGCAGTGCCGCTCCCCCAGGCAGCAGAGCCATCTACTCCTGCAACAGCTGGGAGGACACCGTCTCCAAGGGAAGATCTGGCACCTGTTCTTGAAGTAGATGAGGATGCTTGGCCAGAAGAAGAAGAACAACAATCCATTGATCATCCAAGGCTACGACAAACGATTCAACGGGATCATCCCGTTGACAATATCCTTGGGAGTCTTCGAAAGTGGGTAACCACTCGTTCAAGGTAGAAGATGCACTTGGTGATCCGGATTGGGTGCTAGCCATGCAAGAAGAGTTGAACAACTTCGAGAGAAATCAAGTGTGGACTCTTGTTGAAAGACCCAACACCAACATGATTGGCACCAAGTGGGTTTTCAGAAATAAGCAAGATGAAGATGGCATGGTGACAAGGAACAAGGCAAGATTGGTGGCTCAAGGATTCACTCAAGTAGAGGGCTTGGACTTTGAAGAAACATATGTACCGATAGCAAGACTAGAAGCAATCCGAATGCTTCTAGCCTATGCTGCCCATCACAACTTCAAGCTATATCAAATGGATGTGAAGAGTGCATTTCTTAAAGACCCAATACAAGAGTTGGTGTATGTAGAGCAGCCACTGGGTTTCGAAGATCCCAAGTTCCCCGACCATGTCTACAAACTCCATAAGGCGCTCTATGGGCTTAAGCAAGCACCAAGAGCATGGTATGAATGCCTTAAAGATTTCTTGCTCAAACAAGGCTTTGAAATAGGCAAACCTGATCCTACTCTTTTCACTCACAAAGTTGGTAAAGATTTATTTGTGTGCCAAATATATGTCAATGACATAATATTTGGTAGTACTAACAATGTATTTTGTGAGCAATGACTAAGAGATTTTAGATGTCCATGATGGGTGAACTCAAGTTCTTCCTTGGTTTTCAAGTCAAGCAATTGATGGGAGGAACTTTCATAAGCCAAACCAAGTATACCCATGACATGCTCAAGAAGTTTGACATGGCAAATGCAAAGCATATCAAGACTCCCATGCCAGTCAACGGACATCTTGATCTCGATGAAGAAGGGAAAGCCGTGGACATCAAGGTATATCGCTCAATGATCGGCTCTCTACTCTATTTGTGCGCATCTAGGCCCGATATTATGCTTAGCGTGTGCATGTGTGCTAGATTTCAAGCTAACCCGAAAGAGTGCCATTTGATGGCCGTTAAAAGAATCTTGAGATACTTAGTACACACTCCAAACCTTGGCTTGTGATATCCTAAGGGGTCTAAGCTCGATTTGCTTGGGTATTCGGATTCCGATTACGCCGGTTGCAAAGTAGATCTAAAAAGCACTTCGGGGACGTGTCAATTCCTTGGACGGTCCCTAGTGTCTTGGAGTTCTAAGAAGCAAAATTGTGTAGCCCTTTCCACCGCCGAGGCCGAGTTTGTTGCAGCCGGTGCATGTTGTGAGCAACTGCTTTGGATGAGGCAAACCCGTCGTGATTTCGGATGTCACTTTACCAAAATCCCATTATTGTGTGACAATGAAAGTGCCATAAAGCTTGCAAACAATCCCGTAAGCCACTCAAGAACTAAGCACATTGACATCCGACATCACTTCTTGAGAGACCACGAAACCAAGGGAGATATCGAAATACGCCATGTGAGCACCGAAAAGCAACTAGCCGATATCTTCACTAAGCCTCTTGACGAGTCAAGGTTTTGCGCTTTGCGTAGTGAACTAAATATCCTTGATTCTAGAAATGTGGTTTGAAACCTAGCACATGACTATTTGATTAAGCTAGGTTGGTTGAAAAAAACATTTGAAAAGTTCTTTTATGTCTTTCGAAACCTCTTCAAATGTGTGGTTATGCAATCTTGGTCACTTCTTTTATTTCTTACTTTCTCTGACCAAGTGATTGCATGAATATTATCCTGTAACCTTGTCCTAGGTGCAGACCAGATTAGGTTTAGGATCTCTGCTAGAAGGCAGGTCGACAGTGCCATGCTAAATCGCGGCAGTTCCGCGCCCCAGCAGGGCCGCGCCTTGCCAGCTTGGCGGCCCGTGGGCCACCTTAGTCAGAATGGTCGGGCATCTCTTCTAAATCGATTCCAGGCCCGTGACTCTCTCTCTCCCTCTTTCACTCGATCTTTCTCTCTCTCTTTCTCACACCGAGAGAACGGGCGACGGCGTCCAGCCCGGCACCGCCGCCCCTCCCTGCCGCGCGTGCTCCCTCTCGGCCCTGCAGTCCGGCAACATGGAGGCTTCTTCCTCCTCTCCTTGCCGATCTCCAAGGCCCTGTTGAAGCGGCATCCTCTCCTTCCCTCTCCATTCTTCAAGGTATGAAGCCCTAAATCGAAGAATCGTCCCGATCTATGCAATGTGTTGGTTTTGATTGAAGTAAAGTGTAGTATAGGGTTGTTTGATGAATATTGCATCGATTTTGTGGGTTGGACATTGATGATCCATTGATTCATCGGTTGGGAAAGTTTGGAGGCAGAGCTGCCTCACTGCGCAGGCGCGGCAGTGCCGGCCCATGGGGCGGCAGTGCCGGGACCTGTGCAGTGAGCCTCTGCTTCCCAATTTTTTCCTCAACCCTTGAGTCAATATGGTGGTGCTGTTCATATCACAGATTTGGTCAGTACTCACCACTCCCTATTATTAACACATATCTTTTTCATTTGCATAGATGGCGGATAGTGGCAGTGGTTTTGGTGGAGGGGCTGGGCCGAGCAACCCGCGTCCTCCACGGACCAAGCAGGCAGCAAGGCGTGGTGGAAGAGAGGCTGCAGGCAGATCTCAGAGGCAAGCCATGAGAGATGCTGATTTGGCTGAGCAGGCAGGCAGGACCATACCGGATGATGCATGCCCTGATACGCCTGATGATCTCACCATGTTCGATGGAGCGTACATGGAGTGGGATGAGCATGAGCACTTCGTGCGTCCTCCCAATGAGAACAGGAAGAGGCACAAGTATGACTACGCAAATCAGTTCAGGGCAATGCAAGAGCAAAGGCGAGTCAATCCCTATGCGAGGCGTAGGGATGAGGAGCTCGATTACAGGTTCTGGTCCGCTTTCTAGTCGGACTTCTATGAGTCCGTTCTCCTTGCCGCCAAGAAGCCCAAGATTGTCATGATCAGATATATTGATTGGGAGCACTTGGCAGCAAAGAATGACAGAGTGTGCAACCAAGTCATCGCTTTCTGCAAGAAGAGAGGTATATATGACTTGATGGGTTTCAGGTGTGATTGGAACACAGAGATACTATATCAGTTCCTAGCCACCTGCTACTTTGACAGAGAGGATGATGAGTTGCACTGGATGACTGATGTTCATCACTACCGAGTGGATTACACTACTTTTACTCGTATCCTCGGTTTTGGTGAGTGGGACAGGACAACTTATGATCTTCATGATGAGAGGGCCCTCACTGATGATGAGTTGGCTCACTTGTATGATGTCCCCGGTCAGGCCGATGGGTTGGTGAAGGGGCTGAAGAGTCGATACTATGTCTTGAACAACATGTTTCGCCAGACTCTTCATCCCAAGGTTGGTTCAGCTTCCAACCTCTATGGGACAGCCAGGAACATGCTTGCCAGGACACAGCCAGGGAGTCCGTGGTTTTCAGTTTCTCGCTTCTTGTGGCGTGAGTTGATCATCACTTCTGAGGATGCGAGGAAGGCACTCCCATATGCACCTTACATTATGTTTTTGATTGAGCGTGTGTCTAGCATCATTTTTAAGAAGGATGTGTCCCATGAGCCGTTCTGGGTGGACAAGACTCACCACACTGCAGGAGGTGAGAGCAGGGCAGCCACTCGCTCCTCCAGCAGGCGTGCTGCCCCGTTGACCGACATACCCAGTTCCTCCCGCTCTAGCTCACACAGGCAGCCTAGGAAGAAGAGTCGTCTCTCCCGTATGCCACAGAGGATCTTTGGGGCTTGTATGCATGCTTCTGAGTCCGCATACAAGGCCCGCATGGAGAACCGGGAGATTCGTGATCATTTGGGGCTGCGTCAGATTAGCCCTCCTACTCCACCTCCAGAGTTCAGCGAGATGTCTGGTTCCGACGTCGAGGACGTTGATTGGGACCAGCTAGCACGCGAGGAGGAGGAGGACCATCCGGTATGTCGACTGGCCATGGTGTTCGCTTCACCGCCACTACTCACCGCCACGGCCGTGCCATTGTCTCCGACGACGATGAGGACGAGGACGAGGAGGAGGCTGGTGACGATGACGACGAGTAGTTGTGCTTCCCTTTTCTCTCTTTTCTTCCTTTTTGGTTCTTGTTGCCAAAGGGGGAGAAGGGGATTAGAGAGGGGTCTAACTATTTTTTGTCATATTCACTTTGTTTAGATCTTGTGAGAGCTAGTAGCTGTAGAGTTGAGAGTGTCTCTCAAACTCATTTGGTTTGTAATAAGTACTTCATGCACTATTTTCATTTGGTTGTGGACCTAAGTACTTTGTTGAAGAACCAGACTGTGTTTGTGCGTAAACTAGTTCCATTTCATATGTATTCTGTGTAGGTGCTTTGCTTCTGCGCAGTTGCTGTCTGTAGGCAGAGCGGCAGTGCCGGCCACAGGGCGGCAGTGTTGCTCTACCAGACAGCAGCAACACACTCTGATTGTCTCACATGTCATTTTTATCACGATTATCTACTTGACACTATGTGTAGCACCCCACAGAGACCATGGATGTAGGGGAGACCTCATTTCACTCTAGTATGTGAAACTTAGCCTTTCATGCTAAGTTGGAAATTCAAACTCCATTCACATATTCAGGGGGAGACTCTACATTCAAAATCTCATTTAAACCTTATTGTATATTATCCTTTATCTCTCTAATCGGGTTGTCATCAATCACCAAAAAGGGGGAGATTGTAAGTGCAATCAAGCCCTAATGTGAGTTTTGGTGATAATGACCACGCGATTAGAAGACTAATGTGGTTTATTGAGATGATGGATAGGCAAGGGTATTAGGAGGATGTATTCTTATGCAGGTGGACCCCTAACAACTTATGGACACGGCATCCGGCTCAAAGGAGGTTTAAATTCATTTTTATTTTGAATTTAAGTATAGGAAAAGCCGTACTATTAAGGGGGATGCAAAAGACAGGTTTGAAAGTGTGACGAAGTGCAAATATTCACACCAAACATCCTAATTTCCACTGCCAAAACCAGCCACAAAATTCCATATCATTCTGATCTGTTTTGGCAGCGCGGCGATATCTCTTAGCTCCGAACTCCGATTTTGATGATCTTGGACATTTTGGAAAGCTTATTCAGAGGGCTACACAACCCATATGATTTCTTAATCCAAAACTCAAAGGATAAAAGCATTTTATGCATCCAAGATCGAAACAAGCTCGCTGCGAGCTCGAAACTTCCACCCTTTTACAAATGTGCCAACTCCAAAGTGTTCCACAACCTTGTGCATGCGAGTTAGCATTTTCACAAACATTTTTCAAAGGGTTTTTCACTCTTTCTTGCCACGCCACTCGATCCTAGCAATGCAAAGTTGAATCACTCTGAGTAGCACTAGATGACCGATATACAAACAAGTTTGCCCCTCTTGATAGTACGGCCATCTATCCTAAATCCGGTCAAACACTTCTCTACTCAACCTTAGACCGGTGAAATGAAAATGCCCTATGGTTATACCTTTGTCTTGCGCTTTCCATTTCGATCACCGTCTTCATTACCGTCTCCGACACTATCGATGCCGGTGCAACACATGCACTAACACCTCAACAATGATATGATCCACTTCATATCATCACGTGGCTTTTGGTTCATCGATCCTCGACTTCACTTGCTCTTCACCGTTGCGTTGGTCCATCGGCGCCAAGCCCACTAGCTTGCCTTTCACACTTGCAACCGGTCCGTCGACGCCAAGTTATGTCATGATCTTCTCCACCTAGCCACATGACTCCATGTCATGTCTCATGCGTTTAGCTCCTTCATACCATATGTGCGAGCTAAGCATCATCTCCAAGCCATTTCCATCTCCATGGCATAAATGCTCACACACATGTACCTGTGGACTAATCACCTGTGTAATCAACACTTAAACACATATTAGTCAACCTAAGTTGTCACTCAATTACCAAAACCAAACAAGGACCTTTCAATCTCCCCCTTTTTGGTAATTGATGACAACTCTACAAAGATATGGAAATTAAGCGCATTAACCAAGTTAGCTCTTCACACAAGTGTAAATTACTGACTTGAGTTGGATTTTACGTTACTTATCCATCTTTAAGCTCAAATCTTTAGACTTGGATAAGCTTCATAAAACCCGACTTGGTAGTGTTAACTCCCCCTACATGTGTGCTCAAATGGTTTGGTTTCAAATTTTCACACATGCATAAATATGGAATTTGCGGGAGTGCCAACACTACTAAATAATGCTAAGGTGCATAGAATAAACCTTTGTAGCGTGATACCAATTGCTTGAAGTCAATTGAAGTTGCACCATTAAGTCCACCCTTAGCATCAAGATTAGCTTAGACAAGCAAAAATACTAGATACCCCGTGAGATCAACATTAAGAGCAAGGTTCTAGTAAATACTTGAAAATACAAGTCTAGCTAACAACCTATGCATGCTAGTTATCAATTCATCATTCAAACCTATACTAGCATACACCACACAAGTAAGGTGCCTTATGTAAATAGACTATATGCAAATGCAAGCAAACATATGAATATGCACATTCAAATGCACTCAACCATGTCCATGAGCTTGCTCCCCCTACTTGTGTGCTTCTCTTGTCCAAGAATTTTGATCCCCTTGCAACTTGTTGGCCTATTGCTCTCCCATCATCGGCCTTCATGATGGTTCATTGCGTACTTCCATCCATCTTGATTTTCTCTCCCCCTTGATCATGTGATCCAATATCTCTTCCTTATCACACAATTTCATATCTTTGTCCAATCTCTCCCCCTTTGTCATCAATTTCCATAAAATGTCAATGCTCTATTGTGACAAATGTGTGTGTGAGGAATGTTGAGGGTAGATACTTGCACATATGGAAACCTTGTTGGAAGTCATTATCTTGATGATCACTTAAAGTTGAGGATCACATGCACATATTTTTGGATACCACTTGAATACTTGATCTAGCCATCACTTGTGAGTACCAATGGAGTTGGACTTATACCACTTGCATGGATGCCGTCATGATGATCATAGTACCACTTGAAATTAAACTAATTGTAGACATACATCATGTATAGTAATACCACATAAAGAGTAGTGATACCACTTAAAGAATAACCATGTGCATGCTACTAGTGATTTGGTGAGTCTAGATACCATTTTGAAAGAATAACCTGATATCCATTGTCATTGTTGTATTGTGCTTCATGAACTTAGCTTGTTGTCATGAGCTTCTTTTCTTGATTAGTTTAATCTAGCAAATTTGCACAAGTAATCTAACTCGGTTTGAACCAAAGACAAGCTTCTTCACGCCACTAGGGGTTATCTTGCCTATGTTGAATTAAATCCTTTTTGCTTATTTAACTAGATCAAACACTAGGTTCACATGCTCATGAACAAGTCATATTTAGCCACTAGATCAAACAAAACATACAAGCAATAGTGGCATCATATGAACTTAAAATCATTTGATTTTTTATGAATGCTCATCTTTGTATGACTATATGCTCTAATGAAGTCCTTATCAAAATATGGATGCATATGCCATGCAATGATACCTTTGCTATCTCGGAGTAGAGGATAGTCATTTTTAATCAATCTCTAAAATAGAAATAGTGAAGTCCATTTGAAGAGCTTGGTGAAGACCAATTATCATCATGAATTCTATTCTTCACCCATATGATCAAGTGCTAGCTTCAATGTTGTGGTTAACTTGCATCTTTTCTTGATCAAGCTTGCATGAGAAAATACCACTTGAATAAGCATGAATACCACATGTATGTATATATATATATATATATGAATTTTTCTCATTTGGTTGTTGCTTGCTCTCTAGATCGACCCGTTTGATTTGCTTCAACTAAGCAAATTCAATGATTCTCCGGATCACCACTTCCATATTAGCCATCCAAGTATCACTCACTTGGTTTACCTACATAAGGCGGCACACCCCGACAATCGGGAGAAGTGACATCTGTCCAAAGAAACATGTTCAATACTCACATGAATTGCCTTTCCTTGTTTGATCTAAGGACTTAACATGATAATCAACTTGAATTTCTTCTTTAAGTCCTTTTCTTTCTACTTCTTTAAGTCATTTTCTTTCTATCCAATTGTTCTCTAATCATCACTAGGACTTAAGCTTCATCTTCTCTTTGCTTGGTCTTGACCTTCACTTGAGGACCAATCTTCATGATCCAAAACCAAACAATTGAGACTCTCAACCACTTGTAATCATAATTCCAACTTGAGAGCCCTTCAATGCAAGAGATACCAAATATTTCCAATAATTCTCTCTTGTGGACAGATTCTGTACATTTTAATGAGTATGCTATATCTCCCAATGTATATGTCCAATTACCATGAAATTTTGTGGAGATGACCTTCTTTGAGTCTACTAGAAGCCATAAAAATTTGAGCTTTATTTGACCAAATATGGACTGCCAACCATTATTTTTCTCTACACTGCTACATGCTGAAAAACCGCTGCACCATAGTTGACAAGAACTACTCCAAAACCAAAGTAATCCTTATCCAATTCTTATGAGATCTTCACAGCAACTTGTACCACAAGTCTAGAGCATGTATATCAATTTTCAAGCCAATCCAAATAGTTTTGATTATTCAAACATGGCTTTGTTCTCAGCTAGCTCAGTTTCACAATTTTGGACAGATTTTGATCAATTGAGCTAATCTTCATCAAATTGAACCAAACTTGAACTAAACTTACTTGAATACTTTCACAAGACATAAATCCATTCAATCCACTTACTAAATGTCATCTTATGATTATATCCAACCAAATCTACTCAAATTTGATCACTAAGCAATTTTTTCCATTCAAACTTCTCATTGCAAGCAACATATGCATATTTATCCAATTCAATCAACTCATATGCATCCAAATGTAATTGCTCAACAAAAGATATACCTTGAAAATTCATGATCATCCATTTTCAAGCTTCAACTTGATTCTTTGCAAGTCATCAAATAATTAACCAAAAGATCACCCACAACTTGAACTTTTGCACTTGTATGTTATAGCACTTGGACTTCACTTTATTTGACTTGGCATTGGTTTGGATTTGCACTAGGTGTCATGACTTGACTCATTATATGATGATCAATATGAATGCCAATTAAATCAAGCCTCCAATGCCTTGGTACCTACACACAATCATCCACTTTTTGATGGTACCCAAACTAGTTTAGGTCCTCTCAAGTTAGGAGCAACATCCTTAGGCATTGCCTTAGTATAGATAGCGGGATGTTTTGTAATAGCAACCGATGAGATATCATTGTCATCCTTCCTAAGCAAATTATTTGCATGAATTGAAATAGGCTTAGGAGTGTTACCTAGGGGACATGAATTAGCCATGTGTCCCATTTCCCGGCATGAGTAGCACTTTTGAAAGGTCCTAAATGGCTAGAGGGGGGTGAATAGCCTGTAAAAATCTACAAACAACACTTAACAAGCCGATTAGTAACAATAGCAGGCTTTGCAAAGCACTAGCTCTAAACTACACTATGCAAGCCACCTATACAAGTATACTACACTATAATCACTAGTTCACACTCAAAGACTACGTCACTACTAAACACTACTCCTAAGTGAGCAATTAACTAACAAACTACACAAGAGAGTAAGTACACAAAAGTAAGAGTAAAGGTGATTTCAATACCTCCGGTGTAGAGAAGATATGAAGTTCAATATAACCAATCAATCAAATACAAGAGAAATCCTCGGTAGAGAAATGACACAAGATTTTTTACCGAGGTTCACTTGCTTGCCGGCAAGCTAGTCCTCGTTGTAGCGATACACCCACTTGAGGTTCACGCGCTAATTGGCATCACACGCCAAACCCTTCTCAAGGGTGCCGCACAACCAACACAAGATGGGGATCCACCAAGCTACGAGCAATCCACTAAAGATGCCTTTCGCGATCTCCCGCGGGGATAGGCTCAAGTACCCCTCACAATACCTTGATCGGAGGCGGAGACAATCACCAACTCCCCTCAACGATCCTCACAGCTCCAAGCCATCTAGGAGTTGGCGAACTCCAAGAGTAATGAGAGAAACCACTGCGAATCACCGCTACCAAGTGCCTCTCGATGATCTCTATCAATGCAATGCACTTGGTGCTCTCCAAACTCACCAAATGATGATCACAATCAAGTAGGATGAGTGAGAGTGGAGTGGGAAGGCTCATAAGTTTGCTATGATGTTCAGGAGTGCCAAGAGATCCTCCCCAAACCAGCCAAGTGACTATTTATAAGCCACACACAGGAAAATAGCCGTTTAGACTTCACTGCGTACCGTCGGACTATACCGCACGGTACGACGCCCCGGATGAACGCCACGTGTCACTAGCCGTTTGAAGTCGAACGTTGGATCACAACGGCTAACTTCCCGCGCTAAACGAACCGTCGGACGGACGAGCGTCGGACTAAACCATACGGTCCTACGCCCTCAGTTGATCACCCTCGGACTCAGCCAGACGGAGCCGTCGGACTAACGAACGCGGTCGTCCGACGCTTCCAGAGAGCTCCCCGAGTGCTGAAAACCGTCGGACGTTGGTCCGACGCTCGCCGTCGGACTAACGCCGAGAGTCTGACGCTCATCTGCTCTCCACGTGTCACCTCCTCATCGCTCTGAACCGTCGGACGCTTCAACTAATGGTCCGACGCTCAGAAACTGAGCGTCCGACGCTCTCAGCAGGGTTAGCCATCGGACCGAGGCTAATGGTCCGACGCTCTGAGACTCTACGGTCCGATGCTATGTTTTCATTGGATTTTCACTCAAACCTTTCACCCTTTGTTCCCATGTGCTAACACCAAGTGTTCTACACCTTGTGCACGTGTGTTAACCTTTTCAAAAGAGTTTTCCAAGGGTTTGTTAGTGTCACTAGCATCTATATGCAATGCAATGATCATGAACACCTAGTGGCACTTGATAACCGTATTTCATCAACGATTTCACCCCTCTTGATAGTACGGCTATCTATCCTAAATGTGATCACTCCCTCTATGGAGTCTTGATCACCAAAAGCAAAAGAGCTCCTATGGATTTTACCTTTGCCTTGAGCTCCTAGCTTTTTCACCATCTCTTGATGAAGCTTGTGGACTCCTTTTGAAAATGGACTTATACCATTTGTATGCATGCCGTCATTGCCCTTCACTTGTGGCCTCCACCGACCCGGTCCTTTGCTCCATCTTGCCATTTGCTAATCAATTCTCATGAAACACTTAGAGCAATCGTTAGCAAAATAGGTTTCATCAATTACCCAAAACCAAACATGGGCTTTCAATCTCCCCCTTTTTGGTAATTGATGACAACCTTCACAAAGATATGAACTAAAAACTAAGTTTACACTTTGGTAGTATTAGCTCCCTCTACATATGTGATTCCTTATGTTTGGTTCAATTTTTCACATATGCATGAATTTGAAGGTTTGGGTGAGCTACTAGTATCAAATGATGTTAAGGTATATAGAATGGACCTTTGAAGCGTGATACCATCGGAGTTGCGGAAATATACCATCCTTACCACCATTGTTTACTAGTCATGCATCACAAACTCAAAATACCTCGTGAGATCAACATTTAAGTAAAAGAGGTACTTTGTATGACATGTAAGTCCTATGCATGCTAGTTTGTCAAATCACCATTCAAATCCTATTTCTAAGCATTTCACCAATTCAAACAAGTATAGGAATTGAAGTTTTGACAATGCAACAATTCATATGTTAATGCATACACAAATGCAACAACTTATTCATGAGCTTGCTCCCCCTACTTGTGTGCTTTCAAATTTTTAATTGACCCTTTTCCTTTCTTATCTTTGTGACTTTCTTCTCCCCCTTTGTCAACAATCACCAAAAATGGTGCAAATTCTGGGAATATCAAGTCAATAAAAGGGGTTTAGTTCATTTTCACATTGGTTTAATTTAGATTACTTGCCTAGAATATGTAACTAAGTTTGATCCAAGGACAAGCTTCTTCACAGCTCACTAGTAGGGTTATCTTGACCATGTTAAGTTACACATCATGAGCTCATGTTCTAGATTCAACACTAGGTTTGCAAGCCCATCAATATGTCATATGCTACCACTTGATCATACAAGCATAAAGAACAAAAGTGATACCATATATACATGAAAGCATTTGATTTTTCATGAATGAGCCTATAAGATGCATTTCATGTCTACATGAACTAGACAAATCCTTAACAAAATATGAATGCCATGTCAACCAATTTGACCTTGCTTTAGTTGAAGGAGAGGCATGTCATATAATGTAGGATGCTTTTCACTTCATGTTAGAGTAGTCTAGTATGTTTAGCTCATTTCTCAACTTGTAAAATCTTGCCATATCTATCAAGGTTCTATTCTTTCTTTCAACAATGCCATTTGATTGTGGTGTATACTTGGGTGAGAATTGATGTCCAATGCCATACTCATCACACAATTCATCAATCTTGGTGTTCTTGAATTCACTACCATTGTCACTTCTAACTTTCTTGATGGTTGTTTCAAACTCATTTTGGCTTCTCTTGACAAAAGACTTGAATATATCATACACTTCACTCTTGTCAACAAGAAAGAATACCCATGTATATCTAGTATAGTCATCCACAATCACAAATCCATACTTGCTCCCGCCAATGCTAGTATATGTGGTTGGTCCAAACAAGTCCATATGCAAGAGCTCAAAAGCTTTACTAGTACTCATCATGCTCTTCTTAGGATGTGTATTTCCATTATCTTTCTCAAAAGTGACATCTTTCAAGCCTCTAACTAGATCATGCTTCACTAGTTTGTTCAATTGTTTCATTCCAACGTGACCAAGCCTTCTATGCCATAACCAACCCAAACTTGACTTAGTGATCAAACAAGTTGACAATTGAGTTTCACTAGCATTGAAATCCACAAGATATAGGTTGTCATATCTAAACCCTTTGGATATAAAATTTGACCCATCAACACTAACAATTTCAACATCATCAACTCCAAATATACACTTGAAACCGAGATCACAAAGTTATGCAACCGAGAGCAAATTGAAGTTCAAGCTTTCAACTAGCAACACATTTGAGATGGACATATCATTGGAGATAGCAATTTTACCAAGTCCTCTCACTTTCCCTTTCTTGTTGTCACCAAATGTGATTGCATCATAGCCACTATTTGCACTTGTGTTGAGAGAGCCAAACATACTAGAATCACCCGTCATATGTTGAGTGCATCCACTATCAAGCACCCAATGCCTCACTCTGGCTTTGTAATTGACCTAAAAAAAGATCAATTCCTTTTAGGTACCCAAACTTGCTTGGGTCCTTAGAGGTTAGTGACTTAGCTCTTTGGTACCCAAATGGTCTTCTTCTTTGGACCCAACATGGATGTACCAACAAACTTAGCCTTCACACTGTTTGAGCCCTTTGTAAGAATGTAGCAAGAATCAAACTTAATTGAGGACACATATGCATTGGATTTCTTACTTTTGCAATCTTGCTCTATATGACCAACTTGCTTGCATTTTGTGCAATACCGGCCATTTCTCTTCACAAAACAAGTCTTGTGAGGAGCAAAGGCGGTTTTGCCTTTCTTGGGGGTATAGCCCAATCCTTCTTTGTGGAGAGATGCCCTTTGGCTACCCAAGCACATAAGCAAGCGGTCCTCACCACCATAAGCCTTAGATAAGGAGTGATTGAACTTTTAACCTCCTCCTTTAGGTTCTTGTTCTCAACTACTAGTGAAGGGTCACTAGTGGGTGAGGTAGTAGTGGGGGTGCTACAAGAAGGGTTAGTAGTAGCAACAATAATAGGTTCACAAGAAATATCACATGTTACACCTATATTGCAAGTTTTAGTTTCTTTCTTTTGCACTTGTTGTTGCAAGTCTTCATTTTGCTCAACTAGAGAGGAATGAGTTTCATCAAGCTTAGTGTGAGCCTTTTGGAGCTTCTTATGGTCTTCCTTTAGACTCTCATAAGATGCTCTAAGCTCCTCAAGTTCTTGCTCAATGGATTGTTTATCCTTGCGCAAGCCCTTACATTCCTTTCTAAGTTTATCAAAATGAATACGTGCATCATCAAGCATTTCAATTAATTCTTCTTTTGTTAGGTCATCATCACTATCATCATCACTAGATTCGTTATCGGATGATATCGAGCCCTTGGCCATGAAGCATGAAGGAGTATCGAAGATGGAAGGCTTGTAATAAATGGCAATGCTTGCATGTGCCTTCCTCTTGCTCTTCTTGTCATCATCACTCACTTCATCACTTGAAGAGGCATCACTATCCCATGTCACCACATGAGAATAGTTCTTCTTCTTCTTGTATGAGGATTCCTTCTTCTCTTTCTTCTCCTTCTTCTCATGCTTGTTCTTCTTTTTGCCCTTGTGATCATCTTCACTTGAGTATGGGCAATCGGCTACCAAGTGATCTTTACTTCCACAATTGAAGCATCTTCTTGGGCCATCAAATTTTCTTGCATTCTTCTTCCTTCTTGCCTGGTAGCCCTTCTTCTTCATGAACTTGCCAAATCTTCTCACTAGAAGGGCCATCTCCTCATCACTCTCACTTGTGCTTGATGAATCTTCACTTGATTCAACTTTTGCTTTGCCCTTGTCCTTTGATGATGATGTTGCTTTGAATGCCACACTCTTCTTCTTCTCATCTTTGGAGTCTTCATCTTTTTCTTTCTTCTTCTTATTGATCAACTCCTCCTTGTCATCATCATCTCTATAGGCATCATCGGTCATCACCTCCGCAAGCACTTGGTTTGGTGTCAACTCACTCAATGTAGTCTTCACCAAAACCGTGATTAAGGTAGCAAACCTCTTGGGCAAGCTCTTCAAGAATTTCATTGAGAAGTCACTATCCTTCACCTCTTCATCCACGGCCTTGAGATCATTCACAATGACTTGCAATCTATGGAACATCTCCGGCACGGTTTCATCATCCTTCATCTTGAAGCTTGCAAACTTGTCCTTCAAGATGTATGCTTTGGCGGCCTTTACACCCTTGGTGCCCTCATATGATTCCTCAAGCTTCTTCCAAGCTTCATGAGCACTCTCAATGTTCTTGATTTGCTCAAACACTTTTTCATCTACGGCCTCATGAATAGCACAAACCGCAATGTCATTGAGTTGAAGCAATCTTTCTTCGGCGGTTGTGGGGTTTGCCGCATCGGCAATCTCAATCTTGGTCTCCACAACCCTCCAAACCTCTCTATTGATTGACTTGATGTATGAGGTCATCTTGCTCTTCCAATATGCATAATTTGTGCCATCAAATTGGGGTGGCTTCTTGGTGTTGTTGATGTGAATGTTGAGTTGAGCCATTTTTACACCGTAGGTTGTTAAGCCTCAAATCAACGGTGCCTCGGCTCCGATACCACTTGAAAGGTCCTAAATGGCTAGAGGGGGGTGAATAGCCTATAAAAATCTACAAACAACACTTAACAAACCGATTAGTAACAATAGCAAGCTTTGCAAAGCACTAGCTTTAAACTACACTATGCAAGCCAACTAGACAAGTATACTACACTATGACCACTAGTTCACACTCAAAGGCTATGTCACTACTATACACTACTCCTAAATGAGCAACTAACTAACAAACTATACAAGAGAGTAAGTACACAAAAGTAAAGAGTAAAGATGATTTCGATACCCCCGGTGTAGAGAAGATATGAAGTCCAATATAACCAATCAATCAAATACAAGAGAAATCCTCGGTAGAGAGATGACACAAGATTTTTTACCGAGGTTCACTTGCTTGCCGGCAAGTTAGTCCTCGTTGTAGCGATACACCCACTTGGAGGTTCACGCGCTAATTGGCATCACACGCCAAACCCTTCTCAAGGGTGCCGCACAACCAACACAAGATGGGGATCCACCAAGCTACGAGCAATCCACTAAAGATGCCTTTCGTGATCTCCCCCGGGGATAGGCTCAAGAACCCCTCACAATACCTTGATCGGAGGCGGAGACAATCACCAACTCCCCTCAACGATCCTCGCAGCTCCAAGCCATCTAGGAGTCGGCAAACTCAAGAGTAATGAGAGAAACCGCTGCGAATCACCGCTACCAAGTGCCTCTAGATGATCTCTATCAATGCAATGCACTTGATGCTCTTCAAACTCACCAAATGATGATCACAATCAAGTAGGATGAGTGAGAGTGGAGTGGGAAGGCTCACAAGTATGCTATGATGTTCAGGAGTGCCAAGAGCTACTCCCCAAACCGGCCAAGTGACTATTTATAAGCCACACACAAAGAACTAGCCGTTTTAGTCTTCACTGCGTACCGTCGGACTGTCCGACGGCCAGACCATCGGACTATACCGCACGGTCCGACGCCCTGGATGATCGCCACGTGTCACTAGCCATTTCAAGTCGAACGTTGGATCACAACGGCTATTTCCACGCGCCAAAACGACCCGTCGGACGGACGAACGTCGGACTAAGCCAAACGGTCCGACGCCCTCAGCTGACCACCGTCGGACTCAGCCAGACGGGGCCGTTGGACTAACGAACGCGGGCGTCCGACGCTTCCAGAGAGCTCCCCGAGCGCTGAAAACCGTCGGACGTTGGTTCGACGCTCACCGTCGGACTAACGCCGAGAGTCCGACACTCACCTGCTCTCCACGTGTCACCTCTTCGTCGCTCTGCACCGTCGGACGCTTCGGACAATAGTCCGACGCTCCAAAACTAAGCGTCCGACGCTCTCAGCAGTGTTAGCCGTCGGACTGCAAGCAATGGTCCGACACCTGCGAGTTAGCACAGTCCGACGCTCTGTTTTCTCAGGATTTTCACTCAAACCTTTCACCCTTTATTCCCATGTGCTAACATCAAGTGTTCTACACCTTGTGCACGTGTGTTAGCCTTTTCAAAAGAGTTTTCCAAGGGTTTGTTAGTGTCACTAACATCTATATGCAATGCAATGATCATGAACACCTAGTGGCACTTGATAACCGTATTTCATCAACGATTTCACCCCTCTTGATAGTACGGCTATCTATCCTAAATGTGATCACTCCCTCTATGGAGTCTTGATCACCAAAAGCAAAAGAGCTCCTATGGATTTTACCTTTGCCTTGAGCTCCTAGCTTTTTCACCATCTCTTGATGAAGCTTGTGGACTCCTTTTGAAGATGGACTTATACCATTTGTATGCATGCCGTCATTGCCCTTCACTTGTGGCCTCCACCGACCCGGTCCTTTGCTCCATCTTGCCATTTGCAAATCAATTCTCATGAAACACTTAGAGCAATCATTAGCAAAATAGGTTTCATCAATTACCCAAAACCAAACATGGGCTTTCAACTTTTGCTTTGCTTGAGCCTTCTCTTTCTTGCTCATGTTGTGCTTCTCATTGCCTCGCCTCTCTTGGGTTGGTTGAGCCTTCTTCTCAAGCTTGTTGAGACACTTTGAGGCAAAGTGACCCATATCTTCACATTTGAAGCACTTGATGTGAGCCATCTTGTTCTTCTCTTGAATCTTGCTCATCATCAACTTGGCATCATAAATATGAGTTTGATGCCTTCCTCTTCCATTACCCCTTCTTGTCTTCTTCTTGACTTGAGCTTGGGGTGTGTTGACTTGAGGCTTCACAAACCTCTTGTATAGGCTTTGTGACCGTGTGAGCCTCTTTTCTTCCTCCTTCAACTTGAGCTTGTTGGGGCATGTTGAAGCTAGGTGACCCATCTCAATGCATGTGAAGCACATGAAATGAGAAAGCCTTTCTTGCTCTAGCTTCTTCATCTCTTTCTCATAAGTTCTCTTGCTCCATCTTTTGCCTTTGATTTTGCTCTTGTTGAAGTGAATGCCACTTGTATCTTGGCTTCTTAGTATGTTGACTTTGCTTGCCTTGAAACCAAGACCACTCATGTCGCCCACCATTCTTGTGTTCTCCAACATATGGTTAAGAGCGGCACTTGAGTTGTTCCACCTTACTATCTTATCGCTCAAGTTCTTCACTTCTTGTTTAACCTCATTGTTCTCCTTCAAAAGGTTAGTCTCACAAGACATAGAAGTAGAACAAGTATGTAAAAGTAAAGAACAAGGCATAGAAAGTAAATCATCACAAGAGGTGAATACACTCTTCTTACCTACATCACAAGGGTTAGTAGCAATATGTGATTGATCATTTGACCCAAGTGATGAGCTCTCACTAGTTTTAGATTTTTCATTAGAAAGGTCATTAGTGAGAATATTATGGTCTTTTACCAAATTCTCATGAGCAACACTAAGCTCCTCATGAGTCAATTTTAGCTCCTCATGTGAACAACTCATCACATAAAGTAGATGCTTTTGTTGTTCACATGTGTCCTTTAGAAAAGAGTTTTCATTAGTCAAATTCTTTGTTTTGTTCATCTCTTTTCTTAAGGCATTTACGAGTTTGCATACAAGCTCAAAATTTGGATCATCACAATCAACAATCACATTACCAAGTGATACCTTGCCGCCACCGAGTGACTTGTAGCTATGTGATGAGGATGAAGAGCTTGTTGATGCATCACTCTCGTACCCATCATCAAGTGAGCTTGAGGTAGAATTATTATGTGCCTCACTTGTGGCTTTATCAACTCCCTTGTCAAGTGATCTTGTGGTAGCATCATCATCACCATCATTTGACCAAGCGGAGGAGCAACTCTCCACAATCACGGAGTTGTGGATGTGCTCTTGATCACCAAGCTTTTGCTCTTTGGCTTGATCATCATCATCGGAGAGCTTGTCATACTTTGCATTGAGAAATGCCCAAATCTCATGGGAAGTTTCAAAGTCCATGATCTCTCCAAAAATGCTATCATCCAAAGATCTATAAAACATGTTAATTGCTTGGTGATCTAGATGTAAGCATTTCTCTTGCGCTTTGGTTGTGTTCTTTCGATCAACCGCATGAGAAAAGCCTACATCTACCATCCACCACATTTGAGGAGAAATAAATTTAATATTAAATTCCATCCAATTTCTCCAACGTGCAAAGTGTGTGCCATCAAATGTGTATGGACAATCAACATCTAGCCCGTAAGTCGCCATCCTCTCGGGTCGGTTAAGACCACAAATGAGAGACCAAGCTCCGATACCACGAGTAGGGTCGAGATGGCGGACTAAAGGGGGGTGAATAGTCCGAACAAAAATTAATCGCAGCGAAAATAAAACCTATTCAGTTCTAGCGATAATTCACCCCTCTAACTAAGACTCTAAGCACCTTACAAAAGATCCTACCAAGAAGTAAAGGTGCAAGGCTAGCTTGAGTTTCCCTAAACTGTTCTAGCGCAAGGTCACACAAATCTAAACACTAGTACTTTAAGCACCGGGGAGCTCCTACCAACTAGCAAGCAAAAATGCACTAAGCACCTAAGCTCACTACGTGCTCAATGACAAGGATACACAATCCTAATCAAGGAGCACAACTTGTTTAGTTATACAAACTAAACAAGAAACTACTTCTAAGCTATACAAGCTAAGAAGGTGAGTGGCAAGCTACACAAGCTAACCGGTCTCACAAGAGCAACTACAACTACACAAGTAAAGTAATGCACAAAATAAATAACTTGTGTAGAAGGGAGCAAACCACCGCGAAGGATGGGAAGATGTTGACACGGTGATTTATTTCCCGGAGGTTCACTTGTCGCCACAAGCTACGTCCTCCATTGAGACAAGCTCCAAGGTTGCCGCCGGTCCTCTTGCTAGTGGTGACCCGCAAGTCACACTCTCCCACGTGGAGTGCTTACCACAAGCTCTAGCACTTGACTCGGCCGGACCACTTGTCGCTCTTCACGTCTCGCTCTACTAACGATGCTCTTCGCAATCTCCTGCGGGGTGAGCTCCAACCCCTCACAAAGATTTTCCGGAGCCAAGCACAATCTTCTTGCTTGCTTCACGGAGCCTCACGCCACCAAGCCGTCTAGGAGGTGGCAACCTCCAAGAGTAACAAGCACCACCGGCTTGCAACACGAACACCTAGTGCCACTAGATGCAATCTCACAATGCAACGCACTAGAATCACTCACTATCAATCAATCGGATGTGCACTAAGCAAGTGAGTGAGTGGGAGGGCTTCCAAGCACACCTACACAAGCCACACAGGCCCAAGGGTGCTCAGCTTCCTGCCGAAGGCCGCCAAGTGCTTGGTTTTATAGCCCTCAAGTGAAAAGAGCCGTTACCAACTCAAACCGGTCGTCGGACCGTCCTACGCACAACCGTCGGACTATTGTACATGGTCCGACGCCTTAGATTTGCGCCACGTGTCACTAGCCGTTTGAATCCAACCGTTCCCGCGCTCTAACGGCTCTCTGGGAGCGTTGGACCAATTCTTAGGGTCCGACAGTCTACAGACAAGTTTCCCGAGAGCTAAATAGCGTCAGACTGGTGTGTCGGACCATCTCAGGGTGGGCGTCGGACTATACCTCCAAGGTCTGACCTTTAGCCCCTTCAAACGGCTGTTTTTTTGGAGCGCCGGACCCTACCGTCGGTTCATGGTTGATAGTGGAATAATATAACATAGGAAGATCTCTTATCCATACTAAGACCAAAATAGGTTTTTTGATTGGATTCGAAACCCCCTCTATTCTATTTTTCATTCCGTCGGACCGTCCGACGCTAGCGTCGGACCAATGTTTCGCAGGGTCCGACGCCTGCCCCCGTTTGCTAAAACGGCGATATCTTTTAGCTCCGAACTCCGATTTCAATGATCTTGGATATTTTGGAAAGCTTATTCAGAGGGCTACACAACCCATATGATTGCTTAATCCAAAACTCAAAGAATAAAAGCAGTTTATCCATCCAAGATCCAAACAAGCTCGCTGCGAGCTCGAAACTTCCACCATTTTGCAAATGTGCTAACTCCAAAGTGTTCCACAACCTTGTGCATGTGAGTTAGCATTTTCACAAATATTTTCCAAAGGGTTTTTCACTCTTTCTTTCCACGCCACTCGATCCTAGCAATGCAAAGTTAGATCACTCCAAGTGGCACTAGATGACCGATATACAAACAAGTTTGCCCCTCTTGATAGTACGGCCATCTATACTAAATCTGGTCAAGCACTTCTCTACTCAACCTTAGACCGGTGAAATGAAAATGCCCTGTGGTTATACCTTTGTCTTGCGCTTTCCATTTCGATCACCGTCTTCATCACCGTCTCCGACACTATCGATGCCGGTGCAACACATGCACTAACACCTCAACAATGATATGATCCACTTCATATCATCACTTGGCTTTTGGTTCATCGATCCTCGACTTCACTTGCTCTTCACCGTTGCGTTGGTCCATCGGCGCCAAGCCCACTAGCTTGCCCTTCACACTTGCAATCGGTCCGTCGACGGCAAGTTATGTCATGATCTTCTCCAACTAGCCACATGACTCCATGTCATGTCTCATGCGTTTAGCTCCTTCATACCATATGTGCGAGCTAAGCATCATCTCCAAGCCATTTCCATCTCCATGGCATAAATGCTCACACACATGTACCTATGGACTAATCACCTGTGTAATCAACACTTAAACACATATTAGTCCACCTAAGTTGTCACTCAATTACCAAAACCAAACAAGGACCTTTCAGTCGTGAAGTTGGATGATGACTCTGTTTCACATCCTTCCTAAATGATGCCCTTTGCATGTGATTATGATATAGGATTAGTCTAACAATGATTGCTAGATGTAATTGCACTAATTAGAGTTATTCATTGATGTAGTTATATAATTACCTTTGATATTAATTTCTTAGTTTATCCATTGGCTAGCTATTAGTATGACTAGAGAGTGCTCTGATAATTATCTTTTATTTATGATGTTTGATCATACTTATCACCTTTATCTTTATTTATCTTGTAACCTCTACCTGTTATGAGTAGAGTAAATGACATCGGTAATGTCACTTATCCATTGTATGCCATCACTATCAATATAATAGATTAAAGTTTATCCTAACCCTTTCCAGTGGTATAAATATAAATCGACAACCTGGTAGAACTCCATAGGTAAAATGGTACAATGGTATAATTATCTGTCCGCTTGCAGAACTAATCTTAGTTTATATTATTTATATTTCTGCCTAGTCACATAGATTAATATATAAAATCTTTATTTATTCTTATCATTATTAATTAGGGATGACAACCTAGTTCTTGCATAAGAATGTTGGTAATAGTAAAGTGGCTAGTTGCTAATGACAAGTTAATTAATTACCATTCATCTTCTAATCTTGTCTCTCACATTAAAAGTTATATAGTTATATTTAACGACGTTAGTAGATGTCAACAAATGTCAATTATTATTATAGTAGGGGTGTTTAGGTCTTTGCCCACCTGTCTTAATTCTTGTGCCCACCTCCCAACGGCAGACAAAAGAAGGACAAAGGGAGTATAAGCTAGCTCTAATCATATTATTTTATATTTTAATAGAAAAGATAGGAATTTTCTGTTAATTAAGATCTAGTCTTATAAGCGCATTTTAAGATCGCCGGAGGATATCACGTGAGATTATTCGTATTATAAGCTATTCCCTTTGTTTTTAAAAAAAGTGTTTTGGACTTTGAGATATCTCGTTTGACCATTCATCTTATATATTTTTTATTTGAAAAATAAATAAGTCCATAAAGTACCACTATTGATAAAACAAGTTATTACAAAGTAAATAAATATTATAAAAATAAATAAGATGAACGATCTAACAAGATGTTTAGAAATTAAAACATCATTCTTTGATAGACGGAGGGAGAATATACTTAAAATTAATGCATTAAAGGTATCTTGATTATGCCCTTACGCCTACGGTCCTTCAGAAATACTGGTTATAGGTGCGCTAGCTCCTCGGCCATAAGCCGCAACCATGTCATCGTGAATTATCTCATCCGTCCGATCTTCAATTGAGCTATCCAGATTTCATGGATTGGATTTTACCGAAATCAAGCCTCCCGTATTTCTATTTACCTTCTTTGACTTTTCGTTTGATTATTATTGGCTTTTCCAACTTCTCATCCCAATCCAGCTAACCAAATATATACATCCATCCTTTTCCTTTCCGGCCCGACGCCTCGTCTCCTTCCCGATCCATGAAGTATACGGAGTAGTCTCTCCATATAAAAAAAGATAACGTTTAGGACAATGACACGGTCTTCAAAGCATGACTTTGACTTCATATTTCTACAAAAGTACTTATTGAAAAGCAATATATGCATACTTTTATGAAAGTATATTTAAAGATAAGCATATTTATATAGTTTTTATATTTTCAAACTTAATAATTTAAAAGTTATTCATGATTTATATTCTAATGTTTGATCAAGACCTTTTTACAAAAACGTCATCTTTTTCTGAGGGAGTGTACTCACCTTTTATGAGCCTTCCTTTTATGCTGCGTCCCAGCGAATCATGACCAATTCATTGCCTTTGCGGTAGTGCCTCCGACCGTTGTTTCAGCCGGCCACATGGCAAGTACTGTACATTTTACTAGCGGCAGCTGCAGTCCTGCTGCTCGACACTACTTGTTTTGTTTGCTGGATCCTGGTTAGCGTACGTCGCGCCATGCCGTGCCTACAGTTTGCTTCCTAACGCTAGGCCGCTACACACCACGTGCTACTTGCTCCGGGCTTCAGGCTCAGGGTCTACCAGATCGGCAGATCCGTCCAAGCCGCATTGCTACGCGCTAGTAGTAGGCAGCTAGGTGTACTGTGTGACTGTGTGTCCGGTTGACAAGATGCCATGGTTGCACGTTGCAATCTCCCCAGATCCTGACAGCGTGGCTAGTCTCCCAGGTCCCTGGCTTCGGATTCGGAATCCTCGCGTCAAACGCTCAAAACCCGTGTGGCAATTGGCAATTGGCATCCCGAGCCGCGAGCAGGTCTACTGGCTTCAAGACAGCGAGTGCGGGGCAATCAAGATTCAAGAGCAGCGGGATCGTGGTGTGTGCCAGTCGTCGGTCTCTCCCTTTGGACTTTGGCCCTTGCTTTGACGCACTTTTGAACTGGAAAGAAAGTACTGTAGCAGGAGTACGAGTGCTCTGGTGACGTTCAGTCTGGGAAACGCAATGCAATGAACTACCCAGTATACTGAACTGGAACATCCAACCCATGTAGCAGCCCTATTCGTTTGTCTAATCAGTCAATATTATACAGTAATTTCTTTTCAGTTTTAGAAGAGTATTTGCCAGGACTCCTGCCGAAGGAACACGCTTGCGGCATTTCAAATGGAAAATTTCTCCCGCATTGATCTTGCTCGGTTGCACTTGCACGTTCTGGTGTGGTACCTCAAAAGGCGACGAGATCGAAATGCATCTTTTCGCGCTGGATGATTGATGACCACGCAGGTACCAACAACGTTCAGGCGCGAATGGAATTATGCACGCATCGGGGCGCTAGGTAATGTGAGGTCAGTATTTTGGTGGCTCCCGGGGACTACGCTTAGGCTATCTGCACTTTTCATCCTCTAAATACATCCTCTAAAAAGAATATTCTGGTCTGATCATTGAGTTTCTCTCCTCTATATCACTTTCTCCCGCACTTATCCATCCTTTATATCATTCCCTATCCACAGTGAGACACACATGTCTATTAAAAAAATTATCTAAATATATCCATGTGACATTTTATTTTGAAGTATTTATTGAAACGAAGTTAATGGTATAATCGAAATTTAATTTGGGTTTTTACTTTGTACGTAGTAAGTTATAATATTTTTTAGTTAGTTAAATCTGTGGGGCCCATGCTGTACTCTCTCTTCTCTCTCCTCTCCCTCTCACGCGAGCATGGTTGGCCCCTCTGCGCGCGCAGCTTTTATGGTCCGCTACACAGCCGTTGCTTCGCTGGGCTTCCAGGATTCGCGTGCGTGGAGGACGGCGCTGCGGCGGCTCCAGTCCTCCAGGGTCATTTTACAAGACCCAGTGCGGACAGCCTTACCGCAAGTACAGTACAGGTACAGTACAGTACCAGGGGTGTCAAGATCTCTCTCGCTAGGCATCAGCTGCCCTGCCCGGCAAACGTGGGGTCCTAACGCAGCAGAAATAATGGCATGGGATCCACTAATGGTATTGCGGCCACTCAGGCAGGCCACTTGCCAGTACAACGTTCCAAAGCATTTAATAATCTAGATAAATACACTCAATTGCAGCGTCCATCATTATCCCGGACAAACAAACAAACAATTGCAGGGGAACTAATCATTTATTCATAGAGAACAGAACAAGCTAACGGTCATGAGCATCATCCATCCATCCACCACCCCCCACTGAAACCAGTCAGGATAACAAAATACAGACAAATGTACAGCACATGGCACAAAACGTCGTTGTTGCTTTGGTGAAACAAGATTAAAGACAAGAAGATCCCAGGAAGCCAAGCAGGCCCCTACACGAAATCCAATCGCTAGACAGTACAAAGGGGTCGTGATACAGATCGGCCGAGATCCAATGGCCAGGAGGCAACAGCCATGTCCATGTCCTGCATATTCAGTAGCCGTTGCCGGGAAACCCCACATGCGCAGCACCACGCACGACACGCACGTGCTTGGCACGGCAGCTCCATCTCCATCAGGCCGTGCCAAGTGCAGTGCAGCAGTGCGCCACATGGTGCTGTGCTGACGCCTCCCCTAACCAACGAGATTAGGACGCCCAACGGCTACTTCCCCACGGCGACTCCTTCCTTCCTTGGCGGGAAACGCTTCCCGGCCACACGGGTCAGTTCGACCGTCGACGGGGGCACGCCGGCCGGCTTAGCTGAGACTAACACTAATTCTGAACTAATTAAGGAAATTAATCAGCGAGAATGGGGGAGAAAAATAGAACAAGCTACCGAATTGAATCTGGGCCGCCGGGAGATCAGGCCGGCGAGGGCTGGGAGGTGGGGTCGGCGGAGGACGGGATGTCCGGGCCGACGCGGCAGCCCTCCAGCATGAACACCACGTCGCCCATGGCCGGGCGGTCCAGCGGGTCGGACGCGGTGCAGAGCAGGCCGACCTTGATGCCCAGCAGGAACTCCTCCCACTCGGAGGACTCCGGGTCCAGCTCCAGCAGGCCCGGCTCCAGCAGCTCCGCCACGGCGCCGCGCTGCAGCTGCCGCTTCACCCACTTCACGATGTCCTCCTCCTCCCCGGCGAACATGCCGGGGCGCCGCCCCGTGAGGAGCTCCAGCAGCACGATGCCGAAGCTGTACACGTCGCCTTCCCTCGTGGCCTGCCCGGCGGCGGCCGCGTCGGGGGCGACGTAGCCGAGCGAGCCCACGGGTGTCGCGGCTGACGTCGATGCGGCGGCCGCTGCTGCCGCGGCGCCCGCGGTCACCACCATCGGCTCCAGGCCGAAGTCAGACAGGTGCGGCTCGAAGTCGGCGTCGAACAGGATGTTCTGCGGCTTGACGTCGCCGTGCACGACGCCCGACTGGTGCAGGAACGCCAGGCCGCGCGAGACGCCGAGCGCGATGAGGTGCCGCATTGGCCAGTTGAGGATGTGGCCGTCTTGATGCGACGCCTCCTGCAGCAATGTGGCGAGGTTGCCATTGGGCATGTAGTCATAGACCAGCAGCCGAACGTCCGGCGGAGGCCCGGCGTAGTAGCCCCGGAGCACGGTGAGGTTCCTGTGCTTCACCTTCCCGAGAGACTCGGCCTCTTTCCTGAACGAGCCTTCATCGATCACCACGGCACCATCAGCGGATGTGGACGGAAGCCGCAGAATTGCCAGCACGGTGCCATCGCTGTAACAAGCCTTAAACACGAGGCCATGGCGGCCTCGGCTAAGCACATTCTCCTCGTCAAACTGCCGGGTTGCCTCGACCGTGTCAGCATAAGTGATCCTTGAATTGAACATAATCAGCTTCGGCTGGCTGACGCCATTCTCCGTGCTCGTGCCACTCGACCCACTGCCGCGTCCTGGGCTGCGTCTCCTCTTCTTGACACCATCACGGCTCTCAATGAACCGACGCCTCCATCGCAGCAAGATGAACACACAGCAACAGCAGAACAGCGCAAGGAGCAGCACCGCAGCAGCCACCACACCAATTAGCAGAGCCAGACGCTGCACCCTCTGCCGCCTCCGCCGTCGCCGGTACTCGCCGCACTCACTCTCCAATGGCGGCCCGCACAAATCTGAGTTTGAACCATATGCTGAAGCAGAGCCAAAGCGGGAGCCGAGCATCGCCGGTATCTCACCAGAAAGCTCATTGTGTGACACATTGAATGACAAAAGGCCAGGAATCTGAGCCAATGAAGCAGGGATGCTGCCGGTAAGATTGTTGGACGACAGGTCAAGCGTCTGCAGCTTTGAGAGGTTGGCAAGAGAGGCTGGTATGTCTCCGCCAATATGATTGTCATCAAGCTTGAGAAGGGTGAGTGACGAGCAATTGGATATCTCTGGTGGTATCTTGCCTGAAAGCTGATTGTAACTGAGGTCAAGCTCCTCCAATTCACCAAGGCGTGACAGGTCACTCGGGATGGAGCCGGTCAGCTGGTTGCCACTGAGCTCAAGCACAGTAAGGTTGGAACAGTTGGCAAGCTCGGCTGGCAGCTCCCCAGAAATGTGGTTGTGTGAGGCCGAGAGCACTTGAAGTGATGGCAAGTACCCATATGTCGCCGGTATTGACCCAGTGAATGAATTGCTGGAGAGGTTGAGATTGCGCAGACTCCAAAGACTGCTGAATCCTTCAGGAACATCGCCAGAGAAGGAGTTGTCTGCGAACGACACATACTGCAGCTGCGGTAGGCCAAAAAGTTCCGCCGGTACATTGCCAGAGAGGTTCTTCTGACGAGAGAGATCAAGAACTCGCAGGTTCTGGAGGTTGCCGATGGTCGTTGGAATGTGACCAGAAAAGGCATTGCCGCTCAAATTTAAACTCTGGAGAGCCAACAGATTACCGATGGCCGCAGGGATCTCTCCGGTGAGGTTGTTCTCAGATAGGTCCAGGAACGTCAGGTTCCCCAGCTGGAAGAGCTCACCGGAAAGACCACCAGTGAGTCTGTTCCTCGGTATGGACAACGCCTCTAGCCACGACACATGCCCCAAGCTCGCCGGAATCTGGCCGGAGAAACTGTTCCCGCCAAGATAGACCTCCCTGAGCCTCGGGAGACCGCCAAGAGCTGATGGCACCTCGCCGGTGAAGTGGTTGTCCTCGAGATCAAGCACCTGGAGTGCGCCGCATCTGCCAATCTCCGCAGGCACGGCGCCAGTGAAAGCATTGCCGCCGAGGCGCAGCTCCAGCAACGCAGTGAGGTTCCCGACCACTGGCGGTAACTCGCCGGCGAACGCATTGCCTGAGAGGTCGAGCAGCGTCAGTCCACGCGCCCCGGCAAGCCAGGTCGGGAATGGACCAGCTAGCTTGTTCCCGCCAAGGTCCACCACCTGAAGATCCGCGGCGAGGCCTCCAGGCACGTCCACCTGGGAGAACTCGTTGCCGCCGAGCTGCACGATGCGCAGGGACGAGTTGCCCTGACCGCCGAACGCCGCGGCAGGGATGGTGCCGGTGAGCTGGTTCCGCGCCACCGAGAGAATCTGCAGCGTGGGTATCGCGGCGACCGCAGACGGCAAGATGCCACGGAGCGAGTTCCCTTGAAGGCTCAGGTGGAGCAGCGCCGAGCAGTTGGCCAGCGCCGCCGGGATGGTCCCCTCGAGAAGGTTCCCGTCCAGCCAGAGGTAATGCAGGTTCTGCAAGTTGCCCAGCGACGCCGGCACGGTGCCCCGGAGCCGGTTGAAGGACAGGTTCAAGAACTGGAGGTTCGCCGTGGAGGCGCTAATGTTGGCCGGGATGGTTCCGGAGAAGGCATTGGAGGAGAGGTCGAGGTACTTCAAGGTGGGAGGAAACGAGACGGGGACGGGGCCGGACAGGAGGTTGCCGGACACGTCGAAGGTGTCGAGGTTGGTGAGGTTGGCGAGGAAGGACTGGGGAATGGGGCCGGAGAGCGAGTTGGACTGGAGGTAGACGGCGCGCAGGGAGGTGACGCGTGCCAGCGAGGCCGGGATGGCGCCGGAGAGGTCGTTGGACCGGAGGCTGAGCCGCTCGAGGTACGGCAGCGAGCCGAGCGCCGGCGAGATGGGGCCCGAGAGTCGGAGCCGCGGGAGCTGCAGCTCGACGACGCGCCCGCCCTGCCCCTGCGCGCACGCGACGCCGCGCCAGGAGCAGGGCGCGGACGGGGAGGCCGCGTCCCACCCGGACATGGCGCCGTAGGGGTCGCGCACGCCGCGGCGGAACGCGAGGAGCGCGTCGATCTCCGCCTGCACCCCGGCCGTCCTCGCCACCGGCGGCGCCGGCGCCGGCGCGGCCAGCGACGCGAGCGGCGCCAGCGCCAGCATGAGCAGCAGGAACAGCGACCGCGACGGCGGCATCGCGGGCGCCCCCGGGAGGAAGGGGAGGGGGAGGGGAGATAGAAGAGCCGCAGCAGCGCCCTTTTTCTTGCTGTCTTGTCAACTTTGGCGGCTGTGGTGCTTAGGCTCTCATGGACACGGAGATGGAGATGGAACGGAGAGGATCGCGTTCGCGGTTGTGTTTTGTGTTTGCAGCGCGGAGAAGGGAGAGGGAGAGACAGAAAAAGGGAGGGGTTTGGTTGAGAGGTTTTGGACGGGTTTGGGTGGCGTTCGAGGCCGGTTTTCACTCCGGTGTGCGTTTTCTGTGCAGCCTTTGTTCGTTTTTTTATCCTCTCACCATCCCCGTGTCCTAGAACTTCTCTCTCCTCCGGCTTTAACGACAATTGAGAGAGGACAGAGGAGAGAGAGCCTGTGCCAGTGCTAGGTTTAACGTTAAACTCGCTTTTAGTGGGCGGGACAGGCTGTCGCAGTAAAGGCCTTTTACTGTGGACGAACGCTGACCGGGCGTGTGCCGGCGCCGCGACACCGACGAGCGGGACCCCGGGAAAAGCTGGACGCGCTGCGTCTGCGACACCGTGGGCGTGGGGCCGCCGTGTCTGCACCGCTACCGCATCATCCTGGAGCTGGAGTGAAGAGAGCGATTAGTTTAGGCTCTGTTTAGATCCAGTGCAAATTGCAACTGCAACTAGTCACATCAACGTTGCGGCACATGCATGGAGCATTAAATGTAGACGAAATGTTTGCATGTTTGTACTTTTTGCATGTGCATCACGAGACGAATCTTTTAAGCCTACTTGGGCCATGATTGGACAAAAGTTGTCAAATACAAACGAACGTGTTACAGTCCAGAATTGCAACTGCAACTGGTATCTAAACGGAGCCAGTCTAGCTGGAGTTTAGGAGGTGCAGCAGATGTTGACTGGGCTCGCCGTGCCACGTAGGCTGTGCTCCCTGGACACAGGCACTGCTCCATGCCTGCCTTCCTAATGTTGCCTTGCCGTCCACTGTTGTAATCTAGCGACCATCGTTGTTAACTACTGCTACTTAGCACAGCTACATACATCAGGATGATGCTGCAACAGTGCCTGGAAATCATTTGTCCGTGACTTCTTTTGAACCAGACTCTGGTCAATCTTGGTGATGGTCAGATGGACGGCTCTATCGACAGCACGGAGAGACTGATTGCGCTGGGACTGGATTCACTAGCCTTACTGAACCTTTTGGCTTCACCTAAGAAATGGTGAAGTGGCGGGTGATTTATTAACAGCACAACAGTCTTAGCTCAAAAAGGCGCGAACGCTCTTCTGATGCCGCCTGTATGTCCATCCATGCAGAAAGAGAAGAGATACTGTGTCAAAGTTTGAACCGTGCGAAGATAACAACGGGAGTAGGAGTATACTACACAGAAAATGGACTGAATTGTACCTGTTGCCCTGAATCGTCCAGGCTTGTCACATACCCCGTATCAATACAGCAATGAATTGCCACATGCCAACCATCTGCGACGTCCGCCTCTGGCAATGGCATGACCATACTGTCCTGACTCCTGCGGTCCTCCGTGCAAAGCCAACTTCAGTTGTCCTGCCGCTGAAAATATAATGGTGGTTCCATTAGATTTGGAGAGTTCATGGCTTCATGCAACCACACGATCACAGATCATCATGAAAAGTACGAGTACACACTTTACAGTGCCATACATCACCGATTTCTCCCATTCCGTGACGGTGTCAAATCCGTCACCTCCGTGACTCAGGATTTGACCCCTTTTTCTCCGGTGCCCTTTTTTCAGTGTAGGAGTAGGAGTAGCAGCAAATGGAATGGCGTGCTCTACTTGCTGCAGGTACACAGCCGGCGTACGCTCCCAAAATCTCCCAGCTGGACTCATCCCTTTGCACCAGCCGAATCAGGCTGTGTTTAAATTCAAGTTGCCGTTGCAATTCTGCACAGTAACACGTTCGTTTGTATTTAATAACTTTTGTCCAATCATGACCCAAATAGGTTTAAAAGATTCGTCTCGTGATGTACATGCAAAAAATATAAACATATAAATATTTCGTCTACATTTAATATTACATGCATGTACTACAATATTAATGTGATTAGTTGCAATTACAATTTACAGATGATCTAAACAAGGCCTCAGACTCCCAAAGTTATGAACGCACATGCGTAAGCTGGTGGTACCAATGTACCATGCCCTGTGGCTTGGCCTCAGTAATGCAGTGCAGCACGGAGGCAGTAGAATACGAGCAGGCGGTCTTTCTGTTTTTTTTTTTTCGTTTTTTTTTAGAAAAATGCTAACGGAGGTAAAGAAAGATCCCCACCAATTCATTGCTTATGACTGAACTCAGAAGCTTTTAACTGCCTCCTGATCAGCACATGTGCAGACCAGAGACCCTCCGTAGGGCGGCAGGCAACGTCTTGCAAATCTATCATTCTTTACTCTTTCTACCCGGGTCTTTGCAGAGAGATTGCGTACTTGGCCCACTACGCTACGGTGGTAAACAAATATAAAAGTGTGTTTAAATCCAGTGCAGTTGCAATTCTGTACTGTAACACGTTCGTTTGTATTTGACAACTTTTGTCCAATCATAACTAAGTAGGTTTAAAAGATTCGTCTCGTGATGTATATACAAAAAGTATAAACATGTAAACATTTCGTCTATATTTAATGCTATATACATGTGCCGCAATATTGATGTGACTAATTACAATTGTAATTTACAGTGTATCTAAACAGGGCCTTCAGCACTTCATTTCGGTACCCTGCGCAGTAGATTTCACGATTTTTCCAAATACCCCCGACAATGAACTCCCAGTTCAACCAAGGTCAAAACCGCCGGTGAATCTTGGGCTCCCAGGGTAAAATTTTCACGGCCTGACGAGACCATACGATTTCCTGGTTCGTACCGCCACAAGCCAGTGGCTCAGTGCTCCAATAATTTCATCAAACGGCCATATGGCCATATGGGCGCGATCTGGCAGTGTTTCAGCTGACACTGGTCAGTGGGCGTGAGCGCTGTGTCAGCTTTACTGTTCAACCGTCACTGTGCCGGCCAACTCCGGTCCTCCCGGGCGTGAGGGCTAGGGCTACGCCCGCCCTACCCTCTCTGCTCTGCCGTCTGCTGACCATCATATATTTATCGGTAGAACATGCCGCTTACCTGAATGAGGCCTGCCATATCGGTAAAACATGCCGCTTACCTGAATGAGGCCTGTGGTTTTTGAAAGATGGAAATCATCAGTGCCATAACCGGGCAGAGTTCATCATTAGAGGTCTTGAGAAATGAGTTTTGGGGCGGATACACTTGAAAATTCTACCGAATGATACTGCAGCCTGATTGAATAGATACCAAAATTTGACATAATAAGCATTTGGCAAGTTAAAAATTAGGTTAAAAAATACCAAAAATTTGACAAGCCAAATATGAGAGGTCGTCAGAGGCCCTAGCTCGCGACAGTGATTCAAAATTATTAATTAACAAAGACATACTCCTATACTAATCCCTTTTGAAAGACAACAATAAATGTGAACTTGTAGATAGACATGCATGTGTGCACACGCACACAGAACATAACACAACTCACGACATCGGAACCTTTGGGCTGGATCCGTCTCACTCTCACACCCTCCAGGTGGATGGACGCCTTGCGTGCCCATTATTAATTTCTAAGCGCTGCCAGTTCGGAGCCGAAATGCAAATGGGTGGGAAAAATAAGACGACGAGAAGCCAAAAGAAAGGCCTGGTCGCTTTCCTGAAAAGAAGAGGTTTTGATCACATTTGGATGTCATTTGGCGACCCATGGAGATGGCAGATCGATGAAGACTAGCGCCCGTGGCATGGCCGGCCAAGACTTGGCTTATCCGCACATGCATAGCTAGCTAATCACCACCTCTAGTATTCGTCATTCATCAAGCACATCTATCGGTCAAATGTAAGCACTTTTGGTTGGGTGAAGGAAGAACAAAAGGGAGTTGTTAGGGTTTGTCTATACGAGCGGCACAAAAAAATTGTATTCGGGACTGAAGTGCATACGGACAATTTAGTCCATACGCATCAAAGTGCTCAAAATTCGTTTCTTGTTCCCGCCTTCCAAGGCACTAGTAAATGGGTATGTGATCGAGACCTGGACGGCACATCCCATAAATTCGGCCAAAATGACCTGCTGAATCATCTGATTCCTTTATGCCCCCCCTGTTCATGAAATTCAGGTGTCCGTTCACCTATCTCCCTCTGTCGCTACACGATTCCGTTCCAACCATGAATTTCAGGTACCAACTCCCGGCAACGTCACACACTCTACAGGCTACGCAAACGAACAGGCAATAGCAGGTGGACGATAAAATGGTGCCGAACAGAGCTTCTTTTGAGTTCAATCTATGGTGCCCAGCCCCACCATCTGAAGCGAAAGGCAGGCTCTCATGGTGTCTGCTTGCCGGGGGGGATCGAGCCACCAGGCTAGTGGCCTAGAGGCACACTCCATAATGACGTCCAGTTTCAGGGGCGTCCCAGTCCAGGCAAAAAAAAATGAACCTGAATTATGCTAGGGACTGCACTAAACAAGACCTAAAGCGACTATATACAGGCGATATGGGCGAACACATGTCCCGGCGGGGAGGATTAGCCGGGCAAAGACAAGGAGCGTGTCCCCTCTCGCGGATCCGTGGATGTGCTTTCTAACCAAACGCCATAGATTCCGGCCCAGTGAGGTGAGAAGCATGAGTGCTGTAGGTTGGTGGCAGTTTGCTCACTTTCATCAGGGAAGCGGCTTCTGTAGGCGGTGCCCAAAGGAGTAGCCTTTGCTTAATGCTTTTGTCATCATGCGCTACTTTATTAGTGGATAAAGGCTTCATTACTGTGGTTCATGAGTGTCCTTATTAGAGGTTAAACCGGGAATGGAAAAGGGGCACAAAGTAGCTTGGTGACATCATAGGACTTATTGCACTTGAGAGTCTTCAGAGTTCAGGCATCAAAGTTTCTCTGGAGTTCTGCCTATGGGCGATGGGTTTAGGCCACTCTTTGCAGAGATGCACAGTGGCTAAAGCAAGGAGCAGAAAGGATTTCTGTATGATCAAAGCGTGACCTGATCACAGGAGCAGCCTGCGATTTTAACTGCATTTGCCAACATATCTATCCAACAAGTAGTGTTAGCTTTTACTGTCATTTAAAATCCAAAGGCTTCTATGAAATCTGATATTTGATAGTCTGATGAATCATGGGCGACTCTTCAGGAACAAAAGCAGTAATACCAACAGAAGAAAATTAGCAGAGAAGAAAGCGCTGAAGTATCTGGTCCATGATCATGAATTAGTTAGGTAGATTGGCCTGGCCTAATATCATTCCAGTTTCTCATTAATCATACCTATCTCCATTGCCAGTAAGGATTTAGTTTGCCGTAAACATAAAATATCTGTGTATATAATCTACATACACACACATAACATTATAAGTACATTCAGAATGATAGGAGCTACTTAAGCAGCGCTTCAATTTGTACACTCACATTTACATGAATATCTGTTACAAGTCGGACTTGTACAAGCAGATGAAAACAGACAACAAATGCCATTGGCATTTCTGGACACATCTAGCATATAAATGGAATGATTGCATAGCGAGAACGAGGGTAATCTTCAAATTTCTGAAGATACCATTTATGTGTTTGTACCGCTGCAAACGACAAGTTTGTTATCTGCACAAAAGGAGGGTCAGTTTAGCCAGGTGCGATGAAAGAGAATGAAAGGATCCATAATGACAACTTGCTTGGATTCTGAACACCCAAAGGTGAAAAATGTCACCATGAAGCATACCACAAAAAGGTACATGAACCACACCGAAATGTCCGATCCACAGCTAGCTACCAACAAGCCAAAATATATTACCTATATACCAAAATTATAGCAAATGTTAATAACATACTGATTTCGGACCAAAAGTAGTGCCCTATATGAATTAGACAAAGAACAGCAAAATGTTCGACATCTACATCTTTTAGATATGAGAATGTGAAACAAATCGTGTTCCTAAGTAACACTACATTTTTATCATCCTTAACCGTATACAGAATATGTATATTCTCCTCCTGTGAGAATGCAGAAGAAACTAGGTTGGCAAAATGGATAATCAGATGCATAAGGAGCTCAACTCTATTATAATTCTGGGAGCTTTGACAATTTGGGAACTCCATAACCGGTGTCTCTTTGCTGGGGCATCTCAAAATTTTAGCTTCAGCAATATTGCTCGCTAAAGAGGAGCTGCTGGACTGGAATTTGGCCGGGGCTAAAGGAATTTTCCACCTCCTTGCCCTTGCACTGGATGCAGAACAGTAGCAGGCTTAGGCTAGGTCAGGTTGTTTTGTCTTTTGTCTTTTGTCTTTATCATCAACTATCTGTGTAACCTTGTGAAGTGAACTGGACTTGTTTTGGTGTCTTTGTGCAAGGCTTCGTCCCTCCTTTTCTTCTTAATAGAAAGAAACACAGTTCTCCTACGTTTTCGAGAAAAAAGTTGGCAAAATTGGGGCCATAGCATATCTGATGAGAAGTCTCATTACATCACATAGAGCTTCTGTGTAAACATTAAAAGAAATCTGGCATAAGGGATGCATGAAAAATCCCTGTTTTTTAGCACCCTCATCCACCAGGAGTAAACCCCAATATCCCAGGCTCGCAGACCCTAAAATTACAGAGAATGGAATCTTTATTTTGTTGGTAGCCTACATATTCACCTGACATCATTATTTATAGAACTTTAGTGGGATCTTCCATATTCATCAGTGTCTGCGACATCGTGGATATTAATTAAGACTGGAAGAGAGTAGGAACTCACTAGTTCAGCAAGGTAATGAGGGCAAGACACACGACTAAACCAGTCCCCGCATGGAATTACATATTCATCAGAATCTTTGTGTTCTCGCAATGATCCCTGCCAAAGCAGAAAAAAATGAAATCCAAAAGCATAAAATAACTCTGTAAAAGTGTCTACTAAGTTTGCAAAGAAAATGCATATCAAACAACCATCGTCTTTACACTAACCGAAAATAATTGTTCTTTGCAGTTTCAAACATGGGCAAATTCTATACATACCACCTGCTGTTGTATGTTGTTCGCATTTGCAACAAACACATAACTAGTAGAATGACAGAAGTGAATACATACAAGAATTGCATGGCAGCGGAACTGATGGAGTGAACCCCAGATGAAAATAATAGCACCAATCCACTGGCACCACCCCAGCTTTAGAATAGGCTTCAGGAGATGTGATGGGTCAATTGCTAGATCTGGCATTCTTGCTCGACCCTTCACTATGAACTCAGCTATTTGATATCGAAGATACTGTATTGCTTCAGGAAGACAAGAACTAGCAAGTGATAAAGGAGCGGCCACATAGTAGCTGGCAGGAAAAAAAAATGAATAATATGTCATCCCAATGGCTAATACAATGAAAGAAAGGGTCAGTGCAATGATACATTGATACTTGTCCAAATAGATACTTATATAAATATGGATGGTCTGTGTAAACCTCTAGGCAATATCACCATTAGTCCATTACAACAAAGTTCAATAACTTCAAGTATTGCTTAAAAGAAAGCCAGTCATAAATCTTTACCCCTGGAGCTGAAATTAGCAGCAATAGGTTAAGTTATTTTCTTGCTGATTAATCCAATATTCCAATGTATTTTCATGTTATGTGGATAAGATGTGCACAAGCTATCACAATGCAGAAAAGAACTTCCATATAGGATCTTTTAGCACAGGCATGTGAATTATGACAAAGCATGAAGGGAAGAAATGAGGGAATATATATACGAGTTGGCATGCCTTACATTACTTTGATTTTGATATAACTCACGAAAATGGAGGAAGTCAAATGAAAAGGCATGTGGAACTTACAACATGCCGGTTAGATATCCTATGATGTGCATTCGAGCTGAAGGGCTGTAGTGGAAGACATGTTCAGTCTCATATAGGCGTCTCAGGAGCTGAATTTCCATCAGTATCAGTACAAATACAGTACGCCAGACGCGATACTTGTGTTCCAGGGGTCGTGATGACCAGAAATGTGCCAAAGAGAATGAATTTGAACCACCAACAAGATGGCTAGCAATTGTGGAGTAACTTGATGGCTCTGGCATCAAAGGCATCATTTTCATGTACGCATAGAACCATACTGCAAGTAGCAAGCTAGTCGTCACAACCGCGCCCACCACGTAAAAATGCAAGAAGAATTTTTGTGGAACGGTCAACCTCTGCACTTTTAGAGAAGAATTATAAGTTTCTGAGAGTCGCAAAATTTCAATGCTTAAAATAAACTGCTCAACAGAAAATTGATACATAACCAGTTAACTGTTGTTGTTGACAGTACACAGTATCAGTCAACCAGTTAACTGTCGCGCTGTTGATAGTACACAGTATCAGTTTTTGTTTTCATGGGACTCATCTGACATGTGGTTTGAATGTTGTCAAATTACAATAACTAAACCTCAAAATTTGACAAGTTTTTGGAAACCTAGGTCTCAAGAAACTTTTCAAACTAAACTACATTAGGTCAAAAATTGCTTACGTTTGGTATCCTAGATTAATCATGGAATATATTTTCATAGTATAACTATTTTGAGTCATAAATGTTAATAATATTTTCTATAAACTTAGCGAACCTAAAGAAGTTTGTTCTATCCAAATCTATAACTGCATCCTTTTTGGGACGTAGGTAGTATGTAGCAGGAGCTCAGTAATTTCCAAGCCAACATCTCAGCAAAGTAATCACATCAGCTCAAAATTCTAGCAGAATTTCTCTAGTACCCTGCAACAAAGCAGTTATCCAGTAAACAGGAACATATATACAGGTTTACGGCACCACCTCTAAACAAAAGTGTGATTCTGACTACTCCAAAACTTCCTATTCCACCCCTCTTCAGTCAGGCAACCATTCCACAGCTATGTAATTGTAGATACAGCAAAATATCTCTCTGTTATATGTCACTTTTGAATTGTCATAATTTAAACTTCTCCAAGTTTGATCATGTTCATAGAAAAATATATGAACATCAATAACATCAAATTAATTTCATCAAGTCCACTATGAAATATATCTTGGTAATGCATTCATTTAATATCCTAGATGTAGCATAAAGCTAGAGTAAACTATAATTTGGAACCGAGGGAGTAGATGTCAAACTAATCCGAAATTTAGCTTGGACAAGAGAATAGCACGGTTGACATAAGCACCGTTTATACCCTACACGCTTCTATGTTACTAGAGCAATTCATAACCAACAGAAAATCAGTATGAACATACGGGGCCACGCATCAACTGTTTGTTTAGACTATACACGCTTTATCTTGCCAAATCATTCATAACCAACAGAAAATCAGTATGAACATATGGGGGCAAGCGACAACCACTTGTGCCAAGCCAGCACCAATCTTACCGACTTGGACGAGGACGAGGGCCTGACTGTCTTCCCGCGGGACGAGAAGGCGCAGAGGAGTCCGTGGATGAAACGGCCGCCGGGGATGGGCAGCGCCGCGGCGGCGATGGGGAAGGTGGCCGCGACCCAGCCGAGGCACAGGAGGTACTGGAGCGTGGGCCCGCTACCCGTATCCATTTGAACACTGCCAGGCAACGCGATGGCAAGGACTAGTACACGCGGGTTGGCGACGCGGCGCGGCGCGGCGGAGGCAGGGACCGGCGCGGCCGTGGGGCGTTCCGGTTGGTGCTTGGGAGTGGGAAGGAGGGAAGCGAATCTGGGAGGAGGCAAGCGATTTTGGTGCGTTTGCTTCGCGTGGCGGGGAGGTTTTAGATCGGTTCCTTCTGAAAGCGGGTGAACCGGGTTCGTGGTTAGGGAAATAGCTGGTGAGATAGATTAGCAGCAGCCGCGCCGCGAGAACCGGAGCACGAGGAGCAGTCGCCGCGTCGCGAGCGCGAGTAGCAGCAGCCGTCGTCGGCCACCAGGAGCCCGTCCTGTGCTGACGCCGTCGCCACCAGGAGCTAATGCCCGTGCAGCTGCTTGCAGGTCGCCGTCCACAAGCAGGGCAGTGCCCGTGGTGCTCACGGCCGTGCCGTGGTGGACTCGTGGCTCATCGCCTCTGCTGAGCGAACAAGCTACTGGGGTTGGGCGATCCGTGTCGTGTGTGGCCGGTATTCTCTTTTTTAGAAAAGGAAAACATGTGGGTCCCACCGTAACCTAAACCAAAATCTTGCCCCGTCTAAACAATGGATTAGCAATCTCACATTTCCTTATCCATATCCCACATCTATAAACCCATTCTATTTCCCTTACCGTTTCCCAATCATCATCCAAACACCACCCATAGAGTTGAAATCGCCATTGGATACTTGATCCAATAATTTGATCAGAGTTTCAACTCAGATAACAGTACTCCCTTAGTTTGTTTTATCTTAAATCAAATAATATTATGTTTGATCACTCATTTCTGAAAAATTATAGTTTTTAAACATATAAAATTATATATTACGAATTCTCATAGTAAATCTAAAAATATAAATCTTAGTCTTATGAACCTACCCCCCACCCCCACCCCGAATCACCGCCAGGAAAAAATCTAAGCTAGAATGCTAGCTAAATTTATATTAGCTTCACCGGTTGGAATAATTGTAAATCTCGTTCCGTTGTAATTGAATAGACCTTAATTGAGGTTGGATATACGGATACACCGTAATGTAGACCACCCTAGAAAGGTTGAGTTTACATGTTGGTTCAACTGAAAATAAACGCTAATTTTAGCTGGTGCTTCTTTGTTATGAGAAAAAATTCTGCTCTGTGTCGAAAAATAAGCTCTAATTTTGGCTGATACACCCAAACAAATGGTCTAGCTCACAGTTCTCAAATTTGCTGGAGAGCAAGTTTGGTGGTGGCTAAGTGGCACCATCAGTAGGCAAGTCGATCTCACACTCCTATTAATTCATTGGCTTGAGCAGGTGGCCGGTTTGGTGGTGGCTAAGTGGTACCATTGGCACGGATGCAAGTAATCGCCAGTTTGGAGACCTATTTTCTCAGTCAATATAAGCCTTAATCACTTTATATACCTGTAAAAACTGTGCAACAACGGACCGGTTTGGACAGTAATGAAATATACCTATTGTGCTATATACTCTCTGTTCTTGAAAAAAAAAACAATTCCTAACAATTTTAGGACATATATTAGCAAAGGAGAGAAAACTATTCTGGCCCTCATCAAGCTGATGGACTTTAGTACTTTTTATCTGCCGAGAGTCTTAATTGAGCCGTGTTCATTTGGAGTATTTTGCAGTCTTTCCATTGGTTCAGCACCCAAACCGGCTTGAGAATTGGATAATTTGAGATGGAAGGGATTGTGATTAAATGTGATCAAGAATTCGAGGAGAGATAAAATCGGGCGGATATAGACCATCAGCTCTAGAAATTGATCTCTTATGGACAAATTTTAGAAATTAATTCTTTGAGAGACATATGGAAGTATAGGTTTAGAGACATTCAATTTGGACCACAAACCAAGCGTGACATTGTGTTTCCAACTACTCTCGAAGATTTTTTTCGGTCGAAGTATAGTTCACTTGTCTGAAAAGATACACTAATTTTGGCTGATGCTGTGAGAGAAAAAACGTTGTTCTATGGCTGAAAAAAAAACCAAAATCTAGACATTTTGTTTGGAATGGTAATGTAAATCTGGCAACTGAACCTGAAGTATTCTGAATAATCGAAAAGTCCTATGGCTATTAGGCCGTCGCTGAAAAGCACTCGACCAGCCTACTTGTGCGGCCCATAGGAGGATAGAGCAAACAGAGCGTGGGCCGTTGCCATGACTAATACAATTTGATGAGAGGGGAAACTCATTTATAACATTCAAGTTTTACGATATACTCCCTCCGTCCCAAAATAGATGTCGCTATGGGATACGTGCTGGTCAAACTTTCTCAACTTTGACTGAGTTTATACAAAATACGTGCAACATTTATATCTCCAAATATTATGCGAGAAGTTAAATATTTATAAATTTAACTTAATACATATAAATAAAAAAATATTTATAGCTCATAATAGTACTGTTAGATGAATTGTTGAACATATTTGAATAATAAATCTATATGGAGATACAAATATTGCTAGTATTTTCTATAAAGCTAATCAAACTTATCAAAATTTGACCAGCATTTATCCCATAACGTCATTATTTTCGGGGCAAAGGGAGGAGTCCGATTTTTAGCCTCAATTATAATTTAAAGGACTTGCTAAAGTTACTGGAATTTTATTTGTTTTTCAAGCAATAGTTATTGCATCTACTTTATATGTTAAAATTATAGATTTAGTTTGTTGTAATTTTCATAGGTATAATCTGCAATTTTTTATTTAGGAATACAAAACCGTTTGATAATATCCCAAACAACGGTAAAATTTGATACGTGTTAGCACAAAGACAATTGACAATTTACAGTTATTTCCATAGTCAGATAAGGATAAAAAATTATATGTTACGGTACAAAGACAAATTTTGATCTATTTTGGCATAAAAATAATTTAAAATTTACAATTACTTTTATAGTAAAAAATAATAAAACTCCCATGACTAATTGATAAAGACAGATTTCGTAATACTCGGGCCACACACGCTACAACTGACAGTTGTGATTGATCGTGTCCGGGCGCTTTGGAACATGCACCGATGGTTTGCTGAATGGACTCCAAAGTTCAGGCGACTGATGGATAGGAGTTGCAATATTTTAATGTCTCTTATCTTTTATTAAAATCCTTTCTTGTTGCACCATGATGGTTTTGAATGGCGGTTTTGTCTCACCACACACCATATCAACCATGAAGAGGATAAACTTCTCAAGAACGACACTCTTTGTAAGACGGAGAGAGTATATACTAGCATGAGTAGCATATCTCACAGTATTTGATACTTGATTTTTTTTAATAAAAGTATATGCTTCTATAAAAAAAAAACACTTAAGATGGAAAAGCAGATGGTTTTAAAAATTGAGAACAAAAAAAAAATCATTTTTTACATATGAACGAGAAATTACACTACCATGGATATTTAAAGGGCTAAAATTTGAAATGAAGTTTTCATTGTTATAAGAGGTTTGTACTTACACTATGCCAAAAACAATATTATCCTAGGTTTAAAGTTTGGTTTGAATATTAAGATTACATAAAATGTATCAGCATTTATACCTCAAAAATTATTATAAAAAACATATATAAAAATATCATTAGATGGATATTGAAACATATATGGACAGAGTTGAGACAGGTTGCTTTATTAAGAGATTATAGTGACAATTTTTTTGGGATAAATATTTTTTTTTTACGGAGAAAGTTCGCCAAAAGGTTTAAGGGCGCGCGTTGGCGGCGGACGGGAGGGTTTCGCCAAAAGACCTGGCAATGCCAGGCTGGCAACCAACGAAAACGAATCGGTCGGCTGGGCCACCGCCGCGGTAATCCGTGCTCCGAAATTTGGCCAACGAAAATTGATTTACCCGGCGCGAGGAGGCCCGCGGGGTGAACGAGATTGGCGGCCACGCTCGGGACGTGATCCATTCGCCGCCACGGAGGGCGGACGACACCGCGCGCATCGTGCGTTTCCATTGCCACCACGACGACTCCATCCGCGGGCACGCCATGTTGAACACACGCAAATACAGGATAAGTTGCTGAGTAGAAGCCATCGGCTTCATCTGTTTTTGCCACTGTGATCCTGATCCGAATGTAGCTTAGGACGGTTCCCAGCCACCGTTTGGTCGGTTGTCACGGCACTTGCCGATTCCTGGATCCCAAAGACACTGGCCGCAGCTCTAAAGTTGAGCACGGACGAACAAGATTGGAGCACGAAATAATTATGTGAAGCGCATTGCTGGACAAGCGTGTAAACAAATTCACATTCGAGGACGATAAAGCGCAGAAACAAACCACCCTTGATGAAAAAGGCAAAGCAGAGGAAACCTCCAGCTATGCATCGCTTTTCATCAAGCAACATGATCATCATGATTAGGAAACGAAAATCGTTGCCAAAAGATGCACAAACAAAATTTCCCAACAAATTAAGCGCCAGACACAGCAATCACAATTCAGAACAAGAAAAATTTCCGAAACCTGCCAGTTGATTTCACGGCATCAAAAGCAACCTAAGCCATTTGTTACACTACGACACCATGATAGATAGAACTTGCCTAGAACAGAACACACCATCAGAGACACTTTGAGGGCACACACTTAGTTTGTACAACTGCCAACCGACGCAACACCACGATCAGCGCTACCTATGCAACCCATCTCATGCCGCAACCTTCCGGGCCTTCTTGGCGACGGGGGACTTCACGGTCTTGGGCTTGGCCTTGGCCTTGGCGGCAGGGGACTTCTTCGGCTTCGCCACAACCTTCTTCTTCTCGGGCGCCTTGCGCTTGGTCCCGGCGGCGGCAGCCTTCTTGGGCTTGGCCGCTGCGGCCGTCTTCTTGGGCTTGGCGGCGTCCTTGGCCGGCTTGGTGGCGGCGGCGGGCTTGGCCTTGGACTTGGGCTTGGGGGAGGCCTTCTTGGCGGCGTCGGAGAGCTTGTACGAGGCCTTGACCTTAACGAGCTTGCCCTTGCCGGCGAACCCGCGGAGCTGGATGGATAGCATCTTCCTGAAGTTGGGCGGCAGAGACGCGCCGTGCTTGTCCTCCACATACTTGGCGATGGCGTGCGAGCTGGAGCCCGTCCTCTCCTTCAGCGCCGAGATCGCCTCCTTGATCATCTGCACGGGCACGGAACAGAACAAGTTTCGATCAGACCCCAGTTCCGACGGAACCCAGCCACCAATCAGTGAAAAACCGAACGCGGTTCGACCGACGAGACTCACCTCGAAGTAGGGCGGGTGGGAGGCCCCGGCGGCCGCCGCCGCCTTCGGCTTGGAGGCGGCGGGCTTCGGCTTCGGCGCCGCGGTGGTCTTGGCGGGGCGGGACGCGGGCTTGGCGAGGGCAGGCATCGTGGGTGGCTTGGGTGGGATCGCGAGTGGGCTCTAGAAACTGCAGCTGCGATTTCGGAGCGGGAGCTGTGCGGTGAGTGGATAGATTCGACGGGACCGGGTCATTTTATAGGCGGGGGAGGGAGCGATCCGGCGGAAGGGTAGTTCTGCATCCTGATTGGCTGGAGAGGAAAGGCCATGGATCGCGATCCGCGGGAGGGGGCGCGGGGCGCACCGGGGCCGTTGGATAGAGCGGGCGGTGCGGACGCAAGGATCAGTGTGCGCCGCGCGCCGCCCGACGCCCGCAGCGGGAAATGCATTTTTCTACCTTGAAACAAAACCGCGCGAGCGCCTGTTAGTGGAACCCGTGCACCGTAGACCGGTGAATGGGTAGTCCTGCTCTCTCGCTGTGGACGTGCACCGATTTCCCGGTGTTCTGTGAAACAGGTGTAGTACTACGAAGATAGAAGTACTGAGAGACGTGGATTTGCGCGTGGTTTCAGGCTTTGCCAATCTTGATACACGGGTGTATCTGGAGTTTCAAGATCTCGGGGCCCGGGGTTAACAAAATGCCCTTCTTAAGGGACTCTCTAAATACTTCCTAATTAATAGTAGAAAAATTCTAATAAAAAATACTTTTTAATATACTCTTTAATTAGTTATCAAATATAGCTACTCTTTATTTTGAATTTTTTTTTCTAGTTAAAGATAGATAGCGAGAATAACTTTAAAGTACGTATAATGTAGTATATAAAACCTATTGAAAAGTGATAAGATTTAAAAAACGATATTTATGTAAATGACTCTTTAATTGATGATTAGAGAAATATTTTAGAGAGACTTTTGGAGATGCGCTAAGCAACTTCAAGAGACTCTCTAAATTCTTTCTAATTAGTAGAAATATAGATTCTGATAGAAAAACACTCTTCAATAGACTCTTTAATTGGTTATCTAGATCTAGCCAAAAGAGATGGCGAGAATGACTCCTCAGAATACGTGAAACATATACAAATATACAAATTCGGTAGCAATCGTAATCATGGATTCTTTTCAAACATGCGAACAGAGCCTTAGCGTTTACAATGTCACTTGCTCCCCTCATTCTTTTTTAAGTGTGGTTCTCAGCTTCGGAAGTTCTTTTTTAATCATAGGTCGGGAGTTATGGCGTAGGTTGAAAGTTTTGACTTAGGTCAGAAGTTCCGAGTTTATTTAGGCCATTAACTTTTGAACGTTACGGCATTCCGATATTATTATCGGAGACGTCCGATATTCCGACGGCTATAAAAGGGAGTGAATTATAAATACCTCAAACCTCCACCTTTAGAGGTCGTTGATCTTAGTGACTTACTTGTCTTTTCTTGAGTTTTGCTAACACTCTTCAACCCTCTCTAAGTGAGTAATTGATCTCAATTGCGAAATCCTTTAGTTGTTGATAGAAAAATATAAAAAAGAGCAAGCCATCCTCTTGAGCATTTATGCAAATCATTGATTCTGTATTTCGCATTTGTTACTCTTGGACTCTTCGTTCATAGACGGTTAGGCGTCGGCGGAGAACACCAAAAAGCTTGTGGTATGCGTTAGAAAGTTTGTAATAGTCGATCTCACCGCCGAAAGAAAAGAGATCAAATAGTGGAAGGAATAAAAATAGTTGAAAATGACCACGAATAGATTGGCTTGTGTTGATATCCTCTAGGGTGAACTTAGTGTTCCACGCAGTCACCTTAACGGAAACTAGGACTTGAGGGAGTCTGAATTCGGTAAAAACAAGTGGTGTGTGAAAGTCCCTAGTTTGGTTTTGGCAATTGATGAAACCTAGTTACTCACCTAAGTGCCAAGTGTGTGCAGCCTAAGCAAGGTTAGTGATGAGGAGAAAGTTGGCATGAGCTAAAAGATGAAGATCAAGTGATGGAGAAAGGAAAAGAAGTTGAAGAAAGAAAGCAAAAGGCTAAGGTATTATCTAATAGAGCTTTTCTTTTGGTGATCAAGACTCCAAATGGGAGTGATCACATTTAGAATAGATAGCCAACTATAAAGAGGAGAATTGAGCTTTGGATTTCCTTCAAGTGGTCTAGATTGCATCTCATTGCATTGAAACTAACTCAACCTTGCTTATGTCTTGAAAACCCATTTTGAAAAAGTTTGCAAAATGCTATCACACTGTGCACAAGTGTTGTAGACTTTGAGTGTTAGCACATAGAAGCAAGGGGTTGAAAATAGACTTGAAAATCGCTGAAAAAGAGCGTCGGATGCTAAGTGGACAGGGCGTCGGACCATTGGCAGCTAGGGTCCGACGGTCCCTGGTCACTATGCTAACTGTGCAGAAGCGTCGGACGGTGGGTGTTGGTCCGACGGTGGGCGTCAGACTGCGTCCGAGCATTTCATATGCTCTCGGTGTAAATTTGCATAGCGTCGGACGCTGGGAATCCTTGGTCCGACGCACTGACGCGCAAGAGTCCGACGGTGTTCTGACCTGCTGACAGCTGTGAGAGTCGAACTGTCTGACGGTCTGCGAAGGGCGAGCTTCGGACTATTGGGTGCCAGTCCGACGTCGTGGCGTGGCGAGTTCACGTTCTGGCGCAGTGTGCGGCGAACTGAGTTTAGAGCGTCGGACGCTGCTGGTTAGTCCGACGCTGAGCCTTGGACAGCGTCCGATGGCATTTTAGCTCTCTGTGACCTCTCTGAAAGCGTCGGATGCCAGTGAGCTTTAGTCCGACGCTGCTGAGTCCGACAGTTGAGAAAAGGGCGCGAATAAGTAGCCGTTGAGATCCAGCGGTTGTGGTTGAACCAAGCTGACACGTGGCGACATCGTGAGCGTCGGACGCTAGTGTTTGGTTCGACGAGTTCGGTCCGACGGTTGCGTTCGAAGGTAGAAAAAGGGTGTTAACGGCTGTTTCAGTGGGAGTAACGGCTAGGATTGCACTTAGGGGTATTTATACTCCTTCCCTGGTCACTTGGTGACTCTCTTGCACACTTAGATCATTGACATACACTTTGGTTGTATTCTAACCTCCCACTCTCTCACTTATTGTAACAGAACCGTCTAAATCACGTGGCCCACAAGCACCTGTCAACGTCACTAATGACAGCTGACAGCCGGGCCCGTGTTCCATATGACCTAAGCGGGCTCTGCCGGGCTACATAAGCACCCGTTATCTCCGACAGGATCCCATTGCGAAGTCATTACAGAGTTACAACATTTCATAACAAAATACATCAGAGTAAAAAGTGCGGAAGAGTAAATAGTACTTAATATTACAGCCCAGAGTTCGAATAAAATTAAGTGCAGTTATTGCAGACCATAAATATAAAAGAGTAGCAGTAGAGTTTAGGACAACAGTACAACAAATAGTTTAATATTACACGAACCCTGCCCAAGGGTTTAACTTTAGTCTTCTTCACTCTCCTGGACGATGGTGACGCAGCACGGAGCGAGACAAACGTCAATCTCCTGCTGCCCTCCTGCAACGGGGTTAACAAACCCTGAGTACATGGGGTACTCCGCAAGACTTACCCGACTAAAGTGTAAGATTAGACCCAGGAATGCAGGCTGAGGGGAAGTCAAGGTAAGGCTTTAGCAAGAGTTCAAGAATTTTGCGGAAAAGCTTTACTATTCCTATCCCAATCTTTTATTTCAATAATACTATCCCTCATTATCCAATTCTCCAAGTACTTTCTCATATATCAACATTCTTTCGTTTACTTAATCCATTTAAAAACAAACCTAGTTCCGAACCAAGTTCCGATGTAGGGGTGAGGATCAAGTCTCCATATCCGAGGAGCAACGACAATTCGAATCGATTAATACCCAGCTGGGGATCCCTATCCACACTGCGTATGTAGCACTTAAACTTGCATACGCCAACCCCGCCTACCACGGCTTTTCATACCCCGGAACCGGTCCTGCGCCACCCGAGAGCACAGTACTCCTCTCGTCTCCAGGCTCGACGGCCACGAGGGTACACGCTACTCTCGCCATCTCTCCACTCCCAGTGCGTGGTTGTCGGTTCCAGCAGTAGAGCCACCGGAGTCAGAGGCTTTCCGTAGTATGTGGCTAGTTGCAAAGTCTTGATCACAGCAGGCCTGACAACGAACGGTCCCTAATATTTTTCCGTTAGAAACCATGCATTGGGACTCTAACCCAAGTACACTGGTAACTACCCGGTTTTCACATCCCTTTCCGATGGCGAGGATCGCTGGGACTCTAACCCAACAGATGGTCGACCAAACGGAACAACCCATCCATGTGGTTGACAATGAACTAGCTAGGCACAATGCCAACCAACAAGGACATAACCAATCTCATAAAGTGATTCATTTGTTTCATATTATCACAGTTTTCAAAATAGCATTTTTGCAATTTTATCATTAAGCGTGACTAAGCATTTTTCAATACTTTTAAATAAATCAGGGTCTTAGGTATAATATGTGGTCAAGGAATGGTAATGCATCAATAGGTTATCACTCAACTCCTAATAAGCTAATGCAGTAGATTAACTCAAGTGATAAATATTTTTGAATAACAAGGAGGGGCTGAATGCACCGGGGCTTGCCTTGGATTGCGTAGAGTGTCGGATCCGGGCCAGTTCCACAAATATCAAATCCTTGTACAGCTTCCTGAGTAGTCTCCTCAGATGGACCCTCAGACTTTACCTCTGGATTCTCGGTCACTACACATTTGCAATGAATGAATGTATGAATGTGATGCACATGAAATGACAGACGAAATTTAATAACAAATAAACCACACATGTGTATGAGACCCTACCTTAGCTAGACATGAATAATCTAATTCATACTGCCCTAGGTCATAAAGGTGATTGACCTAGAATCTCAATCAATCCAAAAATCACACCAATCAATAATCATTCCATTTATTATTCCTTATATTATCATTTAAACCAACATATAATTTAATAAATATTTAACTATTTTCATTTGATGTCAAAATGCACCAACAGATAGATTTCAGTACCAAACAGTGACACAATAAATTTCATGATTTTTGGAACATCACAGAAATTATTAAAAATCATCAAAGTTCCTTTTAACATTTAATGTGCTGATTTTTAATTAATACAGAAAACACCCAAATCCTGTATTTAATATTTTTATTAAATTCTACACATCACAGAAAGTATCTAGCAATATTTTCATAATTTTTAGTGCAGTAGATTAATCCACACAAAAATATTAAAACTTAACACTATTCATTTCAATTAAAATGGAAAAGTAATTAGAAAATCGCTGGAAAAAGAGAAACGGCCATTCGGCCCACCATGGCCCAGACCACGGCACCGCGCGCGCGCCACCGAACCGGCCCCAACCACGCACCGGCCCAGCACGGCCCAGCTGCGGCCGCGCGCGCTCGCCTCCGCGCCGGGTCGCTGACAAGCCGGCCCCAGCCGTCAGCCTCCCGCGCGCGCTCACGCGCCTCCGCACGGGGACACTGACAGGCTGACCCCAGCCGTCAGTTCCTCCTCCCACCTCTCGCTCTCTGCTTCGCTCCGACTCCCGCGCTCGTGCGCGCACGGCGGCTCGCCGCCGGCGGCCTCCCTCCGGCAAGGGAAACACCACCGGACATCGAGCAGAGCCTAGAGACACTACCCTAGAGACCTTGAACGGCTAGACCCGACCGGCGACGAGCTCGTCGGTCACTACGGCGACTCTGCGGCGGCGGCGGACCACACGCCGGCGAGCGCGAAACGAACGCGACCAAATCAAAGGTAGGAAACGATTCGGGAACTCACCACGACCCTAAACCACTAGCTGGTTGGGACGGAGACGGGACGGAGGAGCGGGCTTGACGACGTGCCGACCCGTGACGAAGAGCACCGGCGATGACCTTTCCCGTTCCGGTGATCCTAGAGCACCAAATGGCGAACCAACTAGCACATGAGAGACAGAGAAACACAAGGACCCCAAAACGCACACAATTTCTGGTAGAACCTCACCCTAAAAGACCGGCCTCGGCTTCCCGACGTGCGGTGGCGCCCTGCTCGGCTCCGGCCGGACGCGGAGACGACGACCCGCGTTTCCGGATGCTCGAGGCACCACAGCCCACACCGATGACACCAATCGATGCGCAAGGAAGCTAGCGAGCTTGCTTGGAGATGGAAGAGGCAGTGGTGGCTTGGTCACGGTGAATTTTACCGCACTCCGATTGAGCTCGACGGCGGCCGCAAGAAGGAGAAATGAGGTCGGGACGGTGCGGTGGTGGTTTATAGTACCGGGCGAGGGAGGGGATAAGCTCGGCTGGGTCCGGGGCCCCCTCTCGGCTGCTTGACAGCGGCTCTGGTCGCCCACGCCGGCCGGACGGCGCCCGGCGCCGCGCGCGACGCGGAAGATGAACAGGGGGACCCCCCCCTGTAACTACAGTACTAGGCTATATAGGTCAAATGCTATTTGATTCAAATTGGATCTGATCCAGCCCGAATCCGAGGAAGTGGTGAATACAAAAGTCGTAGAGAATTTCTTGTAGATCATTTTTGCTTTTGACACCAATTTCAAATTCAGCCAAAATTTCAAATTACAGAAAAGGGGGTAAAAGTTGGGTTTGAATTTCAAACTGAAATTTTAAAATTACTTTTGATTCTTCTCAACAACTTGAAAATTGGTAAACATGAAAGTTGTTCTACTCAGTGAGATTGACAACTTCTATGTAGGAAGTTTTTAAAGATTCTTAATATTTTTGAAATTGAAGTTTCAAATATAAATTTTAATATAGTAATTTGAGCTAAATTTGAATTTTTATAATATAACTTCAAAATCTCCAAAAATAAAAGTTGTTCCATTTTAAAAACTCTACAACTTTTATTAAGACACTTTTCCCATATTCCATATATATTTTGAATTGGGTTTTTAGGTCAACTTTAGGGTTTAATTTGATTTCTATTTAATTTCATTTTTTATTTTTGATTAAGGACTTAATTACACAATCAATACTTAGCTGAAATCAATTCACTCTAGGCCCTAAGCACAATCATATGCAGATGCTTAAATTTAAATATGATGACATGGCAGATTAATTGAATTGTAATACCAGAGGTATTACACTTATTCATCTCTTGATCATCTTTGTGAGATTGAATGAACCTCAAGTGCATGATTGGTAGTGATTTGCATTGTAGAGTACTTGAGAGTAAGCCATTACTGAGTTCTTATTCTCTTAGGATATTGCCGTGTCCCTAAACGGCTTGGAGGAGAAGAAGGTGTGGAGCAGCTTGGTGATTGTGCTTACTCACACCGGTGGATTATGAGGGGTTTGTGCCTATCCCGAGCGGAGAGCTCAAAGGTAATTCTAGTGGATTGCTCGTGTCATTGAGCTACTTCCTCCGTTGTAGGTCCTTGTGGCGCCTTATGTAGGATCGGTGTGTGATACCGATCAGCCATCGAACCACCGGTTGAAGTCGACGAAACGAAGACGTAGCGTGCCGGCAAGCACGTGAACCCCGGGGATAAATCTTGGTGTTCATATTGCTATCCTCATATTCGAGTGAGTGAATTGTTGATTGTCCCGGTAATTGACTTCATCTCAAGGCAAAGGTATAATCTCTAAGCTCATTTTATTTATCTTTGTGCAAAGTAGTTTTGTTCTCTAGCTAACTTGTCTTATGTAGTGTGTAGTTGCTTTGCTTATGCTAGTTAGCTTGTGTGGTTTAGGGCTTAGTAATAACTAGAATTGTGTAGGTGGCTTATTTAGATTAGTTGTTGCTCTAGCATTATTTTTATAGCCTCTTGTGGTACTAATCACTTATTCTAGTGGTTTGTAGAATTTCAATTTAGGCTATTCACCTCCCTCTAACCAACTCGGACCTTTCACCGTGTCTCATTTGCATTCTACTTGGTATTTGTAATCGTCTGTGTTGTGCAAGCTCTTCTATAGGCCTTTTGTGTGGCAAAACATATTTGCAAAGCTCATGAAACTTGTGTGGAAGCTTGGAGTTAAACCGCGCAAGATTTGGAGCTGAACTTGCCAGTCCATGTATAGCAGACACGTCCTCTATACACCATTAGGAAGCTCAGTAATTTACTCACTCGATTTTTCATTGGGTAGATTTTGAGTCGTGACCTTGTATGTCTTCCACGCCTTCCACGCGGCAGTGCCGAACACCAAGCGACAATGCTGCCATGGTTGTTGATAGTTTTCGATAAACTATTTTTGCAGGACCATGAATTCAAACCCTATTTTATATTTATATTTTTCTAAAGGAAAATGGCTTTAAACCAATGTTTTCTTATGTCTTACGTTTTTCAAAACATAACAAGAAAGTTTTATTAGAAAATCTTCAAGTTGGAGTTTTGAACACAAAGAGAAAAAAATGGGTTCGACACATGTCTATGTCTAATACAATTATCACATGCAATAGAAAAAATTTTCATTGCATGAAAACCCGGAGTGTTACGAGATGGTGAGTGGTGAGGCTACCGACATACAGCCGGAGCTGGAGCGTGTTCGCTTGAGCTTATTAGCCAAAATTAGTGGAATTTTTGCAGCCATAGAATAATGTGTTTTTCTTTCGATAAATCAGCATAATCCAGCTTATTAGTCAAAATTAGTGGGTTTTTTAGCCATAGAACAATGTGTTTTTCTTTCGACAAATCAGCATAATTCAAAATAATCCAAAATAAGGGCGATTGAATAACGAGCTTTGGATGTTAATAGGCCTGTTACGTTCAGCTTGGTTGGCCCTGGGCGGTCCAATCCAATGCAGGGGCCGTGTTACGGGCTCCAATGTTTTCCCTTTCCCACACCACACTGCGTTGTGCTGGGCCGAACAGCCAGCTATCGTGTTCGTGTCGTCAACTGTCTAAAGCCGAGTCCAGACACCAGCGTCAGCGTCAACAGGTCACTTTCACATTCACCTGCCTCGCAATTGTTTTTCGTTCATCGGAGAAGCATGGAGCTGCCGACGGCTAACCCGGGCTTCCGTCCCGGCTGCCAGGACGCTCCCGCGATGGGCTTGGGGTTGGCTCCGCGGCTGCCACTGCGTCGTCCCGCCGCCGTCTCCCCGCATAGGTTTGTATCTCTGAAGTCTGAATTCTTCGATTTCTGCCGTTTGTTCCGTTCATAGATGGAAAGTTGCAGTCAGTTGAAGCGCTAATCTCATTCTTCATTTTGCTTGCTTATATAGTCCGCCCGCTCACTCATGCAATTGCAAGAAAAGAAGAAAAGAAAAAAGAAAAGAAAACCATCGGTTTGTTTTGCTTGCAATCCACATTTTTCCCCATTGATGTACACAATATAAATTAGCTTCACGGAACGTAGATCACTAGATTCCACTTAGCAGGAGTTGTATGGTGGAGAATTAAAGACCCAGGAGCAGCAATTCTTGCCTTGGATCATGCAAACCATTGTGAATGCAATGTTACTTCAGTTAGGAACAAACATATGGAATGATGTCTGACGGTTAAACTTCTGTAGGAAAAAGAAAATGCAGTATTGTATCATATGAAACATGGTGGACACCCAATTAAAATTAACGGGCAGCAGGCAGTGCTAGAACGGCAACCTGTTTACTATTCGACTTACCAGTCGTAGCAGGTCGATTTTTTTTAAAAAAAAGTTCAGATGATGTTTTTCTTTGTGGACATAGTTCTTATGCATTGAACTGCAATTTAAACCCTCTTGTCACAAATACGTTTATTCTGGACTTCATACAGCATTTTTCCAAACATAACTTTGAATTTTGACAAGAATTTTTCCCAGATTCCTTTAAATTGCAATATTGATATCTTTTCGTGTTTCCTGTCTAAATATTTAAATACCATTGTAGTCAAAGTTTCAGCGGTTTCACGGTTTTTGCAACCAAAGGGAGTGCACAACTTTCCTGATCTCTTCTTTGGTGTTTCTGTACTACTAAATATACAATAACCTTCTTTGTTTATTTGAAAGACTAGCCTTGAGTTTCTAGATAACTTATTCTTCATATACTGTCTGTACTTCCAAACACGATTATCTAACATGTGCAGGACTGGCAGAGGGAAGTTTCCAGTGGCAGCCACCAGTCTAGATGACTATCTTCCAATGCGAAGCACTGAAGTAAAAAATAGGTAACTTGTTTAATTCAAAGCAAGTGCTGGCATTTTTTTTTGTTTCTTAATTAATTTATTTGTCTGAATCACACTTTTTTTAGAGTTTGAGGGCATCGCCCCGGACTTTCGATTGATAACCAAAAGACCAAGCGTACGTTACAGCACTTTGTCAAGAACCAAACCCGTCAGTGGCCACTGGACCGAGATTACAAGAAAACGCCTCCAGACTGTGGTAACAGACAAAAACAACATCTTAGCTAACTCCACACTCTAAGCTAGCTCGAGCTCCTTGTTCACTGAACTCCACCAAGCGTCTTTTACCACTCCAGACTCCAGAGAAAGGTCTTCAGCGACCTTGCACTCCCAGCCAACGCTTCCTTCACACCCTCCGTGGAACTTCAAGTGATGGCCAGCGGAGTGTACTTCAGCCAGAGCACTTGTCCAGCAGCAGTCTTGATCTTGGAGATGTAAACCATCAGAGCATTTTTTTTGTCCTCTGCACAATAGATCGCCCAATTCTGTAAGAGACCTGTAATCTTGAAGAGCAACATTTCCATGCTTCTCCAACCAAAATTCTGAAAACACAGTTCATTTCTAAGTTTCCAAATCGACCAAATAACTGCAGAAGTAATCATATTAAGAATGCAGTTCTTCTTATTACTCAACCAAAATTTTTCTATATCAGTTATGTCAGCACCTATCTTGAAGCCTATAATACCACAGGGTGGGCTGTTAACTGAGTAAAAACTGCTGTGTACATCATTTTTAAAAGAATAGATTCAGTCTGTACTAGATGTTCTATGGCAATGTTTGCCCTTCTATTCTGAACTTGTATTGTCAAAACCTTAAAATGTCATGAAAAAGTAATTCATCATCAGCCACCATTTGCCAATTGGGACATGAAGTCAGCTTATCCATACCATGATATAAAGACCTCTTTGCTGTTTTCCAATTGACTCATTGAGTTTGTTATCTTCAAGATAGGTATAATTCTTATTTCAGTGAGACTTGATACGAAATGGCTTAGGAGAGAGACCCCGGATAGCCGCCTTTCCTTGGGAACTATCTTAGGATCTCTTCTTGCTTGACTCTAATCGATACATGATGGTCTCTTTTATAGAGACAACTTACTTGACCCCCCAAGTAAACATCCTAACTGAATCAATGTATCTTATCTTTTTCATAACAAAACAAACCAATCTAATCTAATCTAATCAGATCTGGCACTGTCCACGAGGTACTGTTCACGCACTGCCCCTAGGCCAGCTCCACTTGCCATGACAGACCATTTTGATCTTACATAATGCAGACATACTTGGTGAATGATGGCAGGTTTAACTCTTGCATGGATAAACATTTACTTAATTGAGAAGCAGAAAATGTTCTTGTTTTTTCATGAAGCCAATCCCGCAAAATTAACCTGATTATGGAGTACCACCCCTTTTCTCTGCAAGTTGGCAACTTTTAACAGGAAGAATCTTGCCCTAAATGTGAACTCAATATATCGTAATATCTAAATGCTCAATAATGTTGTGCTTCTATTGTACTCTGAGCTCACTTGTTTACGGATTGGAGCAAAGCAGGATTAGACAACCTCTGGTGATTGCAATTCAGTTTGATGTTACTCCCTCCATGCCAAACTGTAAGTCATTTTTACTATGTATCTAGATATAATATATATCTAGGTGCATAGAAAAAATCATGTATCTAGAAAAGCCAAAACGACTTGGCACTTTGGAACGGAGGGAGTATAGCTTAAGGGTGTGTTTGGTTGGATGGATATCCATATATAGGACATGGATATCCTTGAACATATGGTGTTTGGTTGCATTGACTAGCTGAACCTGGATATCCACAATAAAGAATATTCTGGGTAGATGCTAGATATCCCGATCCTCAGAAATCTAGCGGATGAGGATATCCACATATTGATTAGCACATGTTTAGTATGACAATTAGAGTAATTTATACTGCTAATTAACATATTTTATTTTAAATTATGTATTATAATGACAAGATTAGTGTCGGTACATAATTATTAGGTTGTAATTAGTTGTTATTATTTTTAAATAATAGATATAATTAGTCAAGTATTCTCGTCCCATGCAATCTCGTCCATCCAACCAACCAAACAGAAAAATGATTCATCACATCCATCCAACTAAACAGGCAACATGGATATCTACATCCCAAAATCCATGGATGGCCATATCCCATCCACCCTTGTCCTCAAACCAAACACACCCTAACTGGTCGTACTGTTTGCGTACCAGTATCTGTGAGCTCTAATACTTATATCTACTTCCTGATGTCTTTCCTTTATCTTTGATTCTATGGTGCAGGACATCAATTGGTGATATCAGAAGACTCAGACTAATCACTGCAGTGAAAACCCCTTATTTGCCAGATGGAAGATTCGATCTTGAAGCATATGATTCTTTGATAAACATGCAGATAGAGGGTGGTTCTGAAGGTGTAATAGTTGGTGGAACAACAGGAGAGGGTCACCTAATGAGCTGGGATGAACACATTATGCTTATTGGGCATACTGTTAACTGCTTTGGCACTAGAATTAAAGTGATAGGCAACACAGGAAGTAATTCTACCAGAGAGGCTGTTCACGCAACAGAGCAGGGATTTGCTGTTGGCATGCATGCAGCTCTCCACATCAATCCTTATTACGGGAAGACCTCAACTGAAGGATTGATCTCTCATTTCGAGGCTGTTCTGCCAATGGGTCCAACCATCATTTACAATGTGCCATCCAGGAGTGGCCAGGATATTCCTCCTCAAGTTATCGAGGCACTCTCAGGTTATTCAAACATGGCAGGAGTGAAAGAATGTGTTGGACATGAGAGGGTCAAGTGCTACACTGACAAAGGTATAACAATATGGAGTGGTAATGATGATGAATGCCATGATTCGAGGTGGAAACATGGTGCCACTGGAGTAATTTCTGTAGCCAGCAACCTTGTTCCTGGTCTCATGCGTAGTCTCATGTATGAAGGGGGGAATGCATTGCTAAACGAGAAGCTGTTGCCTCTGATGAAATGGTTATTCTGTCAGCCGAATCCCATCGCACTCAACACTGCTCTGGCTCAGCTTGGGGTGGCAAGGCCTGTTTTCAGATTGCCGTATGTTCCTCTTCCTCTTGAAAAGAGGATTGAGTTCGTCCGGATTGTTGAAACTATTGGACGGGAAAACTTTGTGGGACAGAAAGACGCACGGGTTCTCGACGACGATGATTTTGCGTTGGTCAGTAGGTATTAGTAAGCGAACTGGTTAGTCCTATGTATTTTGGTGAATAAAAGCTAGCAGCACGTTACGAAGATTTTTCAGACTTTTGTAAAGAAATACAAATACTGTCATGTTATGAGTAATCCTGATTTGGCTTACAGTTTTCTGTGGATCTAGGTGGTCATTTCTTATGCGGAACTGGCCTAGATCCATTAAGAAACAAAGTAAGAGATGTATAGCATCACTTATCATTACGTTCTTCCTATACTTGTGAAAAGAAATACATTTCTTCTGGCTAGTGTATATATATAATAATTTCCTAATAATCCATTCGTGGTAACGAGCCATTCCTAATCCGTTCTCTCGTCTTCCTCCTTGTCCGCCGAGTGGCTCTTGGTGATGGAGGACACGAGGGAGAGGGGCGCGTGCTTGGCCCATCGCTTGATGTCGTGCACCCTCTTGCTGGCCCTCTTCCCCCTGCCGTTCGGCTTCGCAGCGCCGCTCTGTTTGTCCTTGGTGATGGCGATGGCCAGGTCGTTGGGGAAGAGCGACCGCCAGACGAGCGCGTGCAGGAGCGTCGACACGAGCAGCAGCGACACCATGGTCGACGACATGAGGGAGAGGCACAGCGCGAGGGCCCTGCTCGCGAAGCACGGCACGGCCTCAGCGTACTTGACGGTGGCCAGCGACGCCGTGGTCATGGGGAACGTGTACGACCACCACGCCAGGGAGAAGCGGAACCCGCGGAAGAAGTTGATGCGCACGACGAGGGACAGGTAGAGGAAGATGGCCATGAAGAAGAAGGTGCGCGCGACGGCGTCGAAGCTGCCGTAGATGGCGGCCCAGGCGAGGCTGGCGGCGGACGGCGTGGCGATGAACATGGAGTACACCGGGTGCAGCTCCTTGGGCAGCGCCTCGTTGGTGGGCAGCCGCTGGTACAGCGTGACGAAGACGACGATGTAGTGCGCGACCCCGATGGCCCACAGCAGCTTGCCGGCCTCCGCCCACCCGACCCTCGCCGCCAGTATGGCCCCGACGAAGTTGCCGACCACCGACAGGTGCGACGACGGGTTGGCCACCTTGCACAGCCGCCGCTTGCCGCCGGACAGCCACTGGCCGTAGATCTTGAGCTCCAGCGCGAAGAGCGGCAGGACGAAGGCGCACCACACGGCCGGGTGCGGCCGCTCCGGCGCGTAGGCGCGGGGCAGGCCGATGGTGACGAACATGGCCGCGATCCACGGGGCGAAGAAGAAGTTGACGCGCACCGGGTGGAAGTACTCGCGCCGGATCGCCTCGAAGTAGAAGACGCACTTGAGCGCGTAGGTGAGCGACGTCGCCACCAGCACGGCCACCGCCAGCAGCCACAGCGCGACGTTGATCATGGGCGTCACGTGCAGGAACCGCATCGCCGGGCTCGCCGCCAGCGCGCCCCACAGGATGGCCTGGCTGCCCAGCCCCAGGCACACGCCGAAGCACCCGATCGGGAACCGCAGCAGGAACGGCCACACCTCGTCCTTGGGCAACAGGATGTCCTCGTAGTCCTAGTTGCAGACAAGTTTTTTAACGTGTCAGACGCACGTGCGTGCATCATACAGGGCACAGATGCCAAGAACGAAGAGACTATCGACTTACGCGGACTTCGTCGAGCTCAGGGCCGCGGAGCGCGGCGAAGTAGCGGCCGGCGGGGACGCTCTTGTTGAGCGGGTCCTCCGCCGGCGGCCTGCCGGCGGGCTGCTGGTCCTCGACGTGGGTCGGCAGATCGAGGTCGGACTCCCTGATCCTCGTGGGCAGCAGCGAGTTCTGCTTGCTCAGCGTCGACTTGGTCCGGAACATGCTGAAGTCACCACCTCCCCTGCGCGCTGCGCCGGCGCCGTCGCCGCCGGCCTGGCCCAGGCCGCCGCTGTGGTTGAGCACCCCGAGGCTCCGACCGCTGCGCGGGAGGGCGCGCTGGCCCCTCCCGCCGCCGTTCCTGCCCCCTCTGTCCATGCCCAGCACCGTCACGCCGCTGCCGAGCGAGACCTGCCTCTGCATCGGCGGCGGCCTCCGGTCGCCCCGGACGTTGAGCGGCCCGCTCATTGCCATCGGCCTCGAGCTCGAGCCCTCGGGCGGCGCCGCCCGGATGTCCGCTGTTTCGTGGCCCGTGGAGAAGGACGAAGGATCGGCTGCCATTGCTGCAGCTAAGCGATGGTCGAGGTGCGAGCACAAGTGCCGATCGAGTTATGTGCGGCGGCGCCAATGGCCAATATATGATCGGCCGCCGCAGTATGTCAACATGACCGGTGCTTTCACGTGCACCGGTCGGCCGACACCACCGCGTGCATACGTGGACAAGGCCGGGGCAAGGGCAGGCCATTGCTGTCCAAGTGGTTGGTCGATGGGGAGGAGATGGATCGCTGCTGGCCATGCCTTTTTGCTCTAAAGGAAGAAGCCAATGGCCAAGTCACGAGATGAGGAATCCATTGGCTGTGATCTGCTTCTGCTTCTACCGCGCTGGTCGTGAGACGTTCAGAAAGTTGAGCTTCATGCATGCACTCCTGATAGGTGTTACGGTGACACTGTATATGCACAAGAGGTCGAGATTCGAGAAGAGACGACGGCCTCCTGCTGACTTCCGGAGGTTGGCATTCAGGAGCAAAAGGCTCACGGATGTGTAATGTGTTGCCAGTTTGGCATGAAAGCGTCCATGGTGGATTCCAGGCACACGTACGCATGTCTCACGCAGCAAAGAAAGGCTAGTAGGACAACTCGCAATCCAGATGTACCACGAATGGCGATTCCGCTTGGCTCAACAGAATGTGTTCCAATATGAAGCAAAAACATTAAGGGCTTGTTCGGTTAGTAGGGTTTCAACCAGGAATCAATCCAGTTTATCAAAGTTTATATAAACTAGACAAGCAGTCCCGCTAGGAATTGTTCCATGCCACCATTCCAGAAGAAACGAACAGGCCCTAACACGAATCAAAACGTATATGATTTCCAATCTTAAAAGTTCAAGACGTGAACGGCAAAATTATGAAAACAGGCATAAGGGAAGGGAATAAAGCCTAATATTGATTATATGAGGTAAAATAACATCAAAATCATGCAAATCGCGTCATGCGGGTTTCTTAATCATCTTGCAGCATTTCTGAATGAAGATGCATACATGTAGTGCTGCAGTATTTGTAGTTGTATCGGTGGAATGGCACCTTGCCAACCAAGGAAGCGAAACAGCACGAACACGAATTATCATCTGGTACTGCCCTCTGCGCGGAGCCGTTTGTTGCTGCTGCACCTGACGTGCCCGCTCCGGCAGATTGGGCAGCGAGAGCTGCAAGTCTTCTCTCTGCTGCAGCTGCTCTCTTCTCTCTTTCTTCAGCTTGTTTTCTCTGTCGTTCCTCCTGATTAAAAAGTTCAGCAACGAATAAATTATATAATCATGTGACATGTGTGTAGTTCGAAACAACTAAGCAATTTGCCAGGCGTGAAATCGTTCCTCTTTAGAACACATACCTCCTTTGCTATAAGTATTTGCTGTGGCGTCTGATGCTTTGGTTTAATGCCTGGCGCAGATGCAGTTCTGTTGGCCATTTGGCCGCTTGAAGTGCCTTTAACATCAGTTTGTGATTGTGATAAAGCCTACCAGTTCAACGTTACAAAATGGCATGAATAAGAAGGTAAGTACTCGTAGAAGTCATTAACAGGTCGTAATAACTAGCAAGCAGATGCATTTTTTGGGGGCGACCAGTGAAATATGGATTAGTGAACTAAGCACCACATTTTTGGGGCGACCAGTGACACTAAACACAATTAAACATTGTACATAATTCATAAGTAACAAGGATAAATTGGAAGTATACAACCAGATGCACTCGTAATTCTGAATTCTGTACTAACCTTAGCCTTCTCCTTTTCCTTCTCTTCCTTTTCTCTTGCTTTTTTTAATTTCTTCAATTCCTTTGCACGTGCTTTCCTTTTGGCATCCTTGTCTGCCTATAATAATTAATAACATACGCAACCATGTTCGGTGCATTTACTTACTGAACTTTACAATAAATTCTTGAAACGAGGGCAGAAAAAACGCACTTGTTTTGCAGCTTGTGATTCTTCCATTTCTTTTGTTAGTGCACTAGGCACATCTGCAGCATGCCAATCCCATTTGTCAAGGTTGAGCGCCATAAATCTTCTGAATGTATTTCTAACTTCCTTATCCGAAGCCAGCGAATAAGGTGTCTTTCCTCTTGCATCTTTTATGGAAGGATCCAAACCCTGTTCAAGTAACTCCAGGGTCAGCTGAGCATTGCCACACTTTGCTGCCTCATGAAGGGGTGTTGTTTCATTCTTGGATGATGGTATGGTTTCTGCTTCATTCTTATTCAACAACTCCAAACGGGCAGACAAGTCAGAAATAGATTCCTCAGTGTCTGCAGCCACTTCCTTCTTTTTTCCTTGACTTTGTTCAACATTTTGGACACTTCCAGCATCAGGTAACATTTCATCTGTGGTTGAACATTCCATCTCATAGTAAAGTTGTGTTAGGTTACAATATACCCGCTTAGCTTCCTTCAAGGTGGGACGATGAACAGTTAATGGAACTGGACGAATATCACAAGACTGAATGACTGACTGAGTCTTCTCCCCATCGAAGAGCATCTGGCGGTTCTTAGATGGAGCATAAATGAAGGCACAAACACATGTCTCAAAGTATGACTTCCATGAAACAATTAATTCTTGAACTTCCTGTATTAAGACAAACAAAAACGGAAGACAAATAAAATAATAAAGCAATGGGACATTTACTTTTAATGGGCACATAAAAGTCAACAAGCACCAAATTCAACACCTTTTTCAGTGCTGCTTCATTATGGCGCCGTAGAGAAGAGCCTGCTGAGTGTGCAACTTTTCCAGTAGCATCTTTTCCAGATTGCCTCTTACCAGCCTTTGCTCTTACGACATACCTAATTGGGCAAATAAGAACAATTTGTCAGTAACATGGAGAAAACAAAGTATTGCCAGTAAAAGGTACGTGCAATAAAGCAGTCAATCTAGCTAGCCACAAAGTTAAAATTATGCCCATCAGCAAAGGAAATATGTTACGGAACACAAAAGAGGAAGTAGGAAGTCATTTATGTTGATAGCAAGATTAACAGCTATATTATTTATATTGAACACAGGAAAGTAGAAGCTTTAGGCAGCACTTAAAAGGTTCATTTTAACTGGTTGTGTACAGCTACCACATAATAGAACGCTGGTGTCACCTGAGATTCCAAGGTTATCAAGTAATAATGCAATATGCCTCACAAGTTCTTATGCATAAAAGTTGAAACTGGCAATGTTGTTACCTATGAAATGTTTTATGAGCTACAATAGAATTTCCATCGAAAACACATCCAGCAAAATGTCCACCGCTTGTTAGTAGAACAATTCTCAAATGTGATGCGTCACGAGGTTCACAAGTCAAATGCTTCACCCTATTTATCATCTCCTCCTCCTGTACACAAGATGCTTTCTCCATCTGACCAGACTTATAATCAATTAATGGCTCTTCATGTTCTTTCAACAGCATGCATCTATAGATAGAAATCGTGTCACCCGATGCACAGCGAAAGTAAAGTTTCTTCCTGAATTCCTCCTTGCCTTTAACAGAGAGTACACGTTCTGATGCAGGTCCATTTTCTTGTTCATCCTCTGAACCAGAGACACTAGATATCTCCAAATCATCAAACAGAGAATCAGAATCTTCTTTGTCTAGGTCTTCTTCCTTTATAATAGTTTTACCAGCAATGCTCAACTTAACCTAATAGAATGCCCAAAAGAAGATGCAAGATGATCAATGAGATGGGACATAAGTATGATATTACTTAGTACACTATGAATGATATTTTCCAGAGAATCAAATAGTTATTGGACCATATGGAAATAAAACAAGAGGACAGTTAAAACTGGTTATTTTCTAAGTATGTGAAAAATTGGCAACTAGAAAAAAGTCATAGAATCTTCCAGCAGCACAGTACAGTCAAATGCAACAGTTCTAATCTGATACTCCCAGAGTTTGGTGCTTGAATGTATGGTTTGGGAGCTGTACAATGGGAGTTATGTTCAGTTTTCAGGAGATGATTATGGTCTTCCGAGGCATATCTATATGGCGCGATCAAGCTAAGAGACTCGATTAGTAATAATCCCACATATTTTTTTTTTCTCTCCATCCTCCAATAGGTAACCAAGGATTCAACTATTCTACCTACATGCAAACATTTGATAATTGAGTGTTCCATCTACTAAATAATTCCAGCTATGATCAGCGCTGGCTGCTAAAGAAAATGTTAAGGAGAGCCCTTAAAACTGTATCAATACGTGTACAGTACATACATTCAAAATCAATCAGAAGTAGTCAAGTGAAGAGAAAGGGCGCAGATAGATACGTTGAGGCGGTGCAGGTCGGACTTGAAGTGGTCGCGCTGCTCCTGTAGCGAATCGAACTCGGCGGCACAGGTGTTGCACGTCCACCTGGACCCCGCAGCCTCTGAAAGTTGCTGCTGCTGAGTCGTCGTCGGCGGCGGAGGCGGCCGGGAGGGTTCGGACGGTTCCACCGCGGAGGGTGCCGTGGAGGGGTGAGTACGGAGGAGGATGGATGAATCGAAGAAGTCAGAGGGGAGTTCAAAGAGCGAGCGAGGGGCCCTCTTCTCTAGCGGCGGAGCCGCCATCTAGGAGGTGGAGGAGGAGGAGGAACCGGCGGCGAGGGGAGGGCGCGGATCCGATGTCCGGGCCTCGTGCGGTTCGTGAGTTTTGTGAGTTCAGGCAGTGGGTCCGCTTCGGTCATCCAAAGGCTGCACGCTGGAGCACCGTTAGATCAGATATCAATGCCCGACCAGCTCCTTTGCTTGCTTTCTCAGCGCGCTACTAGCAAATACTCCCTCTGTCAAGAAAAGATACAATTATATAAAGCATGTCAAGATAATTCAAGTTTAATCGAATTCAGAATAGCGGCATACAAAATTAATAAGAAATACAAAATGAAGAAAAGGGCACCTAATCTCACCTCTTTCTATACCATAAATAAAAGAACTAGAGATTTGAACCCTTTTTTATTTTTAAAAGAAGTGTTTAGACATTTATCTACTTACTCTAGACATTTATCTACTTACTCTAGACTAAGTAGATTTTTAACTCTAGACTAAGTGGATTTTTAATGAATATCTCCCCCAATCCATCTCAAAATATTTGTATCAATATTTATTCGGTAGATCCTTTTTTTCTGTGCCAGGAACCAGATTTGAACTGGTATAAACTTATTATAAAAATATATTCCATAACTAATCTAACGATACTTATTTTGTGTATTAAATGTTAGTACTTATTTATATAAATTTAGTTAGAATTTAGACTATTTAACTTTAAAAAAATAGAATTGCATGTTTTACTCCACGGAGGGAGTACCCCTAGGCACTTGCACATCCAATTACGACATGCTATTCAACGATTTGTCATATGTTCCAATATTTTTTAAAAATTAAACTCTACATCATCAATGAATATACATCTTAAAATTAGACTTCATTGCTTAACATGCATTGTTCCAAATCGTATGGGGACGGATCAATATTCTAACTTATATAAGATGAGTCATGAGCATTACGGACACTTGTAAAAAACGGGCAAAAGAATCACTTCGCTCTTTAATACCTCTGCATCCAAATTATAAATAGCTTTTTATTTAGGTATATAGCTTATGTTTTGTATCCGGATAAAACAATATGTAATTTAGAAACAGGGGGGTTTTAGATATGTATTTAATTTATTTTTCCCTTTTATTACCTTGTTTATTTTATATTTATTTTTTCTTTCTACCTCATTGCTTCCATAGTTCCATTTTCAAATGTCCCTTACCATGCTAAATGTTTAAAATCTTCTACTATGATATTTATACATGTCCCATGAAACACTTAATTGGCAAAGCTATGTGAGATTATAGCGTGTTATAGCCGCTAAATTATATGTAAACACAAATAACTTGACCTATTTGCCACTACAACAAGAAATTTAAAACCTTAAGCTGTGTTTGGCACCTCGGAACCGTGCCGATTCAGCCCCAGAACGCAAGAATCTCCACCAAACGAATACTAGGGCAACGTTTCTGTCTGAGAAACCAAGAGAAGCGATTCTACCTTTTCTACTACAATGGTGAATTGGTTGAAACGTAGTTTCACACTGGTTCTTATTCTTCTCTCCCATTTTTCCTCCATGGGCTTGCAAAAATTCAAGTTCAATAAATTTAAATAGATTATGTTTAAGTTACTCTTTGTTCACAAAACAATCTGAATTTTTTGAACCATATCTTTATTTATAGACTTTTAATAGAAAAAAAATGTAAGGGTCCCTTAATTGCGTTTTCATGTAACAAGTTTTTGGAAAAAAAACAAGCTGGAATAGAACATTACTATTTTTCTTGTGCGGCTACACTTTTTACCAAAACATATTATTTATAAACACTATTATATCGGTAAATAAGTTTGACCTTTTTGTTATTTTTCCTATTTTCAATTATAACTATTTAGTATTCTCTCTTGTATTTTCGGTGAATCAGTGCCGAGTCTCCGTCCACTCCACACGTTGGCACGCCCCATCCGCTCCCATTCGTGGAATTCTAAAATATAGCATGCAAATTCTACAAAACATTATAATTGATGCCCAACTATGTTTTAACAACGTTCCATGACAAAGTACGAGATGCAACCAACAAAAAGGCATCATAAATTCACTACATAATGCATTCATGCTAACTCAACCTCATATTTCTATGGTAAAAAAAGCCTTTTAGAATGTGTTAATACATCAATTATAATTTATTGTTAATTTTTTATATTTTCCCTTTTAGGTAGAGCTAAAATAGTTTTAAGAAGATCTGAGGACACTTTCACAAGCTCTCAAAATTTTGTTTGGACTTCCATATCAAAATCCATCTCTATAATTTTTTCTCAAAATTTTGAGAAGCTTAGAAACATTTTTGTTGTTTAAAAATCTTATTAGTTATTTACTTGATTTATATAATAATTTAAATGAACAAAACCATCTTAAAACACTTCTTTTTTTGCGAATAAAACAACTTTATTAAAAATTAAATAGTATCCTTGAAAGAAAGGGACATAATCCAGTATGGAAAACAAGCGAAAAAAAAACACTAACACTCTCTAGGTTTAATGACAAACTGTGCTAATTCATGCCCCACATTATTCTACTCTCTGCTTATCTTGTTCGTCTCTAGTTTGCAGAGTTGTCTGCCAAGAGCGTGAATCTCCTCAACAATCTGCCATATGATGGATAGCTTGGAGATCAGCATTTACAATCTGCTTCAAGGACCATCGGAACACCCGGCCACCTGAGAGCCATATTAGCTAACTCAAAGCATGCAAGAGCTTCAGCTTTTTCAGCGTCCCTGCAATGAGAAATAGCATAACACGACGTTAGTTTGAGGGTCCCCTCTCAATCTCTAATCAGCATTCCCGATGCAGCCTCCCCTGGTAATGGATTAAAAGCAGTATCCACGTTGATCTTGAAAGTACCCTGCTGTGGTAGCCACCACCGGTTCTTTTTCCTTAACGTCTTAAATAACACTTCTAATCGATAGAAGCAGGAGGTCAATTAATAATTTTAAGAGTTTGTTTTGGATAAAGCCTAAAACTAAAGTAATAAAAGTAGGGGATGACTCTACTTTAGAAACGAAAGCTTGTCAAGCTAGCGTGAGAAACTTGATTAGCTTCTCTACCACAGTGTTCCATCGTGCCCATTGAAAAATCCTTCCACATGTTATAGCATTCTGGAAAAAATAGTGGTGCTGGTGATGCCGTGAAGCCTCCATCCATCACCGTCTCGGCCACCTCTTGGCAATCCGATTGTACCACGAACTCCATCCTTCCTTCAAGGCATATGCTTCGCCATTGGAGCATCCAATACCGCAGGCAAATAACTCATTGAAGCAGCTATTAATCCCCAAATTGAATCTCTAATAACAGTTTAGAGAGTTGATTGAAGAATAAGATGTCCGATTTTAAAATATGACCAGCAAAATCAGAACGAGACGATTCAGGATGTTTACATAAATGGACCTACCGGATGACTCGAGCCCTCTAAATAGGCCCAGCCCAATCAACAGAGCCGCACCTGAAGGTTTGACCACCGACAGCCGACAGGTCAACCACGCACGCGAGCTCTTGTTCGTGATGAGGCCCATGACGGGTGTGGCCGCGTGGGCCTATATGGTCGGATGCACCCCCCGCGACTAGCGACAACCGACATCACGATCCAGGAGTGGTCTTGGCTCTTGTACTCCATGGAATGGTCTGCTACTGCTAGTACATCTGTAACGTACTCTAGTTCAAGCAACAACATTCTGGATGTGCAAGCATTCCCCCCCCCCCCCCCCCCCCCCCCCCCCCCCCGGGGACTAACAAACAACTCACGTCAGAGTGTGGGGAAACGGCGATCAAACGCATCCGATGCATAATCTGTTGCCATTTTCGCTAGCTATACGTGATCGAGCATGGGAATCATGCCATTCTGCTTTTGCCTTCACACTCATCATATACGATGATGGCGTGCGTAAGCTGCTGTCGTGAGGGTGGACGCGGACGGATCGATGGACGACGATACAAGGTTCTGTACGTTACGAGTTACGACCAGTACAGGTCTCCATTTTTTATGACTGTATATGTTTTTCAAGAAAAAAGCAATAATAATATACTGCTATAAAATGGCTATATATTTTGGGTAATGGCTTGTGGTGTGCTTCTATTCTGCTCTTCGTGCTCCACTCAATGCCATCCCATCACGCGCGTCACCCCACCACACCACAGAAAATCATCACAGTAATCGAAGCACCAGCTCTTGCACAGACTTTAGTGCCCCACACTATCTGTGAACCCCGAACCTTAACCCGTGGTCAAAATCCAACCCAACCCAACCCAACCCAGCCGGCAACCCCAAACGTTTCATCGAGACACTACGCCAAAACCCACGCGGCCGGTCACGCATAAGCACCGCCTAAACCCCTCGTTGGTTCCCCGTACTCATCATTCCTCCCGCTCGCCGTCGGTTCCCCTCCTCCCCACTAGCAGCCATGGCCGCCTCCCACGGCCTAATCCTCCTAGTCCTCTGCCTCACCGCCGCCGCGGCCTCCGCCCACAACATCACGGCCATCCTGGACGGGCGCTCCGAGTACACGCTGTACAACAGCTACCTCTCGGAGACCAAGGTGTGCGACGAGATCAACAGCCGGAGCTCGGTCACCGTCCTGGTCCTCACCAACGGCGCCATGTCCTCCCTCGTCGCCAGCCTCACCCTCTCCGACATCAAGAACGCGCTCCGCCTCCTCACCCTCCTCGACTACTTCGACGAGAAGAAGCTGCACTCCATCGGCTCCAGCTCCGAGCTCACCACCTCGCTCTACCAGACCACCGGCCAGGCCGCGGGCGACATGGGCCACGTCAACATCACCGACCTCCGCGGCGGCAAGGTCGCCTTCGCCTCCGCCGCGCCCGGCGCCAAGTTCCAGTCCACCTACACCAAGCGCGTCGCCGACTTCCCGTCCAACCTCTCCGTCCTCGAGGTCTCCGACCCCATCACCTTCCCTGGCCTCTTCGGCGCACCGTCGGCGTCCTCCGCCAACCTCACCGACCTCCTCGAGAAGGCCGGGTGCAAGCAGTTCGCGCGCCTCATCGTGTCGTCCGGGGTGGTCAAGACGTACCAGGCCGCCATGGACAAGGCGCTCACCCTGTTCGCGCCCAACGACGACGCGTTCAAGGCCAAGGACCTGCCCGATCTGAGCAAGCTCACCAGCGCCGACCTCGTCGCGCTGCTGCAGTACCACGCGCTGCCGCAGTACGCGCCCAAGGCGTCGCTCAAGGTCGCCAACGGCCGCATCCCCACCCTCGCCTCCACCGGCGCGGGGAAGTACGACCTCACCATCGCCTCCAGCGGCGACGAAGTGTCGCTGGACACCGGCGTGGACAAGTCCCGCGTCGCGTCCACCGTGCTCGACGCGCCCCCGACGGTCATCCTCACGGTCGACAGCGTGCTGCTCCCGCACGTGATCTTCGGCGGCGCGCCGTCCCCCGCGCCGGCGCCCGGACAGGCAGTGGGTCCGCTTCGGTCATCCAAAGGCTGCACGCTGGAGCACCGTTAGATCAGATATCAATGCCCGACCAGCTCCTTTGCTTGCTTTCTCAGCGCGCTACTAGCAAATACTCCCTCTGTCAAGAAAAGATACAATTATATAAAGCATGTCAAGATAATTCAAGTTTAATCGAATTCAGAATAGCGGCATACAAAATTAATAAGAAATACAAAATGAAGAAAAGGGCACCTAATCTCACCTCTTTCTATACCATAAATAAAAGAACTAGAGATTTGAACCCTTTTTTATTTTTAAAAGAAGTGTTTAGACATTTATCTACTTACTCTAGACATTTATCTACTTACTCTAGACTAAGTAGATTTTTAACTCTAGACTAAGTGGATTTTTAATGAATATCTCCCCCAATCCATCTCAAAATATTTGTATCAATATTTATTCGGTAGATCCTTTTTTTCTGTGCCAGGAACCAGATTTGAACTGGTATAAACTTATTATAAAAATATATTCCATAACTAATCTAACGATACTTATTTTGTGTATTAAATGTTAGTACTTATTTATATAAATTTAGTTAGAATTTAGACTATTTAACTTTAAAAAAATAGAATTGCATGTTTTACTCCACGGAGGGAGTACCCCTAGGCACTTGCACATCCAATTACGACATGCTATTCAACGATTTGTCATATGTTCCAATATTTTTTAAAAATTAAACTCTACATCATCAATGAATATACATCTTAAAATTAGACTTCATTGCTTAACATGCATTGTTCCAAATCGTATGGGGACGGATCAATATTCTAACTTATATAAGATGAGTCATGAGCATTACGGACACTTGTAAAAAACGGGCAAAAGAATCACTTCGCTCTTTAATACCTCTGCATCCAAATTATAAATAGCTTTTTATTTAGGTATATAGCTTATGTTTTGTATCCGGATAAAACAATATGTAATTTAGAAACAGGGGGGTTTTAGATATGTATTTAATTTATTTTTCCCTTTTATTACCTTGTTTATTTTATATTTATTTTTTCTTTCTACCTCATTGCTTCCATAGTTCCATTTTCAAATGTCCCTTACCATGCTAAATGTTTAAAATCTTCTACTATGATATTTATACATGTCCCATGAAACACTTAATTGGCAAAGCTATGTGAGATTATAGCGTGTTATAGCCGCTAAATTATATGTAAACACAAATAACTTGACCTATTTGCCACTACAACAAGAAATTTAAAACCTTAAGCTGTGTTTGGCACCTCGGAACCGTGCCGATTCAGCCCCAGAACGCAAGAATCTCCACCAAACGAATACTAGGGCAACGTTTCTGTCTGAGAAACCAAGAGAAGCGATTCTACCTTTTCTACTACAATGGTGAATTGGTTGAAACGTAGTTTCACACTGGTTCTTATTCTTCTCTCCCATTTTTCCTCCATGGGCTTGCAAAAATTCAAGTTCAATAAATTTAAATAGATTATGTTTAAGTTACTCTTTGTTCACAAAACAATCTGAATTTTTTGAACCATATCTTTATTTATAGACTTTTAATAGAAAAAAAATGTAAGGGTCCCTTAATTGCGTTTTCATGTAACAAGTTTTTGGAAAAAAAACAAGCTGGAATAGAACATTACTATTTTTCTTGTGCGGCTACACTTTTTACCAAAACATATTATTTATAAACACTATTATATCGGTAAATAAGTTTGACCTTTTTGTTATTTTTCCTATTTTCAATTATAACTATTTAGTATTCTCTCTTGTATTTTCGGTGAATCAGTGCCGAGTCTCCGTCCACTCCACACGTTGGCACGCCCCATCCGCTCCCATTCGTGGAATTCTAAAATATAGCATGCAAATTCTACAAAACATTATAATTGATGCCCAACTATGTTTTAACAACGTTCCATGACAAAGTACGAGATGCAACCAACAAAAAGGCATCATAAATTCACTACATAATGCATTCATGCTAACTCAACCTCATATTTCTATGGTAAAAAAAGCCTTTTAGAATGTGTTAATACATCAATTATAATTTATTGTTAATTTTTTATATTTTCCCTTTTAGGTAGAGCTAAAATAGTTTTAAGAAGATCTGAGGACACTTTCACAAGCTCTCAAAATTTTGTTTGGACTTCCATATCAAAATCCATCTCTATAATTTTTTCTCAAAATTTTGAGAAGCTTAGAAACATTTTTGTTGTTTAAAAATCTTATTAGTTATTTACTTGATTTATATAATAATTTAAATGAACAAAACCATCTTAAAACACTTCTTTTTTTGCGAATAAAACAACTTTATTAAAAATTAAATAGTATCCTTGAAAGAAAGGGACATAATCCAGTATGGAAAACAAGCGAAAAAAAAACACTAACACTCTCTAGGTTTAATGACAAACTGTGCTAATTCATGCCCCACATTATTCTACTCTCTGCTTATCTTGTTCGTCTCTAGTTTGCAGAGTTGTCTGCCAAGAGCGTGAATCTCCTCAACAATCTGCCATATGATGGATAGCTTGGAGATCAGCATTTACAATCTGCTTCAAGGACCATCGGAACACCCGGCCACCTGAGAGCCATATTAGCTAACTCAAAGCATGCAAGAGCTTCAGCTTTTTCAGCGTCCCTGCAATGAGAAATAGCATAACACGACGTTAGTTTGAGGGTCCCCTCTCAATCTCTAATCAGCATTCCCGATGCAGCCTCCCCTGGTAATGGATTAAAAGCAGTATCCACGTTGATCTTGAAAGTACCCTGCTGTGGTAGCCACCACCGGTTCTTTTTCCTTAACGTCTTAAATAACACTTCTAATCGATAGAAGCAGGAGGTCAATTAATAATTTTAAGAGTTTGTTTTGGATAAAGCCTAAAACTAAAGTAATAAAAGTAGGGGATGACTCTACTTTAGAAACGAAAGCTTGTCAAGCTAGCGTGAGAAACTTGATTAGCTTCTCTACCACAGTGTTCCATCGTGCCCATTGAAAAATCCTTCCACATGTTATAGCATTCTGGAAAAAATAGTGGTGCTGGTGATGCCGTGAAGCCTCCATCCATCACCGTCTCGGCCACCTCTTGGCAATCCGATTGTACCACGAACTCCATCCTTCCTTCAAGGCATATGCTTCGCCATTGGAGCATCCAATACCGCAGGCAAATAACTCATTGAAGCAGCTATTAATCCCCAAATTGAATCTCTAATAACAGTTTAGAGAGTTGATTGAAGAATAAGATGTCCGATTTTAAAATATGACCAGCAAAATCAGAACGAGACGATTCAGGATGTTTACATAAATGGACCTACCGGATGACTCGAGCCCTCTAAATAGGCCCAGCCCAATCAACAGAGCCGCACCTGAAGGTTTGACCACCGACAGCCGACAGGTCAACCACGCACGCGAGCTCTTGTTCGTGATGAGGCCCATGACGGGTGTGGCCGCGTGGGCCTATATGGTCGGATGCACCCCCCGCGACTAGCGACAACCGACATCACGATCCAGGAGTGGTCTTGGCTCTTGTACTCCATGGAATGGTCTGCTACTGCTAGTACATCTGTAACGTACTCTAGTTCAAGCAACAACATTCTGGATGTGCAAGCATTCCCCCCCCCCCCCCCCCCCGGGGACTAACAAACAACTCACGTCAGAGTGTGGGGAAACGGCGATCAAACGCATCCGATGCATAATCTGTTGCCATTTTCGCTAGCTATACGTGATCGAGCATGGGAATCATGCCATTCTGCTTTTGCCTTCACACTCATCATATACGATGATGGCGTGCGTAAGCTGCTGTCGTGAGGGTGGACGCGGACGGATCGATGGACGACGATACAAGGTTCTGTACGTTACGAGTTACGACCAGTACAGGTCTCCATTTTTTATGACTGTATATGTTTTTCAAGAAAAAAGCAATAATAATATACTGCTATAAAATGGCTATATATTTTGGGTAATGGCTTGTGGTGTGCTTCTATTCTGCTCTTCGTGCTCCACTCAATGCCATCCCATCACGCGCGTCACCCCACCACACCACAGAAAATCATCACAGTAATCGAAGCACCAGCTCTTGCACAGACTTTAGTGCCCCACACTATCTGTGAACCCCGAACCTTAACCCGTGGTCAAAATCCAACCCAACCCAACCCAACCCAGCCGGCAACCCCAAACGTTTCATCGAGACACTACGCCAAAACCCACGCGGCCGGTCACGCATAAGCACCGCCTAAACCCCTCGTTGGTTCCCCGTACTCATCATTCCTCCCGCTCGCCGTCGGTTCCCCTCCTCCCCACTAGCAGCCATGGCCGCCTCCCACGGCCTAATCCTCCTAGTCCTCTGCCTCACCGCCGCCGCGGCCTCCGCCCACAACATCACGGCCATCCTGGACGGGCGCTCCGAGTACACGCTGTACAACAGCTACCTCTCGGAGACCAAGGTGTGCGACGAGATCAACAGCCGGAGCTCGGTCACCGTCCTGGTCCTCACCAACGGCGCCATGTCCTCCCTCGTCGCCAGCCTCACCCTCTCCGACATCAAGAACGCGCTCCGCCTCCTCACCCTCCTCGACTACTTCGACGAGAAGAAGCTGCACTCCATCGGCTCCAGCTCCGAGCTCACCACCTCGCTCTACCAGACCACCGGCCAGGCCGCGGGCGACATGGGCCACGTCAACATCACCGACCTCCGCGGCGGCAAGGTCGCCTTCGCCTCCGCCGCGCCCGGCGCCAAGTTCCAGTCCACCTACACCAAGCGCGTCGCCGACTTCCCGTCCAACCTCTCCGTCCTCGAGGTCTCCGACCCCATCACCTTCCCTGGCCTCTTCGGCGCACCGTCGGCGTCCTCCGCCAACCTCACCGACCTCCTCGAGAAGGCCGGGTGCAAGCAGTTCGCGCGCCTCATCGTGTCGTCCGGGGTGGTCAAGACGTACCAGGCCGCCATGGACAAGGCGCTCACCCTGTTCGCGCCCAACGACGACGCGTTCAAGGCCAAGGACCTGCCCGATCTGAGCAAGCTCACCAGCGCCGACCTCGTCGCGCTGCTGCAGTACCACGCGCTGCCGCAGTACGCGCCCAAGGCGTCGCTCAAGGTCGCCAACGGCCGCATCCCCACCCTCGCCTCCACCGGCGCGGGGAAGTACGACCTCACCATCGCCTCCAGCGGCGACGAAGTGTCGCTGGACACCGGCGTGGACAAGTCCCGCGTCGCGTCCACCGTGCTCGACGCGCCCCCGACGGTCATCCTCACGGTCGACAGCGTGCTGCTCCCGCACGTGATCTTCGGCGGCGCGCCGTCCCCCGCGCCGGCGCCCGGACCCGACGCCGACGCGCCCGCTTCGGCCCCGGCTCCCGAAGGCTCCGCACCGGCGCCCGCTCCCAAGGCCGCCGGCAAGAAGAAGAAGAAGGCCAAGTCCCCATCGCACTCCCCGCCCGCGCCTCCGGCGGACTCGCCCGACATGGCCCCCGCCGACGCGCCAGCGGGGGACGCCGCGGACAAGGCCGAATCCAAGAAGAACGGCGCCGCCGCCGCGGCCGTGAGCTTCGCGGCCTCGGTGGCCTCTGTCGCCCTGGCCGTCGCGTTCCTCTTGTGAGTGAGCGAGCGGCAGGCGTTCGACGCCGGGCCCCTCCGTAGCTTTCTCTCCGAGACTTGCATGTTGTGACGCGATGAAATGTGCTGTTGCTCGTGAGTTTTCGTGGGCTCCATTGATGATTTCATATGGCTGTTTCTTCTTCCTCCTCGTTGGTTAGTTGGTTCGTTGGGAGGAATTCTAGGATTTGGTCCTCCAGTCCTCAGGTGGAGACGGCGATTGTGATGACTGTTTTGGCTGTGTTAGAGCTCGAAATTGCCATTCGATGTTGATTTGTTCTTGCTCTTACTGTGTTGTGCTTTTCCTCCTGCATTTCACATGATCGCATCCAGTAGTTTTCTGAAAATTTTTTTCCGAGGAGCTGTTTAAAGCCTATTGCAGATGCTCTGATCTTTCTGTTTTACCAGGTATCATTCGTTAATCGAGTCTAGGGATTATGGAAGAAGACATGCGAAAAATGTGAACGGTATAAATTCCACTGACAGTCTATTTCGTCAAATATCCAAGCAACTTTTACCTCACGAGCTACTAGTAGTCATGCAATTTTCACCTTCATTTACTGTATCACTGCTTCACTTTCCCCACCAGCACACACAAATGCCCCTGGTGCATCATGTGACTCCGCGTTGCGCCCTGGCACCGTGGACGTGACTACAACCGTACGTATACGGTCGCCACTCTTGCACTGTTGCACGGTGGCCGCGATGGTCAGGGCAGACTGGGCAGTGGTCCCTTGGCCGCAGGAATAGCAAGGGGAAGCACGCACGAGGAAACACGGAAAGCGACCGCTCCTCCAACCGCGCAGCGCGCACTGGCCTTGGCTGTTGGCTCTGCTCGTGAGAGGATACGAGGATCGCATGGCTGTGTTTCTTGGTTTTCTCACGTTTTTGCCAATCTTTTTTTGGCTGGGCCTCGCAATGCTTTTGCCCCTCCGGGCTGCGGCGCATCCTTCGCTTTCGCTTGCGTCTTGTTGGCTGGTTCGGCATGGCCTCTTCTGTCTCCGTCTTTCGTCTGAGGTCCCTCGGATCCTTTTTCTGCTCTGTTCCCGGTGTGATAAAGCGGAGCCGGAGCGGTCGCTGGTTTCTGTGACGACGGCAAGTCCTACGACGGGCTACGGCAGAGCTGCCACACTCCTACAGTCCTACTAGTCCATAGCTCTGCGAAGCGCCACGTACCGGGTCTCTGCCGGCCACTCGTCTTCTCAGCGCCCAAGGGCAATTCCGTAATTTGGAAAAGTAGAATGGTTTGCCCTGCACTTGCACATGTGTTCGTCAGTTCGTGCGTCGGTGAGACAGGTCCTTGTGACGTTTCTTTTTTGAAGCATGTTCAGTAGCTCCTTGACCTTGATACAGTTCTCCAATGATATACTTCGTGGAGGAGTATATAATAAAGATTCAATACCATGCTTTCAAGAAAAAAAAAGAGCCAATGCTATTATTTTAAATTATGTCGAGGGGGATGGTAGCAGTAGGCGTTGACGAGTCTTGACCTCCTGACTCCTGAAAGGCTGAAACAGGTCAACGTGTTGAAATCCTGGGAAATCGGTGATTTCAAAATAATGCTGCAAACGGTCCTAACAAAGTGTTGCATGTGCACCTGTCAGCGTTTCAACTTGTTGAAAGACAATGGGATTATGTGCAAATCTAAAAAGACAAACTCAGGGAACAGAAGCAAGGGCAAGTGGAATCAGAAGAAACTGGTGCCGGTCACGTGGAGATCGAGTACTAATTTACACAAGCCGGTCCTGCAACCCGAATCCGAGGTCCTTCGCAGTTCGCACACTACTCAAACGAAACATTTCTTGAAGGAACGTGGCCGTCATGGGACTCGTGTAGTTGAACATGGCCGCAAAGAGAGTCTGTTGTTGGTGACCAATGCGGCGTCGACGCTTTACTGAACAATCTTAACTAATCACGTGGCCTAGTGTTCCTTACAGCTGAACAGTTTTTATCCTCCAAGTCTGCAACCGCAAGTCCGCAACTCAGTAACTGTGTTTCACTGTAAACGTGCATCGGCTTGATCGTCTCGTGATGGATCCTGACTTTGTTCCTAAACTGTGTGATGGATGGATCCTGAATTGGTGAAGCTAATATCGTGCGGTGACCCTGCCTGAATCACTGCACTTCACATTCGGTAGTTTCGCAATGAAAGGGAGCTTTGAGCGTTGCAGCACAGGCGCCAGTGCGTCACTGTCACCGATCACCACTAGCAAAATCAGTAGCGGTCGACTGATGTCAAGCTGTCTGAGCAGAGATGCTGGTTTGTGCGCGGAGCTGGAGTGGGAAAGAGATCATTGCCGGCTCCGAAAGGAGGCCCGATCCACAGAGCTGGTGCGGGGCGTGCTACTGTCCGCCCTGATCGGACAGCAGCGCCTGTCCGACCAGGAAGCAGAGCGCATTGCCGTTGCGCCGTCGCCCCATCCTTCTTCCTCCTCGCGCCGCCCCTCATCCCTGTTCATAGTCCTTCTCGCGCCCCTCGTCCCTACCGCTGCCATGGCGCCCCCCATCTTTCCCTCCCAGTCCCCAATTCCGTCGCCATCATCGCCGGTCGCCTGAGCTCCGCTCGCCGCCGCCATGGCCGGAGCGCCTCTGCCCCGACCTTCCCGGCCGCCTCCACCGCCGCCAGGGCCCCTAAACCGCCCACCTCCATCCCCAGCGCCTGGCCATCCTTCCTCCCCGGGCCCCTTCCTTCTATACCCGCCGGAGAAGTGACCGGAGAAAGGGGGTGAGCGCGCATCGGGGCGGGGAAGATGAACAGTAGCACGAGGGAGAGGGGGTGGTCGGACGACGGCTCCTGGTCGGACAGGAAGATTGGCCGCTGGTGTGGCATTGTACCAGGTGTGACTGTGAGATTCCCATAGGCATGGTGTATGTATTTTTCCAGACGATTCGCTCCTTCGATTCCTTGGAATTCTCGTCATATGGTGCGGCTTACGCTATCGTGGTCGTGGCTTGATGATTTTGCACCTGGGAATCTGTCTGAATTTTGTAGATAATTGCAACACAGATCGAAAACACAATTAAATGTATGTATAGAAATCTGATATATTTAAGTACAAACAACATCTATGAACAAGCAAATACCAAAAGTGCTGCTCTTCGTTTCACTCCATCAAGGAGTATTCTCGACCGTAAAGTAGAGCCTACTAGATGGCCCATTAGGAGGTTAGTGCCCACAGGCAAGAGCTGATGATGTTCTGTAGGCCGGGCAGTAGTCTATTTAAATAGGCCCAAAAGTAGCATGGTGCGGAACCTTTTCGGCCCATGTTGATACTCCATTAGCAACTACTCCCTCCATTCTAAATTATAAGTCATTCAAAAAATTTTAGAGAGTCAAATCATCTCAAGTTTAACCAAAATTATAGAGAAAAATATAAAGATTTATAACATCAAATAAGTGTATTATGAAAATATATTTGAATAAGAATCGATACTTAGTTGATATTGTAAATATTGTTATCTTATTATATAAACTTAGTCAAAGTTGAGATATTTTGACTTTCTAAGATTCTTGAAATGACTTACAGTTTGGGATGAAGGGAGTAATATAAGCCCAATGGTGAATTGTTTACACGCGGGTCAGCATGGTACTGACAGGCAGTTCTCCAAGAACAAAGCTGAAAACCGGCGTAAAAATACAGGTGTTTAGCAGAAATTCAAGGCTTTACTGTCTATAAACACCGTTTTTTGACCATTGCCAATTCCTCCAATTCAGGATTCAACCTTCTCGCCACATTTCTCGGTGCCTCCAGTAATACTCACCTTCGTTAGCAGCGACATGGAGTGGAGACAGACCGTGATCCGCTTCAGCTAAACTACAGTTAAAGCAAAGCATAAAAAACTCGGAGTATACTAGTACCAGTTTGTTTGTCTAAACCAAATTCGAATGATGTAACGAGCTCTACTAGAAAGCACTATTGCCAAAAGCAATGGAAGTTTGTGTCAATCGACATAGAAGTTGTCCTGCAATGCAGTAGTGCCACCAAAATCAACAATCAACAATCCACAAATGCACTATACTTTGCCAACAAGTAAGGCATCTTCTGGAGTTGCATAGCACACTGGCATCCTAAAATGTACTGTACTACCGGGGCTGTAAACGCAGAATCTGTTGTTTGAATACTGTCTCTAAAGCTTTGAGGCTGGACTTCAGACCACGGTAAATGTTCCAAACCACCGTCTACCACGTTGGATACGGGAAAATTTTTATTTTTTTTATTTATTGATCTGCCCAATTGATTCCCCGCTCCATTTATAGTGCAAGGCTGCCCAGTTGCAAGAAATTAAAAGATCGCCAGAGGCTCTGAGATTGTTGGGCTCCATGGAGACATGTCGATATCAGATCGAGGAGCCAATCAGTGATTCACTCTGAGCACACCAATATATTTTTTCTGAAATATTGAGCATAACTATACATTCCGGGTCAAATTTGGTGCTGCTATTAATACAATAAAAGATTATAGTACAAAATCTAATGTACTGTATGTAGCCCGTCAACTGCTACAAACTTCAACATTCACGGCGCCCAATATGCAGCTGAGTCACGAACATGCAATTCATCGTACACGGATTCATACGCTATTACTCTCTGATTTCTGTTGTAATGACTGTAAATTTACAGCTATAGCCGTAGTAGGACAACTCGAGACTACGCATAATCTTTGGAAGAAAAATTCCTCGCACAAAAAAATTGGAAGAAGGGGGAAAAACCTGTAAAAAGAATGATCAATTACTCTGATCAATTACGTCGTCCGCCACCTCGGGCGCTGCTCGGCGACCCGCCGCAGCATGCCGTCGACCATGACGTCGACGGCGTCCTTCATGCCGCCGCCGAGCCCCTCCCCGTCCGCCGCGGAATACACCAGCCCCGGGATCATCTTCACCACGCGCTTCCGCATCAGCCGCACCCGCGAGTCCGGGATAGCCGCCAGCACGCCGCGCACCGTGAGGTTCCCCGCGCGGAGCTGGTCACGGTCGATGAACACGGACCACTCCCCCTCGCTCCCTTCCACGGGCAGGTACCACCCGTACTGCAGGTACGCGCTCCGCCGCCAGAACAGCACGGGGACGGCGCCCGCCACCAGGCAGTCGAACAGCGACCGCCGCGTGAAGCTGTCCCCGCGCGGCTGCAGGCAGAACCTGGCGCCCATGAAGAGCTCCATAACGAGCGCGTTGTTCTTGATGCACCTGCCCTCGGCGCAGTCCAGCGTGCCGCAGGCGGCGGCGCCGGCCGCCTGGCACTCCTCCAGCAGCAGCGCGCGGAAGTCGCCCTTGATGGCCGACCGCGGCGCGCCGGCGAAGGCGAAGAGCCTGGGGCGCGGGCGCCGCGCGACGTACCGCTGCCACGCGCGCACGTCGGCGGCGGTGCGCGGGTGGAACCCCGTCGGATACGGGATGCCGACGTCCATGCCGTCCCAGGGGTCGCGCTCGATGACGAGGCGGGTGACGTTGGCCACCCCGGGCATGGTGAGGAAGCTGCCGCCCCACCCGGCGTCCGTCGTGCGGCGGAAGTCCCACGTGATGCGGCCCAGCGCGATGAAGTGGTCCCAGCCGTGGGACCGCCGGTACCACGGCCGCGCATGGAGCCACGACAGCAGCGCGACGCAGTCCCTGTCCCTGTCGACGCCGGTGGCGTTGGCCGCCCAGAGGTGACGGCCCACGGCGAGCCCCGCGTAGAACGGCACGAAGAAGGCCGCGGCGCGCGCCGGGTCCGTCGTGCGGCAGCGGTGGGAGAGCAGGCGGCGGTGCACGATGTGCTCCAGCGCGAACTGGTCGGACGCGTACCAGGACCCGAGCAGCTGCCGCGGCAGGAGCGACGACAGGTTGGTCCCGCCCGCAGGGAACCCGAGCCCGTCGTTGGCGAGGTAGGGGCACAGCGAGTACATCGGCGCCAGCGCGTCGCACATCCCGAGCAGGTCCTCGTTGAAGGCCGCGGGGAGGTCGTAGACGTACACGAGGCCGCCACCGCAGCGCGAACCATTCTCGTCTCGGCGCGTCGGCGCCGACGCCAGCAGTGGCACAGCGGCGGCGGCGGCGGCGGCGGCTGGGGCCGGAGGTGGGCGCACTGCGCGGAAGGCGAGGAGGACGAGGAGCTGAAGGGCGAAGAAGGCGAGCAGGAGGAGCACGACGAGCCGCGGGCGGCGGGCGCCCGGATTTGGATGCTCGGGGCGGACCAGCGCCATGAGCGCGGCGAGGGGGGCGAGTCGATCCAGAGCTTAACTGGAGGGAGCTAGCGGGATCGCGTGTTGGCGTGGGTGGCGATTTCGTTGAGGCGATTCGCGTGCCAGGGCCCAGGAGCGCACCGGCGGCACGGGACCAGAACGTGCGGCGTGGTAAGGCGGAGGCGCAGGATTGGGGGATGGAGATCGTGGTGCGGCGCTGGGGCGGGGACTGTTGTCTTTTGCCAGTAAACTAGTGCAGAAACGGGAAAGAACAGCGCCGGCTTTCCGTCACGGTTTGTTCGGCGATGCCATGGACGGGTGGGGAGCGGGGAGGAACGTGTGCTACTGTGCTGCCTCGCGCTCTGCTGCGGCAGAACCGCCGAAGACACTTCAGATAGACTCCAGCAGTCGCCTCGGCGCCGCCACGGTAAGGCGTCAACCAGTTTCTTTTACCTCTGGTGCATATGCAACTCGAAATTGGATATTTAACATTAGCAACGAACTATATCGATAGATGTATTGGATGATCTAACTCAACTTTTTAGATTCTTTGTTGTGGAACATGTTCACTATAGATTTAGTCTCTAATTTGCACATGCGCTTGTATTTTGTTGGGTGGGAGTACTCCCCCTTATATAACCTGAGCGGATATAGGGTTACAATAGATTGTTTTGTAACATGGAATGCATAATATAATGATTCTATCCCATCGCCTAAATATGTCGGCGCCGGATATCCTCATCTTCAAGTTGATGAATTAATCCTTCGTCGTCTTCAACCTCGCAGGTAGGCGTGGTCATATATACGAGCGGTGAAGATACCCAGCCTCATATATCCAACAGTCTCCATCCCACAACCTAAAATAGTCTCTCTAATTGTTTGTTTAGGTGCCTCCTTGTATTTTTTGGGCATTGTTTTCTATTATTGAATAAAACAAAACTACCTAAACCAGCCCCATATTCTTTCTCTCTCTCTAATTATAGTATGTTGCCCCTCTCCATATTGCTCATTTTAGTTCCACAATTTAACCATAAATATGGAGTAACTTTAAAGTGTGTGTTATTAGATATAGTCACTCAAAGCAATATTATGGCTCACATAGTGTAGACCAAATCCTCATGAAGTCTCTCTTGCATCGTCCAATCTTCAATCTCATCATGTCTCCAAGAATTGTGTAAGATTTTCTAGACTATAGGACAATTCTTCCACCTCTAACAATCTATTTAAACCGAAATGACCATCCATCCTATCTTCTCATTTGAAGTGAACAATCTTTTGGCTTATTGTCCTCTACCGGCCTGTTTGCTTAAGCTTATTAGCCAAAATCAATACTTTCTTTTCTTAAATACGCAAAAGGTTTGTGCATCTTTTATATTAAAATCTACATTATTCATCAGCCATAGAAGAATATTTTTCTCATAACAAATTAGGAGCAACAACATCAAAAAAATTAGCCAGCCGAACAAGCTTGTTCTCAGTCAACATAGTAGTGGCTCCAACATTTTCCACCCATTGTATGATTTTAGATCAATAGCTTTGTTCAGCCATATAATGATGGGATAACCGTTAGGTGGTTGTCTTACAATTAGTCATTTAAACCACATTGTTTAGATCAATTAGGATTAATGTTTAGCAACTTAATATTTATTCCTATGTATCAAATGAGTCCTAAATACTAGTATACCACAAATTACATAGCTAATTTCTTCGACCTTTTTCGTTCAGGTTCAACTATTTTCACTCAACATTGAGCTCTGGCTCTGAGCAAGGGAATCGGAGGGACCGAGAAAAGAAGACTAACTAACCATTAATTGGGCCTTTGGCTTTTATTTGTACGTGGCCCAATTTTGAGTGAGCCCATTAGCTAAGGCTATCAGTCTATTATGAACTCCTGGAGTTCTGTAGGCTCTCACGCCCTCCATGATGAGACCGTGGCCCGTGACCATCATCGAACTCTTGGGCCGTTCCCGCCCAAATATCAACGTCGAACTCTGCTCTCTGCATATGAGTATTGCAGAAAAATTACTAGAGTTGGTTCATTGCCAAATATAGCTGTCGTTTTTCTTCTAACGCAACCATACAGTAGTCGACTAGTCGTCGGTGCAAAATAAAATCACAAAATTGGGCAGCAATTCAGAGGGATGCATCTAATGATCTAAGCTCTATTCTCATCCGAGCTGTGCCTCAATCAATAGGGAGTATTCAAAAGACAATTCAGTTGTCACAAGAACATAGAAAGATCGCTTTTTTTTTTCAGACAATGTTCGTGAGGTCCGTAACAATCTGCACTGGGCACTGCGATACCTTGAATCCCAAGCTTCGGGGGTAAAAAAATAAATCATAGTACCACATGACCACTCCGAGGAACGTACTACCTCCGTCCGCAAAAGAACGTAATTCTTTGACTTCTACAATTCCTCTTTGACCATTCGTCTTATTTAATTTTTTTATACAAATAATAAATTAAATAAATTATTATGAAAATATATCTAACAATAAAATAAGTCATAACAAAATAAATAATATTTATTATAAATTTTTGAATAAGACGAACGGTCAAACAGAGATCGTAGAAGTCAAAGAATTACATCCTTTTGAGGACGGAGGGAGTACTAATTAGTGCTTGTAGTTCTTCGAGATAGGACTAACCAAGCACAGTATAAGTAGCAAGTTTGCAATATTACTACTCGGAATGGGAAAATCTTGTCCTCTTGCATCTATATTTTATCCACGGTCATGGATTGGGTCATCACTCATAAAAAATTCAGCATTCAGCAGCTTCGGTACCTTTCATCGATGGAAACTAGCATCGATTGCTTGCTGGTGCTGGCTTGCTGCAAGCCTACAATACTCCGATCCCTTCTCTCTTCTCAATTCTCATGGGCAATTGCCAATTGGGAATCACTGGGAGCACACATCGTCGGTAGCGTCTCAGACCCAGTCAGGCACTCAGCCAGCCTCCACATGGCATTGGCACCCTTGCATTTTGCTGCCTTCCCCTCAGAAAAGAACCCCAAGTGCTTAAATAAATATCCTAAAGCACTGTACAGTCCATTTCCTGCACGGCTGCACCACTCTGCACTGCACTTCACACTCCTATCACGAGTCCCCCCATGCCCGAGTCACCGGCATCTCCGGGCAAGGCCCCCTCGCAGCCGGGATCGCCGCACAATGCCGGCACTCCGTCCCCAGCGTCGGCACTGCTGCGAGGCTCCGTGCTGCTCCTCGCCTTCCTCGTAATCCAGCTCGTGCTCTTCTGGAACATCCTCGGCTTCCCCAGCAGCTCCCGCTTCCTCCCGGCGCCGGGCCACAGGAACACTACCTGGGCCAACGGCGCGGTCAACGGCGGCGCGTGCGACGAGGGGCTCATCTACGTCTACGACCTGCCGTCGGAGTTCAACCACGACCTCGTCGACGACTGCGAGAGCCTGTGGCCGTGGTACTCGTTCTGCCCGTACCTAACCAACGGCGGCTTCGGCGAGGCGGCCGCCACGCTGCCCGTCTTCTCCGGCGTCACGCGGAACGTGTCGTTGCGCAGCTGGTACAACACCGACCAGTTCCAGCTCGAGGTCATCATCCACCGCCGCCTCCTCTCCCACAGGTGCCGCACCACCGACCCGTCGTTGGCCACCGCGTTCTACGTCCCGTTCTACGTCGGCCTCGACGTCGGCAGCCACCTGTGGGGGGACAACTCCACCGCCGCCGACCGCGACAGGGCGGGCCTGAGGCTGCTCCGGTGGCTCGCGAACCAGACGTCCTTCCGGAGCTCCGGCGGCCGGGACCACTTCATCACGCTGGGGCGCATCACGTGGGACTTCCGCCGGTACGGCAACGACGGCTGGGGCAGCAACTTCGCGGTCCTGCCGGGGATGGCCAACGTGACCCGCCTCGGCATCGAGGTCGACGCCGACAGCCCCATGGAAGTCGCCGTCCCGTACCCGACGGGATTCCACCCGCGCGCCGCCGCCGACGTGCGCGCGTGGCAGCGGCACGTGCTCTCCCTCGAGCGCAGCAAGCTCTTCGGCTTCGCCGGCGCGCCGCGCTCCGGGTTCCGGGACGACTTCAGGGAGGTGCTGCTGGAGGAGTGCGAGGACGCCGGGAGCGAGCACTGCCGCGCCGTGGACTGCCGCGGCACGCGGTGCAACGACAACGGCGCGGCGGTGCTGGAGCTGTTCCTGGACTCGAGGTTCTGCCTGCAGCCGCGCGGGGACAGCCTCACGCGCCGCTCGCTGTTCGACTGCATGGTGGCCGGCGCCGTGCCGGTGCTGTTCTGGCGCCGGACCGCGTACGACCAGTACCGGTGGCACCTGCCGCGCGGCGGCGAGGACGGGGAGTGGTCCGTGTTCATGGACCGGCAGGCGCTGCGCGTGGGCAACGTGAGCGTGCGGGAGGTCCTGGAGGGGATCAGCGAGCGCCGGGTGCGGCGGATGCGGGAGCGCGTGGTGGAGATGATCCCGCGCCTGGTGTACGCGTCGTCATCCGACGGGCTCGGCGACGGCATGGAGGACGCCCTCGATGTGGCGCTGCGCGGCGTGCTGGAGCGGTTCCGGCGGCGCCGGCCGAGCACGGCACCTCAAGGTGAGTTGCATCGGTTCTTCGTTCTTTCTCTTTCCTTGCTACAATTTTCATATGTGATCGAGCAAATTTTGAATTAACTACTGTACCAATATTTTGTTTCGATTGCATGCTGTACTTGATGGCTTAATGCTAGTTGGAGTATATTGTTGTTCATTCAAACAGGGTTGTGATTTGGCTGTTTCAGTTTCAGGCCTTTCAGCAGAGCGCCCGCTAGGCCGCTTCGTCGCACGGCGTGTCGACGGCAAATCGACGCCGGCGTTTCCTTCTGACGGAAAAAATGTACCGGTCGCCTCAGGAACAAAGCCGAGGCCCCCGGCTTCGTCATACATAAAAACCGTCGTGTCCAAAGCATCGGCTTCAACTGGAAAGAGCTTGCAAAATTCCGGAACTAACTGAAGAGTGAAGACCATGAATCGTGGACATAGAAATGCTGAAGGCATTTTTTTTTTTTGAACATTGAAGGCATTAATTTTATTCTGCTGCATCTGCATCTTGGATCGCGGATGGCTGAACAAGCATGGGTGCCGGGTGCGTGACTGAGCCTGGGTCAACCATAGCAGAGAGTGAGATCCAGGGCGGCGACTGGCGTCTGCCGAGCTGGCTCCAGTGGAACGTGTTACCGGGGAAGGGCCGAAGGGGGGAACCACACAGTCCTTGCTGTTGGCCCTGGGTTTAAGAAATGGTTAACATGTCGTTTGCTGCTGCCACACTGCCGCGCTAGACGCGTTGGTGTTAATTGCAGTTGACCATGTGGTAGATTATTTACAAGATCTAGAAGCCGGGCCACGGCCGGACTTGGGCACAAAGTTTGATGACACCTGTATTATATACTCGTCTCCGGACTACGGAATAGTTTTGCAAATTCATTTCTTAACTATGGATTTAAACTATTTGATTGACGTCAGATGAGAGTATGCTTAGTATGTCTCCCGTACTGGATCAACAGTGTTGATTTTAATGTAAGCACCTAGAGATGGATAATGATTTATCCCATTAAATCTAAATTGTAAGCTCTGTCTTTTCTGAAACGGTTATACATGTGATTTTGCGATATAGAACGATTTATAATTTGGAAATGAAGTAAGCCTTTACTTTGATCACCATGTTCCTACATCTATGAAGACAACCCAATAATAGCATATATGCACATTCTGAACCTCCACATCATCATCCAAGATGGTAGCAGATGCAAATAACGCAATCCTACTTTCAAAAGTAAATCCTAGGACGATGGGGGCATACACACATGTGTCATCTTTTGAATTCGGGGCCGCCGCCCACCTCATTGCCGGAGCGATGCACGAACATACAGCGGGCCATCCATTTTGAGCGTGAGCATGGGCCGGACACCCATGGTAGCATTGGCTTCCCACATCTCAAATCTGAAGAGGTAGAGCAGCACGGCCGCGAAGATCTTCATCTGCCTGTACGCGAACTCCTTTCCCAAGCAGACGCGAGGCCCCGCCTGTGCAACACACGAGAAGAGGCCACATGCGCACGTCACATGCTGGATGCTGCATTTGGTGAGGGACACTGCAAAGGCACAAGGAGTTTTTAATGTCACAACCAACCTGGAAAGCCGTGAACTTGAAGGGGCTCTCGGGGACGAACACGCCGTCGTCGTCGAGCCACCTCTCCGGCCTGAACTCCTCGGCGTCCGTGCCCCACAGGAACTTCATCCTGCCCATCTGGTACGGCTGGTAGTTCACCATGTCCCCTTTCTTGACAGCGTAGCCGTCCGGTAACGTGTCATCCGAAAAGCAATACTTCACATCCTGCATTTTGATTTTATTTTTTTTTCGATTCGATAGCACGCCCCCAAAAAGAAATCAGCGATCGTGACGGCTAACAACACACGACGACGTACAGGCGCCGATGTTCGGGGCAACTTACGATGGGCACAGACGGGTACAGCCGGAGCGTCTCTGTCAGCACTGCGTGCAGGTACTGCATCCTTCTGATGGCGTCCTCGGTTAGGCACGCGACGAGCTCCTGCACGCCGACGTCGCGGTCGCCCGTGGTGGCGGCACGCACCTCCCGCGCGACCTTGTCCTGGATGTGCTGGTTCCTGCAGAGCTCGTAGAGGAACCACGACATGGTGCCCGCCGTGGTGTCGCGCCCGGCGATCACGAAGTTGAGGATGATGTCCCGCAGGTACTTGTTGTCGAAGCACCCCGGATCGCTCTCCCGCTCCACCAGGAACCTCGACAAAATGTCCTCTTTCTTGGCCTGCCACAGATCCAGATAAGCTAAGCCATTCGAGCGCCCGTGCATCCAGATGGACGAGGCTGCTGCAAAGAGAGAGAGAGAGAGAGAGAAAGAGAGAGAGAGAGAGAGAGCTCACGAATTCTTGTTGGTCTCTGCTCATCTGCTGGATCTTCCTGTCGATGACGGTGTACACGAATCCATCAATGGTGCGGATGGAGCGCTTCATGGAAGCCTCGGACGCGACATTGAGGAGCCTCTTGAGCTTCCAGGACAGGTCGAAGAAGCGGTAGAGGACCTGCTCGCTGGCGTTGTCGAACGCCCTGGCGAACGCCACCGCGCCCTTGTCGCTGCAGCCGGACAGAGAGCCCAGGTTGACCCCGAACCCGACCTTGAACATGGAGTCCAGCGTCGACCGCATCAGCAGGTCCGCTATGTCCAGCCTCCTCCTCCTCCTCTCCTTCGGCGCGGCGGCCACGATCCCGGCGAGCTCCGCGGCCGTGTCGCGGAACACGCCGGTGCTGTAGTCGCGCAGCACCCGCGTGGAGAACTCGTGGCTCGCGACCTTCCGCTGGTGCCGCCACTTGGCTCCGTCCACGTTGAAGATGCCGTCGCCGAGGAGGTCCTCCAGCACGTCGTGGGTCATCACCCCCTTGCCGTAGTTGCCGAAGTTGGTCTTGAGGATGTACTCCACGTTGGCCGGCTCCACCGTGTACACGTAGTTGCAGGTCGGGGTGAGCATGCGGAAGGTGCGGTGCCGGTGCGCGAGCTCCGTCTGGTACTCCATTAGCCGCCCGAAGTTGAGCAGCTGGTGGAGCACGGTGCCCGCCACGGGCGGGTAGTTTCGGTTCCGGCCTCCGCCGCGGCGCCGCCGGCGAGCGATGTAGATCGCGGCCACGAGGAGGAGCAGGGACAGCGCGAGCAGAGCGCGGGGTCGGCTCAGCAGTGGCGAGTCCATGGCCGAGCTTGAGCTCCCTGGTGTCCCGGTACGAGGTGGGGGCGATGCCGGTCGCCCCTTGCCGTGTGTGCTTGGCTGCTTGCGTGTCGACTGTCGAGTGTGTGGATTGTGCTCTGCCGGAAGGTGGACGTGGATGAACCTTTTCCTTTTGGAATTGGGTATGTCCTCCGCCCGCACGCGGCATGCGTGTCCGGACAGGTGCGTCAGGCCAACTGTCCTCCATCCCGTGTAAGAATTATAGTACAGTAAGTTTCATACCTTTTATAGTTTAAAAAGTTATAACTTCTAAACTAAATATCATAATTAAAATCCGATTGCGTCATCGTATTTCTTACAATTAATTTTTTAAAACAAGATCCCACATGAATATATTTTAATAATTTTTTACAACATATATAGCAGCTTTACAATATTTATAGGAAACACCTGCAATATATTTTTGAAACTAATGAAACACTGGATATATGTTTTTGCAACATACTCCCTCCGTCCCAAAATAGATGTCATTCTGGTTTTCTAAGAAGTCAGTTTTTTTCAACTTTGACTAATTTTATATTAAAAAGTATTCATATCCAACGTACACAGCTGATATCACTGGAAAGATCTTTAAATCTAGTTTTTTAACAAATTTATTTGGAAATAAAAATGTTGCACATATTTTTTATAAATCTAGTCAAAGTTGATAAAGTTTGACTCACACGCTTCCCATTGCGTCATCTATTATAGGACGGAGGGAGTACATGTTTCACTCCTTCTAAACAAAGCTAAGCAGAGGAGGAAATGGTCAATCTTGTTATTCGGCAACAGAGGAGGTAGACCACGGCTGGCTGGAGGTTACGCCGGGCGTACTAGATCCGAAACTACCGAGAATGGAGAATGGCTACTATGAAGCACAGAAGGAGGCAAGTCAAGATGACCACGCGGGCATAGGGATGATTACAGATGATGGAAAGATACGAGGTCGCGCCGGCTGGGGCGGAGAATGATCGCCGCCGGTGGCGTGCCTCCCAATCCGGACGATGGACATGAAACATACATCTGAAACACTAACTGCAACATTAGATCTAATTTTAAAATATCCAGATACAACAATTGCAACATATGTACAAAACTACTGAAACACTCGAAACATGCGGATGAAACATTTGAAAAAAACACCTCAAAGCACATAGAAACCATTTCGAAACATGTGCAATATTCAAATAAAACAGTTTCAACAATATATGTGAAAATATATGTGAAAATATATACGATATCCAAATGAAACAATTGCAAACATTGATTTTGAAAATAAAAGTGAAACATTAGAAACATACAATTAAAACATATATCCGAAAAAAATAAAACATTTTAAATGAAACACTTACAACCACATGTGCAACATTTCTGATCTACTTTTTCAATATCGATATAAAGAAATACAAAATATATAAATATTAAAATAATAAAAAAGAAAAAAGAAAACAAAAATAAAAAAAGAAAAATAAAAAAAGAAAAGTAAAAGAAAAAAATGAAAAATAAAAAAGGAAATAGAAACGATAAAGAAAAAACGAAAAAAGAAAAAAGAAAAGGCACGGCCGCGGGGGCGCGGCACGCCCGCGTCGTGGGGGTGGGGGCGCCGCACGCGCACCGAGGGGAGGTTCGGCACCGCGGCACGGGCCCGTCCAGGGCGTCCGGACGCCCAATAAGAATCATTACCGTTTGGAATTTGGAGCCGAGCACCGCAGCTGCTCAGGAGTAGAGATTGCCACGCCTTCTGACCCAGACAAAACATCACGCATCAACATCAACAGTTGTTATTTGCTTTTGTTTTTATTATGAACATCAACTGTTTTGCTGAGGGTTGCAACGACAGCGAATTTCAATTATAATATCCCTATACTCTGCAGAAGACTAGAACTTACAGGATCATGATCATGTGGCCAACAGGATTCTTGTTCAGATTAGCTTCTTTTCTCGTCTCTGAACTCTGAGACATGAGGGCCTCTTACAAATTCTGCAGGACACAACATAAGCCCCTTGACCGAAACAAATGCAAAATCTACTGCATTTTACAAAAGCCAGGCACCAAGTGGCAATACTTGACTGATTAAATAATTTTAGATGAGCCAGAGAAGAAGCACATCTGCAGGAGTTCTTTTGAAAAAAATAACACGTTAGAGCCAAAACTGGAGGCGTACAAATGTAAAGTTCCATGTAAGCCATACATCATCTGGATTTCTGAAATCAGAGTCCATCTCACGAGCTTGGAAAAGGATCTATCGTTATCACACTTTTCAGACTTTCGATCTAGTACTGATTGGTTGCCCAAAAATATAGCACATAGAGTAGCCCCTTTATTGAATCCCAAAGACAATAGACCAATTAATGAATCACCAGTTCTCCATAAGCAACGGCAATCGAAGGTACCAACAGCGGATGGAATCGAACCAACATTGAACGGGCCGGCCGGTGCCTAACTGCAGTCTGCAGAGCCGCAGCCTACTCGGGTTTGAGCTGCGCCATGGCTGCCTTCAGCAGAAACGGACAAACGGACAGGGAGTGGGGAGGGAAAGGCCGGAAAGGTGGGCGGCCGCATGCCCGCGAAGCCGAAAGAGGACATGCAACTCCAATCCTATGTTTTAGATACGAAGATATCCAGCATTCTGAAAAAAAAAAAACCTGTTTTACCTTATCGAATTATTGTTGTACTCTGCCTTTTATCCTTGAACTTCAAACCAAATATATTACCTCTAAACTCTTCAATTTATTATCTAACCATCCTCCTTCAAAGTGGTTTTTAACACGATTTTGTCCTTTTTAGTGATAAAAAATTGTAAATACCTGATAAGGCCATTAAACGAAATAAATTTTTCTAAGCCTCTATACAATTTTGAAAAGAATACTAGAGATAGATTGGGATATGACAACCCAAAAACAATATTTAAAGCTCATAAAAATATCTTTCTTGTCTTCTGGAAATTATATTATATATAGCTTATACAACGATGAAAAATTGTCCCAAAAATACTAAGAATTCCAAAAACGCTATTGATGTCTAAACGTGTTTTGAAAACTTCCCAAAAACTAACAGAAGGCACAACCAACAAAAATACGTAGCATGTGCTTTATCTCATAATTTTGTAGTGTGAAGCTTTTAAAGCACATTGTCGGTGCTAGAATTAACGAGTGTTAACACCGGCTAGTAAACTTGTGTTTTGTGGTTGAGGTTACGGGTGGTGTGTAAGGGGGAACACAAGATTTATACTGGTTCAGGCAATGAGTGCCCTACGTCCAGTGTGGGGATCGAGTCGTGTTGTCTTGCACCGGGGTGCTCGTAGTACGGGTTACAAGCTGAGCGAAAGAGGGAGGTCCCAAGTCTCTTGTGAGCGTGTAAGTGCGTACAAGTCTCGTTGTTGTGTGTGGTGGAGTAGTCGTGGGCGTGCGTGTGCTTGTCTGTGATCGGTCTCTACCCTCCCTTTTATAGTTACAAGGGAAGGGCTAGAGTTACATGTATTGCCCTATGTTACAGTGCTCGGCATGGCGGAGTCGGTGATGACCGGTGGCGATCGTCAGCCACGCCTTCATCTTGGCGCCTCGGCGGCATGGCATTAGTCATTCGGCTGATCCATCACTGGTCCATTGGTGAGTTCCAAGGCGTCTCACAGTGCTAGCTATGGTTGGCTGCGTGGCGGTACGTCATGCTGTCGTGTCCGCCCCTGCACAGTGCAACGAGTAGATAGGTTGACCTTCGGGTACAAGCCCCCGAGGCTCAGGAAACCTTGGTGCCGTCGGGGGCTTGATGGGACAGAGCGGGGGGAGCATTCTCCCTCTGGCGCTTCTTTTTCCCCGTGAGGTGCGTTCCAGGGGGTAGGCGAGATCGGCCGTAAGGCTTGCCCATTCCCCCGGGTTGGCTGGGCGACTGTCGTTCCCCGTTTCCTGCTGTCACACGTGTGGCCGGGGTATGGCAGTCGCCGTCGTGGTTGACGAATCTCCTCGTCAGCTCGGGGAGCCGTACGGTTGACTGTCCCTGTAGCAGCGTGGGAGGAGGAGGACCGCCAGATCGCCTGCCAGAGGAGATGGGGCAGTTGGTACGGCGAACGTGCGCGTTCGGGGTGTTGTTGTGTCAAGGGGCCCATCCAATGGGACCATGCCTGTAAAGTGGTCAGAGAGGTCCCTTGTGGTCCAAGATTGCTCTGCTGACGTCAACTATGCATGGGATGCCTTTGAGAGATTGCGCTCGAGGGGGATGGGGAAGCTCGGGCGAATCGGAGAATTGGCGCCCGAGGGTGCCGCTTTCCCGAGCTCACACGGGGAGGCTCGGGCGAATCAGAGAATTGGCGCCCGAGGGTGCCGCTTTCCCGAGTTCTCTCGAGGAGGCTCGGGCGAATCGGAGAATTGGCACCCGAGGGTGCCGCTTTCCCGAGGGTAGGTTGTCGTTGATGCAGCATCGTCATGGGCCTCCGTAGGTGCGGCCTTCATGGGCTTTCACAGGCTTTGCCTGGGCTGGGCCGTGTTGGGAATGTGTGTTTTTTGCATCGAAGTTGGGTACCCCAAACTTTGGTACCCGACAGTAGCCCCTGAGCCTGTTGCGGAGTGAAGGCACTCCTCCACAGGTTCGAGCTGGTTCTTCCTGTCGAGGAGAAGAAGTATAGTTTCTTTTTTTCGGTGGGTGCGCGCGAGCGCACCCGCCGGGTGTAGCCCCCGTGGCTTTGGAGGGATGTTATATCCCTCCAAAGGCTTAAAATCATGATTATAAGTCCTCGGGTGTTCTTTGATTTATTTAGGGGAGTTGTTTCCTTGGAAGTGGAACCCCCGAGCCTCCCATCGTGTAAGGGAGGTCGTTCGGTGGTCTTTTCAAGGTGCAGGGTAAGTTCCCGAGCCTCCATTTTTGTATCGGAGATCGATCGGGTTCTTTCCTGTCTTTTTAATTCGACCTCCACGCTCTTTTTTTAGGAAGAGGAAGGTTTGGTCCTGCTCAACTTCCCCGTTGGGGCACGAGTTGGCATTTTCGGTGAGCTACAAACGGGTTGGTCCAAGTGGAGGTCCGTGCCCCGTTCCTTGGGGGTCGGCTAGTGGCTTGAGCACACTCCAAATGTTTCCCGAGAGTCAATTAGTGGATGTCGGGTCCCTTCGACGGGTCCCGAGGGCCTGATGCCTCCCACGGAGGGATTCCACGTAATTGACTCACTACTGGGACTTGGACATAGCACGGGATGTCCCTTGTGACGCTCGGGCGTCGGGATACTGGCCGTTTTCGTGACCCATCCGCTAGCAGTCCTAACTCGGTTTCCCTGGAGCGACTGTTCGAGCCACTGTGGGCGAGTCTTCGATCCCCTGGGAACGTAACGGGCGTCCGAGCCCGAGGTTCCTTCGTCAAGAAGGCGAATGTATCGGTAGGGTCGAGGCGGGGGGCGTAATGATTTGGCTCACCTTTTGAGGCGCGCAGCCTGACGGACGCGACGGTTCGAGGCAGTCGAGGCGGCTGCGTGCACGAGGCCGGCGGCGATGCGGGGATCATGGCGGGCCCCGCACAGTTAATGCGGTGGATCCTCCGAAACGTCGCGATCCGTCGCCCGGGTATATAAGAAAAACTCGTGATTTTTTCTTTCTACCCTAAACATTCACTCGCGCAGCCGTTCGCCTTCTTGCCTTCGCCGTCCACCCTCTCGCCTTCGTTGCTCGCTCGAGTGAGAAGCGTCACCGCGGCCGACATTGTTGCCTTCCCGCAGCTTTTCTTCTCTAGCTTGCCATGGCCTCCTCCCCTGTTCGCACCGATGCCACCGCCGCCGCCGTCGCCGCCGCCGGCATTCTTAGGTTGGAGCCGTGGCCGCGCAGCGCCGTGATGGAGGAGGATCTGGAGCAGCTCGTGGAGCTAGGGCTCCTACGCCCCCGCACTGACGCGAAGCGCCCGGAGTGGGTTGTGCCGTCGGACGACCACGACGAGCCGAAACCCGATGTGGGGTACGTGGTGAGCTTCATCGCTTACCACGAGCGCGGGCTCGGGTCGCCGCCGAGCCACTTCTGCTGGGCGCTGCTCTTCAACAACGGGCTGGAACTCCACAACCTCACCCCCAACTCCATCACGCAGGTGGCGATTTTCGCCGCCCTGTGTGAGGGCTACCTCGGGGTACCCCCGCACTGGAACCTATAGCAGAAGCGGCCGGTTCGAAAAAGCCGCGGAGATCCCGCGCCCGGGGGGCTATGGTTTTGTGATCCGCTTCGGCGAGTACATCCCCTGCAAGGCCCCCTCCTCCAACAAGGGCTGGCACCACGGCTGGTTCTACCTCCGTAACGACGGGGACGCCTTCCCCAAGTATACGGGAAGGGCGTTCACCGCTCCCCTTCCTCAGTGGGATTGGGGGTGCCCGGCCAAGGAGGCCAAGCACCTTGATGCCTACTTCAGCGCGCTCCAGACGCTGCGCAACCGGGGTCTCACGGGAGCCACCGTAGCGGCGTAGTTCCATGCGCGGACGGTGCTGCCGCTGATGGGCCGCAGGCTGGCGCTGAACTAGATGCTCATCGGGACGTCGCGGGAGGGCACAGCGATGCTGCCCCAGGACATCGGCCAACAAGAGATCGTGCGTCGTGTTAAGTACATGGTGGGCGGTTACCATTCCTAGGATGAGCTGAACCGGATACCCATGCGCCCCCGCACGGGCTTCATCGTGCTGGTGAGCGTCATCCGCCCTGTCAAGTTTGCGGTTCCTCCGTCTTTTTCCTGATTTCTTTCTTCATTCATTGCAGGGCCTTTCAAGGACCGGGAAACCTTCCCTTCCGCCTGTCCCAGAGGGCAAGGTTCAGCGAACCCAGAACCGCCTTCGGGACGAGGCGGCGAAGGCAAAGAAGGACCGGAAGACTGCGCTGAAGCAAAAGAGGGCTCCGAAGACGGAGGAATCCTTCCAGCGCTGTCGTTGCCGTCAGGAGGCGGGGGAGCCGGAGGAGGGCACCCTCTCCGACGAAGATGATGAGGAGGATGATGAAGAAGAAGATTGTTATGATTTCATGGTGTTGGACCGGCCCTTCATGGCCACAAAGCCCGCGGTGGGCGCCGACGAGCCTGGGAAGGCTCCAATGTCGGCGTCCGCCGGCGGAAGTGCTGGGGCTCGTGACCCGAGCCCCCAGGCAAAACTGCCGGGGACTGCGTCTGAAGGAGCGGTCTCTGGCAGCGTGACTGTTGGAGCCACGGCTCCGCCTTCCAGCGGCCGCGAGGGCTCGCTGGAGAGGCCGGGAACGGGCCCGGACCCGGCGCCCGAGCCAAGCCTGGCTGCTACCGGTGGGACTGGGGGAATCCTCTTCCCGCGCACCCTCCCCTCCGACGCGTCGTTGATCGGCGTGACGGTCGAAGGCGGGGAAAGCGGGGAGCGGAAACCGTCGGAGCCGGAGCCGACCCGCGCCAAGACTCAAGCTTCCCCGCAGAGGGGGGCGACATCGAGGTGACCCTTGGCGCCCAGGCAGGGCCCTCGCCTCAGGGCTGTGCCGGCCCAGACGCCGCGGTGTCGCCCACTCCTCCGCTACCGACGCAGCCCACGCCGTCCATCGTCTCGCCGAGCGCGGGGGCGGCGAAGAAGAGGAGGGTGGTTCCGAAGACGAGGTAGGTGTCTTTACCTGTTGTTCCTTTCGTCGGAGATCTTGTTTGGCATTATGAACATTCCTTTCTTCCTTCTCTGCTTCAGGAAGCGCTTGGGGTCGGACCTCCAGGTGTCGCACCTGAAGGTCCTGAAGGTGCAGGGCCACGACACGGCCGGGGGGAGTGCCCGATCGCCGGACGAGGAAATCCGTCCCCCCACGGGTCCGGTCGTGGCGTCCGAGGTTCCTCCTTCGAGAGGGGTCGTTCCGGCCGTGGCCGCCGTCGTCGCGCCCGCTGCTGACATGGAGGTGGCGCCAACGCGGGCTCCTGAGGCCCCGGTCGTTGATTCTGGAGGCACCTCAGGAGCGTCAGCTGATGCCGCCCCCACGGAGCCTGCCGCTGCGGGTTCGACGGTTGTGGACGTCGACGCAGGAGCTCCTTCCTCTTGTGAGGAAGGTCCCTGGGCGTTGGCACTAAGGCAGCCCCGGCCTCGGGAGTTGACCGCCTCCCGGATCGTGTGGGCGGACCGAACGGATACTCAAGCGCCGCCCGTCTTCTCGCTCCGGGACGACCTCGAGGTCCCCAAATGGGACGCCGTTCAAGAGTTTGGGCTCAGCTCGGCGGCGGGGCTCCGCGCGATTGCCGACGTCCTCGAGACGGAGCTCCCGGCCCAGGTTCAGGTAAGCCCCCGTGTCTCGTAATTTTACCTGTGTATGAGCGTCGTTTTTATCGTCTCCGCTCCTCTCTCCTTTACAGGACCTCATGCATACCTCCCGGGACAAGTCCCGCTTCCTCTGCGGCGGGCTCGGGCTCTGGAAGCAGCTTGACCTTACGGGGAAGGCCCTTGCCCGCGCACAGAGCGAGCTCGCCGCCGTTACCTCCAAGCTTGCCGAAGTAGGTGTTGACAACACTATCTTGAAGGGGGAGGTCATGGAGGCGAAAGACTGAGTCGCTGCCTCGGCGACACGGGTGCAGGAGCTGGAGGGCGCCCTGGTCGAGGCGACGAGGGAGCGTGATGCCGCCCGACAGCTTGTCGCCGAGAAGATCTCCACCGTTGAAGCTTTGGCTCTCGACCTGAGCGAAACTCAGGCGGCATTGCGTCTGGCGGTTTTCGTGGTGGACTCGGCCCGGGAGGAGGCACAGAAGGCTCGAAAGGAGGCTGACGGTACGCGCAGTGTCGCGCTTTTCGTTTTGTTCGTCTTGGTCGCTTGTTGCGTCTTTATTCACCTCCATGTTTTGCTCCCGCAGTTCTGCAGGCGGCTTACGATGGCGAGGCGGCCGATCACCTGGAACTGCAGAAGGCTGCGCGAGCGCTGTGTGACACCATTGGCACCGGTGGGGAACCTTCGGGGATCTCGCTCCGGAGCCGGCTGGAGGCACTCTACGGCAGCGTCGGCGGCCGGGTCTAGGAGGCCCTACTGACGGGCGTCCAGAAGACGTTGGCAGTCATGAAGTCCCACTATGGGAACTTTGACGCCGGCCCTGTCAGCGAGGGCTTCCTTGAGGCCGACGACGCCGAGCTCCTAGCGTTGGAGGACTCGATGAAGGAGCCCGGAGAAGCGCTGGCGGGCCTCTTCGAAGCCGAGGTCGAACTCCCTGCCTTTGACCTACCGTGAAGAACAGTCGGGCCGTAGTGCCCTTGTAAAAAATGACTTTTCGTGAGTGGCTAAGAGGAAACATACATGTGGCCCTTCGTGGCCTTTATATTTATGTAAATATTTGCTGCATGTTTGTTTTCAATTCGTTTCATGCTTTTTCCTTAGGCGTTTTTTCTTGCCGATCCTGTGCCTGGGCCATCGAGCCTCGGGGGACTTTTTCGGGTGTCGTAGCTTTAGCGGCGTAGACGCGGCCGATGTCCTAGGAGCTTTGGCAGAAAGAATCTTTGGAAAAAAGGCTTAGTTGTTTCTTCCCGAGCCTCCTCACTTTGCCGAGCGTAGATCCTATAAGTTTTCTTCCGAGCGCGAGTTGGCCTTCGAAGGCAGAGTGGCGAGGGGAGATGCTGTAACCCTGGGGCCTAAGCTGTCTCCTCGACTCGGCCGGCTCTGTCCTCTGGGACTTCTCTTACTCTTCCAAGTCTTATAAGTTCACGCTTGATTTTAGGAGAGAAGCATGTTTTAGGGAGAAACGATTTCAACGAGTTTTGAAATTTTTGCGTTTTCAAAATCGTTGAGGCTCAGGAGAGTCCGGGGGTTCCCCCCGTCCTAGCCCCCGAGGGAGGGTCGGCCTTTCCGTTGGTTAGGCTGAGCCTCACTTTTCTAATGCGCGGCGAAATGAAAAGTCATTTCGCTTCCGAGTGTAGGCTCGGACCGAAAATCTAAAAATTAGGTAAAAAAAGTAGAAGTCGGGTCTTAGTGATTTTAAGATTTTACAAATTGTACAATGCTCGGAATTTTAAGGATAGAAGCGACGTAGCTGTTCGATGTTCCAAGCGTTGCTGTAGACCTCGCCCTTCTCGTTCGCGAGCTTGTACGTGCCGGGGCGTAGCACCTTGGCGATGATGAATGGCCTTTCCCACGGTGGTGTGAGCTTGTGGCGCCCCTTGTTGTCCTGCCTGAGCCGCAGCACCAAGTCGCCTACGCTGAAGGCTCAGCCCCGGATGCGCCGAGCATGGTACTTGCGTAGTGATTGCTGGTACTTGGCCGAGTGCAACAGGGCCATGTTCCGAGCTTCGTCGACTTGGTCCAACGCGTCTTCGCGTGAAGTCTAATTGCCCTGTTCATCATAGGCTCAGAACCTCGAGGCGCCGTACTCCAAATTCGTGGGGAGGACGGCCTCGGCGCCGTACACCAGGAAGAAGGACGTGAAGCTCGTGGCTTGGCTCGGCGTAGTCCTTAGACTCCATATCACTGGCGGGAGCTCCGTCGGCCACCTCTTGCCGAACTTATTTAATCTGTTGAAGATTTTTGGCTTAAGGCCTTGGAGAATCATGCCATTGGCACGTTCTACTTGGCCATTCGTTCTTGGGTGGGCTACGGCCGCCCAGTCCACTGTATGTGGTACTCGTCGCAGAAGGCCAGAAATTTCTTTCCGGTGAACTGCGTGCCGTTGTGAGTGATGATGGAGTTCGAAACACCAAACCGATGGACAATGTCGGTGAAGAATAACACCGCTTGCACCGAGCTGATTTGGGCGATCGACCGAGCCTCGATCCACTTTGAGAACTTGTCGATGGCGACAATCAAGTGGGTGAAGCCCCCGGGCGCCTTTTGGAGGGGCCCGACAAGGTCCAGTCACCATACGGCGAATGCCCAAGTGAGGGAAATCGTCTGGAGAGCTTGGGCCAGGAGGTGGGTTTGCCGAGCGTAGTATTGGTATCCCTCGCCGGAGCATACCACCTCGGTGGCATCGGCCACAGCGGTTGGCCAGTAGAAGCCATGTCGAAAGGCGTTACCGATAAGAGTTCTTGGCGCGGCGTGGTGACCGCAGGTTCCGGCGTGTATCTCTTCGAGTAGGCGTTTGCCTTGACTGTAGGGAATGCAGCGCTGGAGGACGCCCGAGGGACTCCGTCGATAGAGGTTACCGTCGATCATCGTGAAAGACTTAGCTTTACGTGCCAACCGTCGTGCTCTGGTTTTGTCCGAGGGTAAGATTCCTCGTACAAGCCAGTTGACCAGTGGCTCGTGCCAGTCCGGCTCGTCGTCGTCCATCTCGGCTTCAATTTCCATCGCCTCGGCTTTGTCGTCGTCTTCAGCCAGGGTTTCGGGTGGCTCCCCTTTGTCAGAGGGGTCAGTAGCCCTGAGGGGCTTGCGTGGCTTGAAGACGATCCAAGTTCTCCCGGGGGCTCGGGGGTCTTCTTCCCCTTGGCCGCCGAGGGATCAACACTGACCGAGGGCTTGTGGAGATCGTTGGCGAATACGCCCGTCGGGACCGTAGCCCTTTCGGACGTGATTTTCGCTAACTCATCGGGCTCCTCGTTGTACCTACGTGCGATGTGGTTGAGCTCGAGATCGTCGAATTTTTCCTCGAGCAACCGCACCATCTTGCAGTAGGCGGCCATCTTGGGGTTCTGGCACGTCGACTCCTTCATAACTTGGTCTACGACGAGCTGGGAGTCTCCTCGGACCTCGGGGCACTGGACCCCGAGCTTGATGGCGACGTGGAGACCGCTGATAAGAGCCTCGTATTCGGTGACGTTGTTGGAAGCCGTGAAGTGCAGCCTCAGCAAATACTTGAACCGGACCCCGAGGGGTGAAACGAAGACGATGCCTGCGCCAGCACCGGTCTTCATCATCGACCCGTTGAAGTACATGACCCAATACTCCTCTTGGGTCGGGTGTGGTGGTAGTTGCGTCTCGGTCCACTCTGCCACAAAGTCCGCTAGCACCTGGGACTTAATGGCTTTGCGTGGCACGTAGATAATGCTATCACCCATGAGCTCGATAGCCCATTTAGCGATCCTCCCGGTCGTCTCCCGGTTCTGGATCACCTCCCCGAGGGGGAAGGATGATACCACGGTCACGGGATGGGATTCGAAGTAGTGCCGCAACTTGCGCCGGCCAAGACTGATTGCGTACACCAGCTTCTGGATCTGAGGGTAGCGTGTCTTGGTCTCAGACATGACTTCACTGGTGATGTAGAGCGGCCGCTGTACCGGTAACGCGTGCCCTTCTTCTTGCCGTTCCACGACGATTGCTGCACTCACAACTTGGTTAGTAGCAGCAACATATAGCAAGAGATTTTTCTCTTCCATAGGAGGCACGAGAACCGGTGGTTTTGAAAGCAGAGCCTTAAGCCTTTCGAGGGATTCCTGGGCCTCGATGGTCCAGGTAAAGTGCTCATTTTTCTTTAGCAACCGATACAAGGGAAGTCCCTTTTCGCCGAGCCTTGAGATGAATCGACTCAAGGCCGCGAGACATCGCATGAGCTTTTGCACAACTTTGAGGTTTCGAATCGGACCCATCTGTGTGATGGCCGAAATCTTTTTTGGGTTGCCTTCGATGCCACGCTCGGAAACGATGAACCCGAGGAGCATGCCCCGAGGGACCCCGAAAACGCACTTCTCGGGGTTTAACTTTATATTTCGCTTCTTAAGGCACTCGAATGCCTCTTCTAGGTTGGCTACTAAGTCGCTCGCCTTCCTAGATTTTATCACTATATCCTCTACGTAACCCTCAACTGTTCGCCCGATGAGGTCCCCAAAAACTTTGAGCATGCAACGCTGGTAGGTCGCGCCCGCGTTTTTGAGACCAAATGGCATAGTTACGTAACAATATGTGCCGAAGGGGGTAATGAAAGAAGTCGCTAACTCGTCGGACTCTTTCATACGAATTTGAGCGTAGCCGGAATATGCACCAAGGAAACTAAGTCGATCACAGCCAGCAGTGGAATCAACTATTTGATCAATGCGAGGTAATAGAAATGGATACTTAGGACAAGCTTTATTTAAACTAGTGTAATCGACACACATTCTCCCTTTTCCATTTTTATTTTTAACCAAAACAGGATTAGCTAACCACTCTGAATGGAAGACCTCCTTGATGAATCCGGCCGCCAAAAGCTTCTGCACCTCCTCCCCGATGGCCCGGCGCTTCTCCTCGTCGAATCGGTGTAGGCGCTGTTTCATCGGCTTGGACCCGGCCCGGATGTCCAAGGAGTGCTCGGCGACCTCCCTCGGGATGCCTGGCATATCCAAAGGACTCCATGCAAACACGTCGGCGTGCTTGCAGAGGAAGTCGACGAGCACGGCCTCCTATTTCGGGTCGAGGGTGGTGCTGATCTTCAGCACCTTGCCATCGGGGGAGCTCGGGTTGAGGGGCACCTCCTTCACCCCCTCAATGGACTGAAAAGTGCCCGTGGCCTTCTTGGGGTCGGGGACCTCCTTGGCCAGCTCCTCGTGGTAGGCGATGAGGGCCTCGGACTCCACCAGCGCGTTGGCGTACTCGCAGCACTCGACGTCGCACTGGTAGGCGTGCTGGTAGGAAGTGCCGATGGTAATTACCCCCTTTGGCCCCGGTATCTTGAGCTTGAGGTAGGTGTAGTTCGGGATGGCCATGAACTTGTCGTAGCATGGCCTTCCGAGAATGGCGTGGTAGGTGCCGCGGAAGCCTACCACCTCGAAGGTGAGGTTCTCCTTCCTGAAGTTGTCAGGAGTCCCAAAGTAGACGGGCAGGTCGATCTGCCCGAGGGTTTGTATGCTCTTCCCCGGGACTATCCCGTGGAACGGGGATGTCACCGGCCGGAGAAGAGAATGACTGATTCCCATCGAGTCAAGGGTCTCAGCGTACAAAATGTTGAGGCCGCTGCCTCCATCCATAAGGACCTTGGTAAGCCGCGTGTTGCCGACAACGGGGTCTACAACAAGCGGATAACGCCCCGGCGATGGGACGTGGTCCGGGTGATCGTCCCGGCCGAAGGTGATGGCATCGAAGGACCAGTTAAGGAAGCGCGGTGTCCCTGGTCCGATGGTGTAAACCTCCCGGCGCTCGCGCTTTCGCTGGCGCGGCGTGGGAGCAGTCCCGGGTTCGCCGAAGATCATGAGGCACTTGTCGATGGGCGGGAACTCGTCCTTGACCTCGGCGGGCTTCTTGCCAGCGGCGTCCCGGAACGCCTGCCGGCCGTAATGCTTGTTGAGCATTACACATGCCTCGAGCGTGTGGTTCACCGGGCCCTGGTGATATGGGCACGGTTTGGAGAGTTGCTCATCGAATCAGCCACGGGGCGGCTGTTTCGCCCTGGGCTCGGCAGCCGCGATGAGGGGCTCATTGCGGACAGGGGCCTTCCCTTTCCCCTTCTTCTTCTTATTGTTGTGGGCTTGGGAAGAGGGGCCCTTGGGGGCATCCTCCTTCCGCTTCCCTTTGGGGTCGGCGAAGAGGGCTCCCACTTCCTCATCACCCGAGGCGAAGCTGGTAGCTATTCTCATGAGCTCAGCGACGCTTGTGGGGGTTTGACGCCCTAGCTCATGAACAAGCTCCTTGCAGGTCGTCCCTGCAGCGAAGGCTCCGATGACGTCGGAGTCGGCGACCTGGGGTAGCTCATTGTACTGCTTGGAGAACTGCCGGATGTAGTCCCTGAGGGACTCGCCCGGCTTCTGCTTGCAGCTGCGAAGATCCCAGAAATTGCCAGGGCGTACGTACGTGCCCTGGAAGTTCCCCACGAAGATCTTGACCAGATCGCTCCAGTCGCAGATCGAGCGTGGGGGGAGGTGCTCCAGCCAGGCTCGCGTTGAGTCGGCTAAGAACAGTGGTAAGTTGCGGATGATGATGAGGTCATCCTACGCGCCACCAAGCTGGCACGCAAGACGATAATCCACAAGCCAAAGCTTGGGGTTGGTCTCCCCCGAGTATTTGACAATGTTTACCGGTTGTCAGAACCGGGGTGGGAACTTGGCCCTCCGGATAGCCTCGCTGAAGACGCGAGGACCTTGTGGCTCGGGTGAGGGCGCACGGTCCTCGTTGGAGTCGTAGTGTCCTCCCCGGTGGACATTGTAGCCATGTGTGGCCCCCGTCGGACTTTCGTCGACCGCGGGCCTGGAGAATGGCTCGGACGTCGACATCCTTGCCAAGCCGCTGGTGGACTGAGGGGGCCCTCGGCGCCTCGAGCTGCACCGAGGCCTCTCGTTTGTGGCGCGTTGGGGCACCACGGTGGCGTTCCTCGGCACCGCGGTGCCGGGATGCCGAGCTTTCTGCCTGGAGGACAGCGGCGTCCTCCAGGAGGCCTTTGAGCTGGTACCTGAGCTGCTGAGCCTCCGTACTGGAGGGCTCAGGTATGCTCCGGAGGAGCATTGCAGCCTTCGCGAGCTTCCGGCTCGCCCATGGTTCTGGCACAGGTGTCCTGGCTCCGTCATCGGCGATGATGCAGGTCTGGACATCGCGGGCTCGGCGTCGCGCTATTCCGCCATCCCCCCGCTCCTCCTCGTGCTTCAGGGCAGCTCGGAGTTGGGCGAGGCGCAGGCGGTCCTCGTCCATCTGGGCTTCGAGCTCCCGGAGTTTCTCAAGCTCCAGATAACGATGGAGTGGGCAGGACGTTCCAGCCCCCGGGTTCTTTGAAGGCGTGGGACCAGGGGCTGATGGAGGCGGTGTGTGTGGCCGTGCTTGTTCTGCCGGTGCGTCCTCCTCCTCCTCCGAGTGGACATCCTTCAACACAGCTTCCTCTGGGTGCACTAGGTGATAGCACTCCCGGGAGGGGTCGACGATGCTGCCGTCAGAGGAGTAGACATTGAGAGCGTTGTCCCTTGCGTCGTCAGAGGAGAGGGATGCTTGGGAGTCGCGGACGTCGAAGTCCACGTTCGCCCAGAAGAAGTCGTCGTCGTCGTCGTTGCTGTCAAGGTCCCACCGTGATGGCAAGACGCGACCGAAGCGGTCCTATCCCTCCGAATACTCCGGAGGGGTGGAGCTGCTACTGGAGTTTAACTCCCCACTGCCACGTGTCTAGGAGAGCTTGCAGGAGAGGACGGTGGAGAGTCATCGAGGTCGCTCAGGCCCTCCAGGCGATGGACAGATCCCATCGCTTAGTCGTGCCCGTAGGCACGAACGGCACGAACGTGGGCTTCCACAGTAGTGTGGAGCCCGAAGGAAAACGGAGAGGGCGTCCTGTCTTCCCCAGCGAGGTCGAAGGGAAACGGCAGGTGATGCCGTGATCCTTCCCACATTACTCCGTGGAGTAGTAGGGGAGCGTGGTTCCTCCACCGCTCATGGTGTCGAGCTGGTGGTGGGCGTGGGGGTGGTGTCCCGTGTAGGGGGCACCGGGATGTCCACGTCACTCGTGACGTGGCCCGAATTGGTGCGGTTGCGCCTTCTCCGCCTAGCTTGGCGGGAGCGACGTGTGGTGTTCCCTCCGTCCTCTGAAACGGGCGGAGGCGTCGCCGAGATCCTTTCCCCACCCGCCTGCTGGGCTGGAGTCAGGATGGAGATGACACGGGGCTTGGTCGGGCGGAGGTTCATCTCAAGGCCGTGGCCAGTGGCCACGAACTCGAGGCTCCCGAACCGGAGCACCACGCTAGCAGAAAGCGCAGGAACGTTGGCTGCCATCCGCAACTTGGGTCAACACGCAAAAAGCCCCCTACCTGGCGCGCCAACTGTCGGTGCTAGAATTATCGAGTGTTAACACCGGCTAGTAAACTTGTGTTTTGCGGTTGAGGTTACGGGTGGTGTGCAAGGGGGAACACAGGATTTATACTGGTTCAGGCAATGAGTGCCCTACGTCTAGTGTGGGATCGAGTCGTGTTGCCTTGCACCGGGGTGCTCGTAGTAGGGGTTACAAGCTGAGCGAGAGAGGGAGGTCCCAAGTCTCTTGTGAGCGTGTAAGTGCGTACAAGTCTCGTTGTTGTGTGTGGTGGATAGTCGTGAGCGTGCGTGTGCTTGTTTGTGATCGGCCTCTACCCTCCCTTTTATAGTTACAAGGGAAGGGCTAGAGTTACATGTATTGCCCTGTGTTACAGTGCTCGGCATGGCGGAATCGGTGATGACCGGTGGCGATCGTCAACCACGCCTTCGTCTTGGCGCCTCGACGGCATGGCATTAGTCATTCGGCTGATCAATCACTATTCCATTGGTGAGTTCCAAGGCGCCTCACAATGATAGCTATGGTTGGCTACGTGGCGGTACGTCATGCCGTCGTGTCCGTCCTTGCACAGTGCAACGAGTAGATAGGTTGACCTTCGGGTACAAGCTCCCGAGGCTCGGGAAACCTTGGTGCCGTTATGGGCTTGATGGGACAGAGCGGGGGGAGTGTCCTCCCTCGGGCGCTTCTTTTTCCCCGTGAGGTGCGTTCCATGGGGTAGGCGAGATCGGTCGTAAGGCTTGCCCATTCCCCCGGGTTGGCTGGGCGACCGTCGTTCCCCGTTTCCTGGTGTCACACGTGTAGCCGGGGTATGGCAGTCGCCGTCGTGGTTGGCGAATCTCCTCGTCAGCCCGGGGAGCCGTACGATTGACTGTCCATGTAGCGGCGTGGGAGGAGGAGGACCGTCAGATCGCCTGCCAAAGGAGATAGGGCAGTTGGTAAGGCGAACGTCCGCGTTCGGGGCGTTGTTGTGTCAAGGGGCCCATCCGATGGGACCATGCCTGTAAAGTGGTCAGAGAGGTCCCTTGTGGCCCAAGATTGCTCTGCTGACGTCAACTATGCATGGGATGCCTTTGAGAGATTGCACTCGAGGGGGATGGGGAAGCTCGGGCGAATCGGAGAATTGGCGCCCGAGGGTGCCGCTTTCCCGAGGGTAGGTTGGCGTTGACGCAGGATCGTCATGGGCCTCCGTAGGTGCGGCCTTCATGGGCTTTCACAGGCTTTGCCTGGGCTGGGCCATGTTGGTAATATGTGTTTTTTCATCGAAGTTGGGTACCCCAAAATTTGGTACCCGACACACATTTAGACATTAATTAGAATGTTTTGAAAATTTCTAGTTTTTTTTGTTATTTCCAAATTTTTTCTATAGCTAAATCTAATCCTTTTGAAGCTTATAGATATATTTTCACCAGCTCTAATATTATTTTTGATTCTTCATATCCCAATCTATATCCACGAATTATGCTGAAATTATTAGAATGTTTGAGACATTTTTGTGTTTTGAACATCGTTTTTAACTTTTTTAAAAAAAGAGACAAAAGTGACATCATGGAGGTAATTTTATTGGTTTAAGAGTTCAATGAGTAAGATGTCTTTTTTTTTTTTTTAGTTGAGGAGAAAAATTAGACTACGATGAAATCCAAGATCTAGCCTCCCAAATTGGGATGGGCATTCAACTAGACAGAATTGATCAATTTTTTTCCTTGCTAGATATGTGTCACTTGAGACTAGAGATCATGGCGAAAGTACTTTTTTTTGTTTTTCTAGCATTTGAGGTGGACATTTATCACGCCCACCTCTTTAACTTTGTAAATAGTCATTAACTCCTTTGAAAATGCTTCTTGTAGGAGTGAGGAACCAAAACGTTATCTTCATTTGGGCACGGCAAAATTGCACCACCAAGGAAAAAGATGAGGGGGAAAAGAGATAAGAGAGGGGGGAAAAAGCTTTATACAGTGTTTATGCTAATGGATGCTTTAGGGTATACTTTTTTTTATAGAAAAGGGGCTTTAGGGTATACTTGAAATGAAGACGAGATAGAGAGAGGTATCTGTAAGTCCAAAGTGCAGAGACCAAGAACTTAGCAATCTCGATGAAAACTTTGTATTACCCCACAAATTGATAAGGATGAAGAAAACCGCAAAGATAACATGCGATTTGCAAACCTACATCATCATGTGCTAGGTCGTAGATACGCTAGCTCACGTCAATCACAAGATATCGTCCCGGAAGTGAACGATGGCCTGGAGACGCATCAATATTCAATAGTCACCATCATCAACCAGAAAAAGCAGAAACTCTTCTTTGCTGGAAAGGTAGACTCCGTGGTGGATGCGCGAAGTAGCGATGAAAGAAGAAGTCGGGGGGCACGAAATATTGTTAGGCTAACTGCACTGCTGCACGCTAAAGCGGCCTCTACGCCAGATTTACAGGTGAGATCGCTGCACCGCTACGCGCTATCCGGCACTCTATCCTACAGGTCGCAACAGTCCACCTCCAAATCTAGAGGCGCCGGAGAGGAACGCTATCCTCTCTAGCGCCGGACCCCACGCCGCCGGAGCTGGACGGAGGGAGGTGCGCCGCCGAGCCAGAGGAGGACGGAGGTGGAGGGAGGAGCGCCGGAGGTGGACGGAGGCCGCGACGCGCCGTGCTGGCGGTGAAGGGCGGGTGGCGCGTCGGAGGAACACCGGAGACAGCGCCGCGGAGACCGAGCCCCCGCTCGGATGTGGAGGGAGGAGCGCCGGAGGTGGACGGAGGCCAGGCCCGCCACGACGCGTCGGAGGTGGAGGGTGGGGGCGAGCCGGAGAAGTGCCGGGAAGGGGCCGTTGCGCTCGGACCTTGGAGTGGTGGCCGCGCCGCTCGGAGGTGGAGGGCGGGGGCGAGCCAGAGGAGCACCGGGGAGGGCCGCGGGCCGCGCCGCTCGGAGGTGAAGGCCGGAGCGCTAGGAGGTGGAGGCGGCCTCGCCGGGGAAGGAGGCGGAGCCGCGGAGGGAGCGAGGACGAGCAGATAGAGGTCGCAGATAGAGGTCGACGCGCTGCAGCCTCTCTCCTTTAGCGTGCGCCTGTCAAGTGGGACCCCTAGCTTTAGCGTGCGCTTTTCCGTGGGGGGCGGTGCGGATAGCCTTAGGTGCTGAGCTAGCTGTTGGTGATTCGTATGGTGCTTCATCATGCTCGAGCACATTTGGGCATGCGAGTTATCTATAAACCTTGAAGAACTCCGATGGCAATCCTACCGGCACAGGCGATCGCATTACACAAGGTCTCGGACCCACGTGTGTGACAAGTCCAGGTTACCTTAATTATGCAATGGCGCAGACAGATAGAAACACGTCAGTAAAATTCTTCACCAAATATATTTACTTTGTACACTTATTTGATGTCATATTTTTTTTATAATTTTAGTTAAATTTGAGATGTTTGTACTCTTTAACATTCTTAGAATAACTTATAATTTATTTAGGATGGTAGGAATATGTCATTTCCAAGGGCTACTTCTGTACATAGGGGCTGATTGGTTGCCCTCCTCAGACCGTCCTGTGGCTCGTCCGGAATCGTTTCGTGCCTTTCGCGCGTGTTTGGTTGTCCTGCTTGTATCCTTTTCCGGCATCATCTCGTTCACTCGCCCCTCTCCGTCCTGCACGCCGCCGTCTGCTGGGAATCACCTTTCCTCTTCGTCCAGGACGTCATGGTGCTGATATGGCGCACGGGTCCATATGTCATACACCCAAAACTCTAGTACATACATGCAACCAAACAAAAACTCGTCTCATACCGGACTAACAACAAAAACAACCAAACACAGCTAGTTGCACGGTATAAAGCCATATCTTAGTATCCTAGACCGGCTCTCCATCCCGGCTCATCATCACTTTTTCAACCAATCACACCCATAGAGGACGGGGCATACACAGAAGTGTCTGACCGTTTGACATGAGGCATCATGCCCGCTCACGTCACCGCCGGAGCGACGCACGAACATACAGCGGGCGATCCATTTTGAGAGTGAGCATGGCCCGGTAGCCCACCGTAGCATTAGCTTCCCACATCTCAAATCTGAAGAGGTAGAGAAGCACAGCCGCGAAGATCTTCATCTGCCTGTACGCGAATTCCTTCCCCAAGCAGACGCGAGGGCCCGCCTGCGCAACAAACAGACAAACAAGTGTATTTCATCAAGTAAAGTGCAGATTGTTCACACAAAAAAAAAGGTAAACTCAATTTCAAAAAAAAAAAGGTAAACTGAAGATGGTCCTAATCGGATCTAAAACCGACTCGACAGAACAGGTTGAACGTGAGATTTCACCTGGAAAGCGGTGAACTTGAAGGGGCTCTCGGGGACGAAGACGCCGCCGCCGCCGAGCCACCTCTCCGGCCTGAACTCCTCGGCGTCCGCGCCCCACAGGAACTCCATCCTGCCCATCTGGTACGGCTGGTAGTGCACCATGTCCCCTTTCTTGATAGCGTAGCCGTCCGGCAGCGTGTCGTCCGAAAAGCAGCACTTGACATCCTGCAACAGCAGCAGCCCTCAATCAATGCGCCGCCCACAGACGTGTGGTGCCGAGTTACCGATAACTCACGATGGGCACGGCGGGGTAGAGCCGGAGGGTCTCCGTCAGCGCTGCGTGCAGGTAGTGCATCTTGCTGATGGCGTCCTCGGTCAGGCACGAAACGAGCTCCGGGGCGCCGAGGTCGCCGTCGCCCGACGAGGTGGCGGCGCGCACCTCCTGCGCGATCCTGTCCTGGACGTGCTGGTTCCTGCAGAGCACGTAGAGGAACCACGATAGGGTGCCCGCCGTGGTGTCGCGACCGGCGATCACGAAGTTGAGGATGATGTCCCGCAGGTACTTGTTGTCGAAGCAGCCCGGATCGGTCTCCCGCTGCACCAGGAACCTCGACAAGATGTCCTCTTTCTTGGCCTGTCGATCAGCAGGGAATTGTCACCGTGTCAGACAGAACCGTAATCTCCTCTCGTCCTCCTCCCAGTGTGCATGTACGGTGAGGTATTATCTGGGCTCACAAATTCGTGTTGGTCTCTTCCCATCTGCTCGATCTTCCTGTCGACGACGGCGTAGACGAAGTCGTTGATGGTGCCGAGCGAGCGCTTCATGGCTGCCTCCGACGAGAAGTTTAGGAACCTCTTGGCCTTCCAGAACGGGTCCAGGAAGCGGCGCAACACCTGCTCGCTGGCGTCGTCGAACGCCTTGGCGAATGCGGCGCCTTCCTCGCTGCACCCGGACAGCACGCCCAGGCTGACCCCGAACCCGACCTTGAAGATGGAGTCCAGCGTCGACCGCATCAGCAGGTCCTGCATGTCCAGCTTCTTCTTCTTCTCGGCGGCGGCGGCCAGGATGCCGGCGAGCTCCGCGGCCGTGTCGCGGAACACGCCGGTGCTGTAGTCGCGCAGCACCCGCGTGGAGAACTCGTGGCTCGCGACCTTCCGCTGGTGCCGCCACATGGCGCCGTCCACGGCGAAGATGCCGTCGCCGAGGAGGTCCTCGCTCAGCTCGTGCAGCGTGCTCCCCTTGCCGTAATTGCCGAAGTTGGTCTTGAGGATGTACTCCACGCTGGCGGGCTCCACGGTGTAGATGTAGCTGCAGGTCGGGGCGAGCATGCGGAAGGTGCGGTACCTGCGGGCGAGCTCGGTTTGGTACTCCATCAGGCGGCCGAAGTTGAACAGCTGGTGCAGCAAGGTGCCGGCCACCGGCGGGTAGCTCCGGTTCTTGCCGCCGCCACCGCCGCCGCGGCGCCGGAGCGCGAAGTATAGCACTAGGAGGAGAGCAAGTATCAGGGTGACCACCGTGGGTTGGCTCGGCGGGGAGTCCATGGTCCAGCGGTGAGCACTGGCGTCTCGGTGCGAGGCGGCTGGGAGCCGTGCTCGTTTGGTTGTGGCCTCGTGGGCTGTGGCCAGTGGGGTAGCTAGTAGTAGTACTTGTGGTCCAAGCTTAAAAAATTTAAAATACAAAATTAATGGTCATACCTCAAATCGGATGTCCGGACAGGGCCAACCGTCCCAATGTCCGCACCTGCCCGCCTGTGGCTCCGCGCGCGTACGCCCGTGCGGCCCACCCGCACCCTGTGCGCCCCGCTCGACGCCCCGCACGGGCGCCCATGCGACCCACCCGCACCCCGTGTGCCCCGCTCCGCGCCCCGCCCACGCGCACCCGTGCGGCCCCGCTCCTGCCCAGGAAGGAACCCACGAACCCCGTCCCGCCCCCCGCACGGAGCCCCGCCACTAGCTCACCATCACGCCCCCATCTCCCCCACGCGCATAGATCTAACCCGTCCCCAACCTCACTGATCCTAGCACCTCAGCCCCCGCCACCAGCTCAACACCATAGTCCACCCCTCCCCCCAACTACAAACAAGGAGAAAAAGCTATTGGCAATATCGAGGGGCTTAATGAAACAAAATAAAAATAACTATGGAAACAAATGAAAAAAGATATTGAAACATCATAAAACCACCTAATGAAAACAAAAGAGAAAAAAGTTACTGCAACAAGGAGGAAACATGTACTACAACAAGAAAAAAAGCTAATGCAATAAAGGAGAAGAAGCTACTGCAACAAGGAGAAAGAAGATGCTGTAACAAGAAGAAGAAGCTAATGCAACAAAAGAGAAGAATCTACTGCAACTATTGCAACAACGAAAAACAACAATTGAAACACAGGCGAGTAGGAGGGGGAAGAAGGAGGGAAGAAAGCTCATACAACATGAATCGATCTACTTCTCAAACAACCAAATGGTTCTACTGAAACATACCTTTCAAGAAACTGATATAAGAAAAAAATGCTTAATGAAATAGGGGAGGAGAGAGCAGAAAAACGGCCAGATCTGCATCACCTCCCATGGATCCACCATGGAGGGTGCTGCTACATGTATCCACTGCCGGGAAAGGACCCCCTTGCCGCCATCGAGCTGGGAAGGTGTGCCAGGGTGGACAAATTCCACCGAGCAGCTGGATCTGCACGGCCCTCCCATGGATCCACCACGGGGAGCCTGGTGCTCCATGGTGTCAGGAACACATGGATCCGCCACGGGGGGCCCATGCCGCCGCCGAGGTGGAGGAGACCACTCACGCCGCTGGATCTACACCTCCCTCCATGGATCCACCACGGGGAGAGCAGAACTCATGAATCCACCCTGGGGGAGCCAGTGCTCCATGGATCCACCTGGGGGAGGTCCACCACGGGGGAAGCCGCTTGCCGCCGTCAAGGTTGCCGATGAGGACGGAGCTGAGGTCGCTCTGCGGGGAGGGGGGGAGAAAGGAGAGAGGAAGGAAGGCAAGGGTCGCTCACCGGCGTGGAGGCGCACTGGGGGAGAGCGGCGTCCTGAGCGAGCGGGGGAGAAGCACGAGCGCGCAGAGGAAAAGCGGAGCGAACGAGAGTGGGCGAGTGGGGAGGGGGAAAGGCCGAGCAAGTGGATAACGACGATTGGCGGGTGAGACGCGGCGCAATCGCGCAGGCGGGTCGGTCGTGCGGCATGGGCTCGTCCGTTGCGTCCGGACGCCCGAATGGAATCATTAACGAAAATCAATATTATGCATGAATCAAAATTAACCGTTTTTTTAGCATCTTAACGATCTTGAATTTAAAAACTTAAAAATTAGAAGGTTATAGACCCCGTCGAGAGTTACAACTTTTATATAAAATTTATCTTCATCCAAAATTATATGAATAATATACAATTTTTGAAATATTCTACAGAGTACAGTTATGGTACCTCGAAACTAGATTTCGTTTTTTTAAAAAAAATATATGTGCCAGAATTAGTTACAATATTTATAACCTGAATGGCATCATCTGTCAAGTTTAGAGACGTTTGGTGATCACCTTAAAAGTTCTAGAACTGGATGACACCCTCTGCCTAGTTTAAAAATCCACATACATTACTTTGAACTAGGTGACACCTACTAGTCCCTTCGTCCTAAAATAGATATCATTCTCACTTTTCGAAAAGTTAAAAAGTTTTTACTTTAGACCAAATATATATATGAATAATACTAATATCTATAATATATAATTAGTATTATTAGATAGATCCTTGAATGTACTTTCATAGTATATTTATTTGGAAATATAAATGTTGTATGTATTTTCTATAAAGCTCAGTCAAAGTTGAGAAAGTTTGATCAACACGTATCTCATAGCGACCTCTATTTTAGGATGAGGGTACCAATTTAGAGGACCATCAGTGAATTTTTCTCAATTAAAAAAACCGGGGAGTATGTTGCGCGCTCGATTAAAAAGGGAGTAAGTATATTGCGCGCTCAATTAAAAAAATCAGCTGGATGATAATGTGATACTAGTAGAACTAGTATAATGCCCGTGCTAACGCTACGGTTTTTTCAAAGGAATGCTGTAAAAAACAACCATAAAATTAAAACATCAATAGTGAATTGCGCGCGCAAGGGCACGCGGGTTAGGACCCATTTATATGTGGCAAACGTAAGATCATACTGCCCACATTCATGTTAGTAATTTGCGTGCCTTTGCGATTTTGTCACACGAGAATATGAGGTAGTAGATGCCTATGATTGGAACCATTAAACATCAATGGCATAGCTTCTAACATAGCCAAGGTAAATGTTTAAAGGCACAAGCTCAGTATATCATTGCTAAAATTCTCATACAGAAGACAGGTATTACAATCACCATGCAGGCTAAGTGACAAACCCACAAACAAACAGGTAACCAAGTCAATTGAATTCAATTAAGACCTGATGCACAGGGCATTAATACATGCGAGCATGTCAGAGAGATACAAATGATCATTGGTCGATACAAATTGGCACCATAGACATTCCTTTCGAAACTATTCACCGGTATATACTTCCAAAAGTTCACCTTGAGCAGAAATCACTAAATAGTTGCACCAACATATTTGACTTCCACAGAGGCAGACCCATGCTCTATGTTTTTTTTTTATTCAAGGCAAGGAAATCGTTGCTTCATGTTCTTCTTTGCTCTAGCAAAATTAGTATGTAGACAACAGACATTGCAATCTAATACATAATTTTGTAAGGAACCAGAAATGTGTTCACCTCGGTTACAGAATTGAAATCAAAAGTGACTTCCTCGCCTTTTGCGTTTGGTGGAAGTGTGTAAACTCCAATCTGGTATTTAACATCCACCGCTATGACTTTGGATTTTTTTAAAAAAAGAGAGATGAGAGGGGTGAAAAACTCAAACATGTAAATATGGTAGCACATACACACATATTCAAATTATCAATGGTTGGGTATAAATTTAATTCGCTTAGAAATGCATAAGCCACTAAGCATGGCAATTAACCAAACTGTTTGTATACACAAACTCTCTTAGGCAATTAACCAAACTGTTTGTAAGTAACCATAGTGTTTCTCCTATTAAACGTAACAAGCGAGTTAGTAAATGGCAACTGTATAGCTGCAAAGTGGAAAGATAAAGTAATTTGTTTTAAACTTTATTCCGTCAGAGCAACTTTGTTGGCCCAAGGAGCATCACCTTGCAGATCTTGCCTGAAGGCATGCATCACCCGTCCATATTGCTCTTCTGCTCCTGATCCAATTCCAATCGATCTCAGTTTCTCATGACAGTGAACCGAATAAAACAAACTCAACTAAAGATTACCCCATCTAAATCCCTCAACACATGGCCCAATCTGATCCTAGACATAACAAATCCCAAGAATGAATAACAATCAACATCAGAGAAGGAAGCCCTCTATGATTTACTTCTGCATTGGAGTTCCAGATGAACTGACAAAAATCGGTAATCAATATTTCCTCTGCTGAAGAAAAAACTAATCTAAGCACAGAATGACAAGGTAGATTTGATTTAATTAGCAGAGCTACCATGTAGCAGACGTATATCACTGCTCCATGGTGATTTTTTTTTTATATAAATAAACCTAAATCTCAAGTGAGTAGATCTAAAATCATAGATTCATAGGCACAAACTTAAGGCTAGCAGGAAGGGAAGCTGGGTAGATCCTTTGCCGTGTAAAATAATGTTTTCCAAACTTGCTAAGGGCAAACCAAGACTCTGGTTTCCTAGTCCTAGCTGGTAAATTTGATCAGATGGAATCATGAAGTTGTTGTGTAGATTTTTATTATGCTTCGAAACCCCACACATAGCATTTAACAAAAATCAACAACAATAATAGACGAATAACCTGTTGCATTATCAACCACATTGAGAAATGTCTAGAATTTTGGTTGCAAATGAACACATTATGAGTTACCTATCACAGATGGTGTCGAAGTAGACAACAAAATCTGTAGGAGACAAGCATCGATCGGTCAACACTTGATGGTGGCAATCATTATCATGAAGAATCAAATCAACTCCTTGCTGCAAGATGTCGATATACAGTATGGGTGTTACTTGCTTTGCTGTTGAGCCCCGGCACCCACTGCAGGTCAACCACTAACAGCACCTGTGTCACCCCATTATATTTGGCCTGCATCACACACCATGGTCCTAGAAAATATACCCCTTCCATGTATATTGGCATGATTCATCCCATTAGGGAGAAATTGAACAATGCCAATCAATCAAGTTTACCTTTCCAAAACAATATATGGAAGAAGATAAAAGAGTTGTCCCATGGTTTCAGTTACTGAGACTAATCATTGTAAGATGCGTTCCAGCATATCAACAGCTAGAAAATGATCTGCAAATAAATAAATAAATAAATAAATAAATTCTTGAGTAATTTAGAGTTTAGATTTGAAAAACTATACACCTTTGCTGGAGTAGCTTTGAGCTACCTTTGCAGATGAAATGCAGGCTACAAAAATGGTAGCAAGTAGTGACCACATCTCATATGAGCATTCCATCAAGCGCATGGGATGCAGAGTCTTCACATGTTGCTGGAGGAAGACAAACAGAGACACGAATCACACAACTGAGATCCATCAATCCATGTATATGAAAAATTGGAGAAATTAGAACCTTACATGTAACATGCCTCCCACTGCAGCATGGATACAAAAGGAGAAGAGGTGGGACTGGGAGGGAGAGGAGGCGATGACACACACCATGCTGCCGACATGCCACTGCACTGCAGGTTGGTGCATGCCCCATGAAGCCTCCTCGACGTTGGAGGCTGAGAGAGGACGCCATCAGACCTGAACCACCGCTACACGCACCATCCGAGCCCGCCCCACCCCTAGCACCCACGCCCACGCCGCTGGGGCCCGAGCTGTGTTTGTCTCGCGACCATGCGGACGCCGGACGGGCCGCGGCCTAGCGCGCGCAGCTGGGTATCCAGGGGCCAGGCGTGTGCATCACGTGGGCAGGCCGCCGTCGCAATGGCGGCGGCGTCGCGCGGGCGGGGGACGGGGGACGGGGACCTTGCGCGGTCGCGACAGAAACACAGCTGCCGATGCACCTGGCCCATCCGGCGTGGCAGCGGGGCAGCGCATTCCACCGTGGCCTCCGTCGGCGTTCCACGCCGGCCTATATCCTGCTGTCATGTCTGCCGCCGGCGCTTCGCTAGTGCCTGCCACTGGGTGCCGCGCCGTCCCGAGACATGCTGCTCTTGCTAGGGACCTGTGGGAGCACAACATAGGGTCGGGTCACCGGAGCCGGGAAGAGCGAGGGCAGAGCGGCGGCTTCGCGGCGTCGGTGGCGTCGTGGCTAGCAACGACGGTGGCGCTGCCTCGGGCGGTGGGGGTGGGATTCGGGGTGAGATTGGATAACCAACGAGCAGCTTACCTGCAGACTGGATCGATGAATGGACGACGGACGCCCGCGCGACGATTGGACCTCCTCCTCTTTGGCCGGCTGCTAGTTGGGTTAGGTTGGGATGGAATTGGAGCCTTCCTCGCCGCCGCCGCCGTGCCGTGCTCCTCTTCTCCGGAAAGCTGGGAGCCCGGATTGGAAGCGTCTGGAAGACGGGAGTCGGAGAGGGATGACGTGACGGAGTTCCGTCGCCGACTCCACAGGCTCGGGCGAGGGCCGAGGCTGACCCGCCCGACATCGCAGGTCGAGCGTGGGTGTCGGCGGCCGAGTACGGCGCAAGTCGGGCGAGGGCGTCGGTGGCTGCGTGTCGTCGGGGCGTGGGGAACGGCGGCCACGCGATCCGGCGACCTCGGATCGATCGGCGGTGAAAGCGAGAAATTTTGATATTTAACCCGATATTCGCGTGTCTCTCAATATTTGTACCCCAATTCGCGTGACTTTTGAAATATAACCCTCCTGATGCAAACTGCTTTAAAATTTAGGATGTTGAAAAATTACTCTGTTTCGTTAAGATTAGAGGGTCTCTTTTTACTATTTAGGACATGGAGCCGGTGGAGCAGCACAGTCGCGGGCGCTGGCCGGTGCTGGGACCGCGCGCTGGCTGGCGGTCAGCGGATAGCCCTGCTTGGTGGCGGGCGCTGCAGGCCGGTGGTGTGGGCCCTAGCGGCGGCTTGGAGGAGGCGCAGCTGGGGGAGGAGGCGGGAGGAGGAGGAGGTGCTGTTGGGGGCGGCGCTGACCGACGACCGGCCCTGGCCAACGGCGGGCGAACGGCGGTGAGGGAGCGGTGCCGGAGAGTCGGGCCTTCGTGCCTGAGGCCGACGGAATAAAGAAACGAACGACTTCTCCAGGAAAGAAAGGATAAGGTGAAATAAGAGAGGGGCAGTTTGGTCTTTTCGCATGCCCTTGACAGTAAGGATGGATGGTTAGACTTAATTAAATACAGCAATCCTTAAGCGTTCTAAATTTCAAAGCAATTCGCAGAGGGAGGATTATATTTCAAAAGTCACGTGAATTGGGGTATAAATCTTGAGAGGCACACAAATACAGGGTTAAATATCAAAATTTCTCGGTGAAAGCTACGTGACGGTGGGAGGGGGGGCTCGATCACCACGAAATATGTTCGCCAAGATTCTCGAGGTCGTGGGGGAGAAGACGGCGGCAGCGATCCGGCGACCGGTCTCGAGGTCGTGGGGGGAGAAGACGGCGTCCGCGATCCAGAGACCTGTACGTTCCGGGGGAGGGGGGGCGCGGGATCGCGAGACCCGCTGATCGCGGAGGGTGAAGGGATGCACGGGGTGAGTTTTGGACAAACTTTGAGTTTCAGCCCTTGGATCTTGATTACCATCCTTTCGTTGCCGTCGATTTTGATGGAGGGAAGACTCTGTGTACACTTTCCTGGATGCACAAAGGTTGCAGCCCTCAGCGGGGTACACTTTCTTTGGTGGACATATGTTTGTTTGCGAATCCAATTATAGGAGAGATGAGCGTGCCTCTGGATGCGCGTGAGTGAAAGTAAGTATTTATAGGGTTATATAGATGGGGTACACTTACGGTACACGATGCGGATGTACGTAATTAGTGAATATATACTTAGAGGATTTATACGTGGTATAATCGGTAACACAACATACATCAAAATTTAAAGATCCGAAAGGAATAAGCACATCTGTTCATATGCATGGGTAAAATGCTCAAAAAGAAATTCTGGTCTTACTGTAGATGACAGACAATAATGCTTTGTGAGCAAAGAAATGCCTTAGCCTGATGGCCTACAACATAACAAAGAAAAACCAAAGTCAGATAATTTTTGTTTTTCCTTTTTAAATAATATGCTATCTGTTCTAAATTATAAGATATCTAACTCTAGAAGTAACATTGAAAAAAAATATTGAAATAGAACTCTAGAGGTATGTCTAACTCTAGAAGTAATAACATTGAAATATAACCATACCGATAGTGTAACTATCCTTGAGTTGGGATCACGCCACTTCCCCTTTTTAAGCACAGGTCAGATGATTTATTTAAGTTTTTCACATGTTCTACCTCATGTCTGACGTATGTGATATTATGTAGCAGTTTCAGAATATGTAGGACATGGATGGGAATAAAATGCATGAGCTTAATAACTTTTTTTTAGAAAGCAACCTTCCATGTAAAATAAAAAGGATTGACATATCATGAAAGCAACCTTCCGTGTGCCGCTTGTGCGCTGCGTCTGACCGTCACCACATGACATTAGCAGCAGGCCACTCTCTACAGACTACAACACGTTTCCTCCCCTGTTTTATCTTGTGGAATTTCTGTTGGATGATTACTAGTAAATACCAATTGGTATAGTCATTCATGAAGTGAGCTCCCAGTAAGCTAATTCAGTCATGAATCGGTTAGAAATATAATATTTTTCAATATTTATCTGAATTGAAATAATTGCAATTTGTGCAAAAGATATTTGACCAAATTTAATTATTTTCATCAACATACAATATAAATGTCTAATTCGAAATCAGGCATAAAATCACAAAATAGCAATAACAAACTGGGCAAAATCATATGGGCAGTTTTGCCCTTAGTATAAAATTTAACACCGTTAGAGGATAATGATGGAGTAGGAGCAAACTCATGCTTTCTTTTGAATGAAACCACAAAAGTAAATTCACAAAGTCAAAAGAAATATGGACAAAATCATAGTTTCGATAAAAAATAAGGGGCCGTTTGGATCCCTTCGTTTCCAAGGAATTAGAATCTAGTTAATAGTTTAGGTTATTTGGTTTGGAATTTGGCATTCCAACACTTTCTCAAACTAAAAAAAAACATATCTCAAATTCATAGGATGAGAGACGGAAATAGATTCTATAGATTATTTATTATGCTATATTTCTAATCTAAAACTTATAGCATACTCTTCAACTCTCTTCTCTACGCTAGAAATGCAACGTATAAGTATCTCTCTTGTATTTCTAATAATAATATGCAAATACATTTCATATAAAACCATATTAGGTTAATTAATTCATGTCAAAATTATATTTACTAGAATGAATTCAATTTCAAGGATCCAAATGGGGCCTAAGAGTAAAAAAGCAATAGCCTTTTTTTTAATTTTTTTAGAGAAACTAATGTAAATAATTTAGAATATGATACGGAAAAATTCCGCTGTTCACATCCGAATCCATCCCATTAATCCCTAGCCGTATCCAGCTCGTCGACTCTCTTTCTAGCAGCCGCAGTAACTTCAAGGAACACTGGAGCCCACAGGCCTAACGGTTACTGGCAATTGGGATAACAGTAACTTCTGTTGTCTCATCTCGTACCTATTTACAATTCACAGAGGAAGCTTTTTTAAAAAAATAATATTTTTATAATTAATTGCAAATCTAGCATTTAGATACAAAGTATCGCAGATATAGCATGTTGTCGGCTGCTGGATAGTCATAAGAGCCCTATCGACAGCTGGAGAACCGATAGGGTCCTATTGGCCGTCCAGTAGCCTACTAGGCTCAACAGGTTGGTTCAGAGCTCTTTTTTATTTTTTTTTACTTTTAGGCTCTGTTCGCTGAAGCTAAAAGATGATAATTGTTTTATGGCTGAAAAAACACCAAAATAAACTATTACTGTCTCCAACATGTTTTACACGGAGGTATCTCTGTCATTTTTTTTCTACCATGCCCCTTATTAATCTTTCATCAACTATTAAAAACTTATAATCTAGAAGTATGGAGGGAGTAATATTAAGAGAGTGAATATGTTTATGTGTGCAATAATGCGGATTTTAAAAGGTTAGAAGATACTAACATTCTATCTAATTTAAAAATATTTGACATTTATAAGGAGATAATAATAGTTTTGCTTTTCCTAAACAGCAGTCACTCGGTTAACAATAGAATAGCGTACAGTACCCAAGAATTCCGTATAGTGCTAGTACCGTTGGCAACTCGGCATTCCCGTCGGGCATTTGTCACTAGCGTTTCCGCCCTGGGCTAATCTTTTGGCGGCTGCGTCGTCCGTAGTGCCTACGGTGCTGGATTGGTGGTAGTGGTAGTGATAGTGGTACCAGCACAACTCAAGACAACACCACTTGCCCGCCTGAGCTGGAGACGGAGACCATCTCGGCGTGCAGAGACGACGCGCAGTACCAGACGTGGCCCAAACCGCGAGAAGCGCCGTGCGGACTGCGGCCCCTGCGTCCGCCGCGCGTCTCAGCAATCAGCGCTCCTGGTTTGGCTCGGCGGTGAACACCAACGGCTCCGACGCCCGAAAAGACGAGCTGAAAGCGAGCGAGCGCGCGCGCGGGCACGGGCACGGGCATGGGCGAGGGTGTCGAGCCACCACGTCGGCCCACATCCTGATGCCACGAGTACGTGCTGCATGCTTCGGATGCTTTCGCTTCCCCTGTTGGCTGTTGTCCAGCGGGTGTCCCGGTGACGTGTGAACTCTGAATTCCCTGCGTCGTCCGTGATTTCCTCGAGGGATAAGAACAAGTGAACAACGGCAACGAAGGCCTCAGAGATGCGCGTACGTAGGGTTTTGCATTTTTTATGTTTTCATATAGGCATGTGATATTTTAACTTTGGTGGAGTTTTCACGAGACCGTGTCAATCGACTTGCGTTCGTTTCATGATGGCCTGCGGCCACCGAGACTGTGACGCCAAGGGCGGTAGAATAGAAGAGAGGAAGCCCCGGTTTAGATCCACCGCAAATTATAATTGTAACTAGTTACATCAATATTATGGCACATGCATGAAGTATTAAATGTAGATGAAATATTTGTATATTTGTACCTTTTGTATGTAAGCCTACTTGGATCATGATTGGATAAAAGTTATCAAATACAAATAAACGTGCTACAGTATAAAATTACAACTACAACTGAAATCTAAACAGAGCCTAAGATTTGTCGCTCTGGCACAAACATGTGCATTGCTCCAGGTCCAGGATCCTTGGTCCATCTCAGGCACTTATGGTCAACTGTGCACTCTTACAAGACATCCAAGTAATTTTAGAAAATATAAAATCTTATAAAAAAACTAGCATACACTCACTAAATACTAATACGTTAGTTTCATTGTTATAACTTACTTATTTTTCTAGTTTAATACAAAGGAAGCATGTTGTTTGATTCCGGTTACTAATTTACATGAATTATTTTAGGGGATGATATTTAAAATGGTGCATGAATGTGGTTTAAAAGATAGACACATATGAATAGGGTTAAACAATCTAAAATATCCTATAATATAGGGTAAATTTTGAACATTGGACATCTTGTATCTTTTTTTTGATAAGTATATCTGTATTAAGTAAGGAAAACAGGACCTCAAAGAATCTAGAAATTGCAAATAGGTCCTTATTCCCACTGAGGACGGAACCTAGCAGCACCCGCTGCCGACGAAGATCGCCGAATCCAGCCATCGCCACCAGACCTGAAGCACCTGAAGCCGGAGAAAGCCGCCGACGTTGAGGTGGACTGCAGCAGACGCTCAATCTCGCGAAGGCGAAGAAGTCTTTGAGCGCCCGTCCGTCAGGATCACTATCCAGGCTTGAACGACGATGGCGGCGCCAACGATGGCATCCGCCGTCGCGGTGGAGCCGAGCCCGCTCAACCCTGGATCGAAGCTCACCGACGCCCCGTGCCGCCGGCAGATCGAGCTCGATCCAGCACACTCCATCCTGCCGCCACACCCTCAGCCGCCACCGTAGCCTTGACCTAAAACGCGGCACGAGCACCGCCGCTCCGCCGCAATGACAAAACAGCAGCCGCCGCAGACTCCTACACCACCTCACCGGCCTTCCATCGTCACCGGAGCTAGCAACGACGAGGTGGACGAAGGCCGGGAGGACTTTATTCCACCGAGGCCGCGCCGCCGCCAAGCGCTCGCCGCTAGGAACCCTAACCCTAAACAAGGGACCTACTCTACATCGCTGGACGAGGCCACGCGGATCCCCACCCATCCGAGGCCGTAAGGGCCGCCGGAGGCGGACGGGACCGGTGGCCTCACCGGCGGGAGGAAGAGATTGCCTCCCCGTCGCCTCTCTCTGCTATAGCCCTAGGCGACAGGGAGGGAGGGGAACTTTAAACCATGTTGACATCTTGTATCTTAGGATAGAGAAAGCACGGAAACCAATAACAGGAGATTATTGATCAGCATCCCCCGCCTTGATTATGTCCACTGAAAAAGGGACATCAATCACAGACACTGATGTTACGTCCGTGATTCTTCAACTATCTTTCTATTCCCCGTGTCGTTCAATCTGGAGTTAAGAGCAAGCCCAATAAAGGGCGTATCACCGAACAGGTCAGCACTGCTCATGAGCTAGAAGAGAGAAGTAGGAGAGAGAAGGTCCCTTGGCGCTAGATGCGTCGCTGGGCTCCTCACACCTTTCAAGAAAAGGAGTAGCTTTTAGGTAGGGTACAAGATGATGTGCTCAAAAATAACTAGACGGTATAAGATGATGCGCTCAAAAATTAACTGTAGGAACAAGTGAGAAGTCCATTGTTGTATAACTTAGCTGTTATATAGATGACATGTTTTGTCTTATAGCCAAGTTCTGGGCCCTTTTATTGTACTTGCTCTAATCCAACACTTTCATGCAACTCTGATTCCGTGGCCAGTGGCCTGTCTTTTTGCAAGGCTAGAAGGGAAGCTCAAGAAGGGCAGCATGCATTCCTCGGCAAGCAAGCCCAAGCAGCAGCTCCGTCACTCGTCTCAGATTACCGCCCGTATTCGCATATCTTCCGCTCGCATCGCCGTCGTCGGCGAACTTCTTCCCCTGCTTTGCGTCAGTGCCGTTAACAGTAGAAGAGTAATGAGGTAGCACATGAATTGTTTTCACGAACCCTAGCAACCGTCTACGGTGACGAATCAATGCGATTTACCCCGTACTCTAAGCGCCATGTGCCGTTCGGATCCACCGCTTCAATGTTTTTTTCTTTGCTCGAATCTAACCTTGCAGCTTGCATGCAGAAGAACACAAAGGTCAATGGCCCACTTAAAATATCTCCAAGAAGGCAAGAAGTAATGGCGGAATGTCATGAGCGCACCAAACAACGGCTCTCGCAATTTACAGCCCCACCGCACAACCGAGTAAATGAGGACACGGCAACAGGCAACCACCCCCATCCCGACTGGCGCCTGCTCTTCACTCTCCATTCCCCTGCTAGCTCAGCTCACTCGACTACACTCGAGGTATGCAGTGCAAGCGAGCTAGGACACCGTTCGAGCACCAGCAGCAGCATACATAAGGCACGGCAGCTGGCTGCTTCTCCACCTTGCTGCCCTGAAGCTTCTCTCCATCCATCCATCTCTGCTTCGACTCGCCCTCCATGGACGTTGGCGGCATCGGATGGAGGAACGCTCTGCCGCTGTGCCTAGCTCTCGTGGCTCTGCAAGCATGCCTCCCTGCTCGCGCGGCGGCCCCTAAGACGTACATCGTTCAGATGGCCGCGTCTGAGATGCCGAGATCGTTCGATTTCCACCACGAATGGTACGCATCCACTGTGAAATCCGTGAGCTCTGTGCAGCTGGAAGCAGGCGCGGGCGACCCTTACGAGAGGATCGTCTACAACTACGAGACGGCGTTCCACGGCTTCGCGGCGAGGCTGGACGAGGACGAGGCCGAGCGGATGGCCGACGCCGACGGCGTGGTGACCGTGCTCCCGGAGACGGTCCTGCAGCTGCACACCACCAGGAGCCCGGACTTCCTGGGCATCAGCCCGGAGATCAGCAACAGCATATGGTCCGCCGGCCTGGCCGACCACGACGTCGTCGTCGGCGTGCTCGACACCGGCATCTGGCCCGAGAGCCCCAGCTTCAGCGACAGGGGCCTCGGCCCTGTGCCGGCCAGGTGGAAGGGCCTGTGCCAGACCGGCCGCGGCTTCACCGTCGCCAACTGCAACCGCAAGATCATCGGCGCGCGCATCTTCTACAACGGCTACGAGGCCTCGTCGGGGCCCATCAACGAGACGGCGGAGCTCAAGTCCCCGCGGGACCAGGACGGCCACGGCACGCACACCGCGGCCACCGCCGCGGGCGCGCCCGTGCCGGACGCCAGCCTCTTCGGCTACGCCAGCGGCGTCGCCCGCGGCATGGCGCCCCGCGCCCGCGTCGCGGCGTACAAGGTCTGCTGGGCGGGGGGCTGCTTCAGCTCCGACATCCTGGCGGCCGTCGACCGCGCCGTGGCGGACGGCGTCGACGTGCTCTCCATCTCCCTGGGCGGCGGCTCGTCCCCCTACTTCCGCGACAGCCTGGCCATCGCGTCGTTCGGCGCCATGCAGATGGGTGTGTTCGTCGCCTGCTCGGGCGGCAACGCCGGCCCGGACCCCATAAGCCTCACCAATCAGTCGCCGTGGATAACCACGGTTGGCGCGAGCACCATGGACCGGGACTTCCCGGCCACGGTGACGCTCGGCAACGGCGCTAACATCACCGGCGTTTCACTCTACAAAAGCCGGCGAAATCTCTCGTCCAAGGAGCAGTATCCGTTGGTCTACATGGGTGGCAACTCGAGCATCCCTGACCCCAGGTCCCTGTGCCTGGAGGGGGCGCTCCAGCCCCACGAGGTCGCTGGGAAGATTGTGATTTGCGACCGCGGCATCAGTCCTCGGGTGCAGAAGGGTCAGGTTGTCAAGGACGCCGGTGGCATGGGCATGATACTCGCCAACACGCCGGCGAACGGCGAGGAGCTTGTCGCCGACAGCCACCTCCTGCCTGCGGTGGCCGTTGGGCAGTCTGAGGGCATCGCCGCCAAGAAGTACAGCAAAACCGCCCCAAAACCCACCGCGACGCTCAGCTTCGACGGGACGAAGCTCGGGATCCGCCCGTCGCCGGTCGTCGCCGCGTTCTCGTCCCGGGGACCCAACTTCCTGACCCTGGAGATCCTGAAGCCGGACGTCATCGCGCCGGGCGTGAACATCTTGGCGGCGTGGAGCGGCGACGCCAGCCCGTCGAGCCTGTCCAGCGACCGCCGGCGGGTCGGGTTCAACATCCTGTCGGGGACGTCCATGTCGTGCCCGCACGTCGCCGGCGTGGCTGCGCTGATCAAGGCCAGCCATCCGGACTGGAGCCCCGCGAAGATCAAGTCGGCGCTGATGACCACCGCGTACGTCCACGACAACACGTACCGGTCGCTCAAGGACGCGGCCACCGGCAAGGCGTCCACGCCGTTCGACCACGGGGCTGGGCACATACACCCGCTGCGTGCTCTCAACCCTGGCCTGGTCTACGACATCGGCCAGGACGACTACCTCGAGTTCCTCTGCGTGGAGAACCTGACGCCGCTGCAGCTCAGGTCCTTCACCAAGAGCTCGAACAAGACGTGCAAGCACGCCTTCAGCTCGCCGGGGGACCTGAATTATCCGGCCATCTCCGCAGTCTTCACGGAGCAGCCATCCGCCGCGCTGACGGTGCGCCGCACCGTGACGAACGTCGGCCCGCCGTCTTCGACTTACCATGTCAAGGTTACGGAGTTCAAAGGCGCAGACATTTTCGTCGAACCAAGCACCCTGCGTTTCACAAGCTCGAACCAGAAGCTGACCTACAAGGTGACGATGACAACCAAGGCTGCCCAGAAGACACCGGAGTTCGGAGCGCTGTCCTGGAGCGACGGCGTCCACATCGTCCGGAGCCCCCTTGTTCTCACATGGCTGCCACCAATGTGAGCTTCGTTTGCGTACTGTGCGCTTAGTCAAGCAATGGAGCAGGAACCTCTGGGTCTGGGTAATCAAGCCAGAGATCTGTTGTCTCGCAGCGGCGGCAGCAGAACAGGTCCACTAACCGACGCAGAAATACTGTCAAAGCTCCACATGAGAACAGTCTTTATTCCTCAATGTATTCATGCTTATTCCAAATGTTCATTTGCCAGTTTGATTGTTTCTACATTAATGTGTGTACAACATACGTAAGCAAATAGTATGGAAAATTCGCTGGTAGCAGGTTTAGTTTGATTCCCAGATGGTGACACCATCACAGGTGCAGAGTTTCTTGTAGTTCTCTCCTACGCCGGCACTTCTTGCAATCACGGCTGCGGCAATGCCAGGGTCTGATCTGTCCTCGGTTGCATACAAAGCAATAGCGCGGCCGATCAAATCAACGACTCTCAATTTCTCCTTCGGTCCTGAGAAATGGGCCTCCCCGTTCTCTCCAGCTTCTAGTGTTCCCAGGTCACCAAGTGCCTGTTTCAGGGAGGTAAAAATATCAGTTCCCAATTTCGATATGAAAGCGTTATCTTTGCATTTTTGAAATTGTTATTCCGTCAAATAATGAAATTAAGTTCTCTGAAACCTTGATAAAACATAAAATCCTTTATAAAACACAATCACCCAACCCATAAGGAATTGCTACCTTATCTTTCCCAAAGATGTGCACTTTGTAAAAAAAATATGCTATGCAAATCTAATTGAACAGATGCAAGCAGTAAAAGATGGCCCACCCGACCTCGTCCACCGGTGGGTGGTTGCTCAATTCCAAATCTGCTATGGTCTGACAGCACATGTGATGCCGCATATGCAAAACAGAAACATGCCAGTACGCCAGTGCCATGTTGATATTTGCAGGAACTATTTGGTTTGGTGGATTTGGCCATAGAATTTAAGGCACAATGAATGCTTTGTAGTAAAGGTAGTTTGTAGATCACGGGGCAACTGCAGAGTAAACCCTGTGTTTAGTTCGCGAAGAGTGGAGTGAAAAGTCACTGTGGCACATGGAGAATTTTCTCCAATAAATGTTCAATTATGGCCCAAGTAGACTCAAGAGATTCGTCTCGAGAAAAACAGATAATTTGTGCAAACATGCAACAGGTGCTACTAAATTTAATGCTCCATACATGCGTCTAAAGATTCGATATGACGGGGAATCTGGAAATTTTTTGGAACTAAACAGGGAAGTAACAATCTAAAAGAATCCTCTAATGTTCATTATCATGGGATAGTAAGTGAGCATGTTTAAGTCTCCATAAACAGCTTATTTAATCTAATTATACACTTGGAACATGCTTCAAAGTTCAAGATTCATGCAAGGTAACCTATTAATTTAGCAGAACTTTGCTTTTACATTTATGCAAGGATGAGCAGTGTTTCTAGATCACAAGGGACTGTAAATTATACAGACAACCGATTTTAAGAGAGGTGTAGGCATATAGTACCAGGTCACTATACCAAGTTACCAACTGTGACTTGCTATGACATGCACTGGATGCAATGCAACTCTAAGGAGCAAGTAATATGGGCGCAAAGAAGTTTAAAGATAAACATAAACCATCCGCACTGGAGTTGATTGTCTTTGAAACTGTAGTATTATATCATCAGACATGATGAAATGATTATGAAGCTAGATTATTTAATCCTAATTGAAATCAAGACAACATTAAGAGAATCCCCATACCTCTCCAATTGCCAACATGTTGTTATTTGTAATTATTTTATGACCATATTCTGATGATTTCAAGTGTTGGAATATTACCTTATCAGATAAATGATCTGGCGGATTATATACATCGCCAGTGCTTTCTGCACCTCTTGTCAAATCCCCAAACTGATTTATTGACCATCCATGTTTACCAGGTGATAGACCACTAAACATGGCTTCAACTCTAGCCAACTCCATGTTTACTTGGGCCAGACGAACAACACCAAACACAACTGGCCCTTTAAACTCAGCTACAGCAGCAGAAACTAAGAAATCTGCAATGTTAGGGGGGCAAAGAATTAGTCCTAATATAAAAACTATGCAGCATATTAGCGAAATAGAACATGCATGCAATCGGAAGGTGGTCTTCCCAGTATATGCCAGTTAAAAACTGACCCTTCATCAAACAATTGAAAGAGCTCAACAAGACCTGGTGCAACTTACGAGCATTCCAAAGAGAAATGGAAACTATAGTAACATTTTAAAGGTCTTCATAATTCTCAATGTATATCTCAATATGAAAGAGACGCATATACAGGCGACTTAAAGCCCAATGCTAGAAATGTCAGTATGTCATAAGAAATAACCAACATCACACTTCACTCACCGAGTCACCGATGATCGCTAAACCTACAATAATGAGGTTTGATAAGAAATGCTGAATAACATATAATTAACACAAACCATTTGGGTTCCCTTGGCCAATCAGTCGTGCATCTCGACCTGTTTGATGAAGGGCATCTAACATTGTCTTCACTGGAAGAGACCCCAGAACCCTAACAACTTGGTTAGACAAGTCCACCTCAATGTTTTTTATTCCTGTAGTAAAAGGTAGACATCATAAACCAAACAGAAATGGTTGAAACAGAAAGTACTATGCTTAAGAGTTTCATTGAAGCCGATAGAAAATTGAATAATATGGCCCCATACCTTCAAGAGTTTGCAGCTTGTTTTTCACAGCTGTTACGCATCCCTCACATTTCATGTCCACCATGAATTCCGTCTTCAGATCATATCAAGCACCAGATTATTAACTAACTCTTTTCATTGAGACATAAACAATTTCTAAAGAGAATGCACAAAGAATCATGAAATGAACCACTGGATAACATAGTGTGCAACAAAACAAAGCCAAATAGTATGTTTAGCCAGAAAGACTACATATTTCCTAATTCATATTTTTTTTAAAAAAAATGCAAAATGAATATATTGCATTTCCTTTCTAAACAATATTTCAAGTTATTTCTACAATATATTAGAACCTAATATTACTTATAAGTCCACCAAGCACCCACATGCTAGAAAATTCCCCACCTACCTTGAACATATAAAATCATTTTGAAAAAAAAAAATGGAACAATCACAGTTTGCGGTAGGCTTCCGAAGCACATAACCTTAGTTCCTGAGTTACCAAATCTAATACATCACTCCTTCACACGAGATCTTATCTTGCTTGGAGAGAATTGCAATATGTCTTTTAGTTATTGGTGCTAAGTTATGGCCCTTTATGAATATGACATAGCAAGTCAGGCAATTTGAAGCTGATACCTTATACCAACCGAATGGTGTATCACATGTCCAAGAAAAATAGAAGTGTTTGGATGATTTGTGCTACCTACCATCTGACTTCCAAACTCAAATTTTGTCACTAGTTCATACTAAAACTGAATGCCCCAGCCCCTCTCAAAGGAACAATCTGAAGATCAGATATTGGCTCCTCACAGACCTCCTATATCCACAATTTACTTAATCCCTTGTAGCTATCTTCTGGCAGCAGGGAGAAATCAAATCAAAGGATAGATTCATTACTGTTGCTGATACCCTTTATAGATCAAATATCTTAATGTGGCATGAAGACAAACATGACCTTTAGCACAACAGACGCAAATGCAACAAAAAATCACTGATGTAACTCCTTTCTCTTCAAATAGCTAAATAAGATGATAGGATACTGCTAACGCCCACTAGTGGATTACCAGCTCTACAAATTGGAAAACATCCACTAAATGCATAAAAGAAGAAACAAGCTAGCCAGTTAATTTACAGCAACCAACCAATTGAACATATCACCACACTTGGACCAAGATCTCAAGCTATTTATACCTAGATACAGAAAACAGAATTGATGTATTCGATTTTCCACCTCTCAACAACCACTTCAATCCCGTATCTAGTCCTTCAAAGCTAAAATTCAGATGACCGCAATCATCTCCCAGTGCAAGTAGCATCTCATCGTGAAAAAACAAAAAACTCGGTGAAGTAAGAACCACCTACCGTGAGCTCCGGAAGCGCCGAGTCCTGCTGCTGCAACACAACAAAACACCACACACAAGATTAGAAAAAGCCGCACAGCTCTGAGGCGAGGCGAACAGACTACTGGCGTGGACGCGAGTGAGCGGCCAAACCTTATCGGGCGCCGAGAGACCGGCCGCGGCCGCGCCGGCGGTGGCCATCGAGGGCACGGCGTTGGGAGCGCGCCCGGAGGTCGAGGAGGAGGAGGAGGCGGAGGCGGAGGCAGAGGCGGAGAGGAAGGAGGCAGGCAGAGGGAAGCGGAGCTTCGACGCTGAGGGGGCGGAGGTGGAAGAGAGAGCGTAGGCTGCAGCAGCTGCTGCAGGCACAGCGGAGGCGGCGGCGAAGGCCCGGAGGAAGACCACCATTCTGCGTTGTGCCGCTCCACCTAGCTTTTGTAGGCGATTTCCGGTCTCTTCTGCTTCCCGTGGCGGTATGCGGGGTTGGTCGGATGGGGAATCGGCTTGGTTGACTACTTGATTCTGATGCTACAAGTTTCGGTTCGGAACTTGAACTTGGCTGCTGTTTCCAGTTCCAGATTTCGTTTCAGGACTGAGAACCGCAGCAGGTAGTCGTGCTCGTGCGGCCTCGAGAAACATCAGGAACTCGGCCTTGCTTCCATTGATTACGGCCGTTTTCACCGCAGATTGCTGGAGCAGGCGCCCCAATGTGATCTAGCGTTGCATCGCGGGCCTGAAACGGCCCAAATATTTCCAGGCCTGGCCCATATAATCACTTAGGGCCTGTTCGGTTCGTTGGCTTATCTAAGGTCTAACTAGGATTCTGACGAGGTTGTCATGGGCCTGATTCTACCTCGCCGCTTGTTTGGCTGGGTTGCTTAGTATGGGCCGGCTAGCTTAGGAATGTATTTGGTTTGCAGGCTACAGCATTGGCTACCTTACTGGAGCCAAATCCGGTTTATTTGGTTTGTTATACACCCTAAGATAAGACATCTCTATCTGGGCGCGGTGAGAATATCGGCAGCCGTTCTTCTGGCTGGTATAAAAGGCGGCCGCGCGTGCTCGCTCGCCCATTTGCTGCTCACCGCTCAGGTGAAAGCCCTTATTTGGTTTTGGGTAATTGATGAAACGTAGTTTGCTAATGTTTGCTCTGAATGTTTTGTGAGATTAATTAGCAAACAACAAGATAGAGCAAAGGACCGGGTCGGTGGAGGCCACAAGAAAAGAGCATTGACGGCGTCCATACAAATGGTGTAAGCCCATCAACAAGAGAAGAAAGCCCTAATGACGGCATCCATGCAAATGGTATAAGTCCATCATCAAAAGGTGTCCACAAGCTTCATTAAGAGATGAGAAGGAAGATGTTGAAAAGCTAGTAGCTCAAGGTAAAGGTATATCAAATAGGAGCTATTTGCTTTTAGTGATCAAGACTCCATAAAGGGAGTGATCACATTTAGGATAGATAGTTGTACTATCAAGAGGGGCGAAATTATTGATGAAATATGGTTATCAAGTGCCACTAAGTGTTCATGATCATTGCATATGCATATAGATGCTAGTGACACTAACAAACCCTTGGAAAACACTTTGAAAAAGCTAACACACGTGCACAATGGTGTAGAACACTTAGCGTTAGCGCTTGGGAACCAAGGGTGGAAGGTTCGGAGAGAAATCCTGTGAAAACAAGCATCGGACGCTTGGTTTCGGAGCGTCGGACCATTGTCCTCAGGGTCCGACGGTGCAGAGTCGCAGCAGGTCGACACGTGGAGAGTAAAGGAGCGTCGGACGCTCGGCGTTAGTCCGACGGTGAGCGTCGGACTCTGTCCGACCCGTTTTTAGCGTTTTGGAACCTCTCTGGAAACGTCGGACGCTGGCGAGTTTTAGTCCGACGGCCTGTTGTTTTAGAGTCCGACGGTGGTTTTCGGCGGAGCGTCGGACCGGAGGTTTGGTCCGACGGCTTACCGTCCGACGGTCGTTTTTGGCGCGAGAAAATAGCCGTTGTGATCCAACGTTCGATTTCAAACGGCTACTGACACGTGACGTTCATCCGGGGCGTCGGACCGTGTGGAATAGTCCGACGGTGGAGTCTATGGGAGTCCAACGCTACGCAGTGAAGCCCAAACGGGTATGTTTTTTAGTAGAGCTTATAAATAGCGACTTGGCCGGTTTGGGGAGGATCTCTTGGCCACTCTAATCACTCCTACTTGCTTGTGAGCCTTCCCACTCCACTCTCACTCATCCTACTTGATTGTGATCATCATTTGGTGAGTCTGGAGAGAATCAAGTGCATTGCTTTGATAGAGATCATCTAGAGGCACTTGGTAGTTGTCTTTTGCAGTGGTTTCTCTTGTTACTCTTGGAGTTTGCTGACTCCTAGACGGCTTGGAGCTGCGAGGATCGTTGAGGGGAGTTGGTGATTGTCTCCGCCTCCGATCGGTGAAGTTGTGAGGGGTTCTTGAGCCTTCCCCGCGGGAGATCGCAAAAGGCTAGTCTAGTGGATTGCTCGTAGCTTGTGGATCCCCATCTTGTGTTGGTTGTGTGGCACCCTTGAGAAGGGTTTGACATGTGATGCCAATTAGCGCGTGAACCTCCAAGTGGGTGTATCGCTACAACGATGATGTAGCTTGCCGGCAAGCAAGTGAACGTCAGTAAAAATCATTGTGTCAATCTCTTGCCGAGGATTTCTTAATTATTGTGATTATTCTTATTGATACTCATCTCATCACTACACCGGCGGTATAAGATTCACTCTCTCTACTCTTTACATTCTCGCACTTACTCTTGTGTAGCTTGTTAGCTTAAGTTGCTCACTTAGGAGTAG